>VDFB02000015.1:552980651-553033766 GCA_007258455.2 Sequoia sempervirens
TATAGGTGGTTCATCAAGGATTTTAGCAAAATAGCAATTCCATTGTATACTCTCCTCACTAAAAATGTTGAATTTCAATGGATTGAAGATTGTGACAAGGTATTTTCTGATTTGAAGGTAGCCTTGACTCATGCTCTTGTAGTCAAAGGACCTAATTGGGAGCTTCCTTTCCACATCCATACAGATGCATCAAATTATTCCATAGGAGCAATCTTAGGACAAAAATAAGGAGCTATTGAAAATGCCATTTATTTTGTCGGCAAAAATTTGCAAGGAGCTGAATTCAACTATACAGTGATAGAGAAAGAAATGTTGGCAGTGATCTATGCCCTGAACAAATTCAAGCACTACATAATAGGGTATCAAATCTTTGTGCAAACTGATCATGCAGCCATTAGATATCTCATGAATAAACCCCTAATCACAGGTAGGCTAGAAAGATGGTTATTGTTGATGCAGGAGTTTGACATAACCATTGTGGATAAACCATGGAAGGTCAATGTTGTTGTAGATTTTCTTTCAAGGTTGACTACATCAGAAGATGATCAAGCCATAGATAAATCTTTTCCAGATGAATATATATTCCCCACTAGTGTACAAAAACCCTGGAATGCTGACATAGCTAACTATCTGGTCACAGGTAGAGTTCCTTCTCACTTCTCTCCAAAAGAGAGAAGGGAAATCATTGAAAAATATTTTCCTTTCTCATTGATTTTTGGATGTTTGTTTTATACTAGACTAGACCATGTCATGAGGAGATGTGTGAGAGAAGATGAGACATATGGAATTTTGCATGCATGCCACAATGAACCATGTGGAGGAAATTTTGTAGCCAAGAGGACAACAATGAATATTTTGAACACAAGATATTACTGGCCAACACTCCACAAGGATGCAGGAAGGTATACTAGAAAATGTGATAGATGTCAAAGAATGGGTAGACCAACCAAATATGATGAGATGCCACTTTTCCCTTAGGTCTTAATCACTCCCTTTGACAAGTGGGGATTGGATTTTGTAGGACCCATTGACCCTCCATCAAATGGTAAGTCTTATATCATGGTATGCACTGATTATGTAACTAAGTGGGTAGAAGTTAAGGCCATGAAGCATGCAAGAGATAAAAAGGTTGCAAAATTTCTTTATTTTCATAAGGTATGAAGTTCCAAGAGAGATAGTGACTGATCAAGGGACTCAATTCACATCAACCCTTATTGCAACACTAGTTAATGAGTATAACATAAGACATAGGAATTCTACTCCTTATCACCCCCAGACCAATGGTCAAGTTGAGGTGACCAACAGAGAAATTGAAGCTTTTCTAACCAAAATTGTAGCTATCCACAAAAAGGACTGGGAAAAAACGTTACCGGAAGCTGTTTGGGCCTACAAAACTACTTGGAAAACAACTATAGGATTCACTCCATTTGAGTTGTATGAAAAAAAAACCATGATGCCCATTTAATTTGAACATAAGACTCTTAGGACTGTAGCAGATTTGGGGATGGATATCTTTGAGGCACAAAGAGAAAGAATCCTGCAATTGGATGCTTTGGATGAGATGAGGAGAGTAGTCTTGCATCACACAGAGATAGTGCAGAATCAGAGAATCAAGTGGCATGATAAATTTATCAAAGACAAGAAATTCCAACAAGGAGATTGGGCATTGCTTTATGATTCTAGATATCAAGACAATGCTCGAAAAGTGTAGACAAGGTGGCTAGGACCATATGAGGTTTCTGAAGTATTCCCTAATGGTGTTGTTCAGTTCACTACTATTGACCCAGTCATATTCAAGTTGCTTGTCAATGGTCATTGCCTCAGATTGTATCACAAGCCAACTTCCAAGGAGGAGTTCCTGCAGTACTTCACTCAACATACTGCACCTGAGCTTCCTGCAACCAAAGGAAGTGGACCTATTGTCCCTCCTTCTGGCTAATTAAGGTATGTACTTGTCATAATAAAGACTTCCACTTCCGTGGGAGTCCATTTCTTCACCCATCCACCCATCCATTTCCACTTTTCTCTCTCTTCCATCACATCACTTAATTCCACTCCACCTCAGTCCACCTCATTTTCATTAATTGCTCAACTTATTTTCTAAAAAGAAAAAGAAAACTTTCTCTACAATCTTTGCAATGAATCCTCCACACATTCATGTATGTGCACATTAATTGCTATATCTTAATTTTCTTTTAGTGCATTCATTTAATTAGTGTACGTTAATATGGAAGTTCACCATAGCATGCCATTATTCCCTAACCTTGTCAAATCATCATTTCACATGTGAGGACACATGCCAAAATTTAGGTTGATGGGGGAGGAAAAAGAAGTGAATACTTTGCCCATGTGTCAGTCCATGCTAGTCTACGTTAACAAAATTTAAATTGAGCCAATTTGAAATATGAGTGAGAGGATGGCTCGCATGTGTGAAGTGACACCAATTTTCACCACTATTTCTCTGCATCATAAGCTTTTCTTTATTACTCCTTGCCATTATTGACCTTGTCACAATCTCAAGTTGCAAAAAAAAGGTAAAAAGGGAAAATCTAGTTGATATTGGCATTGGAAATTTAGCAAGTGTTGCAGGAAGGTGAATTTGGTTTTTAGATGAGAATTGCAAGAAGGAAACCACAGAGTGATTGTTTGATTGCAGACAATGGGAGGTGGGTTAATTCAAAATAAACCCATGGTGCATGATGTATTACTGTAGGATGCACCCTGCCTAGCTGAATTCAAAAACTGTGGCTGGTTAGATTATTTCATGAATCTAGATGGTTTTGATGAAGGAATTGCACTAGAATTTTCCCAGACATTTTTTGAATGGAAAGACACGGTAAAAGGGTTGGAAGTATTGGCTAATGAAGAAATAATTGCAGAGGTTACATGGTTGTTGGCTGATGGTAAAGATTACCTTGCTTCTAGGGATGGTAGGTCATACAAGGAAAAATTTTAAAAACCAAGCGACCCTCCATTGAGCATAGATAAACAAGGGGCAAAGAGAACCTCTATACCCAAGTCATGAAATTTGATAGTTGTTTATGTCATCAAATATATCACCTATGAAGGATGCCATTCAAACCTACATTTTGTGCATTTTAAACTCTTGAATCACATGAGGCATAGGAGGAGGATGAATGTGCCAAACATGCTATGAAACCTTCTTTCAATCATGGCAGCTGAGACTCAGAAAGGTAGGGACAATTATGTTTCCCACCATTGTTTGATTAAATTGTTAGTTGAGAAGTCTCTACATGATGTATCTAGAATGACCTAGGATGAATTCATAAAAATTGATCAAATTAGACTTGAGCACTTGCAACCTAGGGTTTTACCTCAACCCCATAGGTCTACTAAGAGATTGATCATGACTAAAGCCACTCTTGGTGCTTCGACCTCTAGCACAAGACCTAGTGTAAACCCTCCAATAGTAGAAGAAAACATAGAAATTAGCTCTTCTAGGATAGAGCACTCAGAAAAGGAAAGTTCACCTCTAGATTTTGATGATGATGTTCCACTTGGCTTCCTAATGAAAACTAGGGCACAAAAAAGAGAGGCAAAAATATGAAAAGGAAAAGCTAAAAACCAACTGACAGAGAAAGAAGTACCAAGCTCTAGGAAGCGGAAGGCTGACATTGTTCATCCTACAGCTAAAGAAAAACATGAGAGCCCTCCTAGAAAATCAAGACCACCTAGGCTAGCCTTTGGTATGCCTCCATAGGAAAGCCTCAAGTCTATAGAAATATCATAAGGGGACACATAAGCTCCAATGGGGCAGGTGAATGTCAAGGAAAAGGATGTATTTAAGATGGCAACAAACATAACATTGGAAGATCTTGCTAATATTGCATAACAAGTGGAGAATCAAGGGTATGAGGAAAATCAATATTTCCTGTAGCAAGAGATCCTACAGCAAGAGTTCCTACAACAACAGAAAAAACAAGAACAATCAGTACCCCTGTAGCTAGAATTGACAGGACAATCTGAATCCTTGTAGTTAGTACAATAAGGAGAGCAAGCATCAATGCCAGGGAAAATGCTGGTAGGAATACATAAACCCCTTGATTTCTCAATGCACATGGTAGCTATGCATTTATGGAAAGAGATGCAAAGAAGAGAAGAAGAATGGAAGGAGGAGAAGCACAAATTGAAGAAAAAATTCAAACAAAAGATGAGATTGAAGACAAGGATGCATAAATTGCCACCTTGAAGAAGAATGTGGATGATATGGAAGCCTTAGTACCATAGATTTTAGAGTGTAAGGCCCCTCCAAGGGTATATGCTTTGCACTTGAAGGAGAAATATCTTTTTTTTTTTTAAGTTGGGAAGAATTGTCTCAGGTTTGAACCCTTCTATTGAGACCCCTGTTGAATTTTTTAATGCTTATCGAATTGCTTCCCCTAAAATGAAGAATTTGTTGTGTGAGTTTTATTTGAATGATTATGTTGTGACTCAAGACCATGTTTGGAATCCACTGCTATATGTTGGATATGTCCAATTAAGGGCATTTATTTCTTGAGTACAAAATGAGATTAGTTGGGGACAACAATATGGGGCTTATAAGCAATTGGAATCCAACATCCCTCTACCCATCAAGGCTGAATCAAGGAATCCAAGGGACATTTATAGGGAATGGCATAGAATGCTTTTTAGGCATAGCTATGGTAATAGGATTATTCCTTGGAAAGAAGCAGTCTACATTGAGTATGAGGTAAAAGCAAAAGCAAAAGAGGAAACCATGAAGAGATACCTCTCGCAAAGATGGAACAACCTAACTGATGAGCTAAAATAGGTTGAGCCTCATTCCATCCAGAACTATGTTGCAACACTTAAGAGAATTGATAGATATATATAGGTTGGAAGAACAAAGGGACAATTTTGGCTTCCCCTGACTTTTCAATCACCCTTTCTGATGCGGTCCGTACCAAACTTTAGGTTTTACAACTATGATATTGCTCCAGAGAGAGAGATATGGAGCAAATTAGATAGATTGGGAGGATTTTATTGGGACCCTGATTCATGAACAACAAACACTAATGTAGGGTAGTTGCCAGTTGAAAATTTTATAGCATTGACCAAGAAGAAGGACAACCCTTCCCCTCCTCGAGGACAAGGAAGACCTTAGGTTGGGGGAGTGATGAGCCTAGCTTATGGTCTAGTTTTGGGTAGAATTTTTGATTTATTTGTTGAAGTTATCATGGACCTTGATGTTAAGTGTTGATATTTTTATGATATTTCCTCAGAATTATAGACAATGGGCCTAATCTTATTTCTACAAATGTTGAATGACATTGAACTATTATATAGACTATATATATTAATTATGCATGTGGTTAATGAATGTTCTTTAAGGTAGTTATAGATATGCAATTATTGCACATGCTAAAATTTCCATGCATATATAATTTGAAGATGCTAAATTGAGAAAGACACTGCTAGCTGGGCATACACCATAATGTCCAGCAAGGGAATCATTCAAAGGTCAAAGGAGGTCGACGGCAGGAGATTCCCCATGCAAACTGAATGTAACCACCTTGTAGTGGACTTTAATGCTATTGAGAAAGTATTGGCGTTACTGCTATGCTAAATCTGCGGACACGTCTGACCAGAATCCTTGCGCGCGTAACCGCCTCTCCATTTTCAATGCTTTCACTAAATTGGCATCCTCCTAGTTTGTGGAGTTGACCGCCTTGCTTATTTGGCAGTATAAATAAGGATCAGATGCTCCTTTTCACAAGGTTGTGCAATCTGATATTATACTTGCATTCTCAATTTTCAGTGATACAGTTATGTTACTCTTTTGTACTCATGTTTCTTGATGAATAAAATGAAGTTATGAGTTTGAGCATCTGAGTTTTTGTTAGTAACAAAGGATACTCATCCAAGGGGGCCCACTTGGTGAGAAATTCATCCTTATCTTAGTTTATCCTAGTTGTTACTTTTTGTTCAATAATTAGTTCAGAATCTAGCGCTGACTATTCCTATAGCCACGAGAATTCCATTATGTGACTGCTCTTGCAGCCAAAGTAGATAGAGCAGTTTCCTGTTTGTTGTTCATATTTTCATTTATGTCATGCATTTCAAGCTTAGTATGATTTTTGGTTGATTTTCAATATTTATTTTATTCCTTTCCAAGCAATTTACTTTCAACATTGTGTCTTTCTTAGCTGTAGAATGAAAATGGCTACTTTGAGTTCCTAGTGCACTTACTGTGCTAACCCATTTCAATTTCATGTCCCTGGGTTGACAAGTTAAATGCACCTTCTTGATGATTGAATGACTATTCAGTTTAGATGTCCAATCTTTGAATCATGACTGTAAGGCCCTAGTTGTTAAATCATTGTAGAAGGCTAATATTTTTGGCTTCGTTGCCAAGGATGGTGTCAAACTAGGGAGTTCTTTGGAGTCATTGGTAGTTTTTCTTGTTGCAGTATTTCTGAAAGTTGTTCTTAGTATACCTTAATTTAGGTATTAATGACCCCCCTTATTCTTTACCAATTCTTTGTGTGAATTGGTTGATAGTGAGTTGATACCGCATGCATAGAGGAAGGAGAAGGGATGCTTATGGAAGATTCCTTCCTAATAATCCTAGGTAATCCATTCCAGCTAGTTGAATATCAAAAATTTCTAAGAGAAGAAGAAGAAGAAGATCCACACCCCTTTGTTGATGCATTTCCTGATCTGACTAGCTTTGAAGCTTCCTCTAAAGACCAAAATCAGCTTGAGAACCCCTTTGCTTTGGAACTACATCACACAGGCATGGTTGATGCAAATAGGAATAGACCTAACCAACCAACTTTT
Source organism: Sequoia sempervirens (assembly GCA_007258455.2). Taxonomy (NCBI): domain Eukaryota; kingdom Viridiplantae; phylum Streptophyta; class Pinopsida; order Cupressales; family Cupressaceae; genus Sequoia; species Sequoia sempervirens. The sequence goes on from VDFB02000015.1 coordinate 552,987,453, forward strand.
CCTTCCCCATTTCCCATCAGAATGAATTTGACAACATAAAAAATATGCCTACTTCAACACTCCCCAAGTTTTATGGACTTGTCATAGAAGATCTTGATACCTTCTTTTTTGAGTTTGACATACTCTGCAGGAGTTATGACTATACCACTGATGCCCATAGGCTTAAGCAATTTCCTACCACTCTTAAATAATCTGCATTAAGATGGTTCATGAGCCTGGGAAGAGATACTATGGAAACCTGGGAGGACATGAAGACAAAATTCCTTGAGATATACAAGGAGTATTGCAGGGGCAGTGACATGAGAGGAGGCAACATTTTTAGGATGTAGCAAAAGGAAGATGAGATCCTAGAGGATTATATTGTAATGTTTCTATTTTACCTATAAAAATTTCCACACCATACACTTAATGAAGACTCACAAAAGTTTATTTTGTTGAGAGGAATCAATGATAGTTGTACTGATGCCTTGGAAATTTGATGTAGAATATGAGCAGTGGAAGAGGATATTTATTGATGAATTGGATTTGTGAACACAAGACTGAAGAACATGTACACTTGGTCAAGTATAGTGTAGGTCTGGCCTTAGATATTATAATACATAAAAGATATGTGTCTCCAAATTGAAAACACTATAGGTAAATGTTAATCACTGATGACTGGGATGCTGACTTGGATGTTTATTCACCTTTTCCATCTTTTTTGTATTTTTTTCATTTTTCTCAAAGGAATGAATATGCAACAATGGTTAGAAGATTATTGTTTTCAAAAAAGTTCCTTTTCGAAAGCAGGTCTATCCTCTTCAACAAATGGAAATAAACTTTGTCTAATATATGTTCCCTCCAATTGAAAGTGTAAATATAGCTGCAAAGGGAATATATGTTATAGCGGTCAAATTAAAATGTGACATGTGTACTTTTTGTCCTAAAGCTTGTTTTTTTCCCTTATTCTTATAAAAGGGAATTTAGGGCCATTAGTATGAGTCTCTTGTTGAATTCTTGATCTGAATTATGCAAATTATGAACACTAAGAGAACATATTTGAAGTCTATATCTTAAGTTTTGAGTGGAGCAAGTGAATTTTATCAATTGTATGGTTTATGAGCATACATAAACAATAATGAAAATCTCTTGAGTCTATCTTCTCTCCAGCTTTATAATGTATCCAAATTATTAATGAAGATTTTATCAAGAATCCTTTCACTAATCTTTATTGTCATTGTGCTTTGATGTGTGTTTTAATTTAGACTCTGGTTCAATGGATCAATTAAAAATGCTTTGATTAAATCATGAAATCGTATACATGTTTAGTGGATCTGATAAGCAGTGATAGAGTCTAAGTATTGATTTGTGAATTACAAGGCAATATCATGAAGATCATGGATGTTTAGAATTAAAATAACCTTATAGTTCAATTTGCTCTGGTTTGACTCCTTGCCTAGATATATGACACTGATCTTAGGTATTATATGCATTTCCCATGGTTCTGGTTATCTAATTTGAGAAAAACATTCATAAATAATGTTTTAATTGATCTACCTTTTTTATGGTTTGTGTTGTATGAATTCTCAACTTTAGAAGTGTGATCTTTCAAAGAAATCACCAGTTTCTTTAAAGATTTCATCGATTTAGCATTTGAATGAGAATGTATTTGTTAATTGTGTAATGTGTGGTATAATTGTGTAGCAAGATTGTAAGATGCACATTGTGGGAACACCATCCCAGGTCTTACAGAGCTCAAAGTGTAGGAGGGAAGCATCCTAGCTTCCTCTCATTCATTGGCCAATTGTCTCCTAAGTATTCGAGAATTAAATTTGGAAAATTCATAGATGCTTCGTGGAATTTTCTTGGTTCTTTAAAATTAACCAACAATATTTATAATTGTGAGATGTGTCCTAACCTCGGGAAAGAAAGAAACAAAGCCCAATCCTAGCCTACCCAGTCGCTCCACCTCCAGGTCTTCAAATTCTCTTATTGCTACCAGAATGTTGTATCTATGCTCTCAGGACATTAGTGGTGGAGGATCCTCCTAGAAGCATTGCACACATAGTGTCAATTTTCCATAAAAGTCAAAAAATTGATCAAAATTTGAGACTTTGTATCTCAAACATCAAACGAATCATTGAAATCAATAACATGACTCTTTTAGGTGTGTGTCGTTGTATCAATTTCAGGGGTACGTTGCCATTTTGGTGATGTGCATCACTACACTCAATAGAAAATTAGCATATGGTGCATTGCTATACCTAAATATTGAGTGATACTAAACTTAAAAAGCCCATGCGTCGCTATATTACCTCGACAACCCCCAAATCAGATGCGTTGATGAACCAAAAAATTGGGGTGTGCCTCTAAATAGAAGGTAAGTCACTATAAAATCAATAGTGATGCTTCTGACGCTTCAAAAGTGTCACTATACAGTGATGCACCTATCGAACTAACTTTGATCCCCTATTTAATGCACCTAAAAGCAAAAAATCAAGAGAAGTTTCAAGTCGCATACCTGGGGTCCTGCGTCTGCATGTTGTTAGTACTCTTGAGCTCAATCCAAAAGATGAAGAGGGAGCGCATGGTGATCCATTTTACCAAGGTATCAGAGCTCAAATTGCAAGAATTCTCTAAGGTTTGAATGCAAAAATGAGTTTAAAGTGACCCTCCATTACCTATTTAAGCCTAAAAATTTGGGGTTTTCTCCCTGATTTGACTGTGCAACTAGGTATTTTTCACCAATCTTGCCAAACTAATGCTTATTTTGTACCATTTTTTGTGTTTTTGGCATGTTTTTTCAATCTCGGAGCCTTTTCAGACCACTAAGGCAACATTTAACCTTTGTTGAGAAATCAACCCAAAATTCCAAATTTCTACCCAATTTCTCAAGGGGCAAGGAACCAACTTATTCCTTCCATTGGAGCAACCGTGGGGCATCCAAAAATTTATTTTATTTTATTTTTGATTTGAGCAGTAGTTTAATCCAAAAAAGCGTTAGGATTTGAACCAATGTAACAAGTACCTCGCTTCAAAGAGGAAAAAATGTAGACACTTAAAAATGGCCTGAATGATATGATGCACTTGAATCAGGTATACTAACATCATTTCATCTTGAAACACATCATCTTTTCATTTAATTGATTAAATTAGCCTAGATATTTAATTATGTCATTTTCACCTATCAACCTAATTAATCTAATTGGGTTAATTCACCCCCTTTCATGCTAACATTTTCGTCCTATTAAATTGAATAAATGTAATTGCTTAATTTAAATCCCTAAGTCCTCTTATTTAATTAGGTAATCCTAAGCTATTTAATTAAATATCATATCACTTTCTCCCTTTTTTATTAAATCACTTTATTTAATGAATATGAAATCCCCCTAAATTGCATAATTAACATTGTTTTAATTATCAATAAATATATTCCCCCCACTTGCAAGGGAATATTTCTCCTTTGTACATTCCTTTAAAAGGAATATTCCTTCCCTTTTTGTACATTAAAACTTTGTTTTAATTTTCTAAATATCTAATTTCCCCTCACCCTTGAGAATATTCCAAAGAATATTCTCTCTCCTCTCTCATTTGAAAAAAGGGAATATTCTTCTTCTTAACAAACTTACAAGACTTCTTGTGCAAGTTTTGGGTGTGTTTGTTTGGAAGAATATGGAACCTTGATTATTTCTTTCATCCATGTGATTATTGATTCTCAACTGTTGATGAGAATCCATGATCCATGTTTCATCTTTCCTCCATTTCTGACTATTGATTAACCTTTTTAATCTCAACCCTTCATTTCTCATTTGTCCTCCTATAAATAGGTCACTATTTGAAGACAAATGGATCCATCTTTTAACAAAAAAACTTATGCTATTAAAATCACTTGCATTTGCTTAATTTACTTGCATATTAGCTTATCTTCCATTAATGGATTACATGATAACATAAATGCATCCATTTAGTATATCTTGTAATTAGGGTTTCAATCTTTTTAGCTTAAAATCCATTCAGATTAGCTTTGCATACATCCATATCAATCATCTTAGTCTACATCATGTTAAAATAGCTTACATCATGTTAATTTAGAATTTAAATCATTCTTCACCACATATCTTTCATCAGTTCCATCAATTCTCTTCCATAGAATTGATCAGAACAGGCTCATTTATCCATGGGATTAGGAAAGGGTCACCATTCCACATCAATGCGACACCACTCCCCCAATAGGATAAGTTTCAATGGATTAGAATATGTTTTTCTAAAGCTTTTGTAGTTTAATATGTTAAGTTTTAATGGAATCTTAGTCTAGTTTTCATTGGTTAATCTTATTGGACTGATGTTTAGTGGCATAATTACGCTTCAAATCCTCATGGATCAAATGTAGTCGACCCATACTAATCTATCAATCAAACTTACAAAGAAGGAAAAATGGAAGTCATTCATGGCAATATGGTGAAGGTGGAGATGTCAATTGATTGAAATCTAGTTTTACTTATTATTGCATGTTTTCTATTGAATAGATTGGATCTTGTTGAGTAACTAGGATTGCATATAGTGGTTGTGTGCTTTGTTTCATATTAAATCCATGACCTTGGGCTGAATTTTCATTTTACATTCACATTAATAATTAACAATAAAACCTATACTCTCAACTCTAAATTCTTCATAGAAATGTGTGAGCATTAGAGACACAAAGGGAGGAGTGAGAGAGATAAGGAGAGTACACTTATCTTCATAGGAACGTAAGAACATTATAACACACTTGCACCTATGAAGATGACTTTTTGAGCATGGGGGAGATATTTTTTCCTATAAACATGAGTGAATTTTAACCCAGATAGAGATATATTTAGAGAGATAGAGAGGTAGAGAGATTTAGGGAGAGAGGGATGAAGAGATGTAGATAGGGAGAAAGAATAATTAGAGATAGGGAGAATTAGGTGCAAAGAGATAAAGAGATACATGGGAGAAAATGAGTAGAAAAGGAAGGAGGAAAATAGGGAGAGAGAAATGTTGGTTATTTTTCAAGAACCAAACTGATCTCACAATATAGCCTATGGAATTGTCATCTTCTAATGGTTAGCTAATTTGAGGGATTGGCCAATGAACGAGTGAAAGTAACAATGCTTTCCTCCTACAATTTGGGCTCTGCAAAAATTGGGAGGGTGATTCCGCAATGTAGCTATGAATTCATGCACCTAATAATCAAGTACATTGCAAATAACATATGCATTCTCACAACTTAAGCTTGATAGATGAAATCCTTCAAGAATTTGGTAGATTATTTATATAATAGAAATCTAGAGTAGAGAATGATTAACTTGACATGAAACATTAACAATTACAACTCAATATAAAGTTCAATTATGAATTTATATTATTGATGAATGATCCAAAAAACTACATCACAAACAAAAAACCCAAATTAGTTCCTTAACCTAGGGAAAGGAGTCAACATCAACACAAATATAATTAGATAACAACTAAGTACTTAGAATCATAGAGCTTATACAAGATTTCATTACAAAATTATGCCACAATGTTCTAATCTAGAACATCTTATACAAATTGTGATACTCAAATTACATGAAGTTATCGCTTCGTCCAAGCGATTTAATTAATACTTTGAATTAAAACAAATATATAACAATACACTCATTGGAGCACAATGAAGATTAACAAAATAACCCTTGATCATTTTATTAATAGCTCATATAACGAATACACCAGTAGAGAAATGGCTTTGAATTTTCACCATATTCTATATTCAAATGCTAGTGCTATTATCAAAAATTATAATTGCATATCAAAAGACTCAAAACCTAGAACAAAAATCTAGAATGTTCTCTATATTTTCTATTAAAATTTTTCTCTCTGATCAATCAACAACCTATACATTTTGCCTTGAATTCCTTCTCATAGAAATGAAGGAAAAAAATAATCTTCAGGCCAATGCATGCATGTCAAATTCTCATTTGACTGCTACAAAACATATTCTCCAATGTAGTTACATTCACAACTCAAGGGAGGGAAAATTTCACGTGGAACAAAACTATTTTCATTTGTTGATGAAGATTTTTCCTTCCTTCCAAAAGGAATCACTTAGTCATTACAAAATTCTATCCACGTGCTCCAAAAACTCAAGACATAAAGCATAAAAATATAAAAAATAGAAAAGACCACTACACTTTCCACATCATCATCAATGTCATCACCTTTTAGACCGAGAGGAAATAATTTTTTGCAATACTTTACCCAAGGCTTAATCTATAAATTTTCCAAGCCTTGTATTATACTCCTCCTTGGTGGGCCATTGAGTATCCAGTAATTTCCATACTTTAGAATTATGCAAATTATACCTGACATCTATCAATATTTTGGCCTCTTTAACAAACACATCCATATTTACCTCCACCCTTGTCAAATCATCCAAAATAGTATTCAAAATTATATAATCACTAAGGCTTACAACTTATTTAGCAAATTTGGATCATACTTGCTATATCTTCCTTCCATGTATCAAGCTCTTTCTACTTTCCTTCATTCAGTACCTTATGCATTCCACATTCCTCCATATCCTTAAACATCTTCAACTTAGCTTGTAGCTGTACACCTAGCTTTCCATGAAATGTTGGGATCTCCCTAATAGATCAACTACCTTTATCAATTCTAGGACATTTTTAGGGTCCTCAAGATCCTCCTTCATTTTCGGCATCATCTCCTTGAAGGAACCAACTCTAGCACTCCACTTGCTCTAGTCATTCTGAAAAGCACTCTACATTTGAGTGTACCTTTTGTGAGCATCATGAATGTTCTTATACACTTGCAAAAAAAATTAAAAATTGTGCACAATCTTGGAGACCTTATGCCCTAAGACATTCTCAAATATTCCCTCTACAACCTTTGATGTCTCCTCCCTATCATGTTTCACATTTCCTTCTCCATCTCCAATTCTCCTTTTAGCTAGCTAATTCTCAATGATAAGGTCTCCCTATCATGTGATGATAGCCCAAAAGAAGATGGAGATGGAAAAGAATTTTGTGATGAACTTGCTTTTACAGTGGCCTTCATCTTATTGTACTCATCAAGGAGAGTGTTGTGTTTGTCCAACAATTTTTCATATCCCCCTTGAGATATTTGTGTAGTATCTACATTCAACGTTGCAGCATGGACTGCTAATTGTGCGGCGTGGGTGGGAGTGATTTATGTTGCTATTTTTATCACAATAGCACTAATAACTTCTTCCACTGACTTGAAAACCTCAATTTTCCTTGTATTAGGTTCCATTGACCAAATTTCAAGGGTGTGCATTTGGGGCTGAAGCATGATCCAAATACCTTATTGTCAAAGTATTCCTCTGATAAGTGATCCTGAGATCATTCTTGATTGCATCCAATGCAATGGATGATGTGAGATCCCATCCTAGAAACAACATTATGCCACTATATTTGACAAGTTTCCTAGCTTCAACTGGGGTGATTGTTGTAATCTCATCCACAATCTTTTCTTCTTCCTTTTTCTCTGCCTCCTCTTGCAATGAGGGGTCCACACTAGATTTTGCATCCTCAATTCTTTTCTTTATGTCTTAACTCTTGATCTAAATGAAAAATTCCTTGAATTCTTTGGTTTTAACAAAAGAATCATTTGAGGTGAATTCTTTACATGATTTCACCCTAACATCATCTGCATCTTCATCATATTCCCACTTGACAATTCTATCCTTGGGAATGTAGGGATCAAAAGCATCTTTTCTTTCAAGGGAGGGGAATCTCTATTCCACCTCCTATTCACTAGGAATATGTTCAGAATATTGCTCCTCTCCAACCAATTTTTTCATTGAATACTCAACCAATGGGCTGGTTACCAACCCTCAACCAATTTCCAAGGGTTGTTCCTAAGTACCCTAAGCCTTTAGCCGAGCTGAGAGACTTTGCTGCTCACTAATCACCATTGCTTTCCTTTTTGCTTTCTTAACCTTTTCTTGGAAGTCACCACTTTTATACTCCTCAATCTTAAGCATAGCCTACTTATAGAGATCCTTGATCTCATCATAAGGGCTTACATAGAATGGATTCTTCTTCATAATTTTCTCCTCAAGGCTACAATTTTTTTTCCATTCTTTCTTCCTTGTCACTAATAAAGCATTTGAAGGAAAGTTTCTAATCACGTCATTTTTATAGAGGAAATGATGTGAGAATCTAGGTTTTCCTTTATTTTTTCTAGCCTTGCCCACAAATCCCTCCAGGTTAGAATATCTCAAGTTGTCCACTAGCATCCTAAGATTACACAACATGATGCCAAACTTACAGTATCCTTCTTTTGCAGTAGCAATAAAATAACCAAAAGAACATTGTGGGGCTATGAAAAATGCTTTCCTAACATCTCTAAAGTGTTCCTTCTCCATTGCATCCAACTACAATATTATCTCCACAAATGCCAAGAATTCATAAACATATAGGGGAAAAAATGGGGTGGAACCCGTGCACCATAAACTCTGATAGAACTTTAATGAGAATGCAAAAAACAATCTCCCCAATTGTGATCATGCTTTGGGTCTTCACTGAATTCCTTAGGTCTTAGGATCTCCTTGATAACTCTAGAGATCATATATATAGGCTTCAAGCCAAAACTTTCAATGACACCATATTTGAAACCATTGCAAAATGCGAGATAGTTAGAATTAGAGCAATTTGGATCCCATATGAGCATCCACATTTGTACAGGTAATTCATTCCCCTCTTCATCAACTTCTCTCAATCTCATAAACTTCTTCCATGCCTCACAACCTATCCACAAGATCATGTGCATCAATAAAGAATAGTGCTTGAAACTTAGAGGGGGCTTCCCATCTCTCAGCTCCATTAGCTCCTTGTGTATCTCATTTGCAAGGTAGGTTGCATAATCAAACCCCCTATTTGAACTCCTATTTTGTATATCAATCATCATTACCATCATGACAACATTCATTCTCAAATAAAAAAAAATTCCCAAGACTTAGCACAAACAATAGTAGGTGTTCCTGAAGTAGTCTTCAAACTCATCACTTCAAAGGGCTCAACATCCTTTGGCCCAAAAAATGTACCCTTCATCCCATGGTCATGCCGCCTGAGCCTAGGCAACACATGTCTCCTATATCGATACTTTTTTTGTTCATATTCTCAAAACAATTTAGTGAAATCAATATTAACATTGGCATCAAGATTCAATTTAAAGATCTCTATTCGACTTCTGAAAATGTCTAATAGTGGGACTCCATTTATACTCTTAATGATCCTATCATCTGGATGATAATTCCAAGAAATCTTTAGGATCAAGTCAACCTCCAAAAACATTTTTGCAACCACAAGATTTGCAAGATCAAACTCCCATAGGTGTCTAGTTGGACGCTTTGTAAATCTCCTATTGAAGACATACAAGAATAGCTCCCATCTAGATTGTGGCAATGCGACTTCCCCAATCCCAATTGCAAAATCCATCAACTAGCTAGTCATGACCCCTTCTCTAGTAGGTCTCTTTCCAATTTGCTTCCGTAATGTAGTTGTTTCTTGAGAGCTACCCTCCATGAAATGACCAAATTCTCTCTTCTCACCTTTCTATTTTTCTACCTTCTCGAAAGCCTCTGGCTTTGGTTTTGCAACCTTAGCTCATTTTTTTGGCTTAGCTTCTGACTTTGAAGACTCACTAGGGTTGCTCATTTTAGCAAATTTTTTATAGAACACTATGGCTTTACAATTCAAGATAAAACTAGGGTTTTGGATCATAGAACTATAGGGAATTTTAACTACAAAATACAGATAAAAATCCTTCTACATACTTCTAGATAAGACCAAACCCTAAATAATTCCCTCACAAGATCAAAAGGCACTATATTATAACCCTAAGCTCACAATTCCCTCTTAATCAGATTACCAATTCATCAAATAGTCTCGCTTTAATGAAATTCCTACAAAAGAGTGTGATTTTTTCTTACCCAGGAAACCCTTCTCAACTTCTACCTTCTGAATTTCACTTGTCTAGACACCTTTCTTCTCCTTCAAAATTTTGCACAGATGGTGAAAATATGGATCAATTCCCTACTTTATATCTCAGTAATGACCAAATTCGCCATAAATGAAGAAAGGTTGGTCGCACAAGTGAAGTGAAGAGCTCTTGATAGTTGATTCTTCTCATTTGAATTTTAGTTGTTGATTGATCTTGATTTAAAACAACATCAACGATTCTCTATCATCCTCATTCTTTACTCCTTGCTTTTGGTTGCCCACATTAATCAATGATGGAACCCTACCCAATGATGCCCTTAGAGATGCATGTTGACTGCTTATTCAAAATTGTTGTCACTTTCTTTGTGATGTAATCACATATTTGGCACAACCTGTTGGTAACAGAATATGATGCATTAGGGGCCAAGCGATGGAAGAAAAGGACTGAACAAGTCTTCCACTCACTCATCGCATATTTCCTTTTCCTCATAGAAAATGCTGTTTGTGATGTGACACAACATGCACGATGCACAATGGGTCCATACCTTTGGAAATAAGTCGACAGGGGGCCAAAATGACAAACATCATAGCGAAGGAAAATGGAAAACAAGCATATTTCTTATGAGAAATCTAGGATGATTCAAAAACTACCACAAGGATATCAAATATTAAGACTGAAACCTAAGGTACTTGACGAAACCCAAACTATAACGAAGAGAAAAATTACCGACTTAATCACTAATCCTGTATCCTTTTTAACAAAGAAATGACCACCTAATGTATGCGCCTAGGAGATAAGAGTGGAAAAAAAAGTAGACAAAGGCATGTTATATGAGGGCCCTAGAATAGATAACCGAGAGAAGAAGAGATTCAGATAAGAGTACATTGGGGAGGAGCGGAAGAACGAAAGGGGAGATACAACACCGAAGAGAGATAGATAGAAGATTAAGTCTTCCACATGGTGGATAGAAGATGCATGATAAGAATCAAACGAAATTGAAGATAGAGGATGTAAAAGACTAGACATAGAGGCAGAGAAGAGTAGACCAAAGATATAAAACATGTTCATTTTTTGTAGGTCAAAATACACCAAGGGGGATTTTACAAAACAGTCATGCCACAAGCGGGGAAAACACAACACATTTTGATACAACAAACAAACCATGGTACCCGGGCAAAACACGTAAAATGTAAGGCTCACAAAAACAAAATGTAGGATTGGCCTAACACAAAAAACAAATGGAACAAAAAAAAACCAAGGGGTTTGGTTTTCAAAAAATAAACATGTTTTTCTTTCAATAAAAAAGCCATTTTGACTATAAAAATGGCATGTTTTTCCCCGCACAAACCAACGTACATTTTTTCTTGCAAAACAGGTATGTTTTTCTTGCCAAACACGTACATGTTTTTCTTGCACAAACAAACATGTTTTTTCGGAAAAAAACGCCTATGGTTTTTAAGAAGGAAAATGTACTCAGGTAAAACTTAGCAGAATAAGGGGCGTTTTGGCAATAACAAAAACAAGTGTTTTGGCTTGCACAAGATCAAGGTGTTTTGGATGGATCAGTGAGAAAAATTGATAAAAGGGCAAGGAGAAATCATTTTGCCCCACCAGAGACGTGTTTTGGAGGCAAAGGCATCGACGCGAAAAAGGTCAACGGGCGACGTTTTGGCTTGCACAAGGCACGACGCGTTTTGGCTTGGACAAGGCACGTACGTGTTTTGGCTGCACAAGGCACATATGTGTTTTGGCTTGCACAAGGCACGTACGTGTTTTGGCTTGCACAAGGCACGTACGTGTTTTGGCTTGCACAAGGCACGTACGTGTTTTGGCTTGCACAAGGAACATACGTGTTTTGGCTTGCACAAGGCACACACATGTTTTGGCTTGCACAAGGCACGCACATGTTTTGGCTTGCACAAGGAACGTACTTGTTTTTGCTTGCACAAAACACGTACTTGTTTTTTGCTTGCACAAAACACGTACTTGTTTTTGCTTGCAGAAAACACGTACATGTTCTGGCTTGCACCAAACACTTAAGGGTTTTGGTTTGTACTTAGGCTTGGATGGTTCATCTGCCTCATTTTGACATGAGTTTTTCCTCCATTCTTGTTTCTCAAATATCTCATCATCAGGTTTATAAATTATAAATAAAATAATAGTAAAATTACCACCATAATTTTACACGTCTTCTAAGATTTCTAAACATATAATTTTTTAAGATTTGAACTACATTAACATATATATTTTTCATTTCTTTCACTAATGTTTCCATAGTTATCAAAGACATATGTATTGAAATTTTTAATAACTTTTGATCTACTTCTCCAAATTTGAAAAAAATATAATATTGTTCTACACTTAATTCTTTACCCATTGGAAAAAATCACATTTTATTATTATTTTGGTGCAAGTTATATGACATGCAAACTTAGCGATGTGATTTTTAAGATGCATCCACTTTGAAAAATCATTAAAAAATATATTCAACAAAAAAATACAAAATAATTTTCAACTTCTAGTACTCACTCTTAATCATATTTCTACCAATGTTTTTTTCAAAATACTAAATGCAACTAAAAAGTTGAGGGGTGCACACCAAACACTATGTTATGTTTTGCTGAAAAAATAGGAACACTTTTTGTGTGCACAAAGAATTTGATCCTCTTAATATTATCTATTTTTGAAAATATTTGGTAGTTTAAAAACTAGATTTAGAGTACTACAATTCTTGTTATTTTGGTATCTTCAAACTATGAGTTCATAAATCTCAAATTACTCCTCCAAGTTCAAGTTTAGCTGATTTCAAAAAAGAAGAGGCCACTTTTGACCCCCTTTTTGTGCACCATCTTGATGCACTTACCTAGATATAAGAAAAATTATCTGAGAAAAGTCTAAAAGGAAGTCTACTCTAGATCCATTCATCCTCCTTGTTATGAGAAAAAAATAAGCAATCACCAATTTGTTGACTTAAAAACTAGATATCAAAATCCCACCCTTTCTATCTTCCTCCCCTTCAAATCCTTCCTCCAGTCAACTATTCCTAAAAATTCTTCCATCTTGGTTTGTTACCTCCCCAATCAATGTAACCATGAAGGTATCTACATTGACTCTAATTAGCATCTCCTTAATTTTATTGAGTTGATTAAATGATGATAAAGAATGACCATTGTTCCATATATTCACCAAAAAAAAAATTCATAACATTACCAAATCTCCTTATAATCCCCTGTTTAATTAGTTTTATGATTTTTAACATGTTCTTCTAGATAACTCAACCATTTGGAAAATTTGAGGGAGACAAGAAACTCACTTGATCAGCATTACCAAGATATTTATCTTTCAAAATGGACACCAAATATTTAATTCCTTCAAGGAAGTTCCATCCAGTTTTACTATGAAGGGCATTATTAAAAAATTTAAGTCTTCTTATACCTAGGCCCTTGAATTTTTTTGTCAAAAACACTTTTCCTAGCTAACAAGAGCAATCCTTGAGTTTTCTTATGTTACATCCAAAAGGAATTTCCTCTAAATTTTCTCTATTTTGTTCGTAATAAAAGTAGGGATCTTAATTAAGGAAAGATAATAGACATGAATAATTTGAAGAGAAGCCTTGAGGAGTTGAACCTTTCCAACTTGTAATGAACACCATGGATTTTTTTTTGTTTGTTTATAGGATTATTTCATAGAATAAGATGGATATGCATAAGGTGTTTGTTTCAAGTTTCAATTGTCATATTTGTTGCATACATTGAATAACATTGAATATAAAGACAATAAACATTTATTTGCATCAATTCATATTGAACACAATTATAAATCAAATTTGCATTAAACTAACAAATTGAAATCAAACTTGTAGAAATTATTGAAAACTTGATTACAAAACCAAAATGTGTGTTTTTAGACCTTTAGATGATTAGAAAGCTTTCCAAAAATCCTCCAAATAACATAGAGCCAACAAACAACCAATGAAAATTTAATACATGGAAAATACATTCCCAAAAAGTGTAGATTTTTGTGACCAAAAAAACCCACATGTCCAAAGAAGAATAGCACCTACCTATTAAACATCCAGAATATTGAGAGGGGGGTGAATTAGTATTCCATAAAACCCTTCACATAAAATCCATATAACCATTATCACAATTTTGATTGAATCAGTAAGAAAGAACATATAAAAAAATCAAAGCAACCATACACATGAACACCGAGATTTTTACATGGAAAACCCAAAGAGGGAAAAACCATGGTGAGGGTTAACTCATAATATATTATATCCAGATAAAAAATATTATGAGGATCGCTACCAAGACTCCCTGTCCTTAAAAAGGCTTACTGCCAAGAGATTGAACTAATACGATACACCTTCAATGTGTAGGGTTCAGTTCCAATGAAGCTTAGAATATGAAGTACTGCCTCACATAGCAGTCACTCAACAAACCTATACTGATCCACAACTAATAAAGCATTGAGGCTCAGAGATTTCTTCCACACACATTTATTTTTCACACTTTCTTCTCCTTCACACACACTCATCTCATTCCTCAAAAAATATTATATATACATGTATATCTTAATCATCAATTAGTTCGGCCTAATTAGATGAAAAAAAAATGATGAAAACTATCCTTTTTGGCACCATAAAATATTTTATCCATGTAATGCATTGTACCAAGTCAGACTACATCCATAAAACACAACTAGTCTCCATAATGTATTGCACACATTGAGTCATCCAAGACCATAACACAATTCTCCAAACCAACAAATAATACTCAAAGAAAAAACCTTATGGATCTAAGAAAACATTAATTTACCATCATACCACCAACATAGAGATCATAAAAAAAACCACAACATAAGAATATTCACCTTAATAGAATGCAAAGTCTCCCACATAGTATGCCAAGCAAGGAACAACAGTAGAATACAGAGTTGCACTTTGTCAGAGATAAATGTTTACTCACAACCAAAAAAATCTCAAGATCTAGGATATAGCTATCTGAATGAGTCAGGATAACATGGTTAAGAGATTAGAGTCATATCAGATCTTGCGGTGAATTCTAGACTCAAACACCAACACACTGATCCATCACAAAAGGGTATAACTGGCAGAGAACAGCTTCCAGTAAACCAAGTAGACTTCTCATAGAGTTATCATCATGTAGATATCATCATGTTGACATCAATGACAACATAGAAATAACCAACACAAACCATCCATACTTCATGCTCATGTTGCAAGGCCCAACAATCTCCCCCTTTGGAATTGATGGCAACATGCATGACAAAAACATTTTTCAACTACAACTGAATACATTGAATACTCTGAATACTACCCCTATCAAGAATGTTCTTCACAAAAAAAAAAATATTTGTCTCTCTATCTCTACATCTCTCTATCTCCCCCCCTTTGACATCAATGATGAAGGATGAGGGTCTGGTATATATGAATATATGCATCAAAATGTGACCAAAAATATATGAACACAAAATTGAATTAACCTAAAGAAGAACCTCTGAGACTCTTTAGGATGACCTTCCACGACGCTTTTCCTTCTTCCCACAAATCTTTTACCCTTATAAGAGTCTTGTGAAATAGCTCAAGTTTAGTTAAGGAATTTATACCATCTAGTAGAGTATTGGGATAAAGATTAATCTCTGATAATTCACCAATACAACCAAGAGCACTAGAAACAAAAGTGTGCATGAGTTTAATCATGTCTCTAAGTGCTACAAACTTCTTGAAAACTTTTGTCCTTTGATCCTGCAGCAAAAATAAGTTTTCATGAAGCCACACAATGTAGGACCACCTCTAATTATCTCTATCATCTGCTAACCTATATGTATCTTCCTGAGTGCTCATCTAGAATTCACTCATCCTTATCTCATTTCTTATGTTCAATGTACTATCAAACCAATTTAGGAAAAAATAAAGTAGTTCTTGTGCCTCTTCTTCACAACCTTATACACTCTCCAATTCCTTTATCACTTGATTGTGTGCATTTGCACATTTTTCTTTTATATCCTCCAAATTTCCTTGATCCAATTTTAGTAGGTACTTCAAGTCTGGAGATGTAGACCTTCAAAGAATCAATCATGCCTCTAAGATTCTTTACAAAAAAAATAGATGAATAAAAATTAGCACTAAGAATAACCTTATGCAATTCTTCCAAAGATTTCTGAATATTTATCCTTTCATGCTCATGTTCAAACTCATATCCTTCTGCAACTTCTTGCTTAACAAAACTCTTCCCTTTCTTCCCTATTCCGATTGTGCTACTGGAGGTACCTTCTATATTGAGATTCTTAGGGATTTCCAAAAGAATTTTAGCATAATTATCAACTTCAGCCTCTGACACTTCATAGTATTATTCATAAATCCATACCAACCTTTATTCAACTACTTCCATGTGACAAAAATTTATAGACAATTGAAAAATTATGCTTCTAGAGTACCTTTCAACAACATTTACTAGAATCCTAAACCTTCTGTTCATCCTCATTTGAAATGTTTCAAAGAATGAAACAAGGGCAGTCTCTTGTGCATCTGAGCTACCAAGGTTTATCATGAAGTTCTTGATTTAATGGGAAATAGGCACTATATTTGACCATTCTATCCTTCCTATTACCAGTAACTCTCCCAAAAGGTAAAATAGTAGACAGACAACAAGATTACCATTCTAGAATGTATTCTTCTTACTCTTCTTGATTTCCTTTAAATTCTTCAAAAGATGTATATGAAGTAATTCACATAAGCCATAATCCATACCTCTTTTAACCATCTCAACAACATGTACAACAACAGTAGGAACTATGAGGTTATTGTTAGGGATACAAACTTTGTGATGGATGACCATAGTAGCATACCTTATTACCAAATCAACAATTGATCTTAAATCAATCTCTTTCCCTTCAAGATTCTCACTGGTAACCTTAATTATCTCTTTCTCATCCATAGCCTTTTGTTTAGGAACTGGTCTGAAGGAACACGAACCAATTACGTCTCTAATAGATTCTTTGGTAATCAAATGTGTCTCATCAATCCAAAAAGATTCATCACGAATTCTACATAAAACTATTGAAATATACTTCTTTTCAAATTCAAACAAAGAGAATTTCGTCCAAACATCCAAATTTTTCTCAACCAACACTTTGTAGGCATCATGGCTCTCTTCCAATTAACTTTCACATAGCATTCTCAATTGAACTAACAACATTTCTTCTATCTTAATATAAACAAATGCATATAAATCATTTATAGGAAAAAATACTAGAGGGATGCGAGAGAATACACAAACAAACTCTTCAGACAGATCCTTCAAATATCTTCTCAAATTAACTTTCACTTTAACCAAACTATTCACAATCTTTGAATTATCCATAGTGTTGGTGTTTCCAACTGATGGTCTAGCATCTCCTAAAGGGTAGCTTCTCCTTATACTTAGAGACCCTAGGTCAGTGGCCAACAAACAAGAGATGACTGATTGGAAAGCCTCTCCTCTGCACTTTAGGCTCTACAAGACCAAGGTGGGTATCCCTATACATTAATATAGATCATCATACTACATTGGTGGAAATCCTTCAATGGGATAAATAATCTAAACAACTATGCCTTGTCTTCAATATCTTACGGTAGTATGAAAATAAACATAAAAGCAAATGCAAGAAATTAAAAGGTTTTCTTATGAATCGAAGCCGGATCCACCTCATACTTAGGCTTATGAACATAGACTGACCAGTTACTTATCCACACGGAGTCTAGAAATGAAGTAACACTCCTACAATAGACCCACCTTGGCTTCTTATAAACTTATTTCCTTATAGTAGGAAACCAACAAATGAATAGAACTATCAAACTTCTTTGAAATCCCTATTACATCATCACTACCTTAACATATGAATTAAAATAAATTACTCTATTCCTTCAACAGAAATAAACAAATCAAACATTCAAGATCAACAAATGTGATTGAGAACCAAAAAAATCCTTGATTATATTGATTCAAAGATAGTGAGTACAAAACTAGAGAGGATGATAGAGTTGATACAATATTTAAGAGAAAAATGCAATTAACATTTGGGTCATCTATTGCTATTATAGAGAAAACATTAAAACGTTTCCTTTCTAGGTGTAAGAGAAGAACACTATACAGACTAATACCAAAGACTTACAAAAATTCAGAGAGAATGGACCCTCAAAAAAATGAGAAAATATTTCCTTTATAGTGTAGGCATAACTTAGATTTGAATTTGAAATTGCTAACCTTAACTAAACTAGGGTTTTAGACCAAAGCACCCAAATGAAATTGTAGTCCACTGAGAATTTCCCCCCATAATGATGCAACAACTAGAAATGAATTCCCCTGACACCTCAAGTGCACTCCAACATTGATGGCATTCTAAAAACAGTTATGGCACTCTTAGGAAATTTGTGATCAAAATAGGAAGAACATACCCTGACAAAGAGTATAACCACTGCAACACTTTAGGAAATAAATGGCACCATCCAACAATCACTTTAGGCTTGGTAGAAATGTAAAAATGAAATCTGAAGCCGTGTGGAGTTGATCTAGTAGCTGAGAAATGGATGCACCATTACTATGCAGCCATAACCTATGAACAGGAGCAACTAACTATTGGGAAATCACACTTTGAATTGTGGACATCAATTTATCCTTCTCGCACCAAGATCCAACATCTATCGCTCACTGCCCATAACTTTAAAACTTGACTGTCAGATTTAGACCACTTTAAATCTTAGCCATTCGATCACCATCAACATCTACTGCATCTTCTATCCTCCCACCTAGGTCCCACCAGAGACATGCATCACCAATTTTCTCACCCCACTAAAATATTTTAATGAATATTAAGATCAAGCGGGGAGCATGAGGAGTGGTCAAGATGCAACCAAGTCGCCAAATAGGGGTCGTCGATCCAAGGGCCCACCAACATTTCCAAGCTTGAAGACTGCGAGACCCATGCCATGTACATGCCACATGGAAGAAGCCCGCACACCCCTCTGCTTTTCAGAAAACAATATTTTATTCTTGCAAGGTGTGCAGGGAACGATTGAGATGCATTCAAAGATTTCACTTTATCATCTATCATTCAATCAAGGGCCCACCTACACACTTAAAGGGTTAATATGAACATGTGTATAAGTCATGAATGGGTTCCACACAGAGTGCTTCCTTACTCCATATCACATGATCGCCAAGTCGCTAAAAAATGGAAACTCAGAACCTCTTGTTGAAAGTTATGAAGTTATGAAAACCTGTGACTTGCTGATAACAAAGATAACCTTTTTCCTTCCTTCTTATCACTCCATTAGCTAAGTCACTAAGTTGGGAGGTTATGAAATTCTAGAACCCCGCGACATAAGTTAGAACAATTTGGAATCTAGTGACTTAAGAAATATTATTGTTGTTGAATATTTTTCAAGCCGGTAAACATAAGGTGAAGGGGCCGATCATACCCATGACTTCAAAGACATAAGTTGTAGCTTAAATGACCTGCAACTAGATATAGCAAGTCAATGAAGGAATAGAACACCTATGACTTAAGGAGGGTTTTGGAAAAAAATGAAGGCTTGAGGGATTTTAAACCCTAAGACAAAACCCTAGTGCATGAAAAGTGAAACCTAGCCCACAGGAGACTCAAAATTTTGACAAAATGGCCATGGATTTTACAAGTACCACTAGTGGCTCTAGTTGGGGATGTCTGCTTGACAAAGTAGAGCAAGAATTTTTTTATTTCTAATAGAGTAGACCACCAAACTCAAAACATTGACAAAATAGGAAACTATGATACAAATGAGCATGGATATGTCCTACTTATAAAAAATAGGGTTTGAGGAATTGTCCATGCACTAGCAATTCCAACATTTCACCATTCATATTTTACAAACAATAGGAATCTTCACCATGATTACCCCAAACAACATAAGGGACAATCCAAAGGGCCTCAAATTTACCATGTTTTCCCTTGTCCTAACTTTTTGCATTGCAAATTAATACAAAATATCCTGCAACAAACTTTCTCTCCATAGCCTTCTTGTCAAAAAGGTATTTGACCTGCAACTGCCTCTTCAAATTAATATCTTGCACTGCTCTTCTTGATTCATCCAATTCTATTAGCTAATTGATCCTATTACTCATGCTATCATCAATATCTTCTTCATATTCTTGGATGAATTTATAGACTAGTAATAAGTTGTTCTTTGGTATTCTTGCATCCATTCCATACACTAGTTCATAAGGAGATCTTTATGTTGCCTTCTTTATGGTAGTTCTATCATCCCATAGAGGTAATTTTAACTTTGAATCCTAGGCCTTTTTGTTTATCTCCATGACTCTCTTCATGATCTTCATGATGATTTTGCTACTGTACTCAGCCTATCCATTTCCCTATGGGTGATAAGGGGAGGAATATGACATGGTAATTCCATAACTTCTACAAAAGTTAGTAAATTCTTCAGATTTGAAACACATAGCATTATCCATAATTAACTTTGTAGGGGTACCAAATCTGATTAGTATATTGTCCATAATGAAATTAATGACAACCTTACTAGTTTCCCTTCTTGTAGGAATTGTCTCCACCCACTTGGTGAAGTAGTCTATGGAAACTAGTATCCAGCTATGACCACCACGAGATTTTTCATTAAACTCACTAATAAAATCTATTCCCCATTACTGAAATGGACCCTCAACATTTTGTGTTCGAAGTGGAAAAGCACCAAAAAAACTTAACTTACCAGAGAACCTTTAGCAAGCATCACACTTCCTCACCATTTTGTGTGTATGAAAAAAGAGAGATTGCCACCAATACCGAAATATTAGGATCTTATGGGCAGCTATTTTGGCTATGTAATGGCCTCCATAAACTCCACCATTCATCTCCTCAAGAATCTTCTCTACCTATTTTTCATCAACACACCTTAACATAACACCAGCTCTATCTATCTAGTATAAGAAACCCTCAATCATAACATATTTAATTTCTTGTAGCTTTAGGGTCCTTTTTTTATTATCATTCATATGATCAGGGAAAGACATATATCTCAAATAATATAAAACATATTTATACCAAATGCATTCCTAGACCGTGCATTCCTTTGTGTGAACATCTTCACTGAGTTGATTTATTTGATTGACTTCCAAGTTTGATTTAGCCATTAACTTGGATAAACCTTGTCCTCTAACCAGTGTAGTGATCTGAATATCAATATTGAATTCTTGAATTTTATTGATCCACCTACACCTTCTTTTGGTGACTTCCTACTAAGTAAAAATATCTTTGACTACGGCACTAGGTACATAAGCCACTATCATAGAACCCACCAAATAGGATCTAAAATTATCCACTTCCTTCACCAAGGCATAGGCCTATTTTTCCATAATATCGTACTTCAATTTTGTTTCCTGGAGTGATTTTCTAAAGAAATCAATGGGTTTATCATACCCTTCATCATTTTTTTTGTAATAGGATAGCAACAATAGTGTGGAACGATGCAAAAGAAAAAAAATAAAAAGTTTTAGTGAAATCAGGTGACTTGAGCACTAGTGCCTCTTTGATAGCCTTCTTGATGTTATTGAGGGATTTAACAAACTCATCACCCCACTCAACTATTTCTTTCTTTCTCAACATTTTGGAGATGGATCTAGTAGTTTCAGCAAAGTTTGTAACAAATATTCTGAAAAAATTAATTTGGTCAAAGAATCACTGGATCCCCTTCACCGACCTAGGAATTGGGATTTTTTCAATTCCTGCAACTCTTTCTGGATTAATTCTTATCTCATCCTTTGAAACTATATGCCCCAAAAAAAATTCTTCTGTAACCCCAAATGTACATTTCTTAGGTTCAATGAAATACCATATTCCAAAGTTCTTATGAATATCTTTTCTAGGTGCATGCAATGCTTCTCCTTCTTGGAATATGTTGTGAGGTCATCTTGATATATAGCCATGAAAACATGTATGAAATATGAAAAGGAAACATCCATGGCCCTCTAAAATGTAGCTCCAACATTTGTTAGACCAAAAGGAATTCTAACATATATGTATGTTCCCCATGGTGTAGTAAAAGTAGTCTTATATTGCCCAGACTCTTTTACCTTTACTTGATTGTAGCCATAAAACTCATCCATCATAGATAAAATCTCACAACTAGTAAACTTATGTAACATTTCATCCATGTTAGGCAATGGGTAGTTATCTTTTAATGAATATATATTCAAATTTATGAAATAAACACATAATATTATATCTCCATTCCGTTTTCTCACTAGTATCAAATTTGATACCCAAGTGGAATGTCTAATAGGATTTATGTTTCCACCGTCTCTAAGCTTCATGAGGTCCTACTGCATCTTATGTGCCAATGTATGATTTACTGGCCTTTGCTTCTTCCTAAAAGGTTTTGCACCTAGCTTTAGAGGAATCTCATGTTGGAATAAATATTCTCTATAAGCCTTTAAGTCATCATATGACCATGCAAATACATGTTTATATTTCCTTAGCAAAGAGATCAGCATAGCTCTAACCCTAGGGTTGAGCCTCTTACCAATATACACCTTCTTGGGTGCATTTGTATCCCCAAATTGATTTCCTCGATGTCTTTATCTTGTATAGAATTCTACTTCATATTGCATTTGTCTGAATTATCAAAAACTCTTTCTAGGGCTACCAATCCTTTTGGGATTTTATTGATCCTGAGCTGAATAACCTCCTTACCAAGAATGGTATCCTTTCCATCAACTTTATCCACAAAATTCTGGAAATCAATTTCCTAACTGTGATACTTATCCACACAATGCAAGGACTTCAACAAGTTCTTATCATTATTGAATATATGCCAACTTTGAATGTTCTCTGGAATAGAAGGCCTCATCTGAGTCTCAACCTTTGATATACCAAAGTAGGTAATATCATCTAGTCTCAAGGAAATATTGGCAAGGAAGTCTACTATCACATTTTTTCCCTTTCTAACCACTCAATGGAAAATGCATCAAACATCTCATTGTAGTCCCAAACAACATTCCTATATTGCTTTAACCTTTTATTTTTAGACTCATATTTTTCTCTTATTTGGGAAACAACCAATTCAGAATTAGCTAAGACTCTAAGAATTTTAATTCCATTCTTGACAACTTTAAGTCCAAGGAGTAAAGCCTCATACTCAACAACATTATTTATACATTCAAATTTGAGTGAAAATGAGTATCTATAAGACTTACCTCTTGGTGACATGAGAATCACCCCCACTCTGGATCCTTCTTTTGAGTAGGCTCCATCAAAATTCATGACCCAAAGACCATCTAACTGAACCTCCTACTTTATCTCTTCAATTATTTGTGCATCCTTGACCCTCACTGGTTCTACATCAACAACTTTAAAATTGTTCGTATCAATGTCAACAAAATGCACATGCTCATGTGGATAAATATCCTCAATTATATGTTGAACCCTCTTCTCCCTGATTAGCATGACATCCCTACCATTCATAGGGATGGTAGCATAAGAAAGGTCCAACTTCATACTTCCCCCAACTGCTGCTGCCCACCCCCTTGAAAGGAGCATTCCATATTGAGCAGGAATATCAGCAATAGTTACACTCAACATAATATTTCTTAGGAAAGGCAACCAACTTGAAAGAAACCTCATTCACAACTCTAGCCATAGGGGCCTCCCTTGAATCCATAGAAAAACACTTACCATATGTATGACTGGCATGCAACCCAAGCTCCTTCATGATTTCCAAAGGCATGATATTGGTGGAAGCACCAAAATCTATCATGCAATTTCTGATCAACTTGTCATTCACTTGCAAGGTTACATAAAATGGGTCTATACGGCTAGGGTTAGCATTTAAAGTGGTTCCTATGAATACTTTAGGCAACTCAATATGAATTCCTTCAGGTTCAACATCCTTCACCCCTTCCTTTTCCCTTTCACCAGGGAGCTTCATCTCTTCCTTATTATTAACAGTAGATGTACCACCAATAAGGGCTAATGTCTTTTCCTTATGTTCCTCTATTCTCATCATTTCTAAAAAATGCATTGTTACTTTGATTTGTGATAAGATCTAATTCATTTCAATAGCATTATATTTTGGAATATCAAATCTTGATACATCCCTTTCTTTCTCTTTTATTGGCTTGGATTCAGATTTATTTTTCTGAACCATAGTAGTTCCTTTGTTCCCTTGATCATCCTTTTCCTTATTAATTTTTTCTTTGACGGAGGAAGCCTCAACTTGATTTTTAGGATCCTTAACCTCCTTTCCTTTGATGTTCATGTTCTTTGTATAATTCTTCCCCTTTGCATCACCATCTCCTTCTTTTATGAAGAGGATGCCCAGATTACCTTGGTATTTGTTGACTGTCATATTCCTTAGATTGTAAGAACTTCTAGCCTCCACAATAGCATTATTAGTTAACAACCTGATCTCTTCATCTGAAGTCCTCCTTAGCCTCACATTTTCTCTTGATTCTAAATTATTTACCCTAGTAGTATCATCATTTTCATTATTAGGACAAACCTGCTGATGATAAGAATGAGCCTCATTCCTTCCAATATGAATATACTCATCTAAGAATCCTTCCTCATCAATACATGTATCCAATCCAAATAGAATGTTGGAACCATGATCCTCCCTCTATGAGTCATCACAATCATTATATGATTCATGATTATCCTCTAAGGACTGAGCAACCCTACACTACAAAGAAGAATATGGCAACTGACAAGGGTTACACCAAGGAGCATCATCCACAAATTTTGCATTACTTCTTTTTAGAGGATAAGGAGTCTCATTGTTCTGCACATTTATCTGGTTGCTTTGAATAGGCTTTCTATTATTCCAATTGGTATTCTATGGCTAGTCTGAAAGTTAAGGCCTTCTCTCTTGTCCTTGATAAATCAGTTTATTATGAGATATACCTCTATCATTTCTTGTTACCTTGTAGGTAAACTCCTTTATGGAATTCATCATTTTATCCATTTTTCCCCATCATCAATCTTTTCATTTAGGTTCCCCCTAGGGTTCTTGAGAATATTTACATCTTCTCTCCTTCCTATTTTACCTAAAGCTCTTCTATTGCTTTAACTATGGGTTGCAATCATGTATGGATCTCTTAGGGTCTGAGGATTATTATTTGTGAGATGGTAACCCATTTTAGAATCAATTAATTGGGATATGTAACCAAACAAACATCATCATTTAGTCTTAAATGTGTTGGGAGCCTAGACATAGTCTTTTGGAATCTGATATTAAATTCTGATACCATTTCATTTTGACCTTTAGCAATGTTATTGAATTCATTCATGTTGAATCTTGGGTCTATTTTGTCACCATAATGCTCTCTTAAAACCCTCTTTAATTCTTCCCAAGATCCAACACTAACCTCTAGAAGGATTCTATACCATTCTCTTGCATCAATAGTTAAAAAGTCTACATGAATAGCTTCATAATCACATCTTCTTGCTCCACTTCAAAATCTCCTAACAAGTTCATGAAAACACCTAAGTGTTCCTCACCTATCATAGCATCACTTCTAGAGAACTTAGAAAGGAACTACCTTACTTCATTGGGAACTTGATTCGGGAATCCAGGGATTCCCCCAAAATAAAGTTGCCTATATGTATCCATTTGCAAGGGTCTTCTTCTAGGAACATTGCCTCCTCCAAAGTGTTGATAACCTCCTTGGCCATGAGGAAATTATTTTTGTATATATGGTTGTTGTGGTATGGGAACATATTGGTTTCCCACATAAGTTGGAATACTCCCCTGCACTTGAGGACCACCCTAAAACTTCCCTTGTGTGTATGGTATAAAATTTCCAACCCCTATTTTTTGTCCCACAAATGATGGTTGGGACACACTTCCAACATTTGTATTAGGTTGAAAGTACTAACCTTATGTAGGGCTTACCTAGGGGCCCATTGAAACATTAGAACTCATGGGCATAGAACTCAATCTTGGGTTACTTTAGGAATTAGAAGCTCTTGCACCTCTAGATGAAGTATTTCTTATATAGGCAGCACTAGTCACATTTTGTGAAGTAGTGTCTGGTCAAGGATTAGTCCATGTACTCATGTGGGAAGTAATCAGCGGAATACTTATTTTATTACTAGTCTCAACCTAAGTTTGAGGTGTAGGTATAAGAGCACTAGCAAAATTTTGTTCAACTCTCAAATCATCAAGCTCTTTCCTTGTTTCATCTCTTCTCTTTATCATTTCTTCTCTATCCTTTTCTTGTTTCAATCTCTCTATTTCAAACAAGTCCCTAGTTTCATTTAGGATTTCTTCTTTGATTTGGACTATATCATTTGAGGTATGGATTTTACTAAGGACTTTAGTAGTATTGTGGGGGTTAACTAGGTTTTCAAAATAAAAGGTGTGGCTTTCCATAGTGGGAGGCTCACCCTGAAATTGTTGTATTATATAATTTACAAGGGGTGGATTATAATCTAAAAGTTCTTGAGAGGGGTCAACCCCATCCCAGTCTATATTTCTTGTTTTCCTTTCTCTTCTCTAAGATTGTTTAGGTCTTATCAATGGGGTAGTTAATCCCTCTTCCTCATTTAACAGAGCATATTCTTCTTGAGAAAAATTAGAACTATCTTGAATATGCAAAATATAACTAGTATTTTTATCAAAGGTAGGATTAGAGTTACTTGCATCCTTGTTCTTCTGATTGTGATTCTTGTTTCTCCAAGTTTTTCTACTTCTTGTGTATCCTCCCTTTGTCCTTCTTGAAGGGTTAGGATTGTGGATTGATCTTCTATAGTGCATGATTGTAGCTTCTTCTTTTCAACTGGTCTTCAGAGTATAGAGTCGCTACCCAACTTAATGGGAATAATATTTCTTCCTACTAATATACTTCAATGAATCTATTAAGGCAAGGTAGTCTTCTACTAGATCTTCTTAACTTCTCCCCAGCAGAGTCACCAATCTATTGGTGTTTCTAGTTGATGGTCTAGCATCTCCTAAAGGGTAACTACTCCTTATACTCAGAGACCCTAGGTCAATTGCCAACGAACATGAGATGATTGATTGGCAAGCCTCTCCTCTACACTTTAGGCTCTACATAACCAAGGTGGGTATACCTATACATTAATGTAGATCATCATACTACAATGGTGGAAATCCTTCAATGGGCTAAATCATCTACACAACTCTCCCTTGTCTTCAATATCTTATGGTAGTATGGAAATAAACATAAAAGAAAATGCAGGAAATGAAAAGGTTTTCTTATGAATCAAATTTGGATCAACCTCAGACTTAGTCTTATTAAAATAGACTGACCAGTACCTTATCCATATCACAGAGTCCAAAAATGAAGTAACACTCCTACAATAGACCCACCCTAGCTTCTTATAAACTTGGTGCCTTACAGCAAGAAACCAACAAAAAATAGAACTATCAAACTTCTTTGAAATCCCTATTGCATCATCACTACCTTAACATATGAATTGAAATAAATTACTCTACTCCTTGAACATAAACTAAAAAATAAACATTCTGGATCAGAAAATGTGATTGAGAACCAAAAAAAATCCTTGATTATATTGATTCAAAGATAGTGAGTACAAAACTAGAGAGGATGATAGAGCTGATACAATATTTAAGAGCATAATGCAATGAACATTTGGGTCATCTATTGCTATTACAAAGCAAACATTAGAACATTTCCTTTCTAGGTGTAAGAAAAGAACACTATACAAACTAAGACCAAAGAATTACAAAAAATCAGAGAGAATGGACCCTCAACAAAATGAAAAAAAAATTCCTCTATAGTGTAGGAATAACTCAAATTTGAATTTGAAATTGCTAGCCCTAACCAAACTAGGGTTTCAGACCAAAGCACCTAGATCAAACTATAATCCACTAAAAATTTCTCTCCAAAATGATGCAACAACTAAACATGAATGCCCCTGACACCTCAAGCACACTCTAGCATTGAGGGTGTTCTAAAAATAGGCATGACACTCTCAGGAAATCCTCAATCAAAACAGGAAGAACATACCCTGACAAAGAGTATAACCACTGAAACACTTCAAGAAATAAGTGGTGTTGTCTAGCAATCACTTCAGCCTTGGAAGAAATGAAAAAATGTGATCTGAAGCTATGTGGATTCAATCTGGTAGTTGAGAAATGGACACACCATTACTGCGTAGTCAATTCCCACAAAAAGGAGCAGCTAACCATTGGGAAATCAAACTTTGAATTATGGCCATCAATTTATCCTACTTGTGCAAAGATCCAATGCCTATCGCTCACTGCCCATAACTTTAAAACTTGACTGTCATATTTAGACCACTTTAAATCTAGGCCGCTTGATCACCATTAGCATCTACCACATCATATGTCCTCCCACCTAACTCCCACTAGAGACATGCATCTCCAAGCCACTCACGCCATTGAAATATTTTAATGAATATTAAGATTGAGTGGGGAGTAGTCAAGGTGCAACCAAGTCACCAAATAGGGACCTTTGATCTAGGGGCTCACCACCATCTCCAGGATTGAAGATCACAAGACCCATGCCACGTACATGCCACATGACAAAAGCTTGCACAACCCATTTCTTTTTAGAAAAGAATATTTTATTCCTGTGGGGCATATGAGGAATGGTTGAGATGCATTCAAATATTCACTTTATCGTCCACTATTTGATCAAGGGCCTACCTGGACACTTAAAGGGTTAATACGCACATGCGTATAAGTCATGACTGGGTCCCACATGGAGTGCTTCCTTACTCCTTATCACATGATCGCTAAGTCACTAAAAATCGGAACCTCAAAACCTCTTGTTGGAAGTTGCAAAGTTTTGAAAACCCGACTTGCCAATAACAAAGAGAACCTTCTTCCTTCCTTATCACTCCATTAACTAAGTCACTAAGTTGATAGGTTACCAAATTATAAAACCTCGTGAAATAAGTTAGAACAATTTGGAATCCAATGATTTAAGAAATATTATAGTTGTTGAATATTTGTCAGTCTGGTAAACATAAGGCAAAGGGGTCAGTCATACTGATGAATTCAAAGATGTAATTTGTAAAAATGACCTACAACTGGATATAGAAAGTCAATGAAGGAATAGAACACCTAGGGCTTAAGGAGGGTTTTTGCAAAAAATGAAGGCTTGAGGGATTTTAAACCCTAAGACAAAAACCTAGTGCATGAAAAGTGAACCCTAGCTCACAGGAGACTCAAAATTTTGGAAAAATGGCCATGGATTCTACAAGTACCACCACATAGCAATAAAAGTGAAAGGTTGTGCAAATAGAAATACCTCTATAAATTCCAACAAGAAATGTATAGATATCCTATTTCTGGAGCTCACTTCGAATCAACTTATTATTTTCTTCAAACCTTGAAAATTTGAATTGCTCTCTAAGCTTCCTTTGCATGCTTCTCTAAATTTACATAAGCCTCTTGAATTATCTGAAGTTATCCTTTCCATTCCAAATGATTTTGCAATAAATTCTTCAACTTGTAGGTAGATTACCTCAAAAATCATGTACGCCTCAATTCTTTCAAGTTTTGTAGACTTTATCCTTCACACATGCAACTGAAAAATAACTTAATTTCCTTACCACATTAAATATACTTCTATCATAATGTGACACAAGTATTGATGAGGGGGTTCATTATATTTTTTGATAATTTATCCCCCTTATCCGCTACTTTACTTAGAAATTGATGAGAGTATCTACACTAGAGGTCAGCATTGATAAGACTGATGATTCAACTTGCTTTCATTCCTTTATCCAAATCCTTTTCATTTCCTTTCTTTCTTCTTTCGGATCAATGATTTGATCATTCTTCTTTTCTGGATAATTATTTTTTCTTCTTCTATAGTTATTACCAGGGTGTTCTGGATCGTTGCACTTACAACAAACATGATTCTTCTTTTCATTCTCTCTTTTGTTCAACTTATCTTCACACAGACTAACTTTATATTCAATCTTCTTGCACTTAATACATTTTCTAGAGAATGATAAAGAATCATTCATTTTAATTTTGCAATCCTTTTCCTCATGACCAAATTTCTTGTAGGAATAACAAACACCATTGAAAGATAAATACCTTTTAGCATCATTTCATTTGACAGGAGTTCTTCCAGATTTTTTTTTTAGATCCTTGATTTTTCCATTTTTTTATTGAGTCTTTTTATCAGTAGATCGATTCGCTTTAGAAATTTGACCTTCCTCAAACCCTAAACCACTCTTATCCATTGCTAATCTCTGAGAATTAATCAATTCATTAAGCATTTCTGAGCTTATCTCAAATTTTTCTTCAAAACTTCTTTCCTTTTCCAGATCAAATCTCAAGATTTTTACTTTTTCCTCAAGCCTTATGCATTCATCTATCTTCCTTTGAATTTCAATTTTATGATATTCTTCAATTCTTTTCTATTCATCCAATTGTTGTAGTAGAATGAAGAAAATTTCATCTGCTTTAGCCAATAGATCACATGCTTCAACACTTTTACTTTGCAACTTTTCAATATACTCATTCGCTTTCATCAAATTGTCCTTTAGATCTCCTATTTCTTCTAAACATCCAGTAGAGACCACATCCAGAGGAAAAAATTCTTATATTCAAATTCTAGGATTTTCCTCAAGCTGTTAAATTCCTTTCGAGGAACCAAGCTCTAATACCAATTGTTGAACATCTGAAATACTAAGAGGGGGGGTGAATCAGTATTCCATAAAACCATTCACATAAAATCCATATAACCATTATCAAAATTCTAACTAAATCAGTAAGAGAGAACATAGAAACAAATCAAAGCAACTATACACATGAACACCAAGATTTTTACATGGAAAACCCAAAGAGGGAAAAACCATAGTGAGGGTTAACTCACAATATACTATATTTGGATACAAAATATTAAAGGGCTCATTGCCTGAATACAAAAGATGGTTGACTACCAAGGTACAAAGATAGTGGCTCACTACCAAGAGATTGAACTGATAGGATACACCTTCAATGTGCAGGGTTCAGTTCCAATGAAGCTCAGAAT
Source organism: Sequoia sempervirens (assembly GCA_007258455.2). Classification (NCBI taxonomy): domain Eukaryota; kingdom Viridiplantae; phylum Streptophyta; class Pinopsida; order Cupressales; family Cupressaceae; genus Sequoia; species Sequoia sempervirens. The sequence continues at coordinate 553,018,469 of VDFB02000015.1, forward strand.
ATGAAGTACTGCCTCACACAACAGTTGCTCAACAAACCTATATTGATCTACAATTGATACACTAACTCATTTGACTGCAAAATCCGATGAAATTTTTTGACGAAATATGTATAATTTGATGTATCATCGGGTGCTTGTAAAATTTGATGTGTAATTTTCAATTTTTTGAAAGTTTATCCCCGACGTTCGTCAAAATTTTGATGAACTTGGGTTTCGTCAAAATTTTGACTATCAGTTTTGTTGAAATTTCGACAAACATGAAAAATAAGAAAAAAAATCAAATTGTGGCCGACATAAAGAAAAGTGAGTTCATTGATTTATTGTGACAATGTTTTTCTCTACTTGAGACAATTTGTGGAGAACTAAGGACGATTTTCTTGGGAAAAATTAGAAAAAAATCAAGAAGATATTGCCAGGTTGAGGGTAGTCATTGTCTTTTTGCAGAATTTAGTTGTGAAATCAGATTTGTAGTTCTAGGTTTGAAAATCATATTTTAAAGCAACATCTCATCAGATTTAATTTTTAGAGGTTTAGGGTTTTGAGAATTTCATATCTATATTTTGTTGTGTGGAATCACCATAAGATCACAACCAAGGAACAAATTCTTGTGACTGTAATTATGTGATCCATAACTCTATTGGTCATGTGGCATAGTTGTGCTATAACAAATACAGGATGCATTCATGTGTGACCCAAGTTTAATGTGGTTATGTTGTGATAGAAATGGAGGCACTCATATAATGTAGTTAATTCAGGTTGTATAATGTAGGTGTCAATCATCATTGGGTGCATTCAGGTTGTCTCAAGTTTAATAGGTTAGGATGTAATTTTAGCATGATCGAAGAGTGATTACCTCTTTCTGCAATAAAGAGCCTATAACTCTGGTTGATATGCAGAGTGGTTGTGTTATATCAATTATGTAGTGCATTCAAGCACAACCCATGTTTAATGGGCTATTATAGAGAGTGATCAAGATTTTCTAAACCTTATGAATGTTACTTAAAAGTGTATAGCTTAAACTACAAACCAAGTTTGTTACATACTTGAATGCAATCTTGGGTTACCACAAACTATAATAATGTGATCTGCTAATAACCATTATGGAAAGTATTAAAGAAAGACCCATGCTATATAGGATACATTTCCCTGATCAAGTTTACATCTCTTAATGATCAAACACAAGCTTCCCACACACTCTAGAATACAATCCAAGATCATACCACAACTTTTTCAAGACAACTAATTTTCTGACCCAAGATTTAAGGTTTTTTTTTAATACCAACATAAGCATTGGTAAGAGGCATGATTAGGGTACAAACCCTAGGCCTCCGTAGAAACATAAACAATAACTCTAGAAAATTAGTGAGGTTGCAATACCAAAAAGATTGAGACATTGTAGCTAATAACAAAATCTTGCAATCTAAATATTGTAGCCAATAACAAGCACACTATGTAGCTTAGTGACATTTGTAAATGCAATCTACGGTAAGAAGAATGACAGTCACTTGAGATGTGATAGTAAAAATAGGTTGAGTGACAAGATAATAAAGCTCAAACCTTGCATAGTAAAGTGGAGATTTTAACAGTGAGTTTCCTTACCCCCTTGCTGACCTTAAGGGTTTTTCAAATGCTTTTGGTAGTGTTAGACAAGGAAAATGCAATCAGGGAATGACTGTCCAAATGAAGTAACAGTGGTAATCATAGGTTCAATGTTTCTTCTTAGCCATTAATGTATAATGGAGGTAGTGGATTGCATGTTTGAGAAGTGTTTTGAGACTCATCAAAGATGTGAGAATAGTGAATAATACCTTGTGGGATGTGAAGTAGTGTCAATGAGGTTGAAGGATCTTAAGATCTACAATACCATGAAACAATGAGTCCCCTATAATAAGTAGGCAGTCTATAGGGCATAGTTTTATTTTATAGAAGGATGCTCATGAAAGGAATCTTCAAGTGATAGTGAGTGAGCTATTTGAGATTGTTGCTGAGGGTGCAATACCCAATCTTAAAGGAAGTTAGCAAAGTAGTAAATGTGCAAGAAAATCAAATCGTACACAATAAAATTCACAATGTTATCTTGCATAATGTCTTGAGTTTGAAAACAAAAATATCATTGTATCTTGATGAAAGTGGTGACCTTAATGGTCAATCATTGGAAACCATGATTTTAAAACATGCTATTATGCTTATGGAGGCAACATTTTAAGCAAGGCAGTGAGTGGTGGTTTGGAACAATGGTAGGTATGAAGGACTTGCTTTATATGCATACTATGCAGTCTAGCTTAAGACAACGTTCTTAGAAGAGATTGAAGGTGGATTATGGAACTCAAGGGTTACCATGAAAAGGATTAAAGCAAAGATTGAGATCTATTTAAATGCCATAGTCATGAAGATATTAAAGATGTCCCATGCAAAACCCTAGTAGCTGGAGTAATGAATACAATTCCAAAGAGGATAGTGTGCTGGGGCAGATTTAGGAGATCTCCACATTATCTAATTACAGAGAAATACATCATTTATTTATTTTTTTAATTAAAAGAAATCATTCTAAACCCTATATAGGATACATTGATTCTTCAAAATCCTCTGAAAGAATTTGAGATTATGCAAATATATGTCAAGTAAATACCTAGATTACAAATAGTAGTGGGAATAATGTAAGATTTGTTGAGCAGAGCAGGAATGAGATAAGCAACAATGAATCCTATGCCTCCTTTCACGCACATCTCCTCACTGTTCTCTGTTATTCTTTACTAAAACACTTCTCCATTTTGGCGGTCTATGCTTGATGAAGGTTTTAGAGTATGTTTATTAAAATGAAAATTCCATTCTGGTGGGCTACGCCTGAAAATAAGATGTTGACAAAAGTTTTAGGGTATGTTTATTAAAGTTTTAGAATATTTTGGCGAGCTATATTCTTGATTCCTTAAATGATTTATTCAAATGGATTGTGACTAAATAAATGACTAACTATTTAGTCATTTTTATTTGTGTGACTAAATAATTTTAAATCAACAACCAAACTAGTAATTTATTTACTCATTTATAGATGAGTTGCAAAAAATGAGTAGAATTTAGTCATTTTTAGTTGTTGTGACTAAAAGTTTTAGTCACCTAGTCATTTATTTGCCAAATTCTACTAGTGTGTGCTTCCTTGTGTGATTAGGGCTCTCTCAATGTTGAGGTCCCTAGGGATAAGCTCATCATAAGAAGTGACACATTGCATCTTTAACTAAAAGGATATATCCATATTGACATTAACAATGATGATTCCGACTTGTTTCTCCTTAGGAATGGGTCACTTGCTCTTACTAGCTCACTACCTCCATCGTTGTAGGAAGTTTGAGATCAAGTTCAATATTATGATTTTAGGAGTCTAACGGTTGGAAATCATAGTAAAATCGGAATTTAATAATTTTTGGAATTATCATTTTAAAGTGTTTTTTGGGGTCATTAACTTCATACTATCTTCTCTTTTGCAGGGGTGGTTGCATGCCAAATTTTTTTTGGTGTAAACTATTAGAATTATTAGATTTTGTTACCTATCTATGAATACAAATTATTGGAGTGTGAGTTTGATATTTTTTGAAGATTTAAATAGTCAATCTTGGTAAAGAAAAATTATGTCAGATAATATTAGTCCAGAACAAAATGAAGAGACTCTTGATAGATTGTGGGCTAGATTGAATAGAAAGGGTGATGGGAAATGTTATTGTCCTTGCAATAATTGCAAGGGCTTAAAGATAAGACAACTTTTAATCACAACAACTGAGAAACATTGTAGGAAGCATGGTCATGTTGAAGGGGGGCATGATTATCATCCATTGGTAAGTTGTTCATTATATGTGTTTATATTGATTGAATCTGTAAATGTTTATATAGTTTTAACATTATATATATATATATAATCAATTGATCATGATCATGGTTTATTTGTGTCTATAATTATTATAAAGGTGGGGCACCCTAGGGAATATGATATGGATTATCATGGCCCGAAGAATGTGGTTTTTCAAGCGGACGAACATGGAGTTGTGAATATCGAAGATGAAGTTAATGATCCTATGGAAGAAGATGATCATGTGCCAGAAAACAAAGTTGAAGATGATGGTACAAATACATTGATCCATGAAACATTTAGTGGCAGAGTTGATCATGATGATTGAGATGATTTTGATGTTGTTCATGATTTACCTGTACTTGAGAAGGCATACAAGCCCCTTTATGAAGGCTCCCAAACAACTCTTCTCTCTGTTGTATTGTTGCTATTGAACTTGAAGGTTATGAATGGTTTATCAAACATAGCAATCTCACGGATGTTAAGGTATGTCATCTATGTCATCTTTTTTCATCTATTTTAATTTTTGTTAGTTCATCACTAGTAAATAAAGGATGAAATATGTACCATTAATATTCTTTATATTAACAAATTATCTTTTGTTGTAGATTGATTGGTGAATTTTTGTTACCACCATCAAATATTTTACCTCACTCATACCGAGATTTATTTGGCATTATGAAATATATCGGAATGGTGTATCAAGCAATAGATGCATGTCCCAATGATCATATTATATATCATAAACAATAGGAATTTGCAACAGAATGCCCATAATGTCATATCAGTAGATATCAAACAGATCCACTAAAAAAAAAGGTGTCTCGCAAGGTTCTTCGTTATATTCCCATTATTCCACGTATGCAATGATTATTTAGGTGTGAAAGCTTAGCACAATTTATGAATTACCATGCATAGAATAGAAGTGGAGATGACATTCTTCGAATTCCTGTGGATGGTTCTGCATTTAGGGACATGGAGGAAAAATGGCCACTTTAAAGAAGAACCTCGTAATCTCAGGCTTTCATTGGGAGTGGACTGTGTCAATCCATTTGGAGAGATGAGATCTATTTACTCAGTGTGGCCTATTTTTGTTATCAACAATAACATTCCTCCATGGATGTCAATAAAGAGGGAGCACACAATGTTGTCAATAATTGTTCCAAGTATTTTTTTACATCAATTTTTTTCAACGTAGTAGCATCTCATTTGTCTTATTTGTTGCATAATGACTTATATTTTTTTCATTCAATAGTCATGTACACTAATTTATATATATTGAAGTAAAATGGTCATAATAATTATGCAATGTTTATGTTCATTCATCTAGGTAAGTACCAAGTTAAAGATATGAATGTATATATCGAGCCTCTTATCGACGAGTTACTAAATTTATGGAATGGTGTCACTATGTATGATGTCTCTAGACCAATAGGACAAAGACAATTTCAATTCCATCCAATGCTTGTATGGACAATTCATGATGCCCCAGGGCTAGCACATTTTTGTGGTATGTTATAAGGTTCGACTGCACTTTAAGAATATTTAATTTTATGAAGTAGATATCAAGCATTTTTTTAAAATAATCTATTCATTATATATAATTATAAAAATTGACATATTTAATCCAATTATATATGATCTTGCAGGTCTTCAAACAAAGGGAAAATTTGCATGTCCAATTTGTGGTCCAAAGATGAAATCTTGTCGTTCAACAAGTTTAGGAAAGCGGTGTTTGATGAGTATAGGCACTTCCTCCATAGAAATCATAAGTATCGAACTACTGAAAAACATCTTTTCAATGGGAAAGAAGAGACTACATCAAAACCACAAAGAATGACACCTTGCCTATGGAAGTTGGTATATAATAGAATAAATCATCAAGGTTATACATCAGATCAAATTGTTTATCTATCATATATGATATGTTTTGAATTTATATTTTTATATTGTGTTATGTTTACTCATGTTGTAATTGACAATGATTGTCGTTGTTAATTTGTTTAACTTATATGCTTCATGAAGGTCATCAAGACATTAATGGTCGGCTTCCATAGGGACTGAAAAGTTATCCCAGACAATTTAGTAGGTTTCCCTACTATGAGCAGCTACAAATTGTACATTTGTTTGATACAATGCATATTGGAAAGAATATAACAGAAATGTTATGGAAAATATTGGATGGAAGGCATGACAAAGAAAAACTTATCAAAATTTGTAGTGACATTCAGGAAGCCAATCATGCAATGAAAAATGTCATTCAATTAAATAGCGATGGAGACCAAATTAATATTGTAAATAGGAAAAAATCTAAAGGTTTATATGTGTTGAAAACAATAAACTAATTAAATCCTATCAAGCACCATGAAGCACAAACTAGAATGAAAATGTAAATAAATGAAAGACATGCAAACCAATTTTCAAACTAGAGTTGATTGATCTCCATGGTTCTTCTCCACCTGCATAAGAATGCAAGATTTTGAAGGTTGATTGTTGGAAGAATGTTGGTTGCTCAATTTTGCAGCATAACGATATAACGAAGGTGATAAATGAAGATGGATGGAAGATTGAAGACTGATTTTGACAGAGTGAGGATGCTAGAAGAATTCGATCCAAATGGCCTGTGAAAGGTTAGATTTATAGAGTTTTTGAAGACAAAAGCTTAGTTGGAAAAGATCAGTGGTTGAGATTCAGTATGGTAAGATGAATGGTAAGAGATGGAGAAGTTGGAGAGAAAGATGGAAGCTAGAGAAAAAGAAGGAAGATGTTTCCTTTCCACAGAACCTTTCACTAAAAAATGAAGGCAACTTGCCATTTGTCAGGTTTAGTTATGAGTTGGTTTTGTAGTTGAAGATAATTCATTAATTAAATAATAAAATTATTTAATTTCATGTGACATATGGTTTTGGAAGTTTCTAATTAAATATTGAAAAATATTTAATTATGTGTGAAATGTGGATAAGAAGTTTCTAATTAAATATTGAAAAATATTTAATTATGTGTGAGATGGCTTTTTAGAAGATTTTAAAGATGATTTCATGATTTTGGAAAAAAGAAGAATATTTAGAAGATTTAAGGATGATTTTATGATTTTGGAAAAAAGAAGAATATTTACTTTATTTAAAATAAAGCAATGTGATTTTTTAGAAGATTTAAAGATGATTTCATGACTTTGGAAAAAGGAAGAATATTTACTTTATTCAAAATAAAGCAATGTGATAATTAAATTAAATAAATTGTAAAGCTTATTTAATTTAATTAAGAAGAATTAGAAAATGAAAAATATAAATAAATAATTAAATTTATTTATATGTAGATTGAATTAGAGATTTAACTAAATAACTTTTATTTAATTAATTACCAGACTTATTATAATGTGACCATTATTAGGTGTATACATTTTTCCCCTCTTTGAGATGATGTTCGAGATGATGAGATTTGTGTCGAGTAACATCATTTCAAAGAAGTTAAGGTATGGATAGTGGAAAATGGATTATGATAGAAAGATAGGATGATGGAACGATGATGCCCCCTCGAGAGGATAGGTGGGTTGAACAAAAATGAGTATGCTCTCGAAATGAAATGATAAGGATAGACAAGATGAATGATGTAGGATAGGAAGTGGATGAAGGAGATGAATGATACGTTATGTTGCAATGAAGGTGAGCAACCATGATGTTTGATATAGCACTAGATGTTATGCACCAAGATATAAGGACTAAGCTAACAATGTGTCTCGTGCCCCAATGTAATACAACCTTGTCTAGACATATGAGGAAGTAGATTTAGAGCATTAAAGTCCTAATGCAAAAAAGGTAGATGTGACCTTAGATGCAAAGGATAGTGCAAAAAGCTACTCCAATCATACACAAGATATGAATATTAGTTGGAATAATATGGATTTGATACAAATGGAAGATAAAATGATAACACACACAAGCAAGCAAGCAAGCATGCACAAATGATACAAAAACAAACAAGGAATTGCCCCCGTCAAGTCGTAAACCGATGATTAATTGATTGATTAATGATGATGATAGTGTTGTCATTGTGGGGAATGATATATCCCTAGAGCAACACAAGGATGATGATAATTGATTGACTGATTGGCTGATTTGGTTTATGACAAGATTGATTGACTTGATTGGTATGGATTAAGGATTGACGTGCATTTGGATTATTTGCTTGGAATGATTGAAGTTGATTTGATGTATGGATGAATGGATTTGATGAAGATGATTGATTTGGTTGACTGATTGGATGATCGGATTGAGGTGATGGATTAAGTAGATGAAATTGGAAGAATTAATTGGATGGATTGATTTTATTGCTTGGATTTTTGTTGGCTATTTGATTTTTTTGTCCTTTTTTAGGATCTTTTTCCTTTTTTTTTGTATTTTTGGGGATATTTTGATTTTTGGATTTTTGAAATGTTTGATTTTTTGGATTTTTGAAAAGTTTTTTTTTGGATTTCTGAAATGTTTTTATGTGTCAAAGGATGGAAATTTGAGTAGCCTTTGTGCTAGATACCAATGACGAGGGAAAACCAAGGCTAGGTGCAAGGAGAAAAATGAAATTGATGTATGGAAGGGTGGGTGATGGGATAAGGGAGAAAAGGCTCGTGATATATGGATGGAAGGAAAGGATAGGTCATAGTGAATGGAATAGACGTATGCATCATAAGAGAGCAAGGATGTGATCTCCAAAGACTATGTCGCCTAGGAATAACATGCCCCATTCTAGGTACAATACTTAGGATTTTTCATGACAAAGCTTATGACAATAGGATAATGATAGGCTCGTTTGGAAAGATGAGATATGTCAAGAGATACCCAAAAAATGTTTCAACCTTTTCCCCCATATCTTCATCAAGATCAAAAGGAGAATGGTGGATAAGTGGACTTAATATGATAGGTATGTATGATGGCTAAATATGGTAGGTAGGATTGAAATGACAAGACATGAAAATGATAGGACGGATAGATAAGACATTGTGCCCCCAAGTATAAGTGACATAGAAGATCAACCTACACATGATGCCTATTTGCCAGGTTTTCATCATGGTACTTATCTAGGGCACTTGTTTTACCAGGCTTTCACCATTGGATGAAGGGATTTCTCTTTACCTTTATTTTATTTTATTTTATTATTTTATTATTTTTTGAATTTTCTTTTTGACTTTTTGGATAGGAGGGACTCAAGTGTCTAGTTGCATGAAAGGTGATAGTCCCACTAGATGTGGATGTCATTGCATGGACCATGTCAAGTGCTCATATATGTTGGTCAGGAATTGCATGAGTGTGGGATGGATTAGGTAGATGGAAGATTATGAAAGGTTTATGCAAAATCATGGACCATAGGAAGGTGATTAGGAATATATGTAGGATAGTAGTTGAAATGGAGGTATGTGGGATTGTTGTGAAATGGAAGGGAACCATGACCAATGGTTGCACACACTGTGATAAATGTTGAAGCTTTTGATGTGGATTAGTTGTAGGAAACAATGGAGATGTTTGCTTAGGAGGTGGAGGATGTAGTGCTTTTGGTACCCGCATAGACTTAGTATTTTTATGATTTTTATTTTGCTTGTGGGTTTTAGGAATTTGAGACTTTTCAGTGGAATGTGTGGTTTAGATGGGAGGGGATGGTTGGGATTTTTGTGATGTGGATGCCTCATTTTACTTGCTTTCTTTTTTTTAGTTACCCAAACCATTTTTTTCTTAGACTTTTCTTTTGGAGGTATGGGCTTATATAACTTTTGTGATGTATTTTTCTTTGAATTTTTGTAATGATGTCCTAAGGCATGAGGACCTTTAGAATTTTTGACTTTATGTGTAGAGGCATTGATTTTTTTTCTTTTGAATCCCATGGGTATAGTGGAATGAGTGGAAGCTTCATGTTTAGAAAATGTGTGCATTGATTGGTCATGATTAGGATTTTTAGAAGATTTTTAGATAAATGGATAAGAGGATTAAATGGTAGGAATATTAGGTGTTGGGAGTAATGGTAGTAAAGTGGATGGAGGGATATTAGTACTTGGAATTAATGGTGGAAAATTTGATGATGGAAGGTGTATGGTCACATGCTTTTGACATTTGTAGGATGATGGAGGAGGGATAGCAACATATGTTTTAGGGATACGATAGGCTTTATGATGGACAAAGGTGGACTTGGGATGCATGGAGGAAGTATTGACATCTTTAGGTTATTGTCCTTGGGGTGTATTTCCAAGGCCATGATAGTGTGGAGTGACTTTGACATGGATGGGCTCCAAAATACCTTGTTCATGAAGGTCTAGACCCTTACCTTGGTGGTTCATGTTTTGGAGTGTGCAATGGACAATGAGACTAGGTGTAGGTGGAACACTAGACACAAGTTCCTTATTGGATGGAGAAAATGAAGCAAGAGAAGATAATGGTTGTTGTTCTAAGGAGGAACATTCATGAATGAGGGTAGAAAGACCAATAGGATAGGACAGAGGATTCACAATGGGGTTAATATTGGGTGATGTAGGATCATTAGGATCTTGATTAGCATTGTGTTCACTTAGATCCAAGGTGTTTGTTTGATCTTCTATGTGGGCTTGGGAGGAACTTATCACATCATGGGAAGCGGATGTTGATGGATCATGGATAGGACTAGGTGGAGGTACATTTGGGATACCGTTCTCATGGATGGGTATAGGATCAAGTTGCTCATGGATAGGCTCTTCATCATTAGGGATATCATCTTGATCATAAAAATGATATAGATTATGGATAGGTTGGATGAAAATGATTTGATCTGGATTAGGACTAGGGCTTGATGTTTCCACATGCTTGGGAGTAGACTCTTGATATAACTCTTGGGTTGCTTGAATGGAAGTGGAAGGGGATTTCTCATGGAGAGACTTGACATGTTCTTGATGGTCAACAACATAGGAGCATGAAAGAGGGTGACTTGGACTTATGACGGGAGACTCTTGAATTGGCTCAAGGGGCTGTGGATGACATGGTTGACTTGAAGGACTTGGCATGACATTTGAGGAATCTTTTGTATGTTCAAGTATATGTGTTGATTGACATGGTGACAATTGATTCCTTGCTTGTAGCCCTTGGGAGACATCCTTTATAGGTGGATGGATGGATTTAGGTAATTCCATCAATTTATTTTTTATATATCTAAATTCAGGGCATTTATTTGATTTAGAAAGTAAAGAGTCCAATGAATTAGGACTCAGATGTGGTGGCTTATGTATAGGATTTTGATTGGATAGTGGTATGATATACTTAGAGGGTGAATGACCTAGATTAGTGTTCCCCTTGTCAATGGTTGCATTAGAACATGAAGAAGTTTGACCTTGTTGCAATGTAGAACTTAAATTCGCATGTGTTTGTCGTGATGTGGCTTGATAGGTTGATGTGGCATTGACATGCGAAGAAGTAGATGGATTAGATTGGTATGAGGTGGAAGGAGGTGGTACATTAGGTTGAGGTGGTGTTGGTTGATAATGAATGGATAGGGGATGATGTTGTGGTTGTTGAATTTGACAAGTGGCCATGAATTGATTGGCTTGAGCTAGGAGGTGTTGGATTTGAGGTGATTTAATTTATTGAAAATATTGGAAGAGGGTTTGAAGGCTTTGTATGGTTTGGTGGTCTAGGGGTTGGGGTATTCAGTGAAGTGTTTGAAGGAGGTTGTGAAGTTGGGATGCTAGGTCTTTGTGTTTGAATGTGGTCCTGGTGTCACACATGTGTGTAAGCTCTTGCACATCAATTTGTTCCTCAAAGTGTGCAACATAGTTCATGTCATCATTAGAGGTCGTAGGAGGAGCCCCATGAAGTATGATTTTAGGTTTGGGTTTTGTTTCATTATTTGCATTAGGGAGAGGGCCTCCTTGAATTATGATCTTGTGATTAGGTTTTGTCTCATGATTTTTCCTAGAGGGATAGCCCCCTTGGAGTATGACCTTGGGCTTATGATTAGGATTGGGCTTGTTTATGATTAGGACCATTTTGACAAGTGGTGACTAGGACTAGGTTGGTGATGGTGATGATGTGGAATGATTAGATTGGATGACTTGGATTGATTAGGATGAAATGGATAGGATGTGACTAAGAAGAGTGATTAGGATGAAAGTGATTGGAAAGGAATGTGTTGGAAGAAGGTGTAGAGTTTCTTGTCTTTATGTGTTTGGTGTTTAGCTTGATTTGGAAATGTTTAAATGAATGATCACACATGTACACACATAAATCACTCATGAAAGACACATAAGAAAGTTTGAATTTTGAAATTTGAAGAATGTAATGATGATTATTAAACAAGCACACAATGGAAGACACATCAAAAAGCCCTATGACTAGTCAAGTGGGGTATGGCCAATTAGGTTTCAAGCTAGTCTACACAAGGTTGACTAAGGAATGATTTGAAAGAAAAATCCTACCAATAAGCTGGGAGAAAGGGGTAACCCACCCTTCACCTTCACTTCCCAAAGGTATAAAGTTCTTTGGGGCTTAGCTCAAAGTGACAAGATTTTAACTCCCAAACAAGTGTGTCTTTCGATTCACACTTCGATTGAGGTCCTCCCTAGGGGTGATGAAATCCCCTAGCATACCTCCTATGAAAGGTTTGACAAAAGCAAACCAAGTGAGGTGTTTGTGATCACACACACACTTGATTCACACTTACAGTTATTAATTGACCCTTAGAAAGGAAATGTGTGTAAAAAAATTCAAGCACTTGTTCTTTTTAATCCCAAATCAAGATGTGATGGAAGACAATGATTAATTTTAGACCCAATTTTTGAAGTATGATTTAAGACAAAATTCATTTTAAGCCAATTTCAATGATGTGATCAAACAAGATTTGATTTTATGCCCCAAATTGAAATATGTGACAAACAAGATTAAGATATTAAAAATGGAATGTGTGCACCTGATTATTCTCTTTCCAAATTGTTGTTGTGATTGATCCCAATGCTTTTCCTGCTCTGTATGATTCATCGACAAGTCACCAAGACAAAAAGGAACAAATTAAAAATGTGTTAGAACAAAAGTCATATGTGCTGAAGAATATATGAGAATTTTAGAACTTTAACTCTTTCAAAGTTGATAAAAACATACACCATTGGATAGCTTATGAAATTCTACCCATTTCAAAAAAAAAAAGCTTCGAAAAAGACCAAAATATGGCCATTTTAAGATTTACCCTAAAAGCACTGAAACAGAGACCATATGCACTAAAACAGACCTCATATGCGCTAAAACAGTGCTAGATGCACTAAAAAAAAGTCCCATTTGCGCTACAAAAAACCTTAAATGCGCTAAAAGAAGTCCTAAATGTGCTAAAAAAAAAATTATTCTTTTTTACAAATTTTTTAATGAAATGAACTGAGTATATGCACCATTATGTTCCTTATAATCATCATTTTGTTCCCTAAATGCGCCGAAACAGTTCTGAATGTGCCAAAAGACCTAGAAAAGTGCCACTAAAAGCCCTGGATGCACTACAGAAACCCTCAGATGCGCTACAGAAACCCCCAGATGCGCTAAAACGAGAATTTTTGTCAGAAAGCTGAATTCCAAAATGTGAAATCCTATCAGAAAACCTGCAAGTAGATGTTAAAAATGGGGCAAGGCCCCATGGTGGGTGCCAAAATGTAGATAGGGAAAAATCCAAAGGTTTATATGTGTTGAAAACAATAAACTAATTAAATCCTATCAAGCACCATGAAGCACAAACTAGAATGAAAATGTAAATAAATGAAAGACATGTAAACCAATTTTCAAACTAGAGTTGATTGATCTCCATGGCTCTTCTCCACCCGCATAAGAATGCAAGATTTTGAAGGTTGATTGTTGGAATAATGTTGGTTTCTCAATTTTGTAGCATAACAATATGATAGAGGTGATAAATGAAGATGGATGGAAGATTGAAGACTGATTTTGACAGAGTGAGGATGCTAGAAGAATTCGATCCAAATGGCCTGTGAAAGGTTAGATTTATAGAGTTTTTGAAGACAAAAGTTTAGTTGGCAAAGATCAGTGGTTGAGATTCAGTCTGGTAAGATGAATGGTAAGAGATGGAGAAGTTGGAGAGAAAGATGGAAGCTAGAGAAAAAGAAGGAAGATGTTTCCTTTACACAAAACCTTTCACTCAAAAATGAAGGCAACTTGCCATTTGTCAGGTTTAGTTATGAGTTGGTTTTGTAGTTGAAGATAATTCATTAATTAAATAATAAAATTATTTAATTTCATGTGACATATGGTTTTGGAAGTTTCTAATTAAATATTGAAAAATATTTAATTATGTGTGAAATGTGGATAAGAAGTTTCTAATTAAATATTGAAAAATATTTAATTATGTGTGAGATGGCTTTTTAGAATATTTTAAAGATGATTTCATAATTTTGGAAAAAAGAAGAATATTTAGAAGATTTAAGGATGATTTTATGATTTTGGAAGAAAGAGTAATATTTACTTTATTTAAAATAAAGCAATGTGATTTTTTAGAAGATTTAAAGATGACTTCATGATTTTGGAAAAAGGAAGAATATTTACTTTATTCAAAATAAAGCAATGTGATAATTAAATTAAATAAATTGTAAAGCTTATTTAATTTAATTAAGAAGAATTAGAAAAGTGATTAAATTAAATAAGTAATTAAACTTATTTAATTAAGATAGAAGAATTAGAAAATGGACAATATAAATAAATAATTAAATTTATTTATATGTAGATTGAATTAGAGATTTAACTAAATAACTTGTATTTAATTAATTACCATACTTATTATAATGTGACCATTTTTAGGTGTATACAAATATAAGTTCCCTTCCTTGGTTATTAACAGAGTAGCAAAGCAATGCTATAAAAGAAGTCATACGAAAAATTTGATTTCCCATAGGATTTGTTGCGAACAGAAACAATATAATAACAAAGAAAGGTGAATTTGAGTCGTGGATGAAAACGATGATTGACATACCTTCATTAAGGTAATTATTCCGTATATTATATACACTTGTATAATGCATGTACTTTTTCAGTGTATTATATTTACTACTTTTGGAAAAATAATGAAAAGATCAATTTATAATTGTTGCAGTACGTTCTACCTCTATCTCTCCCAGACAACTTTGACAACAATGTCAAGAAAGTTATATATGATCTTGGAAAATACATCAGGTAAGTAGCGATATTTGTGCAATTCATTGTATACATCTTATAATTTCCATTTGTTTTACTTGTTATGTAATATACTATATATTTTTGTTAAATCTCGTAAATATATTTGTACCTTGAATCACTTGTAGATGGTTGTCATCTAAAGAAATCCATAAAGAAGATATAAATTATTGGAAGAGAAAAATTCTTTGTCTAATGTGTGAAATGCAAAAATGTCTACCTTTGACATTTTTCAATGCACAAGAACACTACCTCATACACCAAGTTGAGGAGATTGAATTGTGTGGACCTGTACACA
>VDFB02000015.1:553033866-553055594 GCA_007258455.2 Sequoia sempervirens
CGATCTCTCGAGGGGGCAATGTACCAGTGTACTTCTTTCCGGGGCATCAGAAAAATCAGAAAATTTTTAAATTTTGATAGCGGCAAGTTTATTCTTTGAACCAACGCAACAAGTACATTGCTTCAAAGAGGGGCAAAATGTAGACATGCAAAATTTACATTATGCATTCGATCGGATTCAGTCAAATTAGGTCGCAATAGGCCCATTCATCACTTTCATCCATTCATTAAATAATCTCATTTATCAAATAAACATTATCATTCAACCTTCATCTTGCATCATCCATTTAATTAAATAAATCAGGACTTCATTTAAATCAAATCTTAAATTATATTCCATCATTTTCTGATAAATCAATTATCAAAGTCTTGAAATTCAAATCATCTAATCAGCATTAAATCTGCATAACCATCATCTAATCCTGATCCAATGCTAATCCCATCCCACTTGCATTATCTAGATCTAGCCACTTGCACAATAAATCAATTTTATTGATTTATTAAAACCTCATTTTCCTTCAACATGACAAGTCAAACATGGCATTTATTGCTCTTTTTTCTTGTCCCCCTCTCAAAATTTATTGCAAATTTGAATTCAAAATTTCCCCCTCTTGGGCACTCTTCCCAAATCTTGCACAACCATTGACCACTCACATGATGACAAGTGTCCTCAACTCATTGGCTTGTTTTGATCCCACATTTGGTCCCTCTTCAACACTTAGCATTTTGAAAATCTTTAAATAGGTGCTTCATCTTTGAGCAAATCCTTCACAATTTTATGCAAGGTTACTCTCTTCATTTGAGATTTGATCTTGTTCATCATCACTCCACCATCTCCATTTGCATTTTATCATTTTAGCTTTGATCAAGGGTTGGGAAAGGGTTACTAGCACATGTAACACCAATCCAACTATGGAATAGGTAACTTGCTTTTGTTTTCATAATGTTTTAGTCTTTTTATCATCATTTGTGGCATTTTGAAAGCATTTGTAATGTATTTCATAGGAGTTTACTTTGAAGGATTTGTAGGTACTAACCCTTGTTTGAAGTTAGTGTTTGCAGATTTTGAAAAGCTTGCTCACAATTCCAATTGGTATTATATGGCTAGTCTGAAAGTTAAGGCCTTCTCTCTTGTCCTTGATAAATCGGTTTATTATGAGATACACCTCTATCATTTCTTGTTACCTTGTAGGTCAACTCCTTGATGGAATTCATCATTTTATCCATTTCTCCCCATCATCAATCTTTTCATTTAGGTGCCCCCTAGGGTTCTTGAGAATATTTACATCTTCTCTCCTTCCTATTTTACCTAAAGCTCTTCTATTTCTTTCACTATGGGTTGCAATCATGTATGCATCTCTTAGGGTCTAAGGATTCTTATTTGTGAGATGGAAACCCATTTTAGAATCAATTAATTGGGATATGTAACCAAACAAACATCATCATTTAGTCTTAAATGTGTTGGGAGCCTAGACATAGTCTTTTGGAATCTAATATTAAATTTTGATACCATTTCATTTTGACCTTTAGCAATGTTATTGAATTCATTCGTGTTGAATATTGGGTCTATTTTGTCACCATAATGCTCTCTTAAAACCCTCTGTAATTCTTCCCAAGATCCAACACTAACCTCTGGAAGGATTTTATACCACTCTCTTGCATCAATAGTTAAAAAGTCTACATGAATAGCTTCATAATCACATCTTCCTACTCCACTTCAAAATCTCCTAACAAGTTCATGAAAACACCTAAGTGTTCCTCACCTATCATAGCATCACTTCTAGAGAACTTAGAAAGGAACTACCTTACTTCATTGGGAACTTGATTCGGGAATCCAGGGATTCCCCCAAAATAAAGTTTCCTATATGTATCCATTTGCAGGGGTCTTCTTCTAGGAACATTGCCTCCTCCAAAGTGTTTATAACCTCCTTGGCCATGAGGAAATTCTTTTTGTATATATGGTTTTTGTGGTATGGGAACATATTGGTTTCCCACATAAGTTGGAATACTCCCCTGCACTTGAGGACCACCCTAAAACTTCCCTTGTGTGTATGGCATAAAATCTCCAACCCCTATTTTTTGTCCCACAAATGATGGTTGGGACACACTTCCAACATTTGTATTAGGTTGAAAGTACTGACCTTATGTAGGGCTTACCTGGGGGCCCATTGAAACATTAGAACTCATGGGCATAGAACTCAATCCTGGGTTACTTTAGGAATTAGAAGGTCTTGTACCTCTAGATGAAGTATTTCTTATATAGGCAGCACTAGTCACATTTTGTGAAGTAGTGTTTGGTCAAGGATTAGTCCATGTACTCACGTGGGAAGTAATTAGAGGAATACTTATTTTATTACTAGTCTCGACCTAAGTTTGAGGTGTAGGTATAAGAGCACTAGAAAAATTTTGTTCAACTCTCAAATCATCAAGCTCTTTCCTTGTTTCATCTCTTCTCTTTATCATTTCTTCTCTATCCTTTTCTTGTTTCAATCTCTCTATTTCAAAAAAGTCCCTGGTTTCATTTAGAATTTCTTCTTCGATTTGGACTATATCATTTGAGGTATGGATTTTACTAAGGACTTTAGTAGTATTGTGGGGGTTAACTAGGTTTTCAAAATAAAAGGTGTGGCTTTTCGTAGTGGTAGGCTCACCCTGAAATTGTTGTATTATAGAATTTACAAGGGGTGGATTATAATCTAAAAGTTCTTGAGAGGGGTCAACCCCATCCCAGTCTATATTTCTTTTTTTCCTTTCTCTTCTCTAAGATTTTTTAGGTCTTATCAATGGGGTAGTTAATCCCTCTTCCTCATTTAACAGAGCATATTCTTCTTGAGAAAAATCAGAACTATCTTGAATATGCAAAATATAACTAGTATTTTTATCAAAGGTAGGATTAGAGTTACTTGGATCCTTGTTCTTCTGATTGTGATTCTTGTTTCTCCAAGTTTTTCTACTTCTTGTGTATCCTCCCTTTGTCCTTCTTGAAGGGTCAGGATTGTGGATTGATCTTCTATAGTGCATGATTGTAGCTTCTTCTTTTCAACTGGTCTTCAGAGTATAGAGTCGCTACCCAACTTAATGGGAATAATATTTCTTCCTACTAATATACTTCAATGAATCTATTAAGGCAAGGTAGTCTTCTACCAGATCTTCTTAACTTCTCCCCAGCAGAGTCACCAATCTGTTGGTGTTTCTAGTTGATGGTCTAGCATCTCCTAAAGGGTAGCTACTCCTTATACTTAGAGACCCTAGGTGAATGGCCAATGAAAAAGAGATGATTGATTGGCAAGCCTCTCCTCTACACTTTAGGCTCTACATAACCAAGGTGGGTATACCTATACATTAATGTAGATCATCATACTACAATGGAGGAAATCCTTCAATGGGCTAAATCATCTACACAACTCTCCCTTGTCTTCAATATATTATGGTAGTATGGAGATAAACATAAAAGAAAATGTAGGAAATGAAAAGGTTTTCTTATTAATCAAATTTGGATCAACCTCAGACTTAGTCTTATTAAAATAGACTGACCAGTACCTTATCCATATCACAGAGTCCAAAAATGAAGTAATACTCCTACAATAGACCCACCCTGGCTTCTTATAAACTTGCTGCCTTACAGCAAGAAACCAACAAAAAATAGAACTATCAAACTTCTTTGAAATCCCTATTGCATCATCACTACCTTAACATATGAATTGAAATAAATTACTCTACTCCTTGAACATAAACTAAAAAAAAAACATTCTAGATCAGAAAATGTGATTGAGAACCAAAAAAAATCCTTGATTATATTGATTCAAAGATAGTGAGTACAAAACTAGAGAGGATGATAGAGCTGATACAATATTTAAGAGCATAATGCAATGAACATTTGGGTCATCTATTGCTATTACAAAGCAAACATTAGAACATTTCCTTTCTAGGTGTAAGAAAAGAACACTATACAAACTAAGACCAAAGAATTACAAAAATTCAGAGAGAATGGACCCTCAACAAAATGAAAAAAAAAATCCTCTATAGTGCAGGAATAACTTAGATTTGAATTTGAAATTGCTAGCCCTAGCCAAACTAGGGTTTCAGACCAAAGCACCTAGATCAAACTACAATCCGCTAAAAATTTCTCTCCAAAATGATGCAACAACTAAACATGAATGCCCCTGACACCTCAAGCACACTCTAGCATTGAGGGTTTTCTAAAAATAGGCATGACACTCTTAGGAAATCCTCAATCAAAATAGGAAGAACATACCCTGAAAAAGAGTATAACCACTGAAACACTTCAAGAAATAAATGGTGTTGTCTAGCAATCACTTCAGCCTTGGAAGAAATGAAAAATGTGATCTGAAGCTATGTGGATTCAATCTGGTAGTTGAGAAATGGACACACCATTACTACATAGTCAATTCCCACAAACAAGAGCAGCTAACCATTGGGAAATCAAACTTTGAATTATGGCCATCAATTTATCCTACTCACGCCAAGATCCAATGCCTATCGCTCACTGCCCATAACTTTAAAACTTGACTGTCAGATTTAGACCACTTTAAATCTGGGCCGCTTGATCACCATTAGCATCTACCACATCGTATGTCCTCCCACCTAACTCCCACTAGAGACACGCATCTCCAAGCCACTCACACCATTGAAATATTTTAATGAATATTAAGATTGAGTGGGGAGCAGTCAAGGTGCAACCAAGTCACCAAATAGGGACCTTTGATCTAGGGGCTCACCACCATCTCCAGGATTGAAGACCACAAGACCCATGCCATGTACATGCCACATGACAAAAGCCTGCACACCCCATTTCTTTTTAGAAAAGAATATTTTATTCTTGTGGGGCATATGAGGAATGGTTGAGATGCATTCAAATATTTCACTTTATCATCCAATATTTGATCAAGGGCCTACCTGCACACTTAAAGGGTTAATACGCACATGCGTATAAGTCATGACTGGGTCCCACATGTTGTTCTTCCTTACTCCTTATCACATGATCGCCAAGTCACTAAAAATCGGAACCTCAAAACCTCTTGTTGGAAGTTGCAAAGTTTTGAAAACCCGACTTGCCAATAACAAAGAGAACCTTCTTCCTTCCTTATCACTCCATTAACTAAGTGACTAAGTCGATAGGTTACCAAATTATAGAACCTCGTGAAATAAGTTCAAACAATTTGGAATCCAATGAATTAAGAAATATTATAGTTGTTGAATATTTGTCGGTCTAGTAAACATAAGGCAAAGGGGTCAGTCATACTGATGACTTCAAAGATGTAATTTGTAAAAATGACCTGCAACCGAATATAGAAAGTCAATGAAGGAATAGAACACCTAGGGCTTAAGGAGGGTTTTTGCAAAAAATGAAGGCTTGATGGATTTTAAACCCTAAGACAAAACCCTAGTGCATGAAAAGTGAACCCTAGCTCACAGGAGACTCAAAATTTTGGAAAAATGGCCATGGATTCTACAAGTACCACCACATAGCAATAAAATTGAAAGGTTGTGCAAATAGAAATACCTCTATAAATTCCAACAAGAAATGTATAGATATCCTATTTCCGGAGATCACTTCGAATCAACTTATTATTTTCTTCAAACCTTGAAACTTTGAATTGCTCTCTAAGATTCCTTTGCATGCTTCTCTAAATTTACATAAGCCTCTTGAATTATCTGAAGTTATTCTTTCCATTCTAAATGATTTTGCAATAAACTCTTCAACTTGTAGGTAGATTACCTCAAAAATCATGTACGCCTCAATTCTTTCAAGTTTTGTAGACTTTATCCTTCACACATGCAACTGAAAAATAACTTAATTTCCTTACCACATTAAATATACTTCTATCATAATGTGACACAAGTATTGATGAGGGGGTTCATTATATTTTTTGATAATTTATCCCCCTTATCCGCTATTTTACTTAGAAATTGATGAGAGTATCTACACTGGAGGTCAGCACTGATAAGACTGATGATTCAACTTGCTTTCATTCCTTTATCCAAATCCTTTTCATTTCCTTTCTTTCTTCTTTCGGATCAATGATTTGATCATTCTTCTTTTCTAGATAATTATTTTTTCTTCTTCTATAGTTATTACCAGGGTGTTCTAGATCGTTGCACTTACAACAAACATGATTCTTCTTTCCATTCTCTCTTTTGTTCAACTTATCTTCACACAGACTAACTTTATATTCAATCTTCTCGCACTTAATACATTTTCTAGAGAATGATAAAGAATCATTCATTTTAATTTTGCAATCCTTTGCCTCATGACCAAATTTATTTCAGGAATAACAAACACCATTGAAAGATAAATACCTTTTAGCATCATTTCATTTGACAGGAGTTCTTCCGGAATTGTTTTTTAGATCCTTGATTTTTTCCATTTTTTTACTGAGTCTTTTTATCAGTAGATCGATTCGCTTTAGAAATTTGACCTTCCTCAAACCCTAAACCACTCTTATCCATTGCTAATCTCTGAGAATTAATCAATTCATCAAGCATTTCTGAGCTTATCTTAAATTTTTCTTCAAAACTTCTTTCCTTTTCCAGATCAAATCTCAAGATTTTTGCTTCTTCCTCAAGCCTTATGCATTCATCTATCTTCCTTTGAATTTCAATTTTCTGATATTCTTCAATTCTTTTCTATTCATCCAATTGTTGTAGTAGAATGAAGAAAATTTCATTTTCTTTAGCCAATAGATCACATGCTTCAGCACTTTTACTTTGCAACTTTTCAATATACTCATTCGTTTTCATCAACTTGTCCTTTAGATCTCCTATTTCTTCCAAACATCCAGTAGAGACCACATTTGGAGGAAAAAATTCTTATATTCAAATTCTAGGATTTTCCTCAAGCTGTTAAATTCCTTTCGAGGAACCAAGCTCTAATACCAATTGTTGAACATCTGAAATACTAAAAGGGGGAGGTGAATCAATATTCCATAAAACCATTCACATAAAATCCATATAACCATTATCACAATTCTAACTAAATCAGTAAGAGAGAACATAGAAACAAATCAAAGCAACTATACACATGAACACCAAGATTTTTATATGGAAAACCCAAAGAAGGAAAAACCACAATGAGGGTTAACTCACAATATATTATATTTGGATACAAAATATTAAAGGGCTCATTGCCTGAATACAAAAGATGGTTGACTGCCAAGGTACAAAGATAGTGGCTCACTACCAAGAGATCGAACTGATAGGATACACCTTCAATGTGCAGGGTTCAGTTCCAATGAAGCTCAAAATATGAAGTACTGCCTCACACAACAGTTGCTCAACAAACCTATATTGATCTACAATTGATACACTAACTCATTTGACTGCAAAATTCGACGAATTTTTTTGATGAAATATGTATAATTTGATGTATCATCGGGTGCTTGTAAAATTTGATGTGTAATTTTCATTTTTTTGAAAGTTTATCCTCGACGTTTGTCGATATTTCAACGAACTTGGGTTTCGTCAAAATTTTGACTATCAGTTTTGTCAAAATTTCAACAAACATGAAAAATAAGAAAAAAATCAAATTGTGGCCGACATAAAGAAAAGTGAGTTCGTTGATTTATTGTGACAATGTTTTTCTCTACTTGAGATAGTTTGTGGAGAACTAAGGATGATTTTCTTGGGAAAAATCGGAAAAAATTCAAGAAGATATCGCCAGGTTGAGGGTAGTCATTGTCTTTTTGTAGAATTTAGTTGTGAAGTCAGATTTGTAGTTCTAGGTTTGAAAATCATATTTTAAAGCAACATCTCATTAGATTTAATTTTTAGAGGTTTAGGGTTTTGAGAATTTCATATCTATATTTTGTTGTGTGGAATCACCATAAGATCACAACCAAGGAACAAATTCTTGTGACTGTAATTATGTGATCCATAACTCTATTGGTCATGTGGCACAGTTGTGCTATAACAAATACAGATGCATTCATGTGTGACCCAAGTTTAATGTGGCTATGTTGTGATATAAATGGAGGCACTCATATAATGTAGTTAATTCAGGTTGTATAATGTAGGTGTCAATCATCATTGGGTGCATTCAGGTTGTCTCAAGTTTAACAGGTTAGGATGTAATTATAGCATGATCGAAGAGTGATTACCTCTTGCTGCAATAAAGAGCCTATAACTCTGGTTGATATGCAGAGTGGTTGTGTTATATCAATTATGTAGTGCATTCAAGCACAACCCATGTTTAATGGGCTATTATAGAGAGTGATCAAGATTTTCTAAACCTTATGAATGTTACTTAAAAGTGTATAGCTTAAACTACAAACCAAGTTTGTTACATACTTGAATGCAATCTTGGGTTACCACAAACTATAATAATGTGATCTGCTAATAACCATTATGGAAAGTATTAAAGCAAGACCCATGCTATATAGGATACATTTCCCTGATCAGGTTTGCATACCTTAATGATCAAACACAAGCTTCCCACACACTCTAGGATACAATCCAAGATCATACCACAACTTTTTCAAGACAACTAATTTTCTGACCCAAGATTTAAGGTTTTTTTTTAATACCAACATAAGCATTGGTAAGAGGCATGATTAGGGTACAAACCCTAGGCCTCTGTAGAAACATAAACAATAAATCTAGCAAATTAGTGAGGTTGCAATACCAAAAAGATTGAGGCATTGTAGCTAATAACAAAATCTTGCAATCTAAATATTGTAGCCAATAACAAGCACACTATGTAGCTTAGTGACATTTATAAATGCAATCTACAGTAAGAAGAATGACAATCACTTGAGATGTGACAGTAAAAAATAGGCTGAGCAGTGACAAGATAATAAAGCTCAAACCTTGCATAGTAAAGTGGAGATTTTAACAGTGAGTTTCCTTACCCCCTTGCTGACCTTAAGGGTTTTTCAAATGCTTTTGGTAGTGTTAGACAAGGAAAATGCAATTAGGGAATGACTGTCCAAATGAAGTAACAGTGGTAATCATAGGTTCAATGTTTCTTCTTAGCCATTAATGTATAATGGAGGTAGTGGATTGCATGTTTGAGCAGTGTTTTGAGACTCATCAAAGATGGGAGAATAGTGAATAATGCCTTGTGGAATGTGAAGTAGTGTCAATAAGGTTGAAGGATCTTAAGATCTACAATACCATGAAACAATGAGTCCCCTGTAATAAGTAGGCAGTCTATAGGGCATAGTTTTATTTTATAGAAGGATGCTCATGAAAGGAATCTTCAAGTGATAGTGAGTGAGCTGTTTGAGATTGTAGCTGACGGTGCAATACCCAGTCTTAAAGGAAGTTAGCAAAGTAGTAATTTGCAAGAAAATCAAATCGTACACAATAAAAAATTCACAATGTTATCTTGCATAATGCCTTGAGTTTGAAAACAAAAATATCATTGTATCTTGATGAAAGTGGTGACCTTAATGGTCAATCACTAGAAACCATGATTTTAAAACATGCTATTGTGCTTATGGAGGCAACATTTTAAGCAAGGCGTGAGTGGTGGTTTGGAACAATGGTAGGTATGAAGGACTTGCTTTATATGCATACTATGCAGTCTAGCTTAAGACAACGTTCTTAGAAGAGATTGAAGGTGGATTATGGAACTCAAGGGTTACCATGAAAAGGATTAAAGCAAAGACTGAGATCTATTTAAAAGCCATAGTCATGAAGATATTAAAGATGTCACATGCAAAACCCTAGTAGCTGAGTAATGAATACAGTGCCAAAGAGGATAGTGTGCTTGGGGCAGATTTAGGAGATCTTCACATTATCTAATTACAGGGAAATACATCATTTATTTATTTTTTTAATTAAAAGAAATCATTCTAAACCCTATATAGGATACATTGATACTTCAAAAGCCTCTAAAGGAATTTGAGATTATGCAAATATATGTCAAGTAAATACCTAGATTACAAATAGTAGTGGGAACAATGTAAGATTTGTTGAGCAGAGCAGGAATGAGATAAGCAACAATGAATCCTATGCCTCCTTTCACGCACATCTCCTCACCGTTCTCTGTTATTCTTTACTGAAACACTTCTCCATTTTGGCAGTCTATGCTTGATGAAGGTTTTAGAGTATGTTTATTAAAATGAAAATTCCATTCTGGTGGGCTATGCCTGAAAATAAGATGTTGACAAAAGTTTTAGGGTATGTTTATTAAAGTTTTAGAATATTTTGGCGAGCTATATTCTTGATTCCTTAAATGATTTATTCAAATGGATTGTGACTAAATAAATGACTAACTATTTATTCATTTTTATTTGTGTGACTAAATAATTTTAAATCAACAACCAAACTAGTAATTTATTTACTCATTTATAGCCGAGTTGCAAAAAATGAGCAGAATTTAGTCATTTTTAGTTGTTGTGACTAAAATTTTTAGTCACCTAGTCATTTATTTGCCAAATTCTACTAGTGTGTGTTTCCTTGTGTGATTAGGGCTCTCTCAATGTTGAGGGCCCTAGGGATAAGCTCATCATAAGAAGTGACACATTGCATCTTTAACTAAAAGGATAAATCCATATTGACATTAACAATGATGATTCCGACTTGTTTCTCCTTAGGAATGGGTCACTTGCTCTTACCAGCTCACTACCTCCATCATTGTAGGAAGTTTGAGATCAAGTTCAATATTATGATTTTAGGAGTCTAATGGTTGGAAATCATAGTAAAATCAAAATTTAATAATTTTTGGAATTATCATTTTAAAGTGTTTTTTGGGGTCATTAATTTCAGACTATCTTCTCTTTTGCAGGGGTGGTTGCATGCCAAATTTTTTTGGTGTAAAATATTAGAATTATTAGATTTTGTTACCTATCTATGAATAAAAATTATTGAAGTGTGAGTTTGATATTTTTTGAAGATCTAAATAGTCAATCTTGGTAAAGAAAAATCATGTCAGATAATATTAGTCTAGAACAAAATGAAGAGACTCTTGATAGATTGTGGGCTAGATTGAAAAGAAAGGGTGATGGGAAATGTTATTGTCCTTGCAATAATTGCAAGGGCTTAAAGATAAGACAACTTTTAATCACAACAACTGAGAAACATTGTAGGAAGCATGGTCATGTTGAAGGGGGGCATGATTATCATCCATTGGTAAGTTGTTCATTATATGTGTTTATATTGATTGAATTTGTAAATGTTTATATAGTTTTAACATTTTATATATATATATATATATATATATATATAATCAATTGATCATGATCATGGTTTATTTGTGTCTATAATTATTATAAAGGTGGGGCACCCTAGGGCAGATGATATGGATTATTATGGCCTGGAGAATGTGGTTTTGCAAGCGGACGAACATGGAGTTGTGAATATTGAAGATGAAGTTAATGATCCTATGGAAGAAGATGATGGTACAAATACATTGATCCATGACACATTTAGTGGCAAAGTTGATCATGATGATTGAGATGATTTTGATGTTGTTCATGATTTACTTGTACTTGAGAAGGCATACGAGCCCCTTTATGAAGGCTCCCAAACAACTCTTCTCTCTGTTGTATTGTTGCTATTGAACTTGAAGGTTATGAATGGTTTATCAAACATAGCAATCTCACAGATGTTAAGGTATGTCATCTATGTTATCTTTTTTCATCTATTTTAATTGTTGTTAGTTAATCACTAGTAAATAAAGGATGAAATATGTACCATTAATATTCTTTATATTAACAAATTATCTTTTGTTGTAGATTGATTGGTGAATTTTTGTTACCACCATCAAATATTTTACCTCACTCATACCGAGATTTATCTGGCATTATGAAATATATCGGAATGGAGTATCAAGCAATAGATGCATGTCTCAATGATCATATTATATATCATAAACAATAGGAATTTGCAACAGAATGCCCATAATGTCATATCAATAGATATCAAACAGATCCACTAACAAAAAAGGTGCCTCGCAAGGTTCTTTGTTATATTCCCATTATTCCACGTATGCAATGATTATTTAGGTGCGAAAGCTTAGCACAATTTATGGATTACCATGAATAGAATAGAAGTGGAGATGACATTCTTTGAATTCCTGTGGATGGTTCTGCATTTAGGGAAATGGAGGAAAAATGACCACTTTAAAGAAGAACCTCGTAATCTCAGGCTTTCATTGGGAGCAGACTGTGTCAATCCATTTGGAGAGATGAGATCTATTTACTCAGTGTGACCTATTTTTGTTATCAAACATAACATTCCTCCATGGATGTCAATAAAGAGGGAGCACACAATGTTGTCAATAATTGTTCCAAGTATTTGTTTACATCAATTTTCTTCAACATAGTAGCATCTCATTTGTCTTATTTGTTGCATAATGACTTATATTTTTTTCATTCAATAGTCATGTACATTAATTTATATATATTGAAGTAAAATGGTCATAATAATTATGTAATGTTTATGTTCATTCATCTAGGTAAGTACCAAGTTAAAGATATGAATGTATATATCGAGCCTCTTATCGACGAGTTACTAAAGTTATGGAATGGCGTCACTATGTATGACGTCTCTAGACCAATAGGACAAAGACAATTTCAATTCCATGCAATGCTTGTATGGACAATTCATGATGCCCTAAGACTAACACATTTTTGTGGTATGTTATAACGTTGCACTTTAACAATATTTAATTTTATAAAGTAGATATCAAGCATGTTTTTAAAATAATCTATTCATTATATATAATTATGAAAATTGACATATTTAATCCAATTATATATGATCTTGTAGGTCTTCAAACAAAGGGAAAATTTGTATGTCCAATTTGTGGTCCAAAGATGAAATCTCGTCATTCAACAAGTTTAGGAAAGCAGGTGTTTGATGAGTATAGGCACTTCCTCCATAGAAATCATAAGTATCGAACTACTAAAAAACATTTTTTCAATGGGAAAGAAGAGACTACATCAAAACCACGAAGAATGACACCTCACCTATGGAAGTTGGAATATAATAGAATAAGTAATCAAGGTTATATATCAGATCAAATTTTTTATCTATCATATATGATATGTTTTGAATTTATATTTTTATATTGTGTTATGTTTACTCATGTTGTAATTGACAATGATTGTCGTTGTTAATTTGTTTAGCTTATATGCTTCATGAAGGTCATCAAGACATTAATGGTCGGCTTCCATAGGGACTGAAAAGTTATCCCAGATAATTTAGTAGGTTGCCCTACTATGAGCAGCTACAAATTGTACATTTGTTTGATACAATGCATATTGGAAAGAATATAACAGAAATGTTATGAAAAATATTGGATGGAAGGCATGACAAAGAAAAACTTATCAAAATTTGTAGTGACATTCAGGAAGCCAATCATGCAATGAAAAATGTCATTCAATTAAATAGCGATGGAGACCAAATTAATATTGTAGATAGGGAAAATCCAAAGGTTTATATGTGTCGAAAACAATAAACTAATTAAATCCTATCAAGCACCATGAAGCACAAACTAGAATGAAAATGTAAATAAATGAAAGACATGCAAACCAATTTTCAAACTATAGTTGATTGATCTCCATGGCTCTTCTCCACCTGCATAAGAATGCAATATTTTGAAGGTTGATTGTTGGAAGAATGTTGGTTGCTCAATTCTGCAGCATAACGATATGATGAAGGTGATAAATGAAGATGGATGGAAGATTGAAGACTGATTTTGACAGAGTGAGGATGCTAGAAGAATTCGATCCAAATGGCCTATGAAAGGTTAGATTTATAGAGTTTTTGAAGAAAAAAGCTTAGTTGGAAAAGATCAGTGGTTGAGATTCAGTCTGGTAAGATGAATGGTAAGAGATGGAGAAGTTGGAGAGAAAGATGGAAGCTAGAGAAAAAGAAGGAAGATGTTTCCTTTCCACAAAACCTTTCACTAAAAAATGAAGGCAACTTGCCATTTGTCAGGTTTAGTTATGAGTTGGTTTTGTAGTTGAAGATAATTCATTAACTAAATAATAAAATTATTTAATTTCATGTGACATATGGTTTTAGAAGTTTCTAATTAAATATTGAAAAATATTTAATTATGTGTGAAATGTGGATAAGAAGTTTCTAATTAAATATTGAAAAATATTTAATTATGTGTGAGATGGCTTTTTAGAAGATTTTAAAGATGATTTCATGATTTTGGAAAAAAGAAGAATATTTAGAAGATTTAAGGATGATTTTATGATTTTGGAAAAAAGAAGAATATTTACTTTATTTAAAATAAAGCAATGTGATTTTTTAGAAGATTTAAAGATGATTTCATGATTTTGGAAAAAGGAAGAATATTTACTTTATTCAAAATAAAGCAATGTGATAATTAAATTAAATAAATTGTAAAGCTTATTTAATTTAATTAAGAAGAATTAGAAAATGAAAAATATAAATAAATAATTAAATTTATTTATTTGTAGATTGAATTAGAGATTTAACTAAATAACTTTTATTTAATTAATTACCAGACTTATTATAATGTGACCATTTTTAGGTGTATACATTTTTCCCCTCTTTGAGATGATGTTCAAGATGATGAGATTTGTGTCGAGTAACATCATTTCAAAGAAGTTAAGGTATGGATAGAGGAAAATGGATAATGATAGAAAGATATGATGATGGAATGATGATGCCCCCTCGAGAGGATAGGCGGGTTGAACAAAAACGAGTATGCTCTCGAAATGAAATGATAAGGATAGACAAGATGAATGATGTAGGATAGGAAGTGGATGAAGGAGATGAATGATACGTTATGCTGCAATGAAGGTGAGCAACCATGATGTTTGATATAGCACTAGACGTTATGCACCAAGATATAAGGACCAAGCTGATAATGTGTCTCGTGCCCCAGTGTAATACAACCTTGTCTAGACGTATGAGGAAGTAGATTTAGAGCATTAAAGTCCTAATGCACAAAAGGTATGATGTGACCTTAGATGCAAAGGATAGTGCATAAAGCTACTCCAATCATACACAAGATATGAATATTAGTTGGAATAATATGGATTTGATACAAATGGAAGATAAAATGATAACGCACACAAGCAAGCAAGCATGCACAAATGATACAAAAACAAACAAGGAATTGCCCCCGTCAAGTCGTAAACCGATGATTAATTGATTGATTGATGATGATGATAGTGTTGTCATTGCGGGGAATGATATATCCCTAGAGCAACACACGGATGATGATAATTAATTGATTGATTGGTTGATTTGGTTTACGACAAGATTAGGATCAAGACCAAAGGATGTGATTGGATAATTTGACAAGATTGATTGACTTGATTGGTATGGATTAAGGATTGACGTGCATTTGGATTATTTGCTTGGAATGATTGAAGTTGATTTGATGTATGTATGAATGGATTTGATGAAGATGATTGATTTGGTTGACTGGTTGGATGATCGGATTGAGGTGATGGATTAAGTAGATGAAATTGGAAGAATTAATTGGATGGATTGATTTTATTGCTTGGATTTTTGTTGGCTATTTGATTTTTTTGTCTTTTTTTAGGATATTTTTCCTTTTTTGTTTTGTATTTTTGGGGATATTTTGATTTTTTGGATTTTTGAAATATTTTGATTTTTTTTGGATTTTTGAAATGTTTTGATTTTTTTTTTGGATTTTTGAAAGGTTTTTTTTTTTGGATTTCTGAAATGTTTTTATGTGTCAAAGGATGGAAATTTGAGTAGACTTTGTGCTAGATACCAATGACAAGGGAAAACCAAGGCTAGGTGCAAGGAGAAAGATGAAATTGATGTATGGAAGGGTGGGTGATGGGATAAGGGAGAAAAGGCTCGTGATATATGGATGGAAGGAAAGGATAGGTCATAGTGAATGGAATAGACATATGCATCATAAGAGAGCAAGGATGTGATCTCCAAAGACTATGTCGCCTAGGAATAACATGCCCCATTCTAGGTACAATACTTAGGATTTTTCATGACAAAGCTTATGACAATAGGATAATGATAGGCTCGTTTGGAAAGATGAGATATGTCAAGAGATACCCAAAAAATGTTTCAACCTTTTCCCCCATATCTTCATCAAGATCAAAAGGAGAATGGTGGATAAGTGGACTTAATATGATAGGTATGTATGATGGCTAAAGATGGTAGATAGGATGGAAATGACAAGACATGAAAATGATAGGATGGATAGATAAGACATTGTGCCCCCAAGTATAAGTGACATAGAAGATCAACCTACACATGATGCCTGTTTGCTAGGTTTTCATCATCGTACTTATCTAGGGCACCTGTTTTACCAAGTTTTCACCATTGGATGAAGGAATTTCTCTTTACCTTTATTTTATTTTATTTTATTATTTTTTTTTTTTTGAATTTTCTTTTTGACTTTTTGGATAGGAGGGACTCAAGTGTCTAGTTGCATGAAAGGTGATAGTCCCGCTAGATATGGATGTCATTGCATGGACCATGTAAAGTGCTCATAGATGTTGGTAAGGAATTGCATGAGTGTGAGATGGATTAGGTAGATGGAAGATTATGAAAGGTTTATGCAAAATCATGGACCATAGGAAGGTGATTAGGAATATATGTAGGATAGTAGTTGAAATGGAGGTTTGTGGGATTGTTGTGAAATGGAAGGGAACCATGACCAATGGTTGCACACACTGTGATAAACATTGAAGCTTTTGATGTGTATTAGGTGTAGGAAATAATGGAGATGTTTGCTTAGGAGGTAGAGGATGTAGTGCTTTTGGTACCCACATAGACTTAGTATTTTTATGATTTTTATTTTGCTTGTGGGTTTTAGTAATTTGAGACTTTTCAGTGGAATGTGTGGTTTAGATGGGAGGGGATGGTTGGGATTTTTGTGATGTGGATGCCTCATTTTACTTGCTTTCTTTTTTTTAGGTACCCAAACCATTTTTTTCTTAGAATTTTCTTTTGGAGGTATGGGCTTATATAACTTTTGTGATGTATTTTGCTTTGAATTTTTGTAATGATGTCCTAAGGCATGACGACCTTTAGAATTTTTGACTTTATGTGTAGAGGCATTGATTTTTTTTCTTTTGAATCCCATGGGTATAGTGGAATGAGTGGAAGCTTCATATTTAGAAAATGTGTGCATTGATTGGTCATGATTAGGATTTTAAGAAGATTTATAGATAAATGGATAAGAGGATTGAATGGTAGGAATATTAGGTGTTGGGAGTAATGGTGGTAAAGTGGATGGAGGAATATTAGGAGTTGGAAGTAATGGTGGAAAATTTTATGGTGGAAGGTGTATGGTCACATGCTTTTGACATTTGTAGGATGATGGAGGAGGGATAGCAACATATGTTTTAGGGATACGATAGGCTTTATGATGGACAAAGGTGGACTTGGGATGCATGGAGGAAGTATCGACATCTTTAGGTTGTTGTCCTTGGGGTGTATTTCCAAGGCCATGATATTGTGGAGGGACTTTGACATGGATGGGCTCCAAAATACCTTGTTCATGAAGGTCTAGACCTTTACCTTGGTGGTTCATGTTTTGGAGTGTGCAATTGACAATGAGACTAGGTGTAGGTGGAACACTAGACACAATTTCCTTATTGGATGGAGAAAATGAAGCAAGAGAAGATAATGGTTGTTGTTCTAAGGAGGAACATTCATGAATGAGGGTAGAAAGACCAATAGGATATGACAGAGGATTCGCAATGGGGTTGATATTGGGTGATGTAGGATCATTAGGATCTTGATTAGCATTGTATTCACTTAGATCCAAGGTGTTTGTTTTATCTTCTATGTGGGCTTGGGAGGAACTTATCACATCATGGGAAGCGGATGTTGATGGATCATGGATAGGACTAGGTGGAGGTACATTTGGGATACCGTTCTCATGGATGGGTATAGGATCAAGTTGCTCATGGATAGGCTCTTCATCATTAGGGATATCATTTTGATCATAAAAATGATATAAATTATGAATAGGTTGGATGAAAATGATTTGATCTAGATTAGGACTAGGGCTTGATGTTTCCACATGCTTGGGAGTAGACTCTTGATATAACTCTTGGATTGCTTGAATGGAAGTGGAAGGGGATTTCTCATGGAGAGACTTGACATGTTCTTGATGGTCAACAACATAGGAGCATGAAAGAGGGTGACTTGGACTTACGACGGGAGACTCTTGAATTGGCTCAAGGGGCTGTGGATGACATGGTTGACTTGAAAGACTTGGCATGACATTTGAGGAATCTTTTGTATGTTCAAGTATATGTGTTGAATGACATGGTGACAATTGATTCCTTGCTTGTAGCCCTTGGGTCACATCCTTTATAGGTGGATGGATGGATTTAGGTAATTCCATCAATTTATTTTTTATATATCTAAATTCAGGGCATTTATTTGATTTAGAAAGTAAAGAGTCCAATGAATTAGGACTCAGATGTGGTGGCTTATGTATAGGCTTTTGATTGGATAGTGGTATGATATACTTAGAGGGTGAATGACCTATATTAGTGTTCCCCTTGTCAATGGTTGCATTAGAACATGAAGAAGTTTGACCTTGTTGCAATGTAGAACTTAAATTCACATGTGTTTGTCATGATGTGGCTTGATAGGTTGATGTGGCATTGACATGCAAAGAAGTGGATGGATTAGATTGGTATGAGGTTGAAGGAGGTGGCACATTAGGTTAAGGTGGTGTTGGTTGATAATGAATGGATAGGGGATGATGTTGTGGTTGTTGAATTTGACAAGTGGCCATGAATTGATTGGCTTGAGCTAGGAGGTGTTGGATTTGAGGTGATTTAATTTGTTGAAAATCTTGGAAGAGGGTTTGAAGGCTTTGTATGGTTTGGTGGTCTAGGGGTTGGGGTATTCAGTGAAGTGTTTGAAGGAGGTTGTGAAGTTGGGATGCTAGGTATTTGTGTTCGAATGTGGTCCTGGTGTCACACATGTGTGTAAGCTCTTGCACATCAATTTGTTCCTCAAAGTGTACAACATAGTTCATGTCATCATTAGAGGTCGTAGGAGGAGCCCCATGAAGTATGATTTTAGGTTTGGGTTTTGTTTCATTATTTGCATTAGGGAGAGGGCCTCCTTGAATTATGATCTTGTGATTAGGTTTTGTCTCATGATTTTTCCTAGAGGGATAGCCCCCTTGGAGTATGACCTTGGGCTTATGATTAGGATTGGGCTTGTTTATGATTAGGACCATTTTGACAAGTGGTGACTAGGACTAGGTTGGTGATGGTGATGATGTGGAATGATTAGATTGGATGACTTGGATTGATTAGGATGAAATGGATAGGATGTGACTAAGAAGAGTGATTAGGATGAAAGTGATTGGAAAGGAATGTGTTGGAAGAAGGTGTAGAGTTTCTTGTCTTTATGTGTTTGGTGTTTAGCTTGATTTGGAAATTTTTAAATGAATGATCACACATGTACACACATAAATCACTCATGAAAGACACATAAGAAATTTTTGAATTTTGAAATTTGAAGAACGTAATGATGATTATTAAACAAGCACACAATGGAAGACACATCAACAAGCCCTATGACTAGTCAAGTGGGGTATGGCCAATTAGGTTTCAAGCTAGTCTACACAAGGTTGACTAAGGAATGATTTGAAAGAAAAATCCTACCAATAAGCTGGGAGAAAGGGGTAACCCACCCTTCACCTTCACTTCCCAAAGGTATAAAGTTCTTTGGGGCTTAGCTCATAGTGACAAGATTTGAACTCCCAAACAAGTGTGTCTTTCGATTCATAGTTCGATTGAGGTCATCCCTAGGGGTGATGAAATCCCCTAGTAGGCCTCCTATGAAAGGTTTGACAAAAGCAAACCAAGTGAGGTGTTTGTGATCACACAAGCACTTGATTCACACTTACAGTTATTAATTGACCCTTAGAAAGGAAATGTGTGTAAAAAAATTCAAGCACTTGTTCTTTTTAACCCCAAATCAAGATGTGATGGAAGACAATGATTAATTTTAGACCCAATTTTTGAAGTGTGATTTAAGACAAAATTCATTTTAAGCCAATTTCAATGATGTGATCAAACAAGATTTGATTTTATGCCCCAAATTGAAATATGTGACAAACAAGATTAAGATATTAAAAATGGAATGTGTGCACCTGATTACTATCTTTCTAAATTGTTGTTATGATTGATCCCAATGCTTTTCCAGCTTTGTATGATTCATCGACAAGTCACCAAGACAAAAAGGAACAAATTACAAATGTGTTAGAACAAAAGTCATATGTGCTGAAGAATATATGAGAATTTTAGAACTTTAACTCTTTCAAAGTTGGTAAAAACCTACACCATTGGATAGCTTATGAAAATATACCCCATTTCAAAAAAAAAAAGCTTCGAAAAAGACCAAAATATGACAAAGATATGACCAAGATATGGCCATTTTAAGATTTACCTTAAAAGTGCTGAAACAGAGACCATATGCACTAAAACAGACCTCATATGCGCTAAAACAGTGCCAGATGCACTAAAAAAAAGTCCCATTTGCACTACAAAAAACCTTAAATGCGCTAAAAGAAGTCCTAAATGTGCTAAAAAAAAAATTATTCTTTTTTACAAATTTTTTAATGAAATGAACTGAGTATATGTGCCATTTTGTTCCTTATAAGCATCATTTTGTTCCCTAAATGTGCTGAAACAGTTCTAAATGTGCCAAAAGACCTACAAAAGTGCCATTAAAAGCCCTGGATGCACTACAAAAACCCTCAGATGCGCTACAGAAACCCCCGGATGCGCTAAAATGAGAATTTTTGTCAGAAAGCCGAATTCCAAAATGCGAAATCCTGTCAGAAAACCTGCAAGTAGATGTTAAAAATGGGGCAAGGCCCCATGGTGGGTGCCAAAATGTAGATAGGGAAAAATCCAAAGGTTTATATGTGTTGAAAACAATAAACTAATTAAATCCTATCAAGCACCATGAAGCACAAACTAGAATGAAAATGTAAATAAATGAAAGACATGTAAACCAATTTTCAAACTAGAGTTGATTGATCTCCATGGCTCTTCTCCACCTACATAAGAATGCAAGATTTTGAAGGTTGATTGTTGGAATAATGTTGGTTGCTCAATTTTGCAGCATAACGATATGACAGAGGTGATAAATGAAGATGGATGGAAGATTGAAGACTGATTTTGACAAAGTGAGGATGCTAGAAGAATTCGATCCAAATGGCCTGTGAAAGGTTAGATTTATGGGTAAGTGCACCAAGATGGTTCCCAAAAAAGGGGCTTAAGTGGCCACTTTTTTTCTGAAATCAGGAAATACTAACCTTGGACGTGAAATTGAGGATAGCTACACTCAAAATTTTTTGATGGAACAAAAACAAGGACCGCAGTGCTCCGAGTCTACTTTCTAAACTACTAATTTATTTTGAAAATGGTTGAGATTAAGGGGTTCAAAAGAGGACACACACAATTGTTGTTGTTTCTGTCAGAAAACATAACATAGCAACTCTTGTGTGACCCAAGCACGGTGGACTTTTTTGTAGTATTTTTAAAATCGCTCTGGTCAAAAGTTAGATAACAGTATGTAGTAAGGACTGGATATTTTCTAATAATTTTTTAATGAATATTTGATTTTTTATTAATTTTCTAAGTGGGCACTTCCTAAAAAGCAGAATTTTGGCCGTGCTCCCCTCAAATTTTTTGAAACTAAAAGATTTTTCTAAAATTTTATTTTTTTTAAATTGTAGAATGGAGTCTAGTTTCTAAAAATATAATTTATTTCAAATTTTGATGAACGGTTAATTTA
>VDFB02000015.1:553055694-553140505 GCA_007258455.2 Sequoia sempervirens
CACTCAACCCTCATCCATATATCTGATACCCTCAACCCGATACTTAAACAACAAACCTGACACTCTCAACCCTTAACCATATGCCTTATACCCTAACCATAGACCCTAAAACCTATAAATAATATCCTAAAACATAATCCATATACCCTATACACTTAACCTTATACCCTCAACCTTGAACAGTATCCCTCAACCCTTAACCCTATACCTTAAACCCTCAACCCTATACCTTAAACCCTCAACTCTCATCCCTATACCCTATACCTCAAGCTTATATACTAAACCCTAAACATTACCCCTCAATCCTCAACCCTCAACCCTCAACCCTCAACCTTATACCTAAACCCTAAACCCTACATTCAACCTTGCATCCTAAACCCCAAACCTGCAACCATAAACCCAATGCCCTCAATCCTATACCTAATATCCTAAACCCTAATCCCTATACCCTATAAAATTAACCTTATACCATCAACACTATACCTTAAACCCTAAACCCTACACCCTCAACCCTCATCTCTCTTCCTCCCTCCCTCCTTCCATCCTCTCTCTATCTCACCTCTCTCTCTCTCCACCCCTCCCTCTTTCCCTCTCTAATGCCTATACCCAATACACTTAACCTTATACCCTTGACCCTCAACCCTACATTCAATCTTGTAATATAAACCCTCAACCCTATACCAAATATCCTATACCCTAATACCTATACCCAATGCCCAATATTCTAAACCCTAATGCCTATACCCTATATACTTAATCCTATGCCCCCAACCCTAAAAACTATCACTCAAACCTCAAACATGTACCTTAAACCCTAAACCATACACCTTCAACCCTCATCCCTATACCTTATACCCTTAACCTTACACCCTAAACCCTAAAAAATATCCCTTAACCCTATACTTAAATCTTAAACCCTACACTCTCAAACCCTAACCCTATACATTATACCCTAAATGTTACACCCTAAATCCTATACCCAATATGCTAAACCATAATCCCTATACCCTATGCAATTTAACCTTATACCCTCAACCCTCAACCCTCTACTTAAACCCTCAACCCAACATTCAACCTTGTAACCTAAACCATCAACCATAAACCTAATACCCTCAACCCTACATAAAATATCTTAAACCCTAATCCCTATACCCTATACACTTAACCCTATACCCTCAACCCTAAACACTATCCCTCAACCCTCAACCTTATACCTTAAACCCTCAACCCTAAACTCTCATCCTTCATCCCTATAGCCTATA
This sequence comes from Sequoia sempervirens, assembly GCA_007258455.2. Lineage (NCBI taxonomy): Eukaryota > Viridiplantae > Streptophyta > Pinopsida > Cupressales > Cupressaceae > Sequoia > Sequoia sempervirens. The sequence continues at coordinate 553,056,957 of VDFB02000015.1, forward strand.
CCCTCAACCTTATAATCTAAACCCTAAACATTATCCCTCAACCCTATACTTAAACCATAAACCCTACATTCAACCTTGTACCCTACACCCTAATACTTAAACCTATTACCATCAACCCTAATCCGTATACCTTATGTGCTTAATCTTATAACCTTAAAAACCTAAACACTATCTTTCAACCCTCAACCCTATATCTTAAACCCTAAACCCTACACCTTCAACCCTCATCCCTATACCCAATACCCTATACAATTAACCTTATAACCTAAAATATGAACATCATCTCTCAACCCTATACTTAAACCCTAAACCTAACATTCAACCTTATACCCTAAACCTTAAACCCTCAATCCTAAACGCAATACCCTCAACCCTATACCCAATATTCTAAAGCCTAATCCCTATACCCTCCACACTTATCCATATACACTCAACCTTGAATACTATCACTCAACCCTCAACCCTATACCTTAAACCTAAAAGGTAGAACCTCAACCCTTATCCATATACCCTATACCCTCAACCTTATACCCTAAACCCTAAAAATTATCCCACAACCCTATATTTAAATGGTAAACCCTACACTCTCAAGCCTTAACCCTATACCTTATACCCTAAACCCTACAACCTAAACCCTAATCCCTATACCCTATACACTTAACCCTATAACCTCAACCCTATACCTTAAACACTAAACCTTACACCCTCAGCTCTCATAGGGGGAGAGAGAGAGGGGGAGGGAGGGAAAGGGGAGATAAAGATAAGTAGAGAGGGATAGAGAGGTAGAGAGACATGAGAGATAAATAGTAGATAAGGAAGGACAGATGGAGGGAGAGGTATGGATGGAGAGAGAGGTGATATAAAGAGAAATAGAGAGAGTGTGGTATGGAGTGATGGAGGGAGAGGCAGGTAGAGAGGGATAGGTGAGATAAATAGAAGTAGAGAGAGATAGAGGTAGAGGGAAGAAGGAAAGGTGTGAGAGAGAGGGGAGGAAGGGAGAGGTAAAGAGGGTAAGTGAGATAGAGATTAGTAAACAGAGAATGGTGAGATATAGAGGAGAGAATTACATAGAGGGAAAGAGAAAATGGTGAGATAGAGAGGAGAGAGTGAGATAGAAAGAGGGTGAAGGAGGAGGGAGAGAGAGTGCAAGAGAGGGAGAGGGGGGAGGGAGATGAGAGATAGAGAGTAGATAGGGGAAAAGGTAGGGAGGGAGACATACAAGAGAGAGAGAGAGAGAGAGAGAGAGAGAGAGAGAGAGAGAGAGAGAGAGAGAGAGAGAGAGAGAGAGAGAGAGAGAGAGAGAGAGAGAGAGAGAGAGAGAGAGAGAGAGAGAGAGAGAGAGAGAAGGTAGGGAGCAAGAGAGAAGTCAGATAGAGAGAATAAGAGGGAAAAGGAGAGAGAGAGAGAGAGAGAGAGAGAGTTCTTGAGCTCAAGGGAGAGAGGCTTAGATAAAGGGATGGAGATAGTGAGAGAGAGTTCTAGAGTGTAAGGAACAAAAAATGAGTGAGATAGAGAGAGAAATAATACAACTTGTTGATTACTGAAATTTGACCTCCTAATTACTAAAACTTGACATGCTCATTACTAAAATTTGGCTAAGTCTGAAACTTTTGAGATCTTCCAAAAACTAGAATTTTCATTATAACTCCTAGAGATCTGAAACCACTCTCAAACACCCTAAAACTATATAGATGAAATATAACTTAAAGTATAAGAAAGTAAACGTCCATATGTAAATGTACACTTATAATTTCATGCGTTTATTTCATGTATATAACTTTTCCCTCTAAGATAACAAGAAGAAAGAAAAAAAAGAGAAGAAAATAAAATTCAATGTAAACCAAAAATGCTAGTGCGTTATAATGAGCTCATGTTTTGTCAATGCATTCAAATAACACGAGGGAATTATAGCATGCTCGCGTTTTTTCTTGCTTTGGGAATCCCCAAGCCTTTGGCTTGGATTTTCTTTGGATTTCAAATACAAAGGCTTGGAGGGCCTTCCCAACGTCCAAAGATGTGTTTTTGCATATCCTACAAAATTTCACATAATCTCACTCATGTTAACCATCAAGTTTGCACATGTTTCAAGATCGAACAAATCGAACACCTGGTTAATGTTAGGCTCTCTCTTAGCTATCTAACTATGTAATTTCTTTCACATTTTGACTATGTTAAGCCTTTCATCTTTAATTTATTTTGTTTGTGTTGTAGAAAAAAGGACCCTTTGCTTGACATGGGATTAATTCATGATAAATTGGACTTAATGAGGCCTTAATCTAGTGTTGTGAGGCATTTTATGCATCCACACTAGATCTTGGACCCTTACAAACTAAATAAAATGCTTTTAATGATGTCTTGTGAAGGTGTTGTGAAGTGTTGTAAGACATTTCTACATTCTTCTAGACTATTTATTAAAATTCACCAAAAAATCACATTTTTATTCATTATTAAGTCCTATTTCGAAGTGTTGTAAAGTCTTGTAACAATATTTCATGCTTTTCTAGGCACAATTTCACTATTTATCCCTTTCTCATGCTTTATTTGACCCCTTTATGCCCTCATATGACTTAATTAAGTGCATTTTTGAATATTATCTCGACAAACAACATTAAATGAAACATATTTCCCAACACATATTTTCAGGTCCTAGGTGGGACCCATTCACCATGGGGGGTGGCGAATGAGTCCCCCTTTGCTCCAAATTCAATTTTTTAAAAATTTCCTTTCGAGTTTTTATTGAAAATCACTTGATGTCGGCCTGTGATGGGGTATGAACAGTTAACTCGAGCACAAGTGTGTATAAATATGTTATTTTCACCTCATTTTTACATATATTCATCCATTAACTCATTCAAATCAATCATTCATCATCTATCTTCTATCTCAAATCAAGTAAGCTAGGGCTTTCACATTACAAGTCATTAATTTAGCTTCCTAAGACATCCAAGGGCTGATTCTACATGTTATGCTGCATAATTTTAAGATCTATCATCATGGAAAGGTAATCTATTCCATTATTTCATGTTTTATTCTATTCTTTCATCATTTTGGTTTAATTACCTAAATGGGGTTTGACCAAGGCAAACCCCCATGCCCTAACATTCAACATTTCTCTCTTGTCTTGTGTGTTTGTAGATTTAGGACTGTTGGAAGCTTGGAAATCATTGAAGATCAAGTTGTAAGGTTGTTCAAGTCTTCTTCTCATTCAACAAGTCAAAATATCAACAAAATCTCATTTTTAGACCTGTAAATCAGAGTTTCAGAAGTAGACTCTTATAGGGCATCAAAGTGTAGATCAAAAGCTTCAGAATCCACCTTTGAAAATATAGAAATTCAAAACTGGACGCATTTCCCATGGGTGGTGAATGAGTCCCACCCCAAGGTCATTTTTTAGATTTTTAGATTTTTAGATACCCTTTTGTCATAAACGAGTTTTGGTATAGTTTGGCAGAACTAGGATTGATTTGTCTAGAATGATGAATGAGTCCCACCAGGCCTAAATTTCAGCATTAGTAGCATTTCAAAATCAATTTCCAGTCTCCATCCACATTCCAAGTGCACACTTTCAATTTGATTCATTTTTGTTGCACTTTTCCATTCATTTGTCGGTGATTTTGCAATACATGATGTGTTTTCAAACAAGTTCTTCTCCTTTAGTTTACATTCATTAATCAATCAATCTTATTAATTTCTTGCATTCAAGAATTTCATCTAGGAATTTAGGTATTTTCCATCCATATTTCATTGACTTTGAATGTAACATAAGCATCTTTGGCCCATCTTTCTCATTTTAGGTGAAAAACCCTAAAAGTGATAGAAAGCAAGTGGGTGCCAAAAATCTATGCTACATTTTTGTGAACCTTCTTTTTTAACATCTTATTTTCTATTTTTGAGTCCATTTTCATCCTAGCTTGTATTAGAGTTGCATTGGTTAATTTGCATCTAGGATTTCAATTTTTTTGCATTAGAAAAAAGTACATTTGGCTTTCATTTTTGCATACAATTTCCTCAAAAATATCTGGAATTTTGCATCTCCATCTTACAACATTAAACACATCAAAAACACTTCAAAATTTCTAAAATTTTTGCAAAAAACCAGTACTAGGACTCATTCGCCATATTGGGTGAATCAGTCCCTGTCTAGATTTTTTATTGTCTATTACTGCATCAGAAACCTCATTTTTGTGCTTCCTAAGCCTCCTAGTATCATATAGTATAAGTTTGGAAAGTTTCTACAACATTTTTTATGCATTTTGGTCAAAAAAATCATTTTAGATTACTCATTCTTCAAATCACTTCAATTGCAAACATCCATTTGATATGAAAATGCTTATATTTCTACAATTTTGCATAACATTGATAAAAGTACTTTTCATTTTTTCATATACAATATTTCTATTCATGAAGCTTTGCATTAGTTTGTTAAAATTTCTTTTCATTCTTACATGTACATTGCTTAAATTCTTCAAATCTTGCATTTATTGGATAAGAATGTTTTGTATCTTTACATATACATTGTTCATATTGTTGAAACATTGCATGAAATGGTTACATGTAATTTTCATTCTTATTCAAACAATCCTAGTACCTTTTTAATATATATATAAATGTTAAGAAACATTTCCTATCCCCTCCCTATGAGTGTGTATTAGTGAAAGAGACTACAACTTGGGCCATTCCTAACGATCATACTTGTTCTTCTCATAATATTTCTCCTCTTGGTGAGGAAGATATTTTAGTAGAAGAATCAATTACTGAGAGTTTTGAGAATCCTAGTTGTTTCTCTCTTTTTACCTCTCTTAGTGGATAGCACATTCACAACCAACATAACACAACCTTAGATGATCATGACAACAACATTTGTTCTTCTTCTAGTATGTGCTCCTAGTTGTGAAGTAGATACTTTGATGTTAGACACCACAATCAATGAAGGTCATGAATATCTTAGTTGTCCCCCTTCACCTAAGGAAACCCCTCTTGAAAAAAAATCTTCAACCATTGATCATTCCCCTACTTGTGATGAAGTCCTTTTAGAAGAACCAACCTATGAATGTCAACAACATTTGGTTTGTTGTTCTCATAGAGAGAATCTCATGGTGCACAAACATATGAACATTGACACATATCCTTCACCCACTAAACCTTCCATGGATGAGGGTACTCAAGTGGCATTAGAATCCCCTTCACCAACATATCATGTCAATCAAGAATTTTTTTTGAGGTTATGACAACACAAGTGGGATCTCCTTTAATTAGTGAGATCCTAAATCACCTTCCATTAGTGAAAAACACAAACAATTCAGAGTTATCTTGAAATCCATGATGCAATCTACTCATAACAATGTTCTGCAGCCGCTAAGTTGTAACTTAGTAGCTCAAACATCTAAAGGACCACACAAAACTCCTACACCATTACCTTTTCCTCAAAAAGTGCCTAGTGTTGAAGATCTTAAAAAGACTCCCACTAATATATCTATATGGGAGCTCATTCAACTTTCACCAACAGTCAAACTTCTCTTCCATGAAATGTTGGAAATGCAGAAGGAAGAGATACAATCTTACAACAAATCAAATCATGTAACATCCTCCCCTCATCCCATGCAAGCCACCTAGTCAGAAATTACATTCCCTAAACATGAATTACCCTAACTTGAGATTCAAAACAAAATGATCCCTTGATGATAAAGGTGATCATTAATGAAAATATAGTTAGGCACACTATCATCAACAATGGATCAGAAATTAATGTTTGTATCATGGACCTCCTACACAAACTTGGCATGGAAAAAAATCTCATTCAACTTAATTTTCATATTTGTGGCTTTGACAATATTCATAGGCAACCACTTGGGATGATCACATTACCTATTGAGGTCAGACTTGTTATGTTACCTACCTTTATCCATATCATTGCAAGAACCCCTTCCATAAAATCTTATCCTAGGGAGACCATGGATTCATGCTATGAAAGGATTCCCATCTACCCTTCACCATGTCATGAAGTTTGAATGCAACAACAAGATATGCACGATTGATGCCAATGAGCAAAGCTATACATTGACTGATCACAACACTTCCAACTCCCCTAATCCTTTCATTCCTAGATCAAAACTTGAACCTATACAAGTTGGTCCTAAATCTTCACCCACAAAAAAACTCTTTTGTGATACTTGGGGGTTCTTAGATTCTACACCTCCTTTCCATAACATTTCCAAAATATCACCCTCATGGTCCAAAGCTCATCATATACAAACAATTCATGTTCAGACACAAGTTCTAGTAGTGATTCAAGTTTCACACCTACCTTTAAAGGAGGGTGTGCACTATCTCATCTTCAACCCAAACAACCTTGTGTTCCATTCACTCAACTTAGTTCCACCAAATCACCCCATAGTGGTGATGGGGGCAATATAACTCCCATCCCTCATGAAGAAATGACATATAACATTAAAAAGGATTTGTGTTCTTGTAAAGAAACCAGTCCTTCTCACAAACACACAACCCCTTCATCTAACTTGGAAGACTGTTATGGTTTCCATTACCATCTTCCTCCTACACAAAATGACATATCATACTAATCAAATACTTTGTACACCAATAACATTCAACATCTAAAGGAGTGTGGTGCTCTTCCTTGTGCTAGAGCACCTAATTCCTCTACTTGATACTCACTTTCATCCATTCCAGGCTGACCTTTGTCCTTCACTAAGTGGGGGCAAGGGGTTTGATAGCCTTTTCCTCATATGTCACTTGTTGATGTCTCTTTCGACTATTTGTTAACCTTCCATGAACGTATATGAGCAAGCTTGGGATTTGGATGACATGTCTTAAGATTGATTCACATGTGACATACTACCCTTTCTTCATGACACAACTTATTGAAAACATATGACTTGGCATAAGGATTTTTGAGTAAGCTCTCATGTTCTCTTCTTCTACTTTAAAAAAATTGCTCATAGTACGAGTGCTCACAATATCTTTAAAGTGGGGGCATACATAGATAACATCTTTGTGCAAATTTCATGGTGTGATCTACTTTTTCTTGTGATGTGTCCTCTTCTTGTTGGTGTCATTGGGTTTGATTCCTTCCAAGAGTGTATGATCAATTGAAGTGGCCTGATGCAAACAAGGCATGCCATGGATAATGATCTGAAAACCTTGATTTTTCCTCACTTGGAGACATTAGGTATAGTGCTCCCTAAGAAGAATACCTTGCTTGAACAAAGAAAAATCCCCTTTAAAAAATGTTGACATGACATTCAAAACATTTACAAAAAGAATTTTTCTTTGTGGCACCTTGTTAAAGCTATCAATAGGTGTAACTTTAATATGGTTGAGCGGGAAGCCCACCTATCGGCATGAATTTTCCCCATAGCCAACTTTGTGAGTGCATACCAACTAGTGTATGCATCTTACCTTTTGGGCTTTCTCACCTCGCAAATAGTTGGAAGTTTTCTGGCCCTAGAGTGAGTACATTTGGGCCTTCTCACTTGATGGACCATTATGTGTTATGTCACCCTAGAGCGAGTATGCATTCTCTTTTTCAAACAAATAAGCCTAGATCTGATCCACAACTAGTTGGACAAATGATCAAAGCTTGATCCACCTTTTCATTTTCATCTTCTTTCTTGCCATTGCATGATTTTGTATCTTGATAGTTTGACTTAGGATCTTGGATCCTGGGGGCTTGCACAACCTCCTTTGATCTTTGTCATTCTTTGTCATCTACATTTGTACATGAGGATCTCTCTTGAATGTCTACTTTAGTGTGAGTTTGAAGCAAGTTCATCCTCTCACTAAAGTGGGGGCTAAAAGTGTCATATAAAAAAGGACCCTTTGCTTGACATGGGATTAATTCATGATAAATTGGACTTAATGAGGCCTTAATCTAGTGTTGTGAGACATTTTATGCATCCACACTAGGGCTTGGACCTTTTCAAATCAAATAATTTTTTTTTAATGACGTCTTGTGAAGGTGTTGTGAAGTGTTGTAAGACATTTCTACATTCTTCTAGACTCTATTTATTACAATTCACCAAAAATCATATTTTTATTCATTAATAAGTCCTATTTTGAAGTGTTGTAAAGTCTTGTAACAATATTTCACACTTTTCTAGGCATAATTTCACTATTTGTCCCTTTCTCATGCTTTATTTGACCCCTTTATGCCCTCATATGACTTAATTAAGTGTATTTTTGAATATTATCCCAACAAACAACATTAAATGCAACATATTTCTTGACACATATTTTCAGGTCCTAGGTGAGACCCATTCACCATGGGTAGTGAATGAGTCCCCCTTTGCTCCAAATTCAAAATTTTTAAAATTTCCTTTTGGTTTTTTATTCAAAATCACTTGATGTCGGCCTGTGATGGGGTATGAATGGTTAACTAAGGCACAAGTGTGTATAAATATGTGATTTTCACCTCATTTTTACATCTATTTATCCATTAACTCATTCAAATCAATCATTCATCATCTATCTTCTATCTCAAATCAAGCAAGCTAGAGCTTCCACATTGCAAGTCATTAATTTAGCTTCCTAAGTCATCCAAGGGTTGATTCTACATGTTATGTTGCAGACTTCCAAGATCTATCATCATGGAAAGGTAATCTATTCCATTATTGCATTTTTTATTCTATTCTTTCATCATTTTTGTTTAATTACCTAAACAAGGTTTGACCAAGGCAAACCCCCATGCCCTAACATTCAACATTTCTCTCTCTTGTCTTGTGTGTTTGCAGATTTAGGACTCTTGGAAGCTTGGGAATCATTGAAGATCAAGTTGCAAGGTTGCTAAAGTCTTCTTCTCATTCAACAAGTCAAAATATCAACAAAATCTCATTTTTAGACTTGTAAATCAGAGTTTCAGAAGCAGACACCTGTAGGGCATCAAAGTGTAGATTGGAAGCTTTAGAATCCACCTTTGAAAATCTAGAAATTAAAAATTGGACTCATTTTCCATGGGTGGTGAATGAGTCCCACCCCAAGGTCATTTTTTGGATTTTTACATTTTTAGATACCCTTTTGTCAGAAACAGGGTCTGGTACAGTTTGGTAGAACTACAATTGATTTGCCCAAAATGGCACCGAGAATGAGTCCCACCAAACCTAAATTTCAGCATCAACAACATTTCAAAAACAATTTCGAGACTCCATCCACATTCCAAGTGCACTCTTTCAGTCTAATTTATTTTTGTTGCACTTTTCCATTCATTTGTAGGTGATTTTGCAATACATAATGTGTTTTCAAACAAGTTCTTCTCCTTTAGTTTCCATTCATTAATCAATCAATCTTATTAGCTTCCTGCATTCAAGCATTGTATCTAGGAATTTAGGCATTTTCCATCCATATTGCATTGAATTTGAATGTAACATAAGCATCTTTGGCCCATCTTTTTCCTTCTAGGTGAAAAACCCTAGAAGCGATAGAAAGCAAGTGGGTGCCAAAAATATATGCTACAATTTGTGTCAGTTTTTTGGCAAAATCTAGTGTTTGGTGTTTTTTCATTATAAATTAACTGTTCATTGAAATTGCAAATAAATTACATTTTTAGAAATTAGACTCCATTCTACACATTAAGAAAAAAATGATTTTCAATTAGTTTTCAAAATTTATAGGGGTAGCACAACCAAAATTCTATTGTTTAGGAAGTGTCCACTTTGAAAATTAGTAAAAAAGAAAATATTCATTAAAAATTATTAGAAAAATCGGGCATAAACTACATACTGTTAGCTAATTTCTCACCGAAGTGATTTTAAAAATACTAAAAAAAGGTTAACCTTTTGAGGGAGCCACAAAAGTTGCTATGTTATGTTTTTCTGACAAAAACAACACCAATTTTTGTGGCCCCCTCTTTTGAACTCCTTAATCTCCACCATTTTCAAAAAAATAGTATTTTAGAAAGTGGACTCGGAGCACTACGATCCTTGTTTTTGTTGCATCTCAAAATTTTGAGTGTAACTATCCTCAATTTCACATCCAAGTTCAGTATTTCCTGATTTCAAAAAAAAAAGTGGCTACTTAAGCCCCCTTTTTGGCTCCCCATCTTTTTACACTTACCCATATATCAACCTTTCTCCTAATGTTGGAGTATAAAAATATATTTTCTAACTATGAAATAGAAAAACATAATTTCTAGGATATTAATTTTGTTTTGGCTAAAATAAATTTTTTGGGTTGTTCAACATCACTTTCAAGGATAAAGCAATATCCCTAGAGGTATTGTAACTTTGAACTTGAAGAAATGATAGAACTAAGTAGATAAAACAAATAAGATAGATCGACTTATTTTTCTGAGCTTGGGTGAGCTATGCTGAGCGGGAAACATTATTTTGAATCCCCTGCGCTGGGCGGAAACCCTAATGGTGTAGTGGCCGCGTCGTTCGTGGTGGCTCCTGTCTCGGTGCCTCTTGTGGTGGCCTCTGCAACGAAAACTATTGGTAAGACTGTGGGTGGACGCGGGTCAGGTTTGAACATGACCCCTGTTTCGAAGGAAAATACTTAGGATGGGCGTGGTTCAGGTTTGGATGCGGCCAGATCTGTGGATGGTGGTGCTGCGAAGGCGGCTCAAATGGTGGGTGCTGGTGCTTCGTTGGTGGCCAGAACAACAGGGATTTCTGGGTGTTCTGGCTTGGCCATGGGGGCCAAAATGTCCTTCAAGCAGGGGCAGAGTTTTATCCCTGTGAGAAATGCTATTACGGTGAAACTAAAGGACGAAGTAATAGAAGAAATAAACAATGAAGAAGCAGAGCTCTCTGAACGTGGGATTATCTACAGGTTTCGGGGCTTCTGGCCAAGCCTTCCTCAGCTGCACTCATGGATTTCCAAGGAGTGGGAACCTCTTTTGTCTGGTAAAATTCACATCTTCCCTTTGGCCAAGGGATTCTTTGTTGTTAAATTTGATAATATCCAGGACAAAAATACTATCTTATGTGGCCATTTTTTTAGTTGGGGGGATCAATATCAACTGTTGATTAAACCATGGCATTCAAATTTTAGTCCTATTTCTGAAACCTTTAATAAATTCCCGATCTGGGTGCGCCTTCCTAATCTCCCCCTCCATCTCTGGAAGGATTCTCTTCTGGAATTGGTGGGAGAGGCTCTTGGGGACTTTATGTTCGTTGACGAAGAATCTTTAGATATCTTTCATTCCACATTTGCTCGAATACTTGTAGAAATTGATGTTACAAATGGACTTCCTGCTGAGGTTTCATTAGAATGCTCCAAGGGGACTTGGGTCCAATCATTGGATTATGAAGGATTACCTTTCTGTTGTAGAAGATGCTTTAAAACTGGACATGCTGCTGCTCAATGTGGATTTGAGAAAAAAATACATAAGGCAACTTGGTGGAATGGCGCTTCTCAACGTCATTATACGGTTGAGAAGAATGCTGATCTTAATAAGAGTTTTTCTGAGGTGGCTGCTTCGGAACCACAGGACCTTGGAACCCCCCCTCTGGTCGTCCCTTTTGGTGAGGTTGTTAAGGCAACCCCTATTGAGCCATTGGCTGCCTCTCCGGGTGAAAGTGCCTTGGCTGTTCATCCCGATAGCTTTCCTAAGAAGTCGCTATCTTTACATTACAGTCATGATGACAACCCCAAGCACATGGTTGATGGCTTTGATCGCCATGAAAATATTAAGAAGGTCTGGCATAGTTTGGCTGCGCAGGTGGAAGAAGGATGGATTACAGTCAAGGGTAAAAAAGATAAATCTTCTCGACCTTCTTTCGACATGACTCTTCGCTCCCACAAGAAAAGTGCTAATTGTAAATCTTGATGAGTTTTGTTTGGGCACTGGCTTTTTGTTGGCTGCAGGCTGTCCTTTCTGTAGCTTGGCTTTTCTTGTTGTAAAGGGTTTTGGATCCCTTCAAAATCCTCTTATCCCCTAATATCAAAAACATCACTTTCAAGGATACATGTTGTGTAGATATTTTTGAGCTCCACAATTTAGAAAAGGGGCCTCAGTGCCCTCCCAAATAAAAAATTATGGCTTTTGGAAATTGAGTCTCTTGTATTTGAAATATAAAAAATATCTAAGACACAAAAAAGAGCTATAAGAGGGATTACACTTGCTAAACAACTTATAATGCATGTTATGACACATCATAAGACATGTTTGAATGGAGATAATGGAGTCAAAATGGAATGCCTAATTGGTGAGTGGATTATAATGATTTTATGATAGGTTCAAATTAGATACATTGCATTTAACTTATGGATTCATCTTGGGTTTTAGGGGTAGATTCTAACTAGGGATTTGGGTGCCAAATTTAGTTGTTTAACTCATGGTTTCCTAACTACCATTTGATGGTTTCATGTATTTCTTATCCTATTTATTAGGTGCTTGAGATGGAGATTTTGATAGTTGATCTATAGGCATTTTTATTCCACTCGAATTAATCCAAAGTTGTATATTAGTGATACTCTTGTAAGGACATGTCCTTTAGATTTTATTGTAATTTTTTTATGATAATATAGTTTTTTTTCTTTGAAGTTTGGGTTTTTTTATTTTGAAAGGGTTTTCCCCATGTACACCTATATTGTGGTATAATTTCATTTATGTTTTATATATGTTTCTCCTTTTTATAGGTGTAAATATCTAAAATTTGCATAATACATTCCTCTAAGATTAGTTTAAGAACTATTTTCATGTACACCTTACTTCCTTTAATAATTTTGGTGGAAAAAATCACTGAAAACAACCTTGCTAGTGAAAGGGTGTAGGCAATTATGAGGACATGTACCTTGGGGGTACAATCAAAATTTAAAGGTAGGGGGTCAACTTTTGAGGAGAGGATAAGGGGATCAAGATAATATGAGAAATAGAGATAGTGTCTTTTTATCATCAAGGAGTGAATCATGGGCTAAACAAGGCTAAATGAGTGTCTAAAACACATGCAAAGGGGGATGCCTGAATTAAATTTTAGGTAGTCATGAATAACCATGACTAGTAAAGGATAAACAAGGGATAAATCAAAGTAAAAATTACATACCAATTAGACACCTAAAATGAGTAAAAAAAATAGTAAAATAGGTTGCAAGGTATACATTTTTGTTATTACAAAAATAAATAAATATAAAAGATCAACCTAGATAACCTAAGGTGGCAAGAAAATTTTAAAACAAAGGAATTTAATCTTATTAAAATACTTGTAGAGGAGAAAAATGTATATCCTAGAAGTTTATCTCCTCTTCTTTCACGCCACTTTGTGTGGATGACATTAATGCATGGTTGTAAGATGTTTTTGGTCTCTTTTAGCACACTTAGTGACCTAAGACCTAATTTAAACTATTTATGCCTCATTACTTTGCTTAGAATACCTTTGATCCATATCTCAAAGCATTGCTTACCCTAGACTAGATCATATCTATATGATTTTGTCCCTTAGACTAGATCATGTGTGTAATCTCATTTTTTATTTCAAAAATTCAAATGACTTGCATTTCGAGAATGACAATCACAAACTGTTATTTGTTGATGTGGGTAAAAAAAAAATGTTTTTCATAAACTTGTATTTAAAAGTTATCACTCCAAGTCATTCTATCATTAGTGAAAATATTTGTGTAAGCTCTAATTTAAAAATACAATTGGAAATGCATGCAAATGAAAGTTCCTAATCAAACCAAAGAAAAACCTCAAATAGAGTACACAAAAGAATTCAACACAAAGAAATAACACTTGAGTAATCAAAACAACATTACCAATGAACTTTATTATAGATTCACTTTTATCCAAATATAGTTTGAAATGTGAATGCTCTTACACAAAAGGTAGTTATTTTGATAGATGAAATGGATGGAATGATGCTTCAATTCATAATTTTTGGGAGAGGTAATGCGTGGTGGAGATGTGATGGAAAGATCAACAATAGAGGATAAATGAGAGAAATTCCTAGGATTGAGGAGAGAATGGAGGGTCATGATGGAAGTTGTTGGAATGTGAAAGGCTAAGATGCACTTACCAAGAGTAGTAAGCTCTTGCAACTATGAGGGATGTGGGGGACAAGTGTACTTAGGACCCCTTTATTCTTAAAAGTTGGTGGAAAGAATATTACAACTATGAGGGATGTGGGGGACAAACGTACTTAAGACCCCTTTATTCTTGAATTTTGATGGAGAATATACAACCATAATTATATGATATTATTTTTTAAATATTTAGATTTTAATTCATCAGCAAAGAGAGAGTGCACTAATAAAGAACAATCGCCCTAAATCATTCTATCATTATTGAAACTATTTGTTTAACAACCAGTATAATATATTTGCACATCTGTAAGTGTTCATATCCTTTTCATAAAATTGGAAGATAAAGACAGATCATATACAGGCAGGTACACCATTCGTAGTTATCCAACCATGGCGTGCTTCACTTGACGTTGTCATATGAAAAACTGCCCTCGTTTTCACTGCTTTTCTTTCTCTTTCACCATATTTTTTAATAAACGGTCAATTCTGCTTACGGATTCCAATACTAATTCATTCCGGTGCAATTAGTGGTGGGAAAAGTATGGACAATGTTAAAAAGATTTAGTGGATGGATGCTTTTATAATAGATTTGTGGCCAATTGGTTGTTTATTTGATGGCCTGGTACAACTTTGTCCCCACCCATTTATATGAAGACCTGATACAATCTATCCTTAGGCCCCATTGAAATTGTGTTTCACTGATTTATTTGAAGATTTGTACAACGTGGTTCTTATCTTTAGATGTTCTATTTTTAGATCTGATACAATTTTATACAATCTATCTAAAGTTCTATTGAGATTGTGTTTCACTAGTTTATTTGAAGATTTGTACAACATAGTCTTTATCTTTAGATATTCTATTTGTAGATCTGATACAATTTATTTTTTGTTTTCTTTATTTGAAGATCTGCTATTAATTTACACTTTATCTAAATAATAAGAATGATATGTTGAAGTAATAAGAATGATATGTTGAAGTTATAGAATTTGAAGTATTTTTAAGATTGTTTGTTTAAGGATTTAGTATAGTTTTTTATTTATTTGAAGATTTGGCATTCTTTTTAGATAGATGTCATGTTGAGATTATTGAAACTATTTTTGGATAATATTATATTGAACAACAAGTGTTAAATGGTTAATAGTATTTTTGGGACAATATTATATTAAGCAGTAAGTGTTAAGTAAGTGTCAAATGGTTAATAGTAATTTTAGAAGTGGTAAAATAAGACTTTGAATATATATCCATCTGCGTTCAATGAGAGTTGTGCTAATCTTTTTATATTATGTCTATTTCAAAAATAAATAAATAATTGCATTTTTTTAAAAGGGAAAAGTTTTGTCTTTAATTAGCATGAAGTAACCATAAGAATAGTCTTTTTAAAACTCTTCTGATTGGTCAAATAAAATTGAAAAAGAAAATAAACTATTTAGTTTTTAAAAATGAAAATAACTGAATTATATAGATATAGGCATGTCTGTCATTATAATAAATGAATTATGTCACAAATGAACATATATAAACTAATAACTATTTTCTAATTGAACAACCATGAATTAAAAATAACCAATCAAAATCACGGAAAATGTAAAACCTAGTACTATTAGACTTCTAAAGATTGAAACCTTATTGAAAAAAATTATTACAAACGTAGATTTTTACTTCTAATTATATTTCAAAAAATTGAAACCTTGCTGAAAAAATTCATTTCAAACATAGATCTTTACTTTAAAAATAGAGAGGAGAATTCATTGAAGTTCATAGATAACAAAAGAGTTAAAAAAGAACATTATGATAGATTATGGAGTGTGATCCAAAACATTGACGAAGAAAAATGCTTAGTAACTAATCTTAAGACTTCCCGAATACTTGTGGAAATTGATGTTTCAAATGGATTGCCTGTTGAGGTTTCATTAGAATCCTCCAAGGGGATTTGGGTTCAATCTCTGGATTATGAGGGATTACCTTTTCGTTGTAGAAGATGCTTTAAAACAGGACATGCTGCTGCCCATTGTGGATTTGAGAAAAAAATAAAAAAGGCAAACTGGTGGATTGGTGCTTCTCAACATCATTATACAGTTGAGAAGAAATCTGATCAAAAAAGGAGTTTCTCAGAGGCGGCTATCGCTTCTTCCTCTCAAGTTAGGTCTGGGTCTCCTTCTGCCTTCTCTGGTGGAGGGGCTTTGATTCCTATTTCAGGCAGCTCTTCGGATAAGACCCTGTCTGCACATATGAACAATGATGTTTCCCCCAGGGCTACAAATGAACAAACCCAGGATAGTGATGTGCTGGCTTGGCAGGCAAAGGCAGCACAAGTGGAAGAAGGCTGGTTTACAGTTACGAGTAAAAAATCAAAAGCATCTGGGCCTTCTCTTGAAATGACGCTTCGTTCCCACAAGAGTAAGTCAAAATGTAAAACATGATATTCTTGGCTTGGGAGCTGGCTTTTTTGTGGCTGCAGGCTGTCCTTTTTAGCAGTCTAGCTTTTTTGGTTGTAAAGGGTTGCGGATCCCTTCAAAATCTACTTTATCCCTAATATCAAAAACTAATCTTAAGACTTGAACATAGAACCATCTTCTTTCAATGAGAGTTGTACTAATCTTTTTATCACTACATCCATCCTCAAAATAAGTAAATAGGGGAGAGGACCCAGTAGTTGAGCACCCTAACTTCGGGCTTCTAATTATCCTATGTGGAAATTTCAAATCACTCCCAATTTTTATAGTAGCTTACTTGGCAAGTCCCCTACTTGTAACTAAGGTTTTAGGGCCACATCAAGATGCTTTTTGTCAAGGTGTTAAAAAAGGCCCAAAGAAAAAGTGAGACCAATACGTGTGCATTCACAACATGTTTTATTGAGTGCTGATGTGGAATCACATGATTGGTTGCTTTTTAGATCAAAGGTTGTTTAAGTATGGGTAGTCATCATCAACACTAACAACTTCAAAGTCACAACTATTGGTCGAATATTGATAAAAATATTGGACATTATATAAACAACTACTATCGCAACTATTGAAACATGCTCAAGTATTGGGTCCTCTCCCCTAATTACCTTTTTTAAAAGGGAAAACTTTTATCTTTAATTAGCATGATGTAACTGATAAGAATAGTCTTTTTAAAACTCTTGTGATTGGTTAAATAGAATTGAAAAAGAAAAGAATTTATTCAATGTTTTAAAAAAAAAAAACTTAATTATATGGATATAGACATGTTCGTAATTATAATAAATGAATTATAGCATAATAAATGAAGTAAACTAAAAATTGTTCTCTAATTAAACTGTCATGAAATAAAAAGAACCAATCAAAATCATCGAAAAGTAAGACCTGGTTTAATTATACGTCTAAAAATCGAAACCTTACTGAACATATTTATTACAAATGTAGATCTATACTTTAAATAGAGACGGAGAATTCATTGAAGTTCATAGATAACAAAAGAGTAAAAGCAGAACATTATGATAGATCATGGAGTGTGATCCAAAACATTGATAGAGAAAAATGCTACTAACTAATATAGAAATATACAAACTAAGACTAGGAATTTTGCTAAAAGCAGCTCCTTGAATGAACAGAGCTTAGAACAAAAGTAGTATAGCATTGAACATCCACATCCATGTGATTGAGCAAGCATTAACGCCTTCGCCCTGCTGTTTCCTTCTGTGCATTGAAGTAAACAACGGCCAGAGGGGAGCCGAGGGAGTTGCGCTGAGCAAAGCTTCGGGTATTAAAGTTACTGCGCGACCCGGGCGGAGTGACCGTCTGCCTCCCCACCTGCTTGAACAGCACGAATACAAATCTGTGTATTCCTATCGTCGGCCGCGGTGGCTCGTAGCTCATCAGCTCTATCCCTGCTCAATGCTCACAGAGCCACAATCAGAAAACTCCTAAAGGAAAAAAAAAAAAAAACATTTCTCATTAACCATAACCACATGATGTTTAAGAGGAATCTCTTTCTATACCCATAGAAGCCGAGGTTGTAGCAGGAATGTCTGCTACCATCCTGCAATTATAACATAAAAAATTGTTGTTAAATTATAGTTTTTGTGTAAACAGTCAGTAGGCTGATTGTTTAACTCATTCTAAGCTTTAACTTGTTCAATTGATTAATCTGAAATGGCACTGGCTTCTTTAATGAAAGTTTGGCACTAACTTCTTTAATGAAAGTTAAAACTTAAAATGTATTGTTTAAACTAAAATTTTACAAACAATGACTACATAATAAATTGACAGAGTAAATCAACTAAACTAATCAAAACTTAGGATGTTTTGTTTAAATCAAAATTTTACAGTCGTCGTCTAATTGACAGAGAAAATCCTTACCAGTGTAGATATTCACGAAGTCTTGGGTCGCTTGGATTGGGAGCATCTGGGTCGGTCATGATCTTGATTTTGTAGAACAAAGACAATAGTAAAAACAAACATGTTTGAAGTAGCTTCTGGAATGAAAAAAAAAAAAAACGAAACACTTGTGAAAATAATATGAACAGGGAAGTGTATAAATTTAAGTGTGAAGCTTACAAGAGTATAAAAGGTTCGCAAATCCTGGCTATCTCTTCCAATGTCGACGCGAGGTCTAACATCGACGGCTGAGGGCTTGAACTCGCAGCCATTTTTGACCTGCTTGGAGGTGTACTTCACAGTGAAGTTAATGTCTGCTGGTTCGAACATGTCCACCACGTCTCCTATTACTCTTGCTGTCATCACTGCGTCAAGTGCAGAACGAGACATCTTCTCTTCTATGCTTTGCTCTCTTCCACAACCTACCTAATCTGGTATGCCCCACAGGTATTTGAGGATAATGGGGCAAGCCAGCAGCAGAATAAATAGCATGGGAAGAATGTAAGCACAACGGTAGTATCTATTCTAGAAAGTGGAAAGCGGAAAAAGCGTAAATGACGTGGTATTGACCGTATCTATTCCTGTGGTTTGTAGTATTTGCCTTTGTCTTTCGATACAGCATATGTAATTAATTATTATCTACGGTCAAATGTGGTGTCTCCAGTATGTTCAACGGACGGACAATACGTTTTGTCGCAGCTTTACTCCCATAAATTTGACAAAGTAAATATGATTGTGTAAGTTTTTGGCTTAAACTGTTTATGTTTTTTGTTCTATGTTTCGAATCGCATCTAATGATCCATCATCACAAAGAAGAGGAACGTCGAACAAAAAACATACATAGTTTAAACCAGAAGCTTACATAATTATATTTCATGGACTATAAAAAGCTCATACTAAAGTAAATGCGCTTGAATTTCTCGTTTACTATTGAAACCCATGTCCATGTCGATAATTGATGTCAAATAGAATTTTTAGCTTTATTTTAAGTGTTAAATAATTAAGATGGGTTAATAAAATTGGAAGAAAATTATATTTTAGCTTGCAGATTTTTGGATTAGATTATGTGAACATTTTTTCTATTGATGTTTCAAAGCACATTTCATGATCTCTTGCTTACTCATTCAAATGATGGATCTCAAAGTGTGATCCGAAATGTTGATGAAGAAAAATGCTCATATAATCTAATTTAAAAATCTGCAGTCTAACATTATAGACTAGAGAAATTTCATACCTTTACTTAAAACATATTTTATTTATTTTTTTAAGAAAAATAAATAAATAAATGTAATTTATAATGGGTTTGTTTCATATTTTGAAAGAATATTAAGATATCAAATTGTGCTATGATTCTCAAGAATATAAATTATCTATTGGGCCATCTTTGATAAATAAAAGTCTACATATATTTAATATAAAAACAAAACTAAAAATAAAACTCTACATAATAAAAAGTTGGTAATTTTTTTTTTAAATTACTAAAATCTAGCATAAGCCTTCTAATAATTATTTGACAACTTAAAATATATATTTAATAAACAATAATAAAATATTAACTTCTATTTATGAATAAGAAAGTAAAATCACATATGAATTATATTAACTCTAGAGTGGAGAATGAGTATTAACTCTAGAGTGGAGAATGAGGCCACCTTTTTCTGCATGCTCAACATTGGAGAGAGGAAGGTATGGAAACACTTGTGACTCCTTGTAAGGAGGGAGCAATGCTTGGAGGGACTCTTTGAGTTTTCAAAGATGGTTTTCAAATGGATTTAGATGGTGATCACTTAATAAAAGAAGTAGAAGTGACACTAAAAAGTAATGAGGTTTCTTTGGGTAATAATGAAGGGTGTAAGTTCTAAAAATTTGTCAAGGGTATAAACAAATGAAGACAGTTAGTTTTTAAATTAGCTATGGTTGATAAGGAGAATGTAAACGTGGTATTCTAGAAAAATGGATTCTATACAACAACCAATTAAGGTTGTAGGAAGGATTTTATCACTAGAAATGGGGAGTGAGGTGGTAGAAGAAGCAAAGCATCATGAAGAAATTGATTTAATTTGTAGATTTAACAATCTACAATCTTGCTTGTTAGATCTACACAAATGGATACCAAAATTTTAGAATCCATCTCTTATAGAATCTATTGTTATATATCCGTGTCTATAGGGTTTTCTTATTATTTATTGTGAATTTAAGGAGGATAGATGTTTTCCTTCATAGAGTATAGTATTGGGGGAATGATTTTGTATATGTCAAATCTTTGGTTATTACACTTTAATCTAATGATAGAATTTTTTTGGATGTTAGCAATTTGAACAAGAATATTGAACCTCTACATTTTTAGGTTTCTTCTTTGGAAAGCGTAGGCTTTACTCTAGGTAAGCTTGTTTATATTTCTAACGAAACAAAGAGTCACTCTCACTCTACTTATGCATGTATATTAGTAGACATGGATTTATCATAGGGCCTACCACTTAAAACGTGGTTAAAGGTGGGTCAATTTTTTCTTTGAACTTTGTGGATGACAATGAAAAACAAAATAAAATCACATAATGAAGATTCACCATTGTCAATGAATTTTCATTTGATATGCATGCCTAGTTTGAAATTGCAAACCTACATGACATACCTCTTGATCCTTGACATGTAGTAGATATCATTTACTCCCCTCAATCCTTGACATTAGTCAAAGATGGTGGAACACATACCCACTTTTAACCCTTGACATCTAATCAAAAATGGTGAAACACATGCCCACCTTTAATCTTTGACATCCAGTCAATGATAGTGGAACGCATACTTGCCTTTAATCCATGACATCTAATCAAAGATGGTAGAACACATACCCGCCTTTAATCCTTCACATCTAGTCAAAGATAATGGTACACATACCTGACGTTAACCCTTGACATCCTATCAAAAATGATAAAACCCATACCCACTTTTGATCCTTGACATCCAATAATATCTCAATCAAAATTTTTGATATAAATACAATGTATCATCCTTTAACACTTCAAACTAGACTTACCCCAAACAAATTTAACGAAGTGACATTTTATCAAAAACCACAAAAAAGAATATTACTTTCCCACAGATTGTTTCCTAAAGCTCACCTAGGTTACACAAGCGCTAATGGCTGCTACGCTCAGCGCAGATATATTCCTTTGCCCATTGCTGTCATCGGGAATCGATATTGCAGATAACTCTGGACACCTGTAATGTGGAATCAATCGAGTCCACCTGTGGATAGAGACATGTCTTGGGATTCATTGTAGACGTGGCACCTCAGTCACTGGGGCCGCCCGTTGTCGACTGTGCTACTGCCTGGCGTCGGTAAATCAAAACCTGAATATCCATTGGTTATCTTCGCATCCGATATCTTTTTCTCTTCGCATTGGATAACATCAAATACCTAGCTGAAATTTGAAATCAAATTTATATTCCTTCATTAAATGATTCGTCATCTTCCTTTTTCAGTGCTCTTTATCTTTGTCTTTCTCAACGTTAAATATTCCCCTCCCTTCCCCAAAATTTGTCTGTGCAGGCCGAGTTTGAATCTGGGCAACAAGTAATATAATTTTACACAGTTATCCGTAAAACACTTCTGTACTTTTGTTTCGTACAATTTTTATGTACTATTCTTGCTTCTTTTCTTCCAACCTATATTGTAGTTTTTATTATGTAGTTTTTAATAAGGGAATCAAATGAATTATGGTTTCAATTTAGAGTTAGTGTTAGTGTGACCAATGATACATATATTAGGTCATTTTTTTTTTTTTTAAGAGGATCAGAAAAATTAGGTTTTCGATTACGATATGAAGTTATTGGAGAGTCGTTATAGTGATCAATGATACACATATTAGGTCACTAGTGTCAATCAATCTCATTTGCTCTTTATCCAGTACATTCTTCCAAGAATAACAATTTAAAAAGTGTGGATCATCATTAAAAATAAGTTTGTTCGCTTTTATCCAATACCTTTTAAAATGACTATTAAATAACATGGACCATTATTAAAAAAAGTCTATTTGTATAACTATTAAATAATATGGATCATCATTAGAAATAAGTCGGATCATTTTATATCCAACACCTTTTAGAATAACTATTAAATAATATGGACCATTATTAAAAAATCTATTTGCATAATTCAACCATATAACATATTACATAATTATTAGATTTTAATTAATTTTACTTGTCATAAAGTGCTTAATTATTGTACAAGAATATAGTTAATTACCCACTAAATAGGTGAAGGTTCCAAGACATTTTAAAGTTTTTTATTTAATTTATGTAAATTTTTTACAATCTCAAAATTATTTATTGAATAATGTTTTTGTTTAAAATATTTTAATAATCATTAAAAAATAAAGTATTCAATTTTTTAAATATATTTTAGAGAAATCTTCTTGATATGTACACTTTATAGAGAAAGTTTTCTATATTTTATAAATTTTATTGTTTTATATGATAAATAATTCATCTTATTTTAATCAAACATAAAAAAATAGTAGAAATTGCTCTTTAGATGCCACCCCAACTTCTATATATTTTCCTCCTCTAAAGAACCCCAATGGAGCACCAACTTTTGTAATCCTTACCACTAGTAAGTGCTAAATTTTAATGTATAGATACATAGGCCCTTCTATTCATTGTCTCATTGTGTGAATCATTCACAAATCTAAATGTGGTGTGACTAAGGAAAAGATTGGCTTGGTTATAGTGTGGTCTCTAAATAATATTTGATTCCTTTTATTTCATTTAGCTTGATGTTATGTGGCTAAAAAGGAAGGATTTGAATGGGTAATTATGGGATTATCATTGTTATTTTAATTCTTATTCGGATCATATATAAATTAATAAGATAATTGATATTGTCAGTTATTTTATATTATTATTAAAATTATAACAATTTATTGGTTGAAAAGTTTTAAGAATTTATAATTTGGAGTTCTTATATATTATTATAGTCATCATTATTTATATCGAGCTATTACTTTTTATTTTCAAAAAAAAATCTATTGAAATTACTTATATTTTATAGTAAATAAGTTGATCGTTTTTACTTGTTTTTAATTGATTAAGGATTTTTTATATTTTATTTTGATTTTCTTTACTAAATTTATAACATACGTAAATTAAAAATGTAGACACCTAAATTTGGACAGTTAATTTATCCAAATTTATCCCTTTTCATCTAAACATCCCCTTATCCGCATTAATTAAGTAATATCACTATTATTTAATCAATACCTCTAAATTTCTTCTAATCCCTAAGGTATCCAGTTAAATAATTAAATGTCTTCTCCCTTTCATCAAATGAATTAAATAAATATGACATTCCTAATCCATCTTCTAATCTCATCATTAGAGATGTGCACATGCCTAATCTTTGATTAGGATATGTCACATCCTCCAACTTTTGCAAGTTGACCTCTAATCTCTCTTAGCTACCTAACCCTTCTCTAATCCTTCATTAACTAGCCTAATCAACCTTTCAAAGAATTTTTAATTCTTTTTATCCTTCCAAGGAATATTAAATTCTTTTTTCTCTTCCCCATGTGATCTTTGACTTGTCACATCAAGTCACGTGTGGACTCTTCCCCATGTGATCTTTGATTTTTCACATCAAGTCACATGTGACAAGTTCTTACATTTTAGACATCTTGTCTTATCCAAGGTACTTTTTACCTCTCTCTTTGGAACCTTGTCTTATCCACAATATTCCCCAATCATTGTGAATTTTAAATTCACTTTTATTCCTCCAATGAATCTTCTCATCCCCCAAGGTACTTGCAAAGTACTTGTCCTTCTTCCACATCATGTACCCTCCTTCCACATCATTTACACATCATCATATTTTTAGCCACTTCACATGCCACATGTCAAGATGTGAGGGTTTGTGAGTCCTCAACTCACCATAGCCTTACATCTTGGCCTTGTTGGTTTAATCCCAACCGTCCATTTCTCTAGAGAATTCAAAATTCTTTATAAATACCCCATTTTTTCTCTCATTTAGGGACCTTTGCATGCCATAGCCAACCTCTTGCAGTTTTATCATTTGAAGCCACACTTAGCCATATTCTCATATCTTAGCATTTGTATCCATTATCATACAACTCCACCCATCTTGCATCCCCACCTACTTGCCATCCAAGGAGCATACAACGTCACGAATTAAGGGTCAACCAAAGAACAACTCGACAAGGTGAAATTTTCCATTTTGTTTTGTTAAGCTAATCATTTGCCCAATCTTGAGGTGTTGGGTGTTAATCTTTGTTTTCTTGCACTCTTTTGTTTGCTACTTGTTTTCTAACATATATTGTCACCTATTCACAAAAATATATCAAATTAAATTTACTTCATTACAAAATAAGAATTTTGCACCATCATGTTGGATTTTTGCTCATTATTTCTTAGATCACTTTTAGAGAAGGAAGTTAGAGATTAAGAGATCTTTTGAAGTTCTTAAATTTATAAATTCATTCTTATTATAAAAATTAGTTTAATATGTCAACTCCACCTATATATAATGCAAATGAATGTTCATGTAAAATGTTTTTATTTTTATTTTAAAATGTAATATTCATTTTTTAAAAATTGATCTTTTAACACTTTAAAAATGCTAATTAAGAATGAAATATTACAATTCTAATTCAAACCATTTTTTCCAAAATCAATTGCAATGTTTTTTTTATATGAGTCCTAATAAATTGTGAATGTCTATCTAAAAATTTGTACCTTAGGATAAAGAATTTAATTTAAAAGTGTATGGATTAAAAGTTTTCACAAAATCTATATTACTAGCTCCTCATATATGTGACCTAGTGGAATTGTATTTATTAAATGGGTTTATAAATTAGTGATCAAGTCAAATAAAGGGGTTAAACATGATGTTATTTTACCTTATTTTCAAAAAGAAGTTAATCAAATTACTAAAGGTAATATTCAATAATTTTAACAAATATTTAGTTGTATATTCATTCTAAAAATAATTGTTGCATAAAAAGTTAACTTAATATAGCATTTGAGTCATGACCATCATTATCTTTTTCTATAAGATTTATGTTTTGTTAGAATATATCATTAAGAGTAATGGGTGCAATTTTATAATACGATTGTTGTAATCAATAATTTTCATACAAAAATGTTGAAGAGACCATCCTATTTATAAAATTTCAATTCATGATGTTACTTTTGGGAATGAATATTAAACCATCAAATGTGAGTTATAGGCATGTGATAAGAGCCACACATATAATAATAGAAATATAATATATTGAAGAAGATATATCTCACACAACAAAAAGGATGTTTGTGAGACAATATTCCCTAATATCCAATATATGTCGAAATAGAGTAAACCCTTGAGGTAGGGTAACACCATACAACACTCCTTATGGAAGAATCCACTCGATGCTATATCTCCAAGAGTTCCCAAATATAATATTATACTTCATAGCTATACTACAATGATAATCACCTCATTTATATAGATCTCCTCCTAATAATACAATGGAGGGGTAATCCTAATGAAGGCATACTTGACTCCTGGTATAATTAATTACACAAGTTATTCACATGAATCAATATAACTAACTTAAGGGATGTGTGCCACGTTTTGGCATCTCCATCCACCTAAATATATTATACTATCATATCCCTAGGTACATAGCATGCCATCCCTCCTTGATATGTTTCATCCTAAAAACATGAGTAGAAGCTAAATAGTATGACTTTTGCAGGTTATTACAAATATTCAATACCATGACCAATCATCTAACCATCCATAGTTGATACTCGTTCCTTTTTCTTGATATTTCTTAGATCCTATCCCTGATCCATATTATTTTGTACCCCTTTGATTTCATTCCTTATCATAGTAATTCCTCATTTGATTCCCTGAGTAGCCATTACTTCTATGATACCACTAATTGGTATAATTTTTTCTTTGATTCCATGTAGGTCCATAGGAATTTCCTTGTCAACTTCATATACTATCATGTATCCATGATTCTTGCCTCTCACAATGATGTGGATGCCTATATATTACACCCTTTTTTTATCATTGAGACCTTCTTTGATTCTTCACCATTTCCTACCATGTTCTTTTGTGATTCCTTAGTAGAATTATTTGTCTCTTCATTTTTATCAACATATTGATCCTCTTTCTTTTCCTCTAATTCATTGTTACATTCTTCATGAGATTCTTGAATTTTCTCTTCCTTGACTTTCCTTTGGACTTCTTTATGTGTAATATCTTGTAATGTATTTTTTTTCCTTCTATACCAAAGCTTCATGAACTTCTTTTGCACATTGATATTTATTGTTCCCAAAGATTCTAACCAAGGATAACCAAGAACGATAGCCAACTCATCCATATCCAAAACATGAAAGTTTGAATGCAAAACATACTTATACATAGAGAGCTTTAAATTTTCAATTTTTTTAATATTCATACCTAATATATGACTTTCCTTGATGTTATTTTCTTGTACATGCAACTTCTTGGCTACTTCCATGTTGACGAAGTTATACTTGTTGCTAAGGTTTATAGAGACAATAACCTTTTCCTTTCAAATGCACCCATGAAATTGAAGGATTGAAACTTCCTTCCTTGGAGCTAAAGTGCATGTATAGTGTATCATCTCCATGTTCTTTTAAGTTTTATCCATATTTTTCTTCTTCCTCCTCATCTTTTTCATTTTCTTCCTCATGCCTTCTTCATTTTTATTCTTTATTTTATTCCTTGCCTTCTTCATTTTCTTCCCCCTCTTCTTTATCTTCTTCCTCTTCTTCCTTCTTCTCTATTTTCTTCATCATCGTCTTCTTCTTCTTTATTTTCTTTCTCCTCTTCTTATTTATTTTCTTCATCATCTTCTTCCTCTTCTTCTTTATTTTCTTCCCACTCTTCTTCCTCTACTTCTTTATATTCTTCATCCTCTTCTTCCTCTTCTTCTTTTGGAGCCCGTCTATCTAAGAAAGCATTTTCTAGTTCATCCAAGGAAGAAATATCATCATACAATGGTTCATACCATTGTCTAGCTTCACCTCTTAAACAACAATAAAAATATATTTTCCATACAAAATATTTTCCATGAGATGTTTTATATTTGTAACACCATTCTAATGTATCTCCACTTCCATGAAAAGTAATAAACTCCATTGAAGCTAGTGATTAAGAAAAAACTACTTTCAATAGATAACCATTCTATTAAATTTAATTGACTCAACTTTGATATGACTAATACATGATAAAGTCGGCCTCACATTCAAAAATTAAATTAATAGAACCCTGATGAATCTCAATTCCATTTCTAGAAATGTAATTTTTTAAGAAAAATGCCTTGATTTGTGGCCTAGAAGGTGAATTTATGAAAAATAATAAAATTGTAGTAAATCACACAATATAGATGATAAAAACCAACGTTTTGGACTATAGCTTCCTTATATTATCCTTCAACTTTATTAAAAAAGAGTGCTAAAAAATTGTAGTCATTGGAAAATTATAGGAAAATCTTCAAAAACTAGGGTTTTGGTCCACTTTTACCCAAATCGATGCTCTGATACCACTTGATAAGATTGTTGAATTTGGGAAAAATCAACTCCACAACTCCCAAGGATCACCTGGAAGAAAACACTTGTCACAAAAAGAGAGAATAGAAAATCTATGGAGCCAAGAAAGCATGAATCATTGATTAATGTGCATCTTCTAATGATTATACAATAGAGAATCCTTATAAAAGGATAATGAACCTAGAATCCCTAGGTGAGGATAAAACACGATCATGGCATGTGTCCTCATCCTATTACATGAGATATAAAAAGAACATGACCTAAGTAAGCTTAAGTAATTAGAGGGAAAAAAACCTAATAATTAAATAATTAATTAATTAGGAAATACCTTTTACTCTAACACCCCCCCTTAAGTGAAACTTAGGGAGAAGCACAAACCTCTAAAGATGAATACATGATGGGTCTTGACAAACAAGGCCTAGTGAGGTACCCATGTACAAATAAAAGATCTCTCAAAACCGAAGAAAAGGAGAAAAACCCAGTGGGAGAAAATCCTCTTCAAAAGAGAGAAATACAAGTGAAGGACTGAAGAAGCCTCCAAAAGACAGGAAAAAATGATGAACATGAAGAAGACCACTAAAGCATGAAGAAGCTGTACACATTGTCAAAGAATGATTGCTATAGTGCTGAAAAAATAACCTCCACTAAAACAAATGATGATCGAGATCATGAAGACAAGAATTTGCATGAGTGCCCCCAACGACACTACTCAAATCAGATGGAAAACAAAGGAAAACACTTGGAAATCAAAGATACAAATGACACATGCACCAAAAGTCTGAAGAACACTGATCAAATTAAAATGGAAGGTCACTTGAGCCAGAAATAGGAATGCAAGAGTGTCCAAATGGTAAGTGCTCCAGGTGCTAGCAAGAAGTTGAGTCCACTTTTTGGCCATTTAGTGGAAGTGTTTTCCCTAATTTTTAGAATTTGACACATTTTACCTTAAAATTTGAAGCACTTAGAGATGAAATCTTGAAAAAAATCACTAATCATAAAATGTAGTACTCAGAGTCTAGTTTCCAAATATGTAGTTTATTTCAATACCCATATGATACAAATTGATTTTCAATAGGCATTTCTAAAAACCACTATTTAAAAGTCACTTTTTTTTTTTTACCATACCATGCACATGTATGTCATCCATATTTTGACCTAAATAATCATATTTTTCTAAATCCTTTTGGGAAAAGATTGGTAACTCACTGAAGCACGCTTTCCATTTTTTTTGTAATTTTTTATTGAATGTTTTTTGTTAATTTTTTACTGGCCATATTTGGTGTTTTGAAAAATCGTCATGTACGCCATGCATACGATGACCTAAACTTATTTTTTTTGATTTTTTTTAAAATTGAAAAGAATTGTTTGAAGTACACTTTTGTGCAATCCGTTCGCCAAAAAATTATGTTAATAAAAAGTTATTAAAATACTAGAAAACCCTGATAATTCAAGTTTATGGACCTGTTTCATTAGAAATTAAATGAAAAATTAAAAAAACTAATCTAATTGTAAAAAAATTACATATTTGGAATTTGCACAGTCTCATCTATAATGGGTTTTAATTTCGTCAAAAAATTCTACAAAAAATGTCTTCAGGCATATGCCCAAAGTCACTATTTTCTTGTGACATTGCTAGGACCTTCAACTTGTAGGTCAAACCAAGTCCAGGGCCTAGGTTTGAGTACCCAAACCTTTTCCCAAACCAAAAAACAAAGCACAAACTCAACCAAAAATTCATATTTTAAAAAATGGGATTCCGTGTCATTATGCTTTTATGAAATGAGATCCTGTTTTGAAAATTGCCAAAAATTTCCATTTTTGGAAATTTTTCAAAACGGGAAATTCAAAATGGGATCCTATTTTTTGAAAAGCGAGATCTCGTTTTTTTTATTTTAGGCTCGGTATCCCGTTTATTAAAAAGTGGGATCCCATTTTTTGCAAGCCAATTTTTTTTTTGCCTAAGGCAAAAACTTCCATGTTTTGTGGACTCATCTTCTTGTTCTTACCCCTCCATCTCACCGAAATGCAATCGTTGCATTTGCCTAGTATATATGAACAAATATTGTATATGTAGCTCACTCCAACACAAACCCAAGGAAGCATTAACACCAATAGTAGAAAAACCCCCCATAATGCTGACAAGGGAGAGCCATGATAGGTCCATTGAAATTGTGTGCTAGAAAGAAGCGCATGAAGAAGAATCAAGAACATTTGAATGTGCAAACATGAAATTACCAACAAATATAAATGGTGTGCAAAAATTAAAAGGCACACATGCATGAGGTTTTTGTTGTGGAAGGGACACTCACTTGACAAAGGTGTGATGGAAAACAAAGGCAAAACATCAATCCCTCCATGGCACTTTATAGCATAGTGTGAGTACAATAAGACACAAGATAGTGTGCAAGATCCCAAAAATTATACACTAGAATGCTGTGGCACTTTATTTTAGTGTGTTCACATAATAAAAAGTACTTATTATAATGGAAACCCAAAATGTTGAAAAAAAGGACTACATGTTGAAAATATAATTCTCTAATATAAAATGAGGAAAATGATAGCACCATGACAAAGTAAATGAAAAAACATGTACTTTAAAAAAAAATGGCACCCAAAAGGAGTCTGGATGCAAAAGATATGGCCCGTCAAAGTCTCCAAAATGAAAACTACACAATAAAAACACTAAGAAAACTGATTTCTAGAAAAAAAAAAAAGCAGCCAAAACTAGAAACCACCTGCACCACTGCGAAGGGCACAAAATTCTACCCCATTTTTAAAAAGATTGCATTGGAAAAGACCACTGTATGGCCGAGATATGACCATTTGAAGATGAGGTGCAAAAAATGAAAAGCCCAACGAAGAGGGGCTAAGCAGGGCAAAAAGGAACTCCGCCAACTTTGTCAAAAAACACCCCCAAGATAGAGACCTGCCAAATTTAGAAGCTTTGCTGAATATTTCTCCAGGTACAATGATTTTTTGTTTTATTGGAAAAAAAATTATGCATGTTTTATTTTATAGTTAAAAACCATACAAAAAAACTATTATTATTTTTTGAAAAAAAAATATTAGAAACTATTGTTAAAAGTTATATTAAAATAAAATAGAATGGGTGGTCGGGGGCAAAGCCCACCCACACCAACCCTACATGGGGCCCAAGGGGTCACCAGCGGTGGTACCCCTTGGTACCCCCATGCAAGGGGTGGGGCCTGAGGGCCTACCACCCCTGCCATGATAGGAGGCAAGTACCTCTACATACTCTGCCATTAATTTTTTTCTAATACAACTTTTATTAATTAAAAAACCTTGAGACCCTTGTTTAAAAAAGGGTTTTTAATAAAAAATAATAATTTTTTTTTTTAAAAACGCAGGGAAAAAATTTATTTAATTTTTTTGAAATTTTTTACCTCGATCCACGTGTTGGGGAGGCCGTACGACCTCCTTAGCAATTTTTTTACCTCAGAAGCTCCCGACATCAAAATAAGTTGAATTATATATCAAAATTCATTGAGTCGACCTCTTGAATGCAACCATGAGGTTCTTTTCAACCCAAAATAATCCAAAATTGCAGCTACCCTTTAGATCTAGAAAAAAGCAACTACTTCAAACCCTTGCAGATTTGATGTCTGAAATCCAAATTAGGCCAAACAAAATGCAAAAATGACTTTCTTGACAACTCTAAATTCAATGGAAAACTTTGTTTTGGTCAAAGATGCACCGAATGATAACTCAAGGTATGAAATTTCTTAATAGGAGGAGAGGGGATTACAGGTTTGGAACTCTGATACCATGTTGAAGTTGGGAAAATCAATTCCACATCTCCCAAGGATAACTTGTGATCAAACACCTGTCACAAAAAGAGAGAATAACAAAGCTATGGAGGCCAAGAGCTATTGATCCAAAAAAGTATGAATCATTGATTAATGTGCATCTTCTAATGATTATACAACAAAGAATCCTTATAAAAGGATAATGAACTTAGAAACCATAGGTGAGGATAAAAAACGATCATGAAATGTGTCCTCATCCTATGACATGAGACATAAATTAAGAACATGACCTAAGTAAGCTTAAGTAATTAGAGGGAAAATGAACCTAATAATTAAAAAATAAATAATTAATTAGGAAATCTTTTTTTCTCTAACAAAGATCTACACATAATAATAAAAATAATATATTGTAGAAGATATATCTCAAACAACATAAGGGATATTTGTGGGAAAATATTCTCTAATATCCAATATATGTCGAAATAGAGTAAACCCTTGAGGTAGGGTAACACCATACAATACTCCTTATGGAAGAAGCCACTCCATGCTATATCTCTAAGAGATCCCAAATACAATATCATACTTCACACTTATAATACAATGATAATCACCTCCTTTATATAGACCTCCTAATAATAGAATGGAGGGGTAATCCTAATGAAGGCCTACTCAACTCTTGATATAATTATTTACACAAGTTACTCACACGGCTCAATATAACTAACTTAAGGAATGCATACCACATGTCGACATCTCCATCCACCTAAATATATTATAATATCATATCCCTAGGTACATAACATGTCAAATTATTTTTAGAATATTTCTCATTGTTTATTACAATGGATAAGCTTTTTACAAAATAATAAGAAAGAAAGAAGTAGTAAATATTTCATCAACTTCTAAAAATTCTTAAATATGACTATATAGCTAACAATCATGATTAAGAGTTAAATTAGTGAACATAAATAATCTTTCAGTAGATCTAGAAGCCAAGGTAGAAGTTGTAGACAATATTCATCTTTTTGTAACAAACAATAACTATTGAAATTGAATGTGAAATCATAGGATTAAATGAAGAAGAAGTTAGATTAATAAAGGATGGTAATTTCAACCATTGTTCTTTAATAATTAAAATAGTAATACAAAGTATATGTATGAATACAAGGAGGTGGTGTATGGATCCAATTATGCATTTTGGAAAGTGAGGATGGAAGCATACTTGATGGCGAGGTTTGGAAATCAGTCATGGATGGATACGAGATTCCTAAAAGTGTGCCAAGAGATCAAGTCAAAAAGAAGGCTTGTGAAAATAATGCTAAGGCAAGGAATTCTATTTTATGTGGTTTATCTAACTCTAAGTTTGTGAAGATCATGCATTGTAGGATAGTGAAGGAAGTATGGGATATATTTAACAATATATATGAAGGTGATGAAAAGGTTAAAGAAGCAAAGCTTCAAACCCATTGAGTTTTGTTTGAAAGTTTGAAAATGAAAGAACAAAAAACATTGCCACATTCCTTTTTCGGGTTGATGAGGTTGTCAACTCTATCAAAGTTCTTGGTGAATAATTTAAAGAAATTATGATTATGAAAAAGTCCTTAGATCCCTTCCTAAAAGGTTTGATGCAATTTTTTTTGCTGTTGAAGAAGCTAAAAAATTGAATACACTAACTATGGATGAGTTGCATGGTATCTTGAATGCCTATGAAATGAGGATTGATAGTAAAAATTATACAAGGAAATAAGCATATTTTAAAGCATCTAAGAAGTAAGTTGATCTAGATTCTAATGTTGGATCAAATCCAAAGGAAGAAAGCTTTTACATTTAAAGTTACAGAGAGGTTCCATAAAGTATAAAGGTAAGCTAACTTTCAAATGTTTTCATTGTAATGAAGTAGGAAATTTTATGGCTAAGTATCCTTACAAAGACTCTAACTATGTTGAGAAAAAGTATGGAAAGAAGTCATCTTTGAAATGAAGTAAAGTTTAGAGGAAACAAAATAATTTCTTCATTAATGCAGAAGACTATTCAACTAATGAATAGGATCAATAAATCTCTAAAGATGAAGGAGAAAAGTTTGTATTCATGGATATGGCAACTACTAAAGATGATGCAATAATGAATTCTAAAAATAATGATGATGAGGTAGATCTTGTGGAAGAATTTTGCTTTGTGTTGGAAAGGAGATTAAGAGATTGAAGAAAAGAAATGCTAAGGAAGTGAAGGCTAAAGTTAATTTATCTCAAAATCTTGAGTTCAGGCAGAGAAGACCATTGATTTGAAGATTCAAGTTGAAGAAGCAAAGAGGATTGAAGAAGATTTGACTAAAATATTGTTGTCAAGAGATAAGGATTGTGAAAAACTTGAAGAAAAAATTGTGTCACTAAGGAAGGATCTTGACAAAATAAATCAACAACTAAAGATGAAATTTGGAAAGAGTACTAAGATCTTGGATCAAATAATAGAAAGCCAAAGATCATTGCATATCAAAATTGGACTCGATCTTACTAATATGCAAAATAACAAGGTGACCGAGCAACTCAAGGTGAAGTCTGCTAATGAGAATCCAAAAGAGATTGGTGAACTGGAAGTTCAACATTTGAGAAAATTTCTGCAAGTGATTAAAGCAAGGCATATAATGATGGTTTCATCCAGGTGCAGAGGAAAAATAAAAGATATAAAAGATAAACTTCAAGAGGACAAGGATATAATACTAGGTTCAATCATTCTTTTTTTTGTTACTATTTTAATTGGATTAATTTTGGTCATAAGGTTGTGAATTGTAGAAAGGCTCTGATAAGAAGAGATAACTTTGTTAGTAGTAATACATTTTCACCTTTGTACAATTTCAATATTATTTGCACCACAAATGCAACAATTTGGACATATTGCTAGGAATTAAAGAAGCATTTTTGTGAGTCCTCGTCTACCAGAAACATAAATAAAGAGTTCAAAATGCCAGATTAATGAATCAAATAAAGTTTAGAAGAAGAAATTAGAGGAGAAAAGATAAAAAAACTCAGTGGTAGCTTAGACTGCACTACATGCTCAAAAGGAGAAGAATCTATGGATCATTGACAATAGATCTTCAAGTCACATGACTAGTGACAAAATCAAATTCATGCATTTAAAGAAGTTTGATGGAGGATTTGTAACTCTTTGTAACAACACAATTGTTAAGATTACTAGTAAGGGTATTTTGAGTTTTGATGGCAGAAAGATAAAAACTCGTGAAATTTTGTATATTAAAGGTTTGAAGCATAATCTTTTGAGTGTAATTCAAATGTGTGATAAAGGGTAAAATATCTCATTCAATGCTAAATACCTTATGAAATCAGGAAATTATATGGTATCGATGAGCTAATTACAGAAGGAATTGGGACAGACAATTATATATATATCATTTCAATGAGATGAATGGACAAAAATGCTTTGCTATATAGAGAGAAGAAAGTTGGCTTTAACATAGAAGATTAGGACACATCAAATTTGATGATATTGTGAGGATCAACTCAAAAGGATTGGTCAAAGACATGCCAAAGATCAAGAAACCTCATTCTATCAACTACAAACCATGCCATGAAGGGAAATAGACAAAGGCTAGATTTCCTACTAAGGAATATTCTACAACAAGACCATTGGATTTGATCCATATGGATCTATGCAAACCAATGAGGAAAAAGAGTGTACAAGGTGATAGGTATTTTATGATGCTTATTGATGATTATTATAGGATGACTCAGATTACTTTCTTAAAAGAAAAATCAAAATATTTTGTTAATTTTAAGGCATTCAAGGAAATGGTTGAGAATGAAACCAGAAGAATAATCAAGGTTTTGAGATCATATAGAGGTGAAGAATTCACTTTTGACATGTATGGTGGATTCTATGAGTAGCATGGAATCTAGAGGCAATTTTCCGCTCCTAGGACCTCACAACAAAATGGAGTTGCAGAAAGGAAGAACCAAACTGTACAAGAAATGACTAGAATAATTTTGAGTTAAGCACGTTTATCAAATATGTACTATATAGATAAGTGTGTATTTTGAACAGAGCTGAAATTAGACCAAGGACTGATAAAACACCATATGAATTATGAAGAGGAAGACTAGCTTCAGTTAGACATCTCAAGATATTTGGAAGCAAATGTTATGTACATCAAAAGGGATGAAGAACATTTGGTAAAGTTTGACTCTAGATCTGATGAAGGTATTTTTCTTGGTTATTCTATGATAATCAAGGAAAATAGATGTTATAACAAAAGGTTGAAAAGTATTATGGAAAGTGTCAATGCAAGTATTGATGAGACTATACAGTCTATCGATATTCTAGAAGTAGAAGATGATAAAGGACCAATTCACAACAAAGATGAAGACTTAGAAGTTGATTTTGAGATCACTATTACAAAGACTCTAATAAGATATGTTTAGAAAAATCATTCTAAAGATTAGATTATTAGAGACAAGGGCAACAAGGTTCATCCCTGGAGAAGAATTGAGAAAGAAAATGAGCAGGTACATTTTTCGCTGCTATAAAAAATTGAACCAAGTTCTTATATAGAGGCAAGAAAATAAAAAGGTTGGATAGATTCTATGGAAGAAGAGATAAAACAGATAAGGAAAAATGAAACTTGGGAATTTTTTCTAAGATCTAAAGGCAAGAATGTAATTTTTACCAAATGGGTTTTTCGAAATACGTTAAATGAAGATGGAAAAGTGATCCAGAATAAGGCCAAAATTGAGTGTAAAAGTTGAAGGAATTGATTTTGAGGAAGCATTTTCTTCGGTAGCAAGATTAGAGGAAAAAAAAATGTTTTTGGCTATATCAGCATTCGATAATTTCAAGGTATATTAGATGGATGTGAAGTCTACATTTTTGAATGGTTAGTTAGAAGAAGAAGGCTACATTGAGCAACCATAAGTCTTCCAATGCTTAGATAATCTAGATTTTGTGTGCAAACTGGAGAAATCCCTTTTTGGACTCAAACATGCTCCTAGAGCTTGGTATTCTATATTGGATGGGTATCTGCAACAGTAAAATTTCAAAAGAGGCAGTGCATATAGTAACGTGTACATAAAAATAAAAGATGATCAATTATTGATTGTTGTTGTGTATGTTGATGACATTATCTTTGGTGGTAGTAGTGATGCTATGTGCATAGAATTTTAGAATGTAATACAAAGTGACTTTGAAATGTCAATGATAGGTGAATTGTCTTTCTTTCTTGGCTTACAAATTTCCTAATCATACAAAAGCATATTCATTTCTTATAACAAGTGTACTTAAAAGAAATTTTAAGTAAGTTCAAGATGAAAGAATATAAATTGATAAGTACACCTATGGTTACCAGATTTATGTTGAGTAAAGATGATGAATTTGCTCCTGCAAACCTAACCTTGTATAGATCCATGATTGGTAGTTTGTTATATGTGACCACATCTAGACCAAATATAATGCAGATGGTTGGAATGGTAGCCAGATTTTAGGCAGCACCTAAGGAAACTCATGTTAAAGTAGTAAAGAGGATATTCATATATCTAAAGGCTACAATGGATTTTGGTTTTTGGTAGATCCTAAGAGTGAAAATTTCACTCTAACTACATACATAAATAAAAATTGGGCTGGAAGAATAGATGATTGGAAGAGTACAAGTGGTGGAGATTTCTTTCTTGGTGACATTCTTATGTCCTAGTTAAGAAAAAAAACAAGATTCAGTTTCTTTATCTACAATAGAAGCAGAGTACATTGTAGCAACTTCACGTTGCACTTAGGTATTATGGACGAAGCAGAATTTAAAGGAGATGAAGATTGAGTTTGATGAACCCATTTCCATTCTTTGTGATAATAGGTCAGTGCTATAAACATTTTAGATAATCTAATAATGCAGTCAAGGATAGCATATTTCAATCAAGTATCATTTTTTGAGGGAGAAGGTTGCTGAAAAATAATTGAAATTAGAGTGTTTTGAAACCAAGGAGCAAGTAGTAGACATTTTCAAAAAACCACTTCATAAGGAGACTTTTGAGTATCTCTGGAAGAAGTTGGGAGTTGTTTCTCCCTCCTCTTGAATCAAGAAGAAAGTATAGGTTGAGGGGGCTCGATAACTCCTTACTACAAGAAGGTTTGGTGGTCTTGAAGAGTATTTTAGTAGTAGTACGGTATAGTGCAGGGTGAGGGGGAGTGTCAACTCTCTGCTACGGGGAGGCTTGGTGGTCTTGCAAAGTATTTTAGATGTAGTACGGTATGGACTCAAGGGGAGTCTATCCAGGAAATAATTTTATAGATCGTGCAGAAAATAGTTAACCTTTGTCATTGATGTCAAAGGGGGAGAACTAGACTCTCAAAATGCTAAATCATTTAAGGGGAGAAAATAACTCAAGTGATGTGGTTTCATAGCAGATTTTTCTTTGTGTGTGGTCAAAATTTTGTTGTTTTCCATCAATGACAAAGGGGGATATTGTTGAACATAGGTTGTCATTAATGTCAAAGGAGTGATACTAACTACACAATGAAATTAATAGCACTTGAATTATCATTATTAGTACATATTGAGAACAATGAATCTAACTACTTGCATCTATTCATGTTGACAAAAGTAATATGAAATTCAAATTTGAAATATTGGAGGTTAGTTACATAGGGCAGGGATTTCTCTAGCAATACAATCATGTTTTGCATTCCCTTTTGGATGCAATTTTTCCTCTTTGGTTTGAAAGGAGAGTATGTTTATACATGTTCTATCATATTCCAATTTTTTTATAAGTTATTTTTAGCATGCAAAAAGATTGAAGTGACAAAGGGTCACTATACTTATCATTTAACCAATTGATGTTCCAAAGCTATGTGACAATGTGACTAGTAATGTGTGGACATCTGGAGATAGTGTGGGATGTTAAAATAGGTCTAGGTTAAGGTTCCTATGGAAGCACATGACATCATGTTGATTTGGCGACAACAAATTTGATTTAGGACTGACCTCCTACACATTTCATGTAATTTGAATTTAGGTCCACCTTATGTCATCCTTGTTAATTACGAATCCCTGGCTGCCATGAATTGAGGTTAATGTAATGTCTTGTGTATAATTTAGATCACACTTCACATGATATGTATGTATGTGAATGTAAGAACAAAGTGATCAAATGTGAGAATAAGTGTGTGATCAAGTGTTATTCAATGCATGAGTTGCATCTCAATCATTGTGTGCCATCATCAGAAGATCATATGGATTGTATGGGAGTATTTGAAGAAAGATCATATTCAGTGTAAGTTGTGTAAACAAAATTGAAGTTCCACAAGCATAATCTATTTAATTTGATAGGACTGGTGTTCTACTTGTTGAGCTAGTGCTCAAATCTTTTTATAGGGGATTGTTGTCTCTAGTAGGCTGGTGATTGCAAGTACAAGAGGGGATTGGTGTCTCTGGTAGGTTGGTGCCTACTTCATGACTATATTTTACTCTTTATTTTATGAGGCTTGATTTGGACAGTATCTCCAAGCAGCTTGTCCCACTGTGGTTTTCCCCATTCTAGGTTTCCATGTATATTTGGTGTTCATTGTGTGAATGTGTGCTTTTGTGATTGCTATTAGCTATTTTGGTTCATGTTTGGATATACATGTTGAGTTAAGATTTTTAAATAGATTTGATCTATTGATTCACCCCCCCTCTCAAAAGATTGTGTTCCCTTCAGACATCCCATAAAAACTATGATATTTTGATTAAGTTTGACTTTAAAAAACTCTTAAAAAATAAATACTTATAAAAAATTATATTATTTTTTCCACACATTATAATTTCAAGTTATTTATGTGGGGAAATAATTGAATAAAAAACTGTTTGTTCTTCATTTTTCAACATTCTATCAACCTCATTTAAAAAAAAAAAAATTAGCAATCAAAATTCTTCTCTTAAATTTATAAATAAACATATCTAACTTATTTTTAAATATTTTTAAAAAATTATAAACATGAACTCCATTAATATTCCTATATTTCATTAGTTTATATTATTATAAATTTTAAAATATAAACATCATTTTTAGGCAGTGCATGTTGAAAAATTGTATTTGTGTTGGTCATTTTCTTTATAAAGTGTGACATAGTTCTAAACTTGTATCCACAAATTTCTAAATCATGCTGGAAAAATTTATATCCTCATACTAACATCCACCAATACTTTAAAGAAACAACATCAATTGCATCAATATTGCTCAAGGTAGGCACACACATTTATCAAGTACAAAAATAGGTGCAACCAACCCAAATAGGTGAAAAATTAGGAGGAATAGCTAGATATACACTATTCACCAATCATCAAGAATCAATAATCAAGTGCATCCAAAGCACTCTAGTGTCAGATCACCAATCTAATATAGTGTGGGGAGTAGGTACATCAACTATCCTTTTAACCAACCAAGAGTGTCTAAGCACCATCATAAGGTGTCTACAAGCCAACTACAATATTTGGAGTGCACCAACATGATAGACCAAGGCATTTGTAATCTCTAACTTATAGTGTTTATCAAGAAGTTAATCTTAAGAAATCACAACATAACATGCATTCATGTCTCAACATCACCAATAATCAATCAATGAGTAATAAAAAATGTACCTCAAGAACACACATAATCAATCCAAAATTTCTACCACACAACATTGAGATTTAATCTACATCCAAAAACATCTTTGAAGAAAATAACAAAGGTCCTCTCTAAAAGCATCACATTTGATCTAAAGTAATCTTCTCAACTTTGGTATACACAAAATTATCCAAGGTAGATGAGAGAGGAGAATTCCAACAATGTATCCTTGATGGATAGAGTAGATAAAATATACTCACTTGAATGGGAATTACT
The DNA here is from genome assembly GCA_007258455.2 of Sequoia sempervirens. Classification (NCBI taxonomy): domain Eukaryota; kingdom Viridiplantae; phylum Streptophyta; class Pinopsida; order Cupressales; family Cupressaceae; genus Sequoia; species Sequoia sempervirens. Next base: position 553,097,482 of record VDFB02000015.1, read on the forward strand.
AAAAATCATGTCTAAAATAGTGATCATAAGTGTACAAAAAACGTGACGACCTTTTGAGTTTTCATCATGAGTCTCCACTAAGATGGGCCTTTTTGGATATTCAACTTAATGAAATATATTTTTCATAAAACACAAGACTATTATTAAATTATATATGTTATCTTTATCATCTTTGTAAAAATATTATATATATTAATACTTATTTTATGTTAATCTTTATTTTTTCTCAACCTTTATAATAATCTATTTTATTATATTTCAACACTAATCAATATATAATAACTAGCACAAAATCTTAAATGCATCCATCTAAAAAGATGTCAACATACATCAATTTGGAGCTATTTTATTTACTTACTGGAACTATTTTATTTATTATATGTTCGGAAATATAAATTTTATGTGTTGTTTATTTTGGAGATACTATGTTTATTATTAAATATTAATATTTTGACTTGTAAAGAACTGTCAAACTTAAGATAAAAGATAAGAATATTTGTTAACACGTGCATACATTACTCTTGTCCTCTTGCTACCATTATAAGATACCTCTGTACATTAATAAATATATAAAATTTCTTTCAAATATGGACTGCCCCCATTTACTTTTTAGAGAAATGTGACCACTCCTTACCTAGTAAACTCGCTCCTAACCAAACATTTTATTCTTTATCAACAAAATTCCCCATTCTATGAAGTTGACCAATTATTTTTTCAAAATATAACAGCATGCCATATGGCCACCTGGCACCCATTTAGAACATTAAAACTTGAATAGCTTTTACTGATTGACAGGTGTCTGTTGGAGATTCGTTCCAAAGGCTTTTAAGCACAGTTGACCGTTGAATGCGAAGAATGTCCCGCTGCTCTGAATGTTCAAAAAAGAATTGTCTAAAGTTGCAACTTTAGACGATTGCCAAAAGTTACGCCAAAACTTTGACAAGAACTTAACGACCATACCGAGGGACAGGAGCTGCTACACCTTCCACCCTTGTACGATTACTGATTCGTAGGTCTGCTTAAAAACTATCTAAACTATAAATTATAGAAACCAAAAATTATTAAACTATTATACTAATATATATTTATATACTAATTATATGATGTAAGGAAGGGAATATGGTAATGGTAACAAAGATATTGAAGTTTGTCGTAGTTTAGTTTTGGAATGCTTATCTCAATAAGAAATATGATGTAGTTAAACTGAAGAATGTTAGAAATACTACTCATTCAATTGACTACTCATTCAAAAATATGATCACATAGTTGATAGTTTATCTCTAGTTATCTAGATCTCCATTCTAATAAGAGTCAAGAAACCCCTATATGTTCGACATTTTGCTAACATCATTAGAAGCATGATAACACAGGTAGTAATCTAGAGTTTCTTTCAAGTACCTAAAACTCTTTTCACTTGATTCTAGTGTTCTTTGTTAAGCATTTGTTTGGACTTACTTAAAATTCCCACCATTTGGACCATGCCTAGCCTCATAAAGACCATTGGATAAATAAGGTTTCCTATTGCACTTACATATGGAACATTTTACATGTCCTCCATGTTAGAAATGAAGGTGAGCAATTATAAAATGGAAATTTAATTTCAATTGTAAATTACATTTTGTCCAATGCATAACCGAATGAAGATTGTAATAAAATAAATCAGCAACTCAAAGAAATATGGATAAATAGTGAACACAATCTAAATAGTCTTGCAATCATAACTAATAATTACACACAATCTTTGTAATCAAACCACCTCCTTAGAGACATGGGTAGAAACATATACTTTGATTTGATGGTCATAGACTACCTCTTTCTCATCTAACTCACTAGTAAACACATACCCACTAGTGCACCTCCTTAGAGGCATGGGTAGAACCATATACTTTTCTTTGATGGTCATCAACTACCTCTTACTCATCTAGCTCACTAGTAAACACATACCCACTGGTGGAACTTTGATTATCTAAGTCACATGCCCAATCTACATAAGAAAGCCTTCTATTTCCAATGTCTTAACCACATTGTTAGTACCAATATAAGCCAAATTATAATCCTTAGTACCAAAAAAATATCTTAATACCCATTTCACATAATTTGAATGTTTTCTACTAGGGTTAGAAATGAAATTGCTCAAAACTCCCACTGCTTGGGTAATATTTGGCCTAGTGCTAACCATTGCATACATTAAACTTCTTACAACACTAACATAGGGCACATTAGACATATCCTCAAAATTATCTTCACTCTTAGGACATATATCTAATTAAATTTGTGTCAATTGGTAAAGGAATTCTAACTAGTTTAGAATCCTACATATGAAATCCATTCAAAATAGTATTAACATACTTACTCTGTGATAATTAAAGTTTTCTATTTGTTTGATCTCTTTTGATTTTCATTCCCAATATGTTCCTTTCTACTCTTAGATCTTTTTATCTCAAATGCACCCAAAATTTGAGCTTTCAATTCACTTATCATAGCATTGGTGTTATTGAAAAGTAACATATCATCCACATACAAGGCAAAAATTAAAATATGATTATCAATGCATCTAATGTAAATATAGTGATCTTCTTTGCTTCTTACAAAACCCAAATTCAAAATAAATAGATCAAACTTTTGATACCACATCCAAGGTGATTGCTTTAAACCAAAAAGAGACTATTTTAACCTACAAACAAAAGGGTTGCTTTCCTTCTACCTCAAAACCTTTAGGTTTTTGTATATAAAATTCCTCTTCAAAGTTTCCATGAAAACATGCAATTCTAACATCCATTTGCTCAATTTCAAGATCATTAGTAGCAACTATGGATAATTGAAATTTAATCGAGAATAATTTAACAATAGGAGAGAATATTTCACCAAAATCAACTCCCTCTCTGTAGGAGTAGCTCTTAGCTATTAGTCTAGCCTTGTACTTCTCTAATGAATCATCTGCTCCAAATTTCTTCTTAAAGATCCATTTACGACCAATGTCCTTCCTTCCTTTGGGAAAATGTGCAAGTTCCTAGGTGTAAGAAGAGTCTAAAGCTATCATATCCTCTTGCTTGGCTTGTATCTAATACACGCTATCATCTATAATAATAGGTTCCCTATAAGATATAGGTTCATCATCAATACTCAATAAGTAAAATATACAATATAAATTTGGTGAGCTATACTTGCCAATTAGATTCTATTATCTTGTGGATCTCTTGAGAATAGGAGTATGAGTTCTTCTTGTTATTGGATTTGCTCAAATTCTTGGTTATCTTCCCTAACCTCTATAATTTTATGAGAATCTTTATCTTGTACCCTCTTCTTCTTCTTCCTTCTCATTCCCAAGTCCATATCATTGTTTTTATTGAGGTGCATCTTTCAACTTAGTCTCTACTCTTGTCCTCTTGTCCTCTTGCTACTATTATAAAATGCCTCTGAACATTAAGAAATATATAAAATAAAAATCTAAAATTTCATTTACTTTTTAGAGAAATGTGACCACTCCTTACCTAGTAAACTCGCTCCTAACCAAACATTTTATTCTTTATCAACAAAATTCCCCATTCCATGAAGTTGACCAATTATTTTTTCAAAATATAACGGCATGCCAATGTACTTTATGGCCACCTGGCATCCATTTAGAACATTAAAACTTGAATAGCTTTTACTGATTGACAGGTGTCTGTTGGAGATTCGTTTGACAGGTGTCTGTTGGAGATTCGTTCCAAAGGCTTTTAAGCACAGTTGACCGTTGAATGCGAAGAATGTCCCGGTGCGCTGAATGTTCAAAAAAGAATTGTCTAAAGTTGCGCAACTTCAGTGATTGCCAAAAGTTTGGGAATTTGCTGCAAAAACTTTGACAAGAACTTAACGACCATACCCAGGGGACAGGAGCTGCTACAACTTCCACCCTTGTACGATTACTGATTCGTAGGTCTGCTTAAAAACTATCTAAACTATAAATTATAGAAACCAAAAATTATTAAACTATCAAAAGACTAATACATATTTATACTAATTATATGATGTAAGGAAGGGAATATGGTAATGGGAACAAATATATTGAAGTTTGTCATAGTTTAGATTTTGGTATGACTATCTCAATAAGAAATATAATGTAGTTAAACTAAAGAATGTTAGAAATGCTACTCATTCAGTTGACTACTTGTTCAAAAATATGATCACATAGTCGATAGTTGATCTCTAGTTATCTAGATCTCCATTCCAATAAGAGTCAAGAAACCCCTATATGTTTGACATTTTGCTAACATCATTAGAAGCATGGTAACACATGCAGTAATCTAGAGTTTCTTTCAAGTACCTATAACTCTTTTCACTTGATTCTAGTGTTCTTTGTTAAGCATTGGTTTGGACTTACTTAGAATTCCCACCATTTGGACAATGCCTAGCCTCATAAAGACCATTGGATAAATAAGGTTTCCTATTGCACTTACATATGGAACATTTTACATGTCCTCCATGTTAGAAATGAAGGTGAGCAATTATAAAATGGAAATTTAATTTCAATTGTAAATTACATTTTGTCTAATGCATAACCGAATGAAGATTGTAAGAAAATAAATCAGCAACTCAAAGAAATATGGATAAATAGTGAACACAATCACAATCTGAATAGTCATGCAATCATAACAAATAATTACATACAATCTTTGTAACCAAACATAGGCAAAAACCATATACTCTACTTCGGTGGTGGAGAAAACAACAATAGACTACCTCTTGCTCATCCAACTCACTACTCCTTACTCCTTCAAAGAAAGTAAACACATACCCACTAGTAGACCTGCAATTATCCAAGTCACATGCTCAATCTACATAAAAAAAATGTATTTGCAATTTCTTAACCACATTGTTAGTACCAATATAAACCAACCAATAATATAAGTACCATGAAATATCTGAATACACATTTCACACAATTTTAATGTTTTCTACTAGGGTTAGACATGAACCTGCTCGAAACTCCCACTATTTGGGCAATATTTGGCCTAGTGCAAACCATTGCATACATTAAACTTCTTACAACACTAGCATAGGGCACATTAGACATATCCTCAAAATCATCTTCACTCTTAGGACACATATTGGTGTAGGAGCACCAGGCAAAGGATTATTTTGTTTTTGAGTTCTTTAATTTTGTGGTGCTATCATAAGGTCATGTTGACCATTATTTTAGGTGCTTAGGGTTGTTTTTGGTCTTTGGAAAAGAGGGTGTCAAGTTTCCAATGAGTTTAGAGGCTCACTTTGCTAAATAGTGAAAAATTGTTAAATGTCTGAAAACACAGCGGGTTTTACAAAAAGGCATTTTTAGGTCATTTAAGCCTCGACCCAAGAACCTAAATTGTTGGGAAGGCATATTTAAGGCATTCCAAGACCTTTTTGGTGGGTTAGAAGTTCTTTGTACGGACTGTTTTTCCAGAAATTAAAGAAAACAACTTTCTTGTCTTATTTTCTGTGTTTTTCTGTTCTTGTTTGCAAGACAGCAGTTAAATGAATTAAAAGAGGCATTTTGTAAGTTTTTTTAGCATGTAGAGAAGCCTCTGGAAGTTCTGTTAAGGCACATTTGATAGCTGTTTCATCATTTTCACACATTCTTGTAAATTCTGTGTTTTTCCCTTATTTGCTGTTTTGACTGGAACTGTGTAAAAATGGAGTTCTAGGCTGCATTCCCTCTGTACCTGGAAGTATGGAATTGTTGGGAACGTGGTCAGGCTCCATATCTGTACATATTTTAGTGGTAGGTGTTAGGTTTTCTTTGGTTGCAGGAGTTATGAGAAAAGTCTTGCCCTAGGCGAGCCAGTGAAGAGCCCGGCTAGGAAAGGCTGCAGAACAGCGTTGATAACTTGCAGGGGAGAAAAGATTTTCGAAAAATTATTTTTGGAGAATTTAGGGGAAGGTCTTGGCCACGTGTGGTACCAAGGAGGAGAGCCCAGCAATCCGTTTAGGAGGAGAACTTTTCACCAGTCCTAAAACTGGTTCTGGACAGTTAGAAACCCTAGTTTTCTGGGTAGTGTTTGCATGAGGGCAAAGAACGGCTTGGATAGAGCCAAGACCCTAGAAATCTTGAAGCTGTAGACAAGGGAAACAAATTTCCTAAGCCAAGAACCATGTTTCTTTGGTGGGTTTAAGAGGGAAAAGCAATTTACCCCTGTTCAGAGACCAAATAGTGGCTCAAGAGCAAAACCTTTGGAATAGGCTTCATGCAAGTGTTGGTAAGATGGAGTCTAAGTGAAGTTCCAGAAACCCTAGGAGGTTGTTTTGGAGTTTTGGAAAACATTCCCTCACCCCTGCAAGATTCGTTCATGTATTGAGGGAGGATTAGTCTTTTGGATGGATAAAAGGCTAAGAAGGAAAGGAGTCATAGCACCAAGATTTGGCTTGGTAGTTGCAAACTTGACAAGATAGTGAGGTTGGCAGGAGAACCAGGGGAACTTAGAAAAGATAGAGTTCCTATAGGTTAGGGTGGAACAGAAATTTCACCAAGGAGGTCTATGTCAAGGCCTAGCACAGGAAACTGTGACTGTTTCCTGCAGCATCTGAAAACAGTGTAACTGATTCCTGCAGCTTCCAGGAATCTGTGATTGCTTCCTGTAGCCTCCCTATCAGATTGGTATCAGAGCAAGTGAAAGATTTGGGAAAGCAGTAGCTTATATGTCAGAGGAAGTTGAGTCAAGTGAACCACCCAAGATGGTGACAAATGCACAGTTAGCCAAGATGGTTGAAGAGCAAGAAGAGGATAACAAATCCCTAAAGGAAAGAATAGAGCAGCTTGAAGCAGCATTGAACAAGGTGAAATTGGAAGGAAAAGTGCCAAAAGAAGAAGAGGTTGTAGAGGAGGACAAAGTCCCTGAACCTGACCCCGTTTTGGAGGAGGAGCCTTTCTTGAAGGCATTGAAAGCATTGAGTGGAAAAGGACTTGAGGGTATACCACTGTTTAGTGGAAAGATGGATCCTGATTTGGTCATGGATTGGATAGAAGGCATGGAGAATCACTTTGAGTGTGATGGAGTAACTGAAGCACAGAAGGTGAAGGTAGCTAAATCAAGGTTGAGAGGATCAGCTTTGACGTGGTGGAAGTTTGTTCAGACTGAAAGGGAAAAAGAAGGTAAGCAGCCCATTTCAACTTGGAAAGGAATGGTTGCTAAGGTAAAGGAAGCATATATGCCAGATGACTATGAGATTCAGTTGCACAAGAAGAGGCAAAGTCTAAGGCAGAAAGACCAAGATGTCAACACCTATACTGAAGAGTTCCAAAAGCTTTGTTTAAGATCTAATGTGGCAGAAGATGAGAGCCTAAAAGTGGCTAGGTACCTCAATGGTTTGAAGTGGAACATCCAAGAAGAGATGGCTCTTTTGAGTCCTAAAACAGTACACCAATGTTATCAGTTGGCTATCAAGATTGAAGAAAGGAACAAGAGGAAGCATGATCAGTCTTCTAAAGGCAGAGGCAAAGGCAGAGATCAAAGAGGACAGCGTGGTGGTTACCAAGGTAGAGGTAATGATCCAAGAAATCAAGGAGAATCAAAACTTGCTGAGCATGGAGGTGAAACATCTTCAAGAGGGGGATTTAACAGAGGAAGAGGACCTCAAGGAGGTTCAAACAGAGGAAGAGGAGTAGGCAGAAGTAACTCTTACTTTGCCACCATGAAATGTTATCACTGTAATCAGCTAGGTCATCCAGCTTATAGGTGCCCAGAGAAAGCTTCATCTAGCAATGAGAAAAGAGTAGCTTATGCACAAGAGGACACCATGAGTGTCAAATCACCTGAGATCAGTCAAATAGAATCAGAAGTAGGTGAAAATCTGATGTTTAATAGAGTGCTGATCAGACAACCAGTCAAGGAAGAACCCAAGCAAAGGAGAGCTTTGTTTAGAGCAAGGTGCAAGATATTGGGAAAGGTATGCAAGGTCATTGTAGATTCTGGTTCTACAGATAATATCATCTCTGAGGAGGCAGTAACAAAGCTAAAATTGGAGAAAGTACCCCATAATAACCCCTACAAGGTCACATGGCTGAATAAAGGGCAGAGTGTTTTGGTGAATGAGCAGGTCACAGTAGAATTTTCAATTGGAGGCTATAAAGACAAGCTGGTTTGTGATGTATTACCCATGGATGCATGTCATCTACTACTGGGCAGACCTTGGCAATATGACAGAAGTGCTGTTTATGATGGGAAAGAGAACACCATTTCATTCAAGAAGGATGGAAGAACCTTCAAACTGCAGTCATTGATTGAGGAAGATGAAGGACAGTCAAAGGTACCCAACATTATGTTGAGTAGTGGCAAGGAATTCCTTAAGGACCTACACCAAGGGAATGAAGGATATGTGGTTATGATGCAGTCCAAAGAGGAAGAAAAGGCTAAAAGGACAGTGTTACCAGCAGCAGTCCAAAACTTGCTTGACAAATACAAGAGCATAGTCAGTGATGGAACACCATCAACTCTACCACCCAAGAGAGCAATAAGTCATCAAATTGACTTTATACCTGGAGCCTCATTGCCTAACAAAGCAGCATACAAGCTTACACCTGAGCAGAACCAAGAGGTGGCTAGGCAAGTGGAAGAATTGTTGAATCAAGGATTGATTCAAAAGAGCATCAGCCCATGTGCAGTCCCAGTTGTTTTGGCAACAAAAAAAGGAGGTAAGTGGAGATTATGCACTGATTCTAGAGCAATTAATAGAATCACAATTAGGTATAGGTTTCCTATTCCTAGAATTGAAGACTTGATGGATTGTCTTGGAGGTGCAAAATTCTTCACCAAGCTGGATCTTAAGAGCGGGTATCATCAAATCAGAATTAAGGAGGGTGATGAATGGAAGACAGCTTTTAAGACAAATGATGGCTTGTATGAGTGGAAAGTGATGCCATTTGGCCTCTCAAATGCCCCTAGCACGTTCATGAGACTAATGAATGAGGTGCTTAAGGATTTTACAGGGATCTTTGTAGTAGTCTATCTTGATGACATACTGATTTTCAGTAAGACAGCAGAAGAACACCTCAAGCATGTGGAGATGGTACTTAAAAGGCTGCAAGAAGAACAATTGGCCATTAATCTTGAGAAGTGTGAGTTCTTCAAACAAGAGCTTGTGTATCTAGGATTTGTAGTATCCCAAGGAACGTTGAAGATGGATCCAAGCAAGGTGGAAGCCATCCTAAACTGGCCCACACCAACCACAGCAACAGAGGTAAGGAGTTTTCATGGTTTAGCTCAGTTTTATAGAAAATTCATAAGGAATTTCAGTGGTATATGTGCACCAGTGCTAGACACTATTAAAGGTGGTTTAAAAATAAAGTTTAAATGGACTCAAGAGGCTGATAAAGGTTTTGAAAAACTGAAACAAGAGGTGGCAACCCAACCTATTTTGTTGTTGCCTAGTTTTGATAAGTTGTTCACAGTTGAGTGTGATGCAAGTGGAGTAGCTGTAGGAGGAGTACTTAGTCAAGAAGGTAGGCCTGTAGCCTTCTTTAGTGAAAAGCTCAATGAAGCCAAGCAAAAGTACTCTACCTATGATCTAGAATTATATGCTTTAGTGCAGTCCCTTAGGAAGTGGAGGCATTATTTGTTACCTAAAGAGTTTGTGGTTTTTACGGATAACCAGGCACTTAGTTACATCAACACCCAAGAGAAGCTGAGTAATAGACATTTGAAATGGATGGAATACATCCAAGCTTTCACTTTTACCATCAAGCACAAAAAGGGACAAATGAATAAGGTTGCAGATGCATTAAGTAGAAGGTTGCTGACAGTCCAAGAGATACAGCTGAAAAGCATTGGATTGGAGAGTTTTAAAGATCTCTATGGTGAGGATGAAGATTTTTCAGAAGCCTACAAGGTATGTTCTAATTTTGAGAATCATTTTCATAGTCAGTTTGCTGAGTATACACTACAAAATGGACTGTTATTTAAGGGTAATCAGTTATGTGTTCCAAGAGGATCAATGAGAGAAAATTTGATTCAAGAAAAACATAATGGCAGTCTTAGTGGGCATTTTGGTATTAATAAAACTTTAGAGCTAGTTCAAAGATTCTATTACTGGCCTAAGTTAGCAAGAGATGTCAGAAAGTATGTGGAACAGTGTGTTGTTTGCATGAAATCTAAAGGGGGAGCTAGCAATGCAGGTTTGTATCAACCTTTACCCATTCCTAACAGACCATGGGAGTGTGTGAGCATGGATTTTGTGGTAGGTCTTCCTAAGACCAAGACTGGTTTTGACAGTATTTATGTTGTGGTAGATAGATTTAGTAAGATGAGTCATTTTATTCCATGCAAGACTACACATGATGCAAGTTACATAGCCCATCTTTTCTTCAGGGAAGTTGTAAGAATCCATGGATTGCCATTGAGCATTGTATCAGACAGGGATGTGAAGTTCATGAGTCATTTTTGGAAAACTCTATGGAGCAGATTGGGAACAAATCTATCTTTTGGATCAGCTTACCATCCTCAGACTGATGGTCAAACAAAGGTGGTTAATAGAGTGCTAGGTAATCTTCTGAGGTGCTTGACTAAAGAATATGGACAGACATGGGATATGGTAATTTCTCAAGCTGAATATGCCTATAATGACAGTGTCAATAGAACTACAGGGAAAAGTCCTTTTGAGGTTGTGTATGGGATGCACCCAAGAGGTATTTGTGAACTTAGAGACCTTGGATCTTAGGAGAATAGGAGTGGACATGCAGAAGACTTCACTTGAACCATGAAGGAGATTCATGAGCAGGTTAAGAAAACAGTTACTGCAGCAACACAAAAATTGAAGGATAAAGTTGATGAGTCAAAGAGAGATGTACAGTTTCAAGTAGGTGATTATGTGATGGTTCACCTCAATAAATCCAGATTGCAGAAGGGCATGGCAACCAAGTTACAGATGAAAAGAGTGGGTCCATGCAAGGTATTGGCCAAATATAGCAAGAATGCATACAAGGTGGAATTACCAGCAGACTTGGGAATCTCTCCAGTTTTCAATGTTGCTGATCTGATCAAGTATAAAGGGATAGTCAAGGATCTAGATCAGGACAGTAAGGAGGTCTTCAAGGACATCAGCAACATGTCCATACCAACTCTAGACAAGCTGCAAGCAGAAAAGATCTTGGAGTCAAGAGTGAAAAAGACTACAAGGCACAAGGTGTACATGGAGCATCTTGTTAAATGGAAGGATAAGCATGAATCTGAAGCTACCTGGGTAGAAGAAGCAGATTTTAAGAAGCAAGGCATTGATATGTCTCTGATCTCTCCCGAACTTCCTTAGTTGTTTGTGCTGAGAGGGGGAGAATGGTGCAGGAGCACCAGGCAAAGGATTATTTTGTTTTTGAGTTCTTTAATTTTGTGGTGCTATCATAAGGTCATGTTGACCATTATTTTAGGTAATTAGGGTTATTTTTGGTCTTTGGAAAAGAGGGTGTCAAGTTTCCAATGAGTTTAGAGGCTCACTTTGCTAAATAGTGAAAAATTGTTAAATGTCTGAAAACACAGCGGGTTTTACAAAAAGGCATTTTTAGGTCATTTAAGCCTCGACCCAAGAACCTAAATTGTTGGGAAGGCATATTTAAGGCATTCCAAGACCTTTTTGGTGGGTTAGAAGTTCTTTGTACGGACTGTTTTTCCAGAAATTAAAGAAAACAACTTTCTTGTCTTATTTTCTGTGTTTTTCTGTTCTTGTTTGCAAGACAGCAGTTAAATGAATTAAAAGAGGCATTTTGTAAGTTTTTTTAGCATGTAGAGAAGCCTCTGGAAGTTCTGTTAAGGCACATTTGATAGCTGTTTCATCATTTTCACACATTCTTGTAAATTCTGTGTTTTTCCCTTATTTGCTGTTTTGACTAGAACTGTGTAAAAATGGAGTTCTAGGCTGCATTCCCTCTGTACCTGGAAGTATGGAATTGTTGGGAAAGTGGTCAGGCTCCATATCTGTACATATTTTAGTGGTAGGTGTTAGGTTTTCTTTGGTTGTAGGAGTTATGAGAAAAGTCTTGCCCTAGGCGAGCCAGTGAAGAGCCCGGCTAGGAAAGGCTGCAGAACAGCGTTGATAACTTGCAGGGGAGAAAAGATTTTCAAAAAATTATTTTTGGAGAATTTAGGGGAAGGTCTTGGCCACGTGTGGTACCAAGGAGGAGAGCCCAGCAATCCGTTTAGGAGGAGAACTTTTCACCAGTCCTAAAACTGGTTCTGGACAATTAGAAACCCTAGTTTTCTGGGTAGTGTTTGCATGAGGGAAAAGAACGGCTTGGATAGAGCCAAGACCCTAGAAATATTGAAGCTGTAGACAAGGGAAACAAATTTCCTAAGCCAAGAACCACGTTTCTTTGGTGGGTTTAAGAGGGAAAAGCAATTTACCCCTGTTCAGAGACCAAATAGTGGCTCAAGAGCAAAACCTTTGGAATAGGCTTCATGCAAGTGTTGGTAATATGGAGTCTAAGTGAAGTTCCAGAAACCCTAGGAGGTTGTTTTGGAGTTTTGGAAAACATTCCCTCACCCCTACAAGATTCGTTCATGTATTGAGGGAGGATTAGTCTTTTGGATGGATAAAAGGCTAAGAAGGAAAGGAGTCATAGCACCAAGATTTGGCTTGGTAGTTGCAAACTTGACAAGATAGTGAGGTTGGCAGGAGAACCAGGGGAACTTAGAAAAGATAGAGCTCCTATAGGTTAGGGTGGAACAGAAATTTCACCAAGGAGGTCTATGTCAAGGCCTAGCACAGGAAACTGTGACTGTTTCCTGCAGCATCTGAAAATAGTGTAACTGATTCCTGCAGCTTCCAGGAATCTGTGATTGCTTCCTGTAGCCTCCCTATCACATATCTAATAAAACCTTAGTGCTGATTGGTAAAGGAATTCTAATTGTTTTACAATCCTACATATGAAATCTCTTTAAAATAGTATTAACATACTTACTCTGTGATAACTAAAGTTTTCTATTTATCCAATCTCTTCTGATTTCCATGTTCCCAATATATACCTTTCTAACCCTAGATATTTTATCTCAAATGGACCCAAAATTTGAGCTTTCAATTGACTTATCATATCCTTTGTGTTATTAAAAAATAATACATCATCCACATGTATACAAGATAAAAAATAAAATATGATTATCAATACATCTAATGTAAATATAGTGATCTTCCTTGCTTCTTACAAAACCCAAATTCAAAACAAATGGATCAAACTTTTGATACCACATCCAAGGTGATTACTTTAAACCAAAAAGAGACAATTTTAACATACAAAAAATGGTGTTGTTTTCTTTCCACCTCAAAACCTTTAGGTTGTATATAAAATTCCTCTTCCAAGTCTCCATGAAAACATGCAATTCTAACATCCATTTGCTCAATTTCAAGATCATTAGTTGCAACTATGGATAATAAAAATCTAATCGAGAATAATTTAACAATAGGAGAGAATATTTCACCAAAATCAACTCCCTCTCTCTAGGAGTAGTTCTTAGCTATTAGTCTAGCCTTGTACTTCTCTAATGAATCATCTACTCCAAATTTCTTCTTAAAGATCCATTTACAACCAATGCCCTTCCTTTGGGAAAATGTGCAAGTTCCTAGGTGTAACAAGAGCCTAAAGCTATCATCTCCTCTTGCATGGATTGTATCCAATACACACTACCATCTATAATAATAGGTTCCCTATAAGATTTAGGTTCATCATTGTTACTCAATAAAGAAAATTATACAATATAAATTTGGTGGGTTATACTTTCCAATTGGATTCTATTGTCTTGTGGATCTCTTGAGAATAGGAGTATTGGTTCTTCTTGTTCTTGGATTTGCTCAAATTCTTGGTTATCTTCCCTAACCTCTTTAGTTTTTTGAGAATCTTTATCTTGTACCCTCTTCTTCTTCTTCCTTCTCATTCCCAAGTCCATATCTTTGTTCTTATTGAGGTGCATATTTTGTCTTAGTCTCAAAGTTCACTCTCCATTCATTTTCTTTATCTTTTGGTTGTTTAGGGTAAGAAATAGCTTTAAGTTCCCTAAAAATCACATCTCTAGAATAGATAATTTTCTTGGTTAGTGAATTCCAAAGTTTATAACTTTTAATATTTTTACCATATCCAATAAAAATACACATTTTATCTTTTGGATCCAACGTAGATTACTTTTATTTAGGCACATGAACATAAGCCTCACAACAAAAATCCCTTAAATATGAAACATAATGTTTCTTACCTATTTTCACTTCATAAGGAGTCAAATCAAGAGCCTTACAAAGGAAATCTATTTAACAAGTAACAAGAAATACTCATAGATAGACTATTTTTCCCAAAATCATGCATCCAAATATGAACCACTTAACATACTTTTGGCTCTTTCTATAATTGTTTAGTTCATCCTTCTTGCCACCCTATTTCATTGAGGAGTGTAGAAACTAGTCCTTTTATCTAATAATTTATGCATGCTTACAAAACTCCTCAAATTCATTTAAGAACAACATTCCCATTTATTGTTAAATCTCAAAACCTTTATCATGATTACTTTTCAACTAAGCCCTTAAATTATTTAAACTTAATGAAAAATTCAGATTTATGTAGATCATAAAATAATTCCAAATGAATATTGAAACATCATTAATAAAGGATCCTCTTCTATGTCTCATAAACAAACAACAACCTATGGTGAAGTTGGCGGCCTGTGTTGGCGGAGGATCCTCTTCTATGGCGGCCCGTGCTGTTGACAGTGGGGATGGCCTTGGCGGTGACAAGGGCATTGTTGTCCATGGTGGCGATAGAGCTACAACAAAGGATTCAACGTGTTTTGGTCATGTTGCTTGGGCGATGACGATGACTTTGAGAAGACTATCGAATAGGGGTTTCATCCCTGTTGCAAACACCATCTTCGTTGATCTGAAAGTAGAGACGACGGATGAAATTGATAATAGTGCTTCTGAGCTTTCATTACAGGGAGTGATTTGTAGGTTTAGGGGTTTTTGGCCTAGCCTCTCTCAGCTGCACTCATGGATATTAAAAGAATGTGAGCCTCTAATTATTGGTAAAGTTCATATTTTCCCCATGGCTAAGGGGTTTTTTGTTGCCAAGTTTGACAATGCTCAAGATAGAAACAAAATTTTATGTGATCGTTTTTTTAGCTAGGAGGACAAATTTTTGTTGATGATTAAGCCTTGGCATTCTGATTTCAACCCTTCCTATGAAACTTTCAATAAGATCCCGATATGGGTTCGACTGCCTAATCTCCCCCTCCATTTATGGGCTGATTCTCTTTTAGAAGAAGTGGGTGAAGCCCTTGGATATTTTTTGTTGGTGGATGTTGAATCCTCTGATATTTTTCACTCCACCTTTTCCCATATATTGGTGGAAATGGATGTTTCAAAAGGGTTGCCTGCTGAGATTTTACTTAAATCTTCTAAGGGTTCTTGGGTCCAATCTTTGGACTATGAAGGGGTCCCCTTCCGCTATCGAAGATGTTTTAAAATAGGTCATGTTTCTACACAATGTGGATTAGAGAAGAAAGCAATGATGGCTACATGGTGGAAAGGTGCCTCTCAACAACATTATACAGTTGAGAAGAAACCTGAGCAACATAGGAGCTTTTCTGAGGTGGTTGCGTTGGAATCACAGGGTCTTGGGGCATCCTCTCCGGATGTCTCAAATGAAGGGGTTGTTGATATTGAGAAAGATTATCATATTGAAACCCCAAAAGAGCATGAGAATGGGTCTTAGGCTACCATTATTGGGGATAGCACTCCGGCTAGAATTTCTTGTAGCTTTTCTGATAAGACATTGCCTGCATGAATAAATACTAATGAAATCTCTGAGATAGTGGCTACAGGAAATTTTCTTTAGCATAGTAGTATGCCGACTTGGCATGCTAAGGCAATGCAAGTGGAAGAAGGCTAGATTACTGTAAAGGGAAAGAGAGAAAAATTCTCTAAACCTTCTTTTGACATGACTCTCCGCTCCCACAAGAGTAGTTCTAAATGTAAATCTTGAAGTGTCTTGTTTGGGTCCTGGTTTTTGGTTGGTTGCAGGGTGATCTTTTTTCAGCTCTATTTTTGGTTATAAAGGGTTTTAGGTCCCTTCAAAACTTGCTTTTCACCTAATCAAACACATCATTAATAAAGGACACAACATATCTAGACTTTCCAATTAATTCAATGTCTATAAGACCTAAAGCATCTAAATGAATAACCTCTAATTTAATCTTATCTTTATTAGCGACTTAAGGAAAATATATTTTATTTTGTTTACCAAACACACAATATTCATAGAACTCAAAATTCTCATTAGAATTAGAGAAATCATCCAATAATTCTTATTTAGGATGAATTTCAAACTAGTCTCACTTATATGGCTCAATTTACGGTGCCACAACATACATGCATTTTTATTTTTCTTAGTTACATTGGTAGAGTTAAAAATAGTGGTAGAATCTAGCCTAAATATAGCTCTCATCCTTGTCCCTCTCGCTATCACCAAAATATCTCTCACCAATTTGCAATCATGATTATCAAATTATACATGCATTCATGTATCATTTAACTTAGAAACTAAAATTAAACTTCTAGCTAATCTAGGAATATGTAAAACACTAGGGATAATTTTTACCCTTCCATAACTAAAACACAACTATGTCTTTCCCTATTTAACAATGGGATATGAACTACTTTCCCCAAGGTATGCTCCCCCTCAATCATATTATATATATGTGGAAAACCACTCCTTATGAGGAGTCATATGATAGGAGCATAGATTTAATCAATTAATCAATGTTTATTAGATATACTATTGCATGGAGAAAGTAAAGTTTCATCATGAGAATAAGAGTAATTTTCTATGGTGGAATCTGACGATTTATTTTTTATTTTTTCATTTCATCTTAACATGTCCCTCTTTTCCATTGTAAGTAGTGTCTTTATCCATATAGATATGATATCACCTTTCTAGGATTAACCTATTCACACTAATAACTTAAGTTTACTTAAGAATTTTAGGATTTTTTCTCACTTCATAGCATTGAGACATGTGTCCTCATCACTTGAGACACCTATTGCATGCATAATTGTCACTTGCTTACACACTTCTCAAGTGAGCTCACAAGTGTTGCATATTTGGAGGGTTAGTTAGTTGCTTAGTCCTACCTTCCTAACTCCTCATCCTTGCCTATATATGCAAGGATTCATCATTGTATTTACACTCTTCATATTATATTGATAGATTTACTATTGTGCTCATATTTTCACTTGTGGAAGGTTATCAATTCAATATTTTTGATCTTGACATTATACAACATGGTATCAAAGCCATGGGAACATGTTCCTTCCAACATCAAGGTGATTCCTGCACATAGCCCTATCATCAAAGCATCATAGAGTTCATATAAATATTGAAAAATTATCCATAAAGGACACAACATATCTAGACTTTCCAATTAATTTAATGTCTATAAGACCTAAAACATCTAAATGTATAATCTCTAATTTAATCTCATCTTTATTACCGCCTTAAGGAAAAAATATTCTATTTTGTTTACCAAACACACCATATTCATAGAACTCAAAATTCTCACTAGCATAACAAAATCATCTAATAAATTCTTATTTAGGATTATTTTCAAACTAGTCTCACTTATGTGGCCCAATCTATAGTGCCACAACATACATGCATTTTTTAGTTTTCTCAATTACATTGGTAGAGTTAAAAATAGTGGTGGAATCTAGCCTAAATATAGCTCCCATACTTTTCCCTCTCACTAGATCACCAAACTCTCTTTCACCAATTTGCAATAATGATTATCAAATTATACATGCATTCATATATCACTTAACTTAAAAAATTAAATTAAATTTCTAGCTAATCTAGGAATATGCAAAATACTAGGGAGAGTTTTTAACCTTCTATAATTGAAACACAACTATGTCTTTCCCCATTTGATAATGGGATGAACTATTGTCCCCAAGGTATGCTTCTCCTCAATCATATGTGAAAAAACACTCCTTATGAGGAGTCATATGATAAGAGCATATTTAATCAATTAATCGATGTTTATTAGATATACTATTACATGAGGAAAGTAAAGTTTCATCACGAGAAAAAGAGTACTTCTCTGTGGTGGAATCTAACAATTTCTTTTTTTATTTTTTGCATTTCATCTTAATATGTCCCTCTTTTCCATTGTAAATAGTGTCTTTATCCATCTAGATAAGATATCAAGTTTCTAGGATTGACCTATTCACACTCATAGCTTAAGTTTACATAGGAATTTTAGGCTTTTTTCTCACTTCATAGCATTGATACATGTGTCCTCATCACTTGGGACACCCATTACATGCATACTTGTCACTTGCTCGCGCACTTCTCAAGTGAGATCACAAGTGTTGCACATTTGGAGGGTTAGTTAGTTGCTCAATCCTACCTCCTCATCCTTTCCTATATATGCAAGGCTTCATCATTGTATTTACTTTCTTCATATTATATTGATAGATATACTATTGTGCTCATAATTTCACTTGTGGAATGTTATCAATTTGAGATTTTTGATATTGACATTCTACGACATGGTATCAAAGCCATGGGAACACACTCCTTCCTCCATCAAGGTGATTCCCACACATAGCCCTATCATCAGAGCATTATAGACCCACTCTAAAAATTGGACATTGTTTTATTTGTTTTTAGTAATTATTATTTCAAAACACTAATGTATGCATACTTCAATGGTAGCTATTTTTTGTTGAAGGAATTTTATGTTTGCATCAAATTTGCATCTTCTACACATTAGTTAGAAAAATTATTTATGGGTTTTATTTACACCAACATAATACCATCTAGGTATTTACTATTTTTTGTAGATAATAATAGAATCTTGTGAAAAATGCCATCAAAATAACACGACGTGACTATTTTTATTGCAAATCAAAGTTAGTTTTCTTTTTGTTTTTAATCAAATTGCATCTTCAACAAGTTGGAAAGATTTTTTTTTATAGGTTTTGATTGAAATGTAATTTTCTTTTGGGTATCTATTAGATTTTGCATACAAAAAGTAAATTTTACAAAAACTAAATCAGAAGTGTCTAGACTATCATTGATGGAAAAATAAAATTGTTGATGGGTGTTTTTGCACCTTCTCAACACATGCAACAAACAAGTATGCTACCTCTCTTGAAATCTATAAATCCTACAAACAAGTTGCAAAAAACTATCCCAAGGTCTCTCGGGTGTTAGGTCATGACAATGCTTGGAATAGTTCAGTTGGTTGATGTGATTTGCTAGTAATCACATGGAATCCTTACATATGTCAAGTTGAAGGGAGATTGGATCCTTAAATGGAGTTCCTAAGATCTTGAAGATGATGTGCAATTGCTGCAAGTTCAAAACAACAGTCTAAAACTCCACTTTATCATTAGATTTGGCTTTACAATGATGCTGGAACTTTTCCTAAACTAATATTTCAAAGAAAGGTCAAAAGGGAAGGGAAAGGTAAGAGTTCCTAGACCTGCAACTATCAATGAACAATGATAATGGAGGATGCTATAGTGGACAACCTTCCTGAAACTAAGTTCCACTTAACCAAATCAACTAATAGTATCATGAAACTAGTGCTATCTTCTAAGGTTTGTAGATTTTCAACTGTTCATTCACCATAAAGCATGAATAAAAGATGAATTTTAAGTGCAACAATGGATTTATGTTCAAACTAGATTTACAGTACTATTTATCATCAACAAACAACAAAAAGCATGAACAAGGAAGGGCATCAACACAACAGTATTCTTCAACATCAATGAACAACATTCACTAAACTACTAAAAGCATGCAAAAATACATAGAAAAACAAATTAAATCTATTCATATCTATCAACTATGAGGAAATGAATCATGAAACATGAGAGAAACTCAAGAATCCACCAAAAGAAATAAATTTCTATTGAAGTTTTAGCAGCATGTCATTACAACAATTCAACTCTCTCTTGAAAATGAGAGGAGACCCCCTATTTATATTTTCCCAAAAGAAAAATGAATGGCCAAGATTCAATCTTATTGTGTGGCCAAGATTCATTACAAATTAGGGTTTCACCTACCCCCTATATTTCACAATTTAAAATACATTCCTTGTCTTTTTCCCTATTTTGTCCTTTAGTGGCCTGGCACTGTAGCACTTTTATCTTGTAGTGGTTTTCCCTTTTGGCTGCAGCTACACTATCAAGAACTCATCATCAATGATATGATTTCCTTGATTCTTTTGGATGGTGGCATACTCCACAAATTTTCCCATCAGTTCCTAAAGTTTATTCCACTCTATGATATCCGATTGGAGCACTTGGAAAGATAACTTCTTTGATCTGCCAGTGATCAGCTCCCAATTCTTTGTACACTTAGGCGTATGCTTGATCACCTGTTTTGATTGGGAAAAGGTTCGGGAAGAAAATTCCATAGTCTGGCGTTAATAAATTTGTGGCCCCATTCTCCATTTTCTTGTGGAAATACGACCTAGTCTTCTCTAGAACTAGCTCAACAGTGGGCATGTCGTAATTTGTCATGAGCTTTAGATACTCCTCACAGTTCATCCTATGCTCCTTGACCCATTCAAGGTAAAGCTCTACCTCATGGAGCACTCTTTCTAGGATGTCTCTTCTGTGATCCAGACCCATTTTTCACATTTCGGCTAGCCAATGATAATCCTTCACCAGGGCTAGCTCCTTCTCCCAGGTCTTCTCGGGCATTTTGAGGATGGCCTTAAGCTTAGGATATGTAATCCTATATAATTCGGGGAAGTTATTAAAAATTATCTCTATGCCCTCAAGCTACTTTTGTAATTCGTGGAACTTGTTGGCCGTTCATATGGCATGGCCAATTCCCATATCACCATTATAGAGCACTCACTGGAACCACTCTATAATAGCCTTGGTCTAGTTATTTCTCTTTTCTAAATTGCTTATGTGCTCTTTGGAAAGAAGTAGGGGTGGGGCCGACGAAGTCGTTGGTGCCTCCTCAAGGGATGACCACTGTTGAAAGTAGGTGGTGAGGTCTACCACTTGTGCCTTCAATTCCTCTTTGGAGGATTAATCCTTGCTCATTTGATGGAAAATCGTGGAAATTGATCCCTGGAGCTAATCAATCTTTTTCTCTCTTGTAGCGGTACCCAAGTCGATGGTAGAGATATTATAACTAACCCCCTCTCCTTTGTCTACTACTAGGGTGGTAATTTGCAATGTCCTTGATCCAGATGCATCCATTGTGATGTGGGATTAGACTCTTGACTTCTTTTCCTTATTTTTTCCTATTTGAGCTCCTGCCAAAATAGCCTCCAGTCTTTCTTTAGGATCCGTGAGAATAGGGGTCTTCTTTTGTAGCTTCTTTTCCAACCAATCAGGCATTTGAGATCCCTTCTTTGGTGATTCATGATCACCTTCTTCTCTTTGAGTGTGTTGAATCTCCCTTTCTTCATGGCCCGAGACTTCTTGTTCTGTTTTCTCTTCTTCTTCTTCTTCATCCAAGTCCCAGATCAATATGGTCTTTTCCTCGTTTGGCCCAGTAGTAGCCACATTTTCTTTAGGGTTGTCCTCCCTTTCAGGTACCCTTTCCTACTCGAGCTCTACATGGTGTTCTAGCTCAGGGCTATTTTTCATTTCAATCTCCTCTTCAGGCTTATCTTCTTCTTTGGTCTCAATTTTTTCTTTCCTTCCTCCTTCTCGGGAGGTATTTCTTCTTCTTGATCAGGGCTTTTATCTTAACTACCTATTGGAGGCTCCATAGATATTTCCATGCCCTCATCAATTTCTTCCTTTTCTCCAGAAGGCTACCTCTTAACTTCTTCCCTGACATCCTTGAGTTGTTTGGACAACTCCTCCTCAAGCTCCTAGTCAGAATACTCTACTATATACTTGGTGTAAGTGTGGAATAAGTAAACAAGTAAACAAACTAAAACACTTCTTAATGAAACATTGTATCAAGATTAAACATGAATTAAACTAATTTAAAGCACAAAAAGCTTGAAAGTGTCTCATTGTCTCCTATCTCCAAAGATTTATCAAGTTACAGAGGGCTCTCATATTTGTAAGCACTGTAACTGTTTAAAATGCCTATCTAGAGAATGGAATTGATGCTAAATGTAATGATGTGATGATTGATAAAAAAACTAAAAAGCTATGATTCTACTGTAAATGAAGCTTGATGGATGAAAGCTACAATAAATAAAACTATGGTGCTACTGTGATGTGAATTCTATTGATGATGTGATGCTATGATGCTATTGCTAAAAATAATGATGCTATGCTTAAGATGTTTGAGTGCTAATTCCTGTAGAGTAAGTTTGCATAAAAGATGATAATTCTCGATATCCATTTCCTATGAAAAGAATCCGTATTTATAGATTTACGGTAGTACATTTGCATAGAGGCAGCACATCAAAGGCTGAGATTCAATCTAATGATTTGAATGGTAAGAGATTGAGAAGCTGGAGCTGATCATGGGGATTGTTCCTCCCCATGAAAACACTAGGCAAGATGAAGAAGAAGTTTGAGGAAGAAGATTGAGAGGATTTCCTGTAGGTTTTTCCCTGAGGCTTTCCCATGAATTCCAGTTGCATTAATTAGATTAAAAAATCTAATTTTATTGGTGAGTGAATAGAGAAATATATTGATTTATGCCTTTAATTGAATGTTTTTGATTTATTCAATTTTAGCAAAATAGGAAGATTTAATTAATTAAAACAAATATTTGATATTTGCTTATTTACTAAAGAGGAATATGATAATTAAATAAAACTTTAGGATATCTTTATTTAATTAAGAGGAAATATGATAAGATAATTAAATAACACAAACTATTGAAGTTGTGTATTTAATTTAAGATAAAATTTAATGGATAAAGTATAGAAGATATAATGATGATAATAATTAAATAATATGATAAAATAGAAGAATTAATATTGAACTTAATATAAATAAATATTTCTATTTATTTACTAAGTAGATGAATTTAGGATTAATTAATTAAATAAATCATATTTAACTAATTATATTCTCCAGGCCATTTTTAGGTGTATACATTTTGCCCCTCTTTGAAGTGATGTGTTTACGCATTGCTTCAAAGAAAATTTTGTGCTGTTGCTGCTAGTATTGACAGAAGACATAATTTTTAGGTGATTGATCGATATATGCCCCCTTAGGAGATAAATTAATGAATTTTTGATTTTTTGGAATTTTTTGGAATTTTTCAAATTTTTATGATTTTTCGATGATTTTGATGTAGATTTGATGAATATTCAGTGATGAAATAATTTATCTCCTAATAATTGATGTAGAAAGTGTCCCAGGATGTATTTGAATTAATCTCCTCAAAAATAAATTTAAATAATCCCACAAAAATTCCTCCTTTAATAACCTATAAAAGGTCAAAAGGGTTCTTTTCACACTCATTTGTGCATTTGACATTTGTGAGAGAGATTTTTGTGCCACTTGGAGCGAGATGCTGATTCCTTATCACACCTACCGATTTGAGCATGTATGACATCACCAGTGTCCAAACGCCTAATGACCTCCAGTACGTACCCTTTATCCCCTCGTATTTCATGCCTTGTCTTGTTTTTCATGCATTTGACGGATTTTTAAATTCCAAATTCTTTTAGCGCTTTCGATTTATGTTGTAGCACTTTCATTAGGTTTTTTAGCGCTTTGAAATTTTTAGTGCGTCGGGCTTCTGTTTTAGCACTTAGGTTTAATGTTTTAGTGCTTTAAAACTTTAGCGCATAGGTACCCTGTTTTAGTGCGTAGGCGATAAGAATTAGTGCTTTGGATAAAAACCTTAACGCTTCAGATGATTGTTTTAGCGTGTTGAATATTTTAGCGCTTTGACCCAATGTTTTAGCGCATTGAACCTATAAATAGCGCTTTGGTAGTTTTGGCGCTTTGACCACCTGTAATAGCGCTTTGGACTGATTAAATGGCACATGTCATGATTTGGTGTGTTGAATGCTTGTTTTAGTGTATTCAAATCAAATTGATAAAGTTTGTCAAAATTTGTCCTTGATTTTGTCAAATTTTTATCATGTCAGCGTTGGTTTGATATGATTGATTATCCTGATCAAAATAGACGATGTTCGACCTCATGATAGGTGAGGTCTGATGTTTGATTTGATGATAATTATCCTCATGATAGGTGAGGAATAATTATTGTCTGATTGATGAACCTCATGATAAGTGAGTTTGATTTGATGTATTGATGATTGACCTCATGATAAGCGAGGTTCAATAAGAATTGATGATTTGACCTCATGATAGGTGAGGTTCAATGATGTTCGCTCATGAAATTTGATCAAAATTTTCACCAAGAGCTAATTAGTTTTGATAGGATATTTTGATGTTTGATGATTCGACAAAAAAGTACTAATTTTTGAATATTCTTGATGATAGGAGTTGTTGGAGAACCTTCAGGTTTGAGAGCGATTTCTGTGGACCTTTGATTTGATACCTCAGTTGGCACAGCTTGATACGGCTATCATTATATGTTGTGGACTATCTCATCTTTTATTCATGCCCTAGATTAGGATTAATTAGGGTCTGTTGACAATGTTAGCCAAGAGGTGGCATAGCGAGCACAACACCTTTCACCTTCCTATCGGTGATATGACAGTCACCCCAGAGGATGTCTGGAAAATTCTGTAGCTTCCCATTGTTGGAGATGTTGTCATTTATGATTCTACAGAGTAGGGTGGGACTGATGCCCTCTGTAGAGTGCTCCAAGATGCTTGGATTGTTGGAGAGTGGATTCCATGGCGTGAGATGGTCGATGCATACACCACTTTTCCCACAGTGCTTGCTGGTTTCAGCAGAGGATTCCTTAGTCCTGATCATAGGTCTAAGGGATTCTCTATTAGTTGGGGCCGAGTTTTAGAGAGTATGGTTGTTCATGGCACTAGATTTTCTTGGGGCATGTATATGTTGGCCCACTTATATCATGATTTACATTCAGCTGCTTATCTTTGAGGTCAGAGTTTATCTGCTGGTGTCACATTGGTTTAGGTGTGGGCATGGGAGCACATAGTTGTCACGCGTCTAGTTCGAGTTAGATAGAGACCACCTATGAGACCCTATGTGTTTAGATATGCTGGCCGCCTTACTCAGTCCAGACTGGGTAAGTTAGAGTATTGGAGGAGAGTTATTGATGATATAAAGTTTGTGACTTGGCATCCGTATCTAGATTGTGATCATTGGGATGGTGATGATATTTAGTTACCATTTCTATGTCAGTTGATGATATTGATAGGTCAGGCTTGTTGGGTACTGGAGAGATTTTTGATTAGACAGGTGTATATATAGTACAGGATGGTTCAGAGTATGCCCCAGGGTGTTTCCCATTACACCCGTCATGAGTCAAATGCAATAGATTGGGGGCCTGGTTTATCATATGATGCTGCTGTCTAGGAGTTTTAGGCCTTGCAGCCATTTGAGTGGGATATCCATCTCGATTTTGTTGAGCCACTAGTTATGACTGATTATGCTAAGTTTTTGGCTTTGCATCCTTTTCCTCATCTTACCATTCTAGATGAGCCTGCCCCATTACCTGCAGAGGAGGATGTTCCTATTGCACATGGTCAAAGGTGGAGGAGAGAGGAGGTCGAGGTGCAGGCAGAGGATGTTGGTGTTGTTGGTGAGGAGGATGTCAGTGTGGAGGATGTTGGTGAGGAGGAGGATAGTGGAGAGGAGAGCAGTGGTGATGAGAGCAGCGGTGATGAGTATAGATTTGATAGTGGAGAGGTTGCAAGTGGGTCAAGTCCTGTATTAGATTTTCCAGAGGAGACAGTGCCTCGTAAGAGGTAAGCTGTGAGGGACGTTTCAGAGCAGTTGTAGATAGTGGACCTTCAAGTGCAGTTAGAGACTGTTCAGGAGCAGCTTGTTCAGGCACAGGGTTTACTAGAGTAGACTCAGGCTCAGATGCAGGTACAGGCCCAGTCACATGCAGAGGCTCTAGCATTAGCGCAGGCTCAGTTAGCCATGACGCAAGCACAAATTGCAACATTGACAATTGAGAAGGATGCTGCTAGGCAGTCTGCTGGGGTAGCCCAGGCTTAGATTACCTACTGAATAGCTGAGAGGGATGCCACTAGGTTTACAGCAAAGGGTGCTCAGGCCACAACTGAGAGATTACAAAGACTAGCAGATGGTACTTCTCTAGAGGATTATATGTGAGAGGTTTCCCATATTGGTGGGGAGGTAGAGTACTAT
Organism: Sequoia sempervirens; assembly: GCA_007258455.2. Taxonomy (NCBI): domain Eukaryota; kingdom Viridiplantae; phylum Streptophyta; class Pinopsida; order Cupressales; family Cupressaceae; genus Sequoia; species Sequoia sempervirens. Next base: position 553,123,672 of record VDFB02000015.1, read on the forward strand.
AGAGGTAAATATTATGATGTCGTCCCTTCTGAGTAGCGAGTGAGCTACAGGAAGCCTCGATTTGGAAGGACCCACTCTAGGACCATCAGTGCAGGAGTCACATAGACTCTCTGGAGAGATCCTAGAGATCCTAGTACAGGTGGTGGTGGTAGGACCCATACTGCGATTCTTGCACTGTTTGGAGCTAGTAGTACTTAGCTTCTGATGTGATTTCTCTTTTGTATTTGAGATGATGATGTACATTCCGATTTCAGCCATTTTTTGATGATATATATCTCTTCATTTTAGACATCATTGTATACTTGACATTATTATTTTGATTTATATGATATGCAGTGGACTTTTCGATCTGTATGTGTTCTACATGATTCTCTGATGTATGCATTTTCTTTTATGTTCTATATGCTATGTGGTGGTTTCATTGTTATGATGATATGGATGCAGTTTATATTATGATGATGTATAATTATGATGTATAGATGATGTGTGGATGATGTATGGATGCATGATGTATATGTATGATGTATGGATGCATATACGGTTAATGATATGATGTATTTGAAATGATATATGTTATGCGATGTGAATGGGATGTGTGTATTTTATATTATGGTGTAAATGTAATTATATGATATAATAAATGGATGGATTTTTGATATATGATATGATGGATATTTATTGTAGATGAAGATGATGTATGATATATGAATGTTTAATGAATGTTTTGAAAATGCAATGATAGAGATTTACGTTTTTGAGATTTTGTTTATGTAATTTTATGTGATATGAAAAATGTGATATGATAAATGCAAAAAATATTTGATTCAAATGTGTGAATGCTGAAATGATGATTAAATGCTTTCTAATGTTTGCAAATGAATTTGATGATGCAACTATATGATTATGATGATGTTTTTGTTAATGTCAAGTATACTCAATCTTTTATTAGATAAGATAATCGTTAATTTGAATCCTTCACGAGCTTTAGTAACAAACACTCTACAGATGCAAAAACTATTATGAATGCAATCTAATTTAATCATGCAAATCTACATGCAAAAATATTGACATTTTAATATTACTTTTGTGCTTTGTATCATCATTGAGCTTTTAAAATGTTGAAAGTGAGTACAAGCATCGATGGTATAATGTAAACCAATGATGAACTTAGTACTACTTCCATGATTTTTGATATTGCAAGCTAACACAAGCATCGAGGTATAATTAAACCAAGATGAACTAAGCATTTCTTGCGTGAAATAGACAAGAATTAACCACTTTCCTATGTGAATTGGACTATCATCCATGATACTTTGTAGAGCACTTCCTACGACAATTCACACAGTAATTATGATTAATTCACAAACAACAAATAAAGAAAAAAATATCATTCTCCTTCCTTTCTTCTCTAGTTCAATACATCATCGAGTTGCTCCAAAGATATGATAACAATGATCAAAGTACAACATATCCCACATATGGTTAAAGTATTTCAATCATTATTCAGATTAGATCATCCATCTTGATTTTGTGATGTTTTTGTGATTTTTGAGAGTTGACCAAAAGACTTAACCTAAAGACTTATCTTAGGGGCTTCGGGGGCTGATCAATTATTAGCCTTGCCTATGTTATATATGTAGAGACCACATAGTTTGACTGACATAGACTCATGTTTTTGGATTTTTGATATTTGACCTTTTTGACATGTTTTTTTTTTTTAATTTTATTTCGATGTGATATGGATGTTTGATGTGTTTATAATGGTGATTGTTTGCTCCATGTTGTGTTGTGCTTTGATTATTGTCTTCGCTTCTTTTGTTTTTCCGTTGTTTGCCTATTTGGTTTAGCTTGATGTCATTGCCCCCAATGATGTTCAGATGTTTCCCCCAAGCTAGGGTGAGACATGACCACGTGATATGGTATGATAATGGATGTAAATGATGGTGAAAGAAATGACTATGACATGTGTCCAAATAGATGGGGGAGCTGATTCGAATCAGAAATAGAGCTTGTTTCTAGGTTTTGACTATATATTTTTATTGCACCTTTTCAGTCCTTTTGATTTTTATTTATTTTTGATTGATTTTTATTTTTTGTATTTTTCTGTCACTCGGATGCCTGTTTGCTAGGTTTTGATCAAGGTAACCATTTTCAGAAGCTAATTCATGCACTAGCTGATTCAGGTATAGAACTTTCTGAGATGGATACTATTGATAGGTTCATCAAATAGATCCCCTTCTAGTGTAGACAATTGATATGCTCCTAATCCATACACTAATATGATTACAAAGGGGCCTAGCCAGTTAGGTTCAAATTTCCCTTTCTTTTCTCTATCCTGCTGATTTTTAGGGTTTTCCTTTAGGACCAAGTCTCCCACTTGAAAGACTCTAGGTTTGACCCTATGATTGTAGCTCCTTGAAATTCTTTGCTAGTAAGCCTTTAAATGATTGACAACTTGCTGATAACGTTCATCTAGTAATTCCAGTTCTTGTAGCCTAGAGACTTTGTAATCCTCATCTATAATGATACCTTTGAGTGAGACACAGAGTGATGGTATTTCTACCTCAATGGGTAAGATGGCCTATGATTTGTACACCAAGGCATATGGTGTAGCTCCTGTTGGTGTTCTGATACTGGTTCTGTAGGCCCATAGTGCAGGATTTAGCTAAACATGCCAATCACGTCCAACATAATTTACCATTTTCTTTAGTATTTTCAGAATCATCTTGTTTGAGGCCTCTACTTCGCCATTTCCCTGTGGATAGTATGGTTTTGAGAAACGATGTTGGATATGGAATTGTTCACATAATTCTTGGAAATATTGGTTTTTAAAAGGCCTACCATTGTCTGTGACAATGGAATGAGGTACCCTGTACCGACAGATGAGGTAGTTGAGTATGAAAGATGAGATTTGTTTTCCAGTGACTGTTGTTAAAGGAACTGCTTCTATCCATTTTATAAAATATTTTGTTGCTGTGATGATGAACTTGTGTCCATTAGATGAAGATGGATTTATTTTTCCAGCTAGGTCCAGTCCCCACTTACAAAAGGGCCATGTTGATGTGAAGGGATGTAACTCTTGTGCTGGTGCATGAATTAGATTACCATGAATCTGACATTTCTGACACTTTTTAACATATTGATAGGACTCCTCTATGTTCAGCCAGTAATACCCTAAACAAAGGAGTTTCTTAGCTAGGGTTAGCCCACTTGAATGAGTCTCACAAATACCTTCATGGACCTCTCGTAAGGATGTTTTAGATTCGTGATGTTCCAGACATCGAAGAAGAGTACCATCTAGACCTCGACGGTAAAGGATGTCAGCAATCAATGTATGTCGGACGGATTGACAGATAAAGTTATGTTTTTGGTTTCTAGAGAGATCATGAGGAAGGATATTATCCTTGAGGTAAGTATAGATCTCTCCATATAGTGAGGTTTGAGTGTTGATTATTTGGAATATGGTTTGCGACTTAGGATTAGCTTATGCAGGGTTAGATAGTTGTTCCACCATAAACTCACAATGACCTTTGTTTTCCTAGTAATTGCAAAAGGGAAGCAATTGTCGCCATGGCATCTGCAACCTTGTTCTTTGCCCTTGGTATTTGCTCAAACTTGATATCCATGAAGTAATTTTTAAGATCATCTATCATTTTCTTTTAAGGCATGAGCTTTTCATCCTTTGTCTGATACTCATCATTTACTTGATAGATAACAAGCCGTGAGTCTCCATACACTTGCATTTATGTGATTTTCCATTCAATAGCTACTTTGATGCCGATAATCAATGCTTCATACTCAGCTATATTGTTAGTACATGGAAACATTAGCCTATAGGATCTTGGGATGGTATGCCCTTGAGGTGTGAAAAATAGGATTCCAGCACCAGATCCTCTTTGTGTATATGATCCATCAAAATAGAGCCGCCATTGTTGTGTTGTAATATTCAGGATGTCTACATTTGGAAATTCAATGTTCATTGGATGATGATCCTGTAATGGAGCTTTAGCTAGTTGATTTGCTATTACCTATCCTTTGATGGCCCTCTTGTTGACATATTGTATGTCAAACTCGCTCAAGATCATGACCTATTTTTCCAATCTTCCTGTTAGAGCAGCCTTACTGAGTAGATATTTCAATGGGTCTATTTTTTCTGAGCTTAACTGTATGAGTCAACATGTAGTGTCGCAACTGCTAGGTTGCAAAGACCACTGCTAAACAAGCCTTCTCTATGAATGTGTAGTTTATTTCATATTCGTTGAGTGTCCTGCTGATGTAGTAAATAGCTTGTTCTTTTCCTTCAGAATCCTCTTGTGCCAATAAAGCTCCTAAGGATATGTCAGTTGTTGTGATATACAATATCAATGGTCTCTCTGCCATAGGTGGCATGAGTGTTGGAGGTGACATCAAGTATTGATTTATCTGGTTAAAAGTTGTTTCACAGTCATGATCCCACTTGAATAAAACATTTTTATGAAGTAGATGATTAAATGGGCGACTCTTGTCTGCCAGTTGGGAGATAAATCTCCTGATGGATTGCAACTTGCCTTGTAGGGATCGTAATCGACTGATGTTTTTTGGTGGTGGCATATCCATCATTGCTTCAACCTTAGCTGGATCCACTTTAATACCTTTTTCTGATACTATGTAACCAAGGAGTTTTGCTGATGTTACCCCAAACACACATTTCTTTGGGTTCAATTTGACATTGAACTTTTCCAGCCTAGTAAATATTTTATCAGGAATTTCCAGATGTCCTTCCCTTGTGTATGATTTTTCTAAGATGTCATCCACATAATCTTCCATGAAAGTTGCATCATGTCATGGAAAATAGTGGTCATCGCCCGTTGATATGTTGCACCTACATTTTTCAATCCGAAGGGCATGAAATTCTAATAGAATGTACCCCAAGAACAAGTGAATGCTGTCTTTTCTTGATTTTCAGGTGCTATTTTTATTTGATTATACCTTGAGAAGCCATCCATTAAAAATAGCATGCCATGTCCCACTGTTAGATCCACAATTATGTCAATGCTGGGTAAAGGAAAATCATCCTTAGGGAACACCTTGTTTAAATATCTGAAATCCATGCATATTTTGATGCTATTATCAGGTTTTGATACTGACACAATATTTGAGATCCATTATGCATAATCTATGGACCTGATAAATCCTGCATCCAATAATTTCTTCAGCTTGGCTTTAACCAAAAGGGCAATGTGAGGATGCATCTTTCTTAATTTTTGTTTGACTGGTTTGATTCCTTTTGGTAGCAACAAATGATGCATGAGGAGATCTGGATCTAATCCTGGCATGTCAGAATAAGACCATGCAAAATTAATGTGTTTCTCCTCAAAGAATTTTGTGAGTGCAGGCTTCTCCTGTTCTGTCATGGATGCTGCCAGATGTAGGATCTTTTCCTTTTTAGTTGTTCCTAGATTTATAGATTGTGTTGGTTCTACCAGTATTGATGATCTATCATGGTAATGCTATGGGAGGGTTTCAAATCTTCCATCCTTCAGTGCCTCAGAAAGGTTTTCACTGTTGGATACGTTCTTTATTTTTTATTTTTCAAAATCTAATGCTGCCTCAACAAGGTTTTCACCATTAGATTTATTTTTCTTGTTATCATTTTTGCAACTGGAAGATTTGGAACCCTCCTATTGTGAAGCATTGTTATGAGTGTTATGGATAGAGCTCGTATCAGGTTCGTCACTATAAAGATAGTTTATGATAGCATCATTGTTTGGAAAGACTGGTAAATGAATAGGTTCGATGGGTTCCCAGTCAATAAGTTCAGGATGTCTTAAGGGTAATAAGTCATTGGGTTGAATAAGGTTGACTGTTGTAAGTGTTTTGATGGCTAGGTGGTCGAAGTTTTCGATAGGAAGGTCGAGGTATATGATAGTACTCACCTCCAAGTGGTCTGACTCACTCAATGTCTGATTGTCCTCGCTTGAGTCATCAATATTTGTTGATCCCATTACAAATGGTCTATTTCCTGAACTTTTTCCCTCCTCTCGTAAGGGTGTATATGCTTGGATAACATCAATTTTTTTGTCAGTATAGGATGTAGTAGATAGATGATCCCATTCATACTCTTTGGAATCTATGTTGGAACCATCTCTCATTTGTAAAATCCTTTCTACCATTTTTTGAGCTACTTCTTCCTTTGATTCCCCAGTATAGCCTAATCCTGGTTTGTCTTTACACTGCAATGTTAGAGGTTGAATAGGTTCAATAGTACCATCCTTTCTCTTGCCAATTGGTCCTTGGCCTTCATAGCCCATTTTCTCTAAGATTTCCTTCCCTTTTCCATATTGATTTGTTTTGATGCTGATATTCGCTGATGTTGAGGCTTCCTCGTTTTTGTATAGCCAATTAAGAATGGATTTGTTCTCTGACTCATCTTCAAGGGTACCTGATTTTATAAACCTTTCATTTAGAGCTATGATTGGTTGTGATGAACTTGGTGTGTTTGATATGGGTTGTCCATATGATTTTGGTGATGGTAGCAATTGTGATAGACACAAAGATTGCTCAAGAGAATATTTTCCTAAGCCTTTGTCCTTTAACTGAACCTTGTCTAAAAATTGTTGTGACAAAAAATTCATAGGACCTTTAGTGTTTGATATATTTGTGTCCGCAACAATTATTTCTTTTACCTGATCCTTCTTCTCAATCCATTTAGATATGAAATTGGGTTGTCTTTCACCACTAGATGAAGTGGAATTGTTGACTTCTCTATTGTGGGGTACCAGAGTATCTTGATTTTCTGTTAACATGTTGCAAGTCTATGGATTATTGTTGTCAGCTGATATGGTGACCTCCTATCCATTTACTAGAAATTTCAGACATTGATGGTATGTTGAAGGCACCACTTGCATTTCATGGATCCATGGACGACCCAATAGTATGTTATATGTTAGATCCTTGTCTAACACTTGAAAAACAATGTTTTTGACAATCAACCCTACTTGTAGTGGAAGTATAATAAGCCCCTTGGAAGACCTTTCCTCTTAATCATATGACTTTGTTATCTTTCTTGTAGCGTCAATGGCGTTGTCAGAATAGCCTAGTGCATGAATCAGTTTCAAGGTACAAATATTTGACCCAACTCTTCCATCTATTAAGACACGCTTGATGCGGTCTTTATGGATTAGAACCTCTATATGTAAGGTGGCATTGTGTGGGTGATTTAGAGACACATCATCTTGTTTAGAGAATGATAGACAATGAGGTGTAGTAAGATGTCCCACCATGGATTGGAATTGAAAAACATCCAAATTATTGGGCACTGTTGTAGCTACTAGAGCTTGTTCCGGAACTTCTTTATGTGATGGTGAAATTTTGAGAAGTTCTAAAATGGATATTTGTGCGGGTATCTTTTGTAATTGGTCCACGATGCATTATTGATACAATGTGGGAGTAGTGTTTTTGGATGAAACTCCTTTTAATATCATTTGGACTACCCCCTTGTCATTATATTGACTTGTTGATGGTCTTGTGTTTCCCTGATCTTTAGGACATTGATTTGATTGTCCGATGTGTTTGTGCTTGGTGTCATGTTGAGGGATTCAATGTCATTGATGTTTAGGTCATCTGTCTGATTATCAATGTTATTTGTCTCAACCTCAGAAAGGCAAAGAATAGTGGTGTCATAGACATAGTTGATACTTTTTCCTTTACCACTTGAAGAAGACTCTCCTTTTTCATAGTTGGGTAATGGATTGGTAAATGTAGTGTGATCAGTTTTTGTCTGATGCCCTTCGAAAAACACCTTCTTTGCTTCGATCAAGTCTTGTATCAAATGTTTTAGTTGCATACAATCATTTGTTTTATGTTCCTTATTCTTATGAAAATTGCAATAATTTGCATCATTCCACTAGGATGGTTTTACCTTCAGCTCCCAATTTCGGGCCTCTGGTAGAGTGATAAGTTTGTTTACAATGAGTTCTGTCATTGCTAATTCCAAAGTTTTTCCTAATGGGGTGAATTTCTGTCGATTGGATTTTCTTTGGTATGACAGTCGAGATTCTCCATTGTTGGTGTTATTGTTTTGAGTAGTGCTTTGATTGTTGTTTTGGTTTTCATTTTTATTTGCTTTGACGGTTGATGTTGTCAAATTAAATACTGGTTTTGTATTGTCAATTATAGCCTCATTGCTTCCAATATTTCTATTTTTCTACCAAAATTTTGGCTTGTCGTTGTTTCCATAGTGATTTGTGTTGTTGGATGTTTCACTGTAGTGTTTAATCACTCCTCGTTTGACTAGGGCTTCTTCGATTTTAAGCCCATTTTCAATTACCTTTTCAAATGTTGGAGGACATTATAGTTCGAGTCTATAACTAATGTCATTATTCAAATTGTTGATAAATAATTCAATCTTCTCCTCTTTGGGTATAGATCGAGGATATATTGTGAACAATTTTCTCCAATGTTGTAAGAATGATAAGAAAGTCTCCCCCTTTTTCTATTTTAGGTTATACAGATCCTTTATGGTTACGTCATGTGCTATGTTGAAGGAGAATTGAGAAATGAAATTGTTGACCAGTTCTTCGAAGGATCGAATCCTTGGTTGTAATTTTTGAGAACCATTAATACAATGGGCCCCCAAACTTCTAGGAAATAACCTCATGAGGTATGTATCTTCTTGTGCAAACTCAAGGCTCATTGTTCTAAATTCTCATACATGGTCAATCGGGTTTGATTTTCCATTGTATTTTTTGTATTTAGGAAACTCACAATGCCTTGGGAAGGGTATCATATCCACACATGGATGAAAAGGGTAAGGAAAAATGCCCTTTAATAAGTATTTCTTTGTGGTTCCCATTTGCATATTTTGAACTTGTTCTTGCAAAGTTTGCATTTGTGTTGTTAAAGCAACCACTTGATCTATGTCTTGTGTGTTGGGTGGTTCTATTTCGTTTGTTCTTGGTGTTTCTTTCAATCAATTCATGTCAAAATCCTTTGGTAGTTTTGCGCCTAACTCTACTAACATCAAGAGATATTTATTCATGTACTGTTCTAAGACCTTTCCATAAATTTATGAAAATTTGGGTCTTGTTGGGCATGTTGTATGTATTCTTGTGTTATTTCATTGTTTTCATGTTATTGGAATCAGTAAAAGGAGTTTTCTTCAGTCATTTTTGGATCTTCAATTTCTTTCTCTCTGAGTTTTTGTCTTTGCAACCTTGTTAAGATTGGAATACAAATTTTTGGTTGTTTTCTATAGACTTGAATCTTCTGTGTTGTGATTAGTGTCAATTTGATTTTAACAAAGCCAAATAGAATGATGTATTCTATTGATGAGGCTAAGTTGAAAATATGATTACTAAGTTTTTGTCTCGTGATGGTAGGATGTTAGAATCTTGATGAGGAAACTTGATTCAGTAATCTAGATTTATTGTGATAATTTGACACTTTGTGTTTTGTAAGATCTGGTTTTATGTTTGAAAACAATTTGAATTGTAAAAACCTACCTTGTTTTAGGTTTTTCAGACATTGCTTAAACTGTGAAATGTTTCTGACTGGTAAAACCTGAGTTTCTGATGGCAACCAATCTGACAAACATTTCTGAAACGTCTATTTTTTTTAGTTTCGTGGAAGCACTAATATAGAGGGTATACACACCGAAACAAAATGTAGAAGCGCTAAAAGGTCTGGTAAAAGTGCTATCAAAAAGAGTAGAAGCACTAAAACAAACCACTGATGTGTTGACAGACTGGTAATTATGACACTGGTAATGTTTGACAGAAGCGCTATGAGTTTGATCAAAAGCGTTGAAACAGTTGGCAGAAGCACTTTTGTTGACTGCCGAAGCGCTAAAAGATAACTTAAAAGCACTAGAACAAACTGTAAAAGCACTATGACACTGATATTCTAATTTTGACAGAGTTTGTTTACTGTTTGACAGAAGCGCTAAAATGTGTGACAGAAGTGCTGAAACAGGTGGTAGAAGTGTTGTTTTTAACTGTAGAAGTGCTAGAATAATGTGCAAAAGCGCTATAATAGATGGTAGAAACACCATTTTAATTTGTAGAAGCACTAGAATAATGTGCAGAAGTGCTATAACAGATGGTAGAAGTGCTGTTTTATTGTCAAGCGGGGGTGGTAATACGGGTCTTGCAACTGCTATGTCTACTTTCTCTTCTTCTTCGTCTAAGACTATGTATGCTGTGAGAAATTGATGGGGTGTCTTGTTTTTCTCAAAAATGAATGTTCTCAAACTGCTTATGATGTCAGTTTGGGTACCTTCAATGTGTGCATTACTTGGTTGAAAGATTGGTGTGGTTAGCCCCAATTGTTGAATGGGAGCTGTAGGTCGCTAAATGGTCATAAGGTATGTTGTATAATGGTTTCAATTTCCTTATCACAATGTCATTCACTACCTATTGCCAAGCAGGAGGTAGTAACATGGGTCTTCCTACTGCTATGTTTTCCTTTTCTTCTTCTTCGTTCAGGATGATGGACGCTGTGATAAATTGATGGGGTGTTTTTTTTTCTTCGTAGATGAATGTTCTCAAACTGCTGATAATGTCAATTTGAGCACTTTCAATGTGCATAAGGCTAGGTTGTATGATAGGTGCTGTAAGGCTGAGTTGTTGAATGGGATTTGTAGGTTGCCAAATGGTCATACGGTGTGGTGGTAACTCCTGGTTTTGGAGGACAAACCTAATGCTTCCAAGATTTGTCTACTGTAAGAACTGATCAGGTCTTGTAGAGTATTCTATGGCATGTTGTGGGATGGAGGATTGACGAATACGTTGACTACGGTTAGGTTCCTGTGAAAGAGCTCTTCTTTGAATATAGGCCTGTGAATTCAAGGGCTCTACAACAGAATCATCAATGTAACCTCTAGCGAAATCATGAAACCTATAGAGGAATGTTCTATGATGAAGCAAAATCTTCCTATTTAGATACAAGAAATGTCTTCTTTGCAAAAGGTTTCTATAACTAAGTGGTGTCTTGGGTTTTCTAATTCTCTTGGCAAGAGATTTTCTAACAAACTTAGTGGTTTTCCAATCTCTAATCATATATTCTTTGTTTGATTTTGTCCAAGTTTTTTTGTATTTTTTAGGATGATCTTTTATTTGAATTTTAATGATTTTGAAATACACAACAATCAAATGTAGATAGTTGTTTTTAAGAGCTGTAATCTAAAAATATAGTGTATGTTCAAAAGAACCACTCATGGTCCTATTTTCACTAGTTTGATAACAATAAAGCACTTCAAACAGACTCACTCTTAATAGTCAAAAAAGTCATCGTTATACTCAACAACCCATAGCTTAAAATTGCATCACTCACACAGCCGTGTCACCCCCTAGAGAGTGCCTGTGTTTTTGTCTTTTCCAGGTGCATACTCAAGGTTAGATTTCTCGATCCCCTGAGCAAACAGTCCATGGCAATTATATGGTGAGTGTCTTGGGGACAAATTCTTCCCTCCCCTTCCACTGTGAGTATTACAATGTCTGGCTACTGACTCGGCTGGATACTACACTAGGTTTTTAGAAAGGGTTTCTATTCGGAGGGGCAGGTGATAAACTCCCTCAGGAGATGTCCCAACCTTTCGAACAAAGGTTTTGGGGATGGTTATCATGCACACTTCCGGAAAAGGTGTGTTTCCCTAGATTCGCTTTATATTTTAGAGTGGGGTGGAAAACCTGGCTTTGGTTGTTACCCACTTAGGTCATTCCTGTAGGGTGAGTACTTTTTCCCACTATGATAGGCCATCTAAAGGATGTAATAAAGCTTTGAAAATGCATAAAATAAAGGATGAGTCTGGATTTTTGGATCACCCAGTTAAGGGGAGAGCATATGTCTATCAACCATACAAACACAAAAATCAACTTTGTTCAATTTTTAGAGCCCAAATGAAAATTTTCTATCTACGTGAAGATGTTGATCCAAAAAAAGACATGGTGTTCATTTTTAATCCCAAATTGAAATGTTTGGTGACTACCCTAGATTAGTAAATTTTAAACCAAATTGAAGAAGTGACTATCCTAAGATTGGTAAATTTTAAACCAACTAAAGAAATGAAGTCACTAGTCGCGATCGCATCAGATTCAAATAATGATTTACAAAGTGTTATAACAGAGATTGAAAGAGCTATAGAAATGCTTAAAAGCGCTGTAGAAAGTGGAAGAAGTGCTATAAAATCCTTCAAAAGCGCTATAGAAATCATTAGATGCACTAAAACAATTTTGAAATTTGATAGTCGAACTGTGCTGAAATTTTTTCACTCGAAGTGCTAAAACAGTTCTCCAAAGCGGTATTGTATTTGTCAGAAGTGCTAAAACAAGTAGAAGCACTATAGTTTGGCTCAAAAACGCTACAAAATCTTTCGATCGTGCTAAAATATTTACGCTAGATTCCTGTACGAAAGCTTTTCAGCAAAATTTGTTAAAAACATGGGGTTAGGCCCCACGGTGGGCGCCAAAATGTAAGTGTGGAATAAGTAAACAAGTAAACAAGTAAACAAGTAAACAAGTAAACAAGTAAACAAGTAAATAAGTAAACAAGTAAACAAGTAAACAAGTAAACAAGTAAACAAACTAAAACACTTCTTAATGAAACATTGTATCAAGATTAAACATGAATTAAACTATTTTAAAGCACAAAAAGCTTGAAAGCATCTCATTGTCTCCTATCTCCAAAGATTTGTCAATTTACAGAGGGTTCTTAGATTTGTAAGCACTGTAACTGTATAAAATTCCTATCTAGAGAATGGAATTGATGCTAAATGCAATGACGTGATGATTGATAATGGAACTAAAAAGCTATGATTCTACTATAAATGAAGCTTGATGGATGAAAGCTACAGTAAAAAAAACTATGGTGCTATTGTGATGTGAATTCAATTGATGTTGTGATGCTAAGATGCTATTGCTAAAAATACTAATGCTATGCTTAAGATGTTTGAGTGCTAATTCCTACAAAGTAAGCTTGCATAAAAGATGATAATTCTCGGGATCCATTTCTTGTGAAAAGAAGCTATATTTATAGATTTATGGTAGTACATTTGTATAGAGGTAGCACAACAAAGGTTGAGATTCAATCTAGAGTTTTGAATGGTAAGAGTTTGAGAAGCTAGAGCTGATCATGGGGATTGTTCCTCCCCATGAAAACACCAAGCAAGATGATAGGAAAGATCAGAGGAAGAAGATTGAGAGGATTTCCTGCAGGTTTGTCCCCGAGGCTTTCTCGTGAATGCTAGTTGCATTAATTAGATTAAAAAAATCTAATTTTATTGGTGAGTGAATAGAGGAATATATTGATTTATGCCTTTAATTGAATATTTTTGATTTATTCAATTTTAGCAAAATAGGAAGATTTAATTAAATAAAAAAAATATTTGATACTTTCTTATTTAATAAAGAGGAATATGATAGTTAAATAAAACTTTAGGATATCTTTATTTAATTAAGAGGAAATATGATAATATAATTAAATAACACAAACTATTGAAGTTGTGTATTTAATTTAAGATATAATTTAATGGATAAAGTATAGAAGAAATAATGATGATAATAATTAAATAATATGATAAAATAGAAGAATTAATAGTGAACTTAATATAAATAAATATTTCTATTTATTTACTAAGTAGATGAATTTAGGATTAATTAATTAAATAAATCATATTTAACTAATTATATTCTCCAGACCATTTTTAGGTGTATACACTTGGTATTGGGGTCTTCAACATCTTCTTTTGAGGACTGTGACTCTTTTTCTTCTTCATAGGTGACCTCATCTATAGTCTCATTCTGATGCTTTGGGTGCTCATGGTATTCATCATTAAATGGGTCCTCGAGTTCCTCGTCTGCTCCTTTAGCAATCTCCCTCTGTTATCTCTCCATTTCTTTTGAGATTTACATGGTTGCTTCCATCTTTGGTGGTTCTGTTAGAGGAGGTATGAGGAGACCAGCCATAACTTGGGCCATTGCAGCTTGTACTACAAGATTCATTAATACCCCAGAGAGTTCCATGGGTATGCTTTGCACATGCCTTGCAAAATCTTCTGGCAGGGTGAGAGTAGGCATTGTAGTTGTGACTGCTGAAAGGACTACAGTTGAGGGAGACATTGATGAGGATGATAGTGGAGATGTTGTAGCGGAAGATGCATCCTGTACTATAATTGGAGCGATTGGTGAGGTGGAGGCAAGGTGTACTGAGATGTCCACCATGGGCAGAGAGGAAGCGGGTAATGCCTGAAATGTGGGAGGAGGAGTAGTAGCAGTGGAAGTGGTGGTGATGGCAAGAGAAGAGGCAATAGGTAGTGACTTTGGTTGCTCAACCTCTTCTTCTCCTTCATTTAGTGGGTCTTCCTAGATTGTGGGAATCTTGAAGAATCTGCTTGACTTCTTTTCCTTTTTCAAGGTCTCACCCTCTGAGGCCTTCCACAAATAAACCTTATACTTGGGATGGCATTCAGTTACCTCTTTTCTATTCCTTGATTTGGTGGAATGAGGAGATTTTGGAGCTTCCTCGGCTGGGGCAATGACAACTCCACTATCCATTTCACTCTCAAGCTCATCCTCGAGCTTGCCGTTTGTCAAAGTGGCCCCCTGGAGCTTCAACTGGGTGATCTAAGCATCAATCCATTGTCCTATTCTATGCTCCACTAGCTTTGTCACAATGTCGAGGTCATTAACCTCTTCCTCATTCCAGTTTGTTAAGGGTAATGGCATGTGGGAAGAAACATCATATCTCGGGTCCACAATGGTGTTTTCATCTTCTACAATTTGATCTGGTACCACGAAGAGATTGACTGTCTTGAAAAAGTAAGCAATCATATGCATATGATGCCTCATGCGTACCTCCTTGTCATCCTAGTAGTTAGCCCATAAATCTTCAATGTGGTGCAAGTGGGCGTATTCTCTTCTGAAAAAATTCTTTAATTTTTTGTAGGGGTCTATTCTTGGTCGAGTAGTGTGAAGGCCCAAGTTGTATTTGATAATCTCCTTTTCCAAATATTCTGCACATTGGGCAGTTGCAAGCACATACATTCCCTACCTGAATGTGAGGGGATATGATATCCCTACCCTATGCTTTCCACTGAGGAGAGTGTGTGCATTTTACAATTGCCTAAAAACTTCTAGCAAGATCAGCTAGTCATTTGGGTATCGGGGTAGTTTTTATGACCTTTCAAAGAAGCCCTCCATTCTAATGTAAGTAAATTTTTGGAACTATATAAACATAAACCTGAACCTGTGAATGAATGCACGGGAACTATGTGTGACTCTCCTCTGAAAGTCCCCTCCAAGGATTCTGATAATATGTCCAATGAAGGCATCATTCACCCTACAATAATCCTTCTTGAAATTTTGATATTATAGCTATGGGTGCCTATCATATACTTTCAATTCCCTTCTTGGAGTTGGGATTTGTGCAACAAATAAACCTCTGTAGGGAAGTGGCTCAGCCGGGAGATACACCAAGTAAGAGGTCATATAGAATTGAGAGGTATTTTTGATTGCCAGGAACTATTGATGCAAGTTGTCATTGATCATTTTTTCCCAATGAAACTTGCTTTTTGCTTTGATTATCTCCTCAATGAAATAAAACATCCATTCTTGAAAGTAAGCAGTAGTGGGAATGCCCATGACTCTACTCAACAAGGTTACCAAGTCATGATAATCTTCATAAAAGTCGCTTTTGAAAAACTCTTGGGGCACCTTGTTTGCGATGACCCTCTTCTCTTTTAACTAGTATTGGTTAATTAAATTTTTGCATTTCAGAGGGTCAACCTTCCACATATTTTCTACATACTCCTGTGCATCTTCCATAGGGTCAAAGGTAGGAATATGAAATGTTTCACCTATGGACCTGACAGACAGATCTGCCAACACCCTGCCCTAATGATCAACGATCCTTCTACTTTCTTCCGGATAGGATTCCTTGCAAGCCCTTACCAGTTTTGGGGCTACAAGAGCAAGAAAGAAGTCATCTGCCTTGGCCAAACCACCCTTTCTAATTTTCCTGGCATTATCTATGGTTGGGTTGATGATGACCCTCTGTCTGAATTCATCTATATTAACATGTCCAAGGTTGGTATCTGTGATTGTGTCCTAGATGGAAGTGACCTTGGAGGTGACCTCTATCCCCTAGAACTGATACTTCATCTGATCTTTATCTTCCTGTCCCCTTGGGACTTTGGTAGGATTCTTCCCTGTCTTTCTCCATGGAAACTCCCGATGATCCTACAGTTGATTCCATAAATCTTGCAACAGAGGTGCAATAAGCATATTCTTGTATAAAATGAGGGGAGCGTTAGTGAAATCTTGTAGAAACAAGGGTCAGATCAAGTACATCAACGTTAGAGATCATAAAATACATTAAAATTCATCATTCAACTCTCGCTTGGGGGAGACAAGGCAATGCTGGCCTAGGGATGTGGGTTTCCCTGGGTTGGTAGCCATTTGGGAGAATGCAGTAGGGAGACAGTGCAGAGGGCATGGCGGCCCACATGTGGCCACCCGCATCAAAATTTCTGCACCTTTGATTTAGGGGCCACATCAAGGCGCTAAGGCATTTTGGGCATGTGGGTCCACCGTTCATGAAATTTCGGAGGTGGTAGTTCAATCATTTCTCATGCGGGTCAAGAGGGTGTGAAAGCTGGGGTCGTTAAGGTCGTTTGGAGATCCACCATTTGGAACAGTGTTGGCATGGGGGAGGTCCGCATACAGAGTCTTGCATTGCGGGACCCACATGCAAAAAGGATGGCTCAATTTAGCTTTTAAGTTTAACCCGCTCAGAGTGATGCGGGTAGGAACCTACATGATGCTGATAGGTGATGACCATTTTGGAACAATGAAGATGGGAT
>VDFB02000015.1:553140605-553642372 GCA_007258455.2 Sequoia sempervirens
TGATTGCCCTCCAAAGTATGTACCGCCTCATAAGCAGGGTGATAATGGTGTAGGGCCCTCTAATCAATCAAATGCTCTTCACAATCAGACAGGGAATCAGTACATACAGCCAAATCATCCGCCTCATATTCCCACACAACATATGCAGCCACCTCATGGTTAGCATTACATCCCATAGCATAATGCACAATACAACAAACCTATGTACCAATATCAGTATCCACCTAACCCTCCCCCTCACTAGTACACAATAATGATTAGACAATTTGATTTAGCAGGGTATCAATTATATCCTTACCCTATGGATGGCAGCTGGAGAGGTCTGGTGCCTAAGTTTACAGGGAGTAATGCAATTACTGCTAAAGAACATTTAAGGAGTTTCAATGTTTTCATCCAAGACATAGATGTGCCATATGAAGATTTACACATGAAGCTATTTATGATGTCACTTATTGAAGATGCTAGGGATTGGTTCAACAGCTTGCCTGCATTCTCAATCAATTCTCTCCAAGGATTCCAAGACCGATTCTTAGAGCAATATGGGAATCTAAATGCACCAGATGCTGCTCTTCATGAATTGATGCAAATTCAGAAAAATCAGAATGACTCAATTTATGATTTCAATCAGAGATTCAATAAATTGCAGAATAAAGTACCTCCTGGATCAAAGTTGCAAGATTCTGTAGCATTGAGTGTCTATTTGAATGTGTTTGATCCTAAAACAAGGTATGAACTGAGAAATAGATTCCCAAGAGATCTGGCTGAAGCTCAGAAGATAGCATTGACAATTGAAAACAACAGGAAGGCTGCTGGTATAATTAGTAAAAGAGACAACCCTAGGGCTCCTCAACAAAGCAATAATTATCAGTACAGACAGGAGAATACATACAGAAATGAGAGGCCAAGGTTGCATGACATGCCTTATAATACAGACTGGAAGGATGGAAAACCTATAACAGCTAGGCCTAGAAACAAAGAGACTCCTGATCCATTGAGCAAGAAGGGAACCTATATGGTAAGTAACAATTATTTTTGTGAAGCTTGTGATAAGCCACATTCTCCAGATTATTGTTTTGTGGCCCAGAGAATGCAAGAAGAGGGAATGTTGATGGGAAACAGTGGAGAAGATCACATGGTGTATTTGACTTCAAATACTTTTCACCATGTTGTGGAAGGGTACTCATCTTCAGAGGATGAAGGTCATGAGTATGATGTTTCAAATTAGAAATACAATGTTCATATGGCTGAGAAGCAAGTCCTTTTTGACTCTGAAGAAGATTATATAGGGCCACATTCTGTAGAAATGCCTACTCAATACAGTATGAGGAGACTCATTGATGAAGAGATAGAAAGATTAACTATTGCTATAGTTGAAGAAGCCAAGAGTAAATACTAGTTGAGAAATAGGATAGTAAATGAGAAGGAAGGTGTCCCTAGGGGAATCTTTATGAAGGATCAGAAGGTGACACAAGGAACTGTGAAGAAGCCAAAAATTAGATAGCCTGATAAAGGTGAACAGAAGCCTGTCCAAAAGGAGGAAGTGAAGGAATTACACAAAGAGATGCAAAAGCCTGACCAGCCTAGTGAAAGAGAGAAGGAAGAAAACAAAGGGGAAATGTCAGAATAGAAGAAAATTGTTAAGGTGGAGGGCTCTTCTTTTGACTTCACTCAGGCGTTATCCCAGGTAAAAAAATTTGTTCCTCTACTTGAGATGATGAAAATTAAGGAATATAGAGACAGTGCTATTCAATTGATAATGAATTATGAAAATAAAGTAGCTATTAAAGCAGTCAATAGGTAGGAGAAAGTAAATATCCCAGAAGTCTGCTTGAGTGATGTATTAACAACTCCCCCACATGTTGATCCTTTTTTCACTACATTACTCATAAATAACAAATTGCTGAGGAATTGCATGATAGACTCTGGTGCTGCTATAAACATCATGCCAATAGGAGTTATGAAGTAGCTTGGCATGTGGGTTGATACTAATGGGGGTAAGTTCTATGCAATGGATAACATACCTGTTCCTGTGGTAGGTATTATGAGAGATGTTGAATTCAAACTAGCTACTTATCCACAGGTGGCTTATAATATAGATATAACAGTAATTGATACCCCTCCTTAGTTTGGGATGCTTTTATCAAGACAGTGGATAGCAGCAGTTGGGGGAAATATTCAGTTTGATTTGTCTTATGCAACTATTCTAGTGAATGGTTAGGAAGTCAGGTTATATAGGGAGCCAAGAATGAGCTAGGTTGTTGACTGTATACCTCAAGATCAAATCAATTGTTTCTGTGATGTGGATCTTGGAAATTTCAAGATGGAATCAGCTCAGTCAGAGTTAGTCAGTACTGATCCAATTGAAAAATATGTTGCGCATGACTGCAATGGTGTGTGGAGGACGTACTTTGGTGGAGCATGGGAGCCTGAATCATTTTATTGGCCAGAGTCATCAAAATAATGTACTTTTGATCCAGTGAATAAATTTATTGACACCACACAGGGGAAAAGGTATGAAGACAATGGTGATATCATGGATGAGCAACATGAGATCAATCATACACTGCAGCCAATAAAAGATGAGACATGTGCAAGTCAATATGGTTCATATGATAGCCCACATGAGGAAGACGAGGATATTGAATTTCTTTCCTGCATATCATATTATGACATAGAAGGCAGTGTATGTTTTGAGGGATCCAGTGAATATTCAGATTGTGAAGATGGATTTGTGGATTTTGATTTGCAACAAGGTGATTCTTGCAATTCTTGTGATGATCAGGAAGAGGAAGTAATGGAAAATGTGGATCCATTTGATAGAGAACAAGTAACACTCCCAGCCACGGTTGAGTACTATGAAGATACATTTGATGATGAGGAAAATATTTTTTCAGACAAATAATGTGATGTGTCAAATTATGGAAAAAATGATTGTGTTGGTAATCTTTCTTATTTTTCATTCTCTGATGATCTTGGACCTCTTTTTGATGATGACAAAAGTGAAGAATATAACTATTGTGATGAAAATGTAGAAGCTTGTTCACTTAGCAATGAGCAAATTTCAGAGATGCTAACTCTTGAATATCAGAGATATACACATGAAGGTGATTCTAAGGTTTTGTGTCCAGCTTGCATTTGTTTTGACAGTGAAAGATTTTTGTGTGATGATTCTTATGACTCTCAGTGCATTTCTCGAGTTGATGGTGAAACTTTTCAAGTTGATCAAAAGTCTGTGTCCATTCAAGATGAGGTATGTGATTCTAAAATTTCTAACTCATATGGAGAAGACATTTGTCTGCATGCCAAGGATGATAGAATTCTAGCATTGATTGATTCATATATACATGATGTTGAAGATGTGAATCATATTCAATTATTGTCTCCAAATGACGATTTGAAGGAGGTGCAAAAGGTCTCATATTTGTTGATTTCAGACAGTATTGATATAACAAAACTTTTTGTTTCTCAAGAGAATCACTTTGATGGTGACTTTTCAATACAGCTAGGAGAGTGTTTCATGATACATAACAGTGAGAAAGATAATGAGGAATTTTGTGTTGAATATGCATATACCTTGTATGTTGAAGTTAACAGAGATTTTCCCCATGATGATGAAGGATTTGAACTACAGAATGATGAAGGGAATTTGGGTCAAGCTGAGTAGGGTGATTTTCTGAAAACTCTCAGTAATAGTGATAGAGAAGATTGCATGAATATCTTCAAGAAAAATAAGATGAACTTAAGGAAAAACCAGATATATTGACAGGGGAAAGTATGGTTTGAGTTTCAGATCGTAACAACTCAAAACAGGTGAAGTTGAAACACAGAGGATTAAGGGTTGCCAATGCATGGACAAATCTTGCTTATCCTCTTTAAAATTCTTTTCCATGCACAGTAGATTAGGGTTTTGTTCATATCCATTTTGCATTCACTCTCCTTTCATTCCATCATGCTACATGTCCATTTCCATTCTGCTCACCACTCATCATTTTGTGTCTGGTCTGCTCACCCAAAGATCTGGATCCTTGCAATGATCTTACTATCATTCATCCCCAAAGAAAGCCACTGTTGGAACTGTAAATTTCTAATGATTTTTATGTTATCCATACCCATGCATTTTCCAATTGAGTCCTACCTTGAGCACATTTTCCTCCCTTCATGATATTTTTACCGATATTTTGCCCATATAGCCCCATAATTTCCATCGAGTCTTGAATAATTCTCATTATGGTCTATATCGGCATGAGTTCGTTATGGCCTCCCTGACCCATTGAGTAGTCTTGTTAATATGAGTCTGTGTTTCCTATCGGCAAGACTCATCTGATGTCATAGTGATCACAAGTCATGTGCATTCACCATTCGGCGTGACTTTTTTCATTGTTTCGGCGACAGAAAAGGAACATATCGGCGAGAGTGTTGTATTCAGTATGTAGTCTCACCGAGTAAGTCATGTTTCACTGACTAATGCACGTGGATATTTATCAGCCAAGCTAAGAGTATTCAGGATAAGGTCTTGGCGAATTTTTATTGTCTTACCAACTATCGGGTCCCAAGCAAACATTTCGGCCAGACTAAAGGAATACGATATGAGGTTTCAGCGAATTCGAGGTGTCTTGCTGACCGGCGATAAAGCAAAGCATATCGATATAACAAAAGGTTTTCAGGGTGAGGTCTTGGCGAGTGACCTTCAGTCTCATTGATATTACACAAAAGGGTTTCTATCGACGTGAGGTTGTTTTTGTCTTGGCGATCAAAGGTGCACTCGGGCTGTTTCGTTGAGACAAAGGTTTGACCGATATGAGGTCTCCCCGATATCATAAAGTCACAATGACACATAGGAGATAAAATGGCTTTCGATGAAATATAATATGGTCTACGAGAGGTCTTCCCGACACCACTGGGTCACGGTGAAAGAAAATGAGGAAAAGGAAACGCAGCTCGGCGATAGCAAAATACAAAGGGACAAAAGGATACTTCTTGACTTCGGCATAACGAGTAGATTGTTACAGCGATACATGTGGAACGAAAGAACACATCTCGGGGAAACATAAAGTAATCTATATGACATCTCCCTGACTTTGATGGGTCACAGCGAAGCGATGAATAGTGGGGGCAACTAACATTGATATAATTTCCTTCGACATACTTACAGGGTTGTCTCAACGACTGTTCCAGTGTTGATTAATAAAATTCATATGATGCTGGCCGACATGAAATGAGCTCAATTGCAACTGTTCGCTGACATTGGAATATGAAATGATGTGTCTGTTCAGATGCATATGTATAAATATTCATTCCCGATTGTGGATGAAAAGGATGAGATGAGATTAGATTATAGGAGATAGATTAGGAATGGATACAGTAGAATAAAGTCCTCATATCAGAGACTATGATGCATGTTTTCAAATGGCGATTTCAATGAAAACCAGTTGTTGTGGCAGTTTATTTCTGGTGTCAATTATCTGTTGAGTTTATTGCAAAGTATTGCTAAGCTGTCTCCAAGTTGATTCTTTCTGGTTGTTTAAATTGATATAACAAGTTTATTTTCAATTTATCAGTACACATTTATTGTATCTGTGTGATTAATTGATTGGTTCTTTCAAGGAGAGATTAAATCCTCTTAGTTGATCACAGTAATCAGGGAGATTCATCTGGATTATTAAAGTAGAGCTCAGTATTCATAATCCTGCATGTTTATACAAGTTATAAACAGATCATATGCCAAAAATTTGAGTTTCTGCCAAAATAAGTTGCCCACTTCTGTTTCATTTGACTCTGCATACCCAATAAGGCACTAGTCTCTGCACTTCATCATTTGGATTCATTCAGTTTCTTTACATCTGTTAATTGAGCTTTTTAGGATTTAGATTTAGAAGATTGCTATTGCTATTTGTATCAAGTTTGAATTCATTTGTTCACTTCCATCTGCCATTGTGGATAAATCATTGCAAGAAGAATAATCATAAGTCAAGTCTGCTTCATTCAGATAGGTACACCTGCCTAGGTCATGTAGCACCTAAAGAGTAGAAGGTTTAATTCATTTGACCTTGTCTGTTACCCTAAAGTGTATCAAGAGATTGGCAGCCTCTGAGGCATCTCATTGCATTTCCTTTGAGAGCTACATGGTACCCATATTTTTCTCAAAAAAATAAATATAATATTCTATTTTTTTCATGTACAGAACAAAGAGCCCCTGATTTCTTTTTGGTGAAAACCTGTTATTCACAAGAAATAAAAAATAAATATAATAATAAAATTAAATGATAAATTATACTTTTTGGGAAGCTTATAATAATGACTACATACTTATAAAAAATAAATTTTAATTGAATTAATTTGACCCCCCAAAAGGTAAATCAAAAGTTGTTTTTAATTAGCATTTTGATAGGTGTAAAGGAGACTCTATTATAGGTATGGTTTAAAACTAGCAGGGTTCTATCCAAGTGGGTTTGATCTAAGGTAATTTGATCAAACCCTCTTCAATTGGAATGCTGTAAATGGGAATTTTTAAGGCTTAAATCATTATATTTTCTAAAAATATGTGATTTCAGAAAAAAATAGAATCTCCCAAAAATTGTAAACCAACTTTGTGGGATCACCCTTAGATCAGTATGAAGTGTGTAAAGTCTATATTTCGAGCTTCAATGGAACTATCTTTCATGCATATGTTAAATGAAATTGTAACAGTTCAAAACTTTGTTGTGTGTCATAATCTCT
This sequence comes from Sequoia sempervirens, assembly GCA_007258455.2. NCBI lineage: Eukaryota > Viridiplantae > Streptophyta > Pinopsida > Cupressales > Cupressaceae > Sequoia > Sequoia sempervirens. The sequence continues at coordinate 553,147,323 of VDFB02000015.1, forward strand.
TCTATATATCTCTTATTTTAGTGGGAAGTGAGTGCACTTGGACAGTGAGTCCACCTACAGTGAGCACCTATGTAATATACTATAACCAATTATAATATATTATGAGCTAATCCTCACTGTGGTTTTTCCTATTTTGGGTTTTCCATGTAAAAATCGGTTGTTCATGTGTATGTGATGCTTTTCGGTGCTTTCTTGCTTTCATTCATTGCTAAAAGTTGATTATGCTATGAGGATTGAATTGTTAAATACTTAGGTGGTTTAAAAGAATACTGATTCAGTCCCCCTCAGTATTTTGAGTGTTCAATAATTGGTATCAGAGCTTGGTCACTTGGAAGGAGCTTAACCTCTTGTGGAAGATCTTGGAGGTTGAACACATGGTTGTTACAACATTTCCTACTCCTTTGAAAGAGATACATGTTGTTGGGTTTACAAAAGAATAGTTCATGGTTAACATGAATTGATAATTCATAATAGCCCTTGAAAATTTAGAAAGAACTAAAAATGAGAACAATGATCTAAAATAAAATGTCAAAGAAGAAAATGAATGTATCAAAAAGTTGAGAGGGAAAATCAAGAAGTTCAGAGAAACATATAAGGAATTCAATGAGCAATTGAAGAAAGCCAATGAGTCAATTACCAGTGAAGGTGCAAGTTGAAGAAGGAAAAAGAATTGAAGAATATTTGAATTCAAAGATGAAAAGAAAATATGAGGAATGTTCAAAACTTGAAGTTGTGACCTTAAGATCAGATCTTGAGAAATCAACAATTCATTAAGAAAAATTCAAAATGATCTCTACAAAGATTTATGAAATGATTAGGATTTGAGATAGGAGAAAGCTCAAAGGAAGATCAAACTACAAACCAACTTGAAAAGAAGACTGAAGAAAAGAAGGAAAATGGAAATCAAATCCAAAATAAAAGGAATGAAGCTAGAAGACTACTAGTCAGACAATAAAATGCACAAAGGTACCATCTTTTAATGGTTTTTGTTATTCTTGCAATAAATTTGGACATAAGGCTATGGAATATAGAAGCAGAATGGATTAGAATGTTCAATATTTTCACATTCAATGCTTTACATGTAAAATATTTGGTCATAGAGCTAATGAATGTAGAAGTCAATTGTTGAATGGTTATAACAATGGTAGAATGGTTCAATCTTTCAATGGCTACTATTATACACGCAATGGATTTGGGAATAAAGCTTATCAATGAAAATCTAGAATGAATAGAAGTAAGATTGGCCAAAAGAATGTCATTTACTACAATTGCAATAGACCTTGACACATTTCTAAGTTTTGCATAAGCAAGAATGTGAAGAACAATTTGGTAAAGAAGAATGATCCTATGAAAAAGGTTGATTTGATAGAGATGAATAAAGATATGGACAAGATTTGGAAAAAGAAGGAAGAGAAAGAGGTTAGGGATGAGTTTGTAGGAACATCCAGTGTAGATGTTTCATCTAGAAACTAAGAAGAGAGCTTTGGATCAAGGGGAAATTTAATGGAAATCTTTCATCCCTTTCCAAATAAATGGTGTTAATGCTTTAGCACATGGATATGAGATGTATATCAATGCATTTGATCTATTGGAGAATATCTCAATAGAAAATATCATGATACAAGCATTTGTGGAGAATTTGAAGCTTGACTATGCATACAATTAAGGGTTTGATAGCTTTATTAGTTAAATAATTTAAGGAAAAATTAGGTTGAATGGAAAAGATTTATAAGTGATTACACTTAATAAAAATTCATATGCAATAATGTTTTCAAGAGAAGAGCATATGAAGAGCATAATAGTTCATTTGAAGTATCTGAGATCTGGGGCAAGCAAAACCCTAGCTGGAAAGCATAGTAAAAGGTATTTATGATCTCTATTTGCCATAGTTTTTTAGAAAAATAATTTGAAATAATTTGCAATTGCTACTCATAGGGTTATTGAGGTCATTGAATGACCCCAACCTAAATTCAAGAAAAATCCTAATAAATCCATAGAGGTCAAGCCTGATGGTGCATTTTCAAGAGTTCCCTATGGTGTCCTACATACATAGGACATAAGAATATATATTCATGGAAAATTAGAAGGGTATGATCATTCAAAGCTTGGAAATGTTTGGGTAAAGGAGCTCACTAGTGATGATTTCGCACTTAAGACAAAGTATCAAAATTTGGATGTGGAGAAGCTTGATGTTTAACAAGGGTTTCCTAGCTTTTTCCATAATAATGCTTGGGTGAGAATTGTATTGAGCTACATTCATGATAAGTTTGTGTGGATAGATATGCCTAAGATGATCACAAAGGAAGTGATTAGGGAATGTATAGGTTTATTCTCAATCGGACTAGTTCTAGTGCTTAAATCAGTAAAGAATGAAGTTGTGATGGAACTTACTAGTGGTACATATGACAAGAGGGAATTGACAATAAAGAACATCAATAACCCTATAGTGAAGTACGTTGCAATGATGATTGGGTACAAAATCTACTTTTCAAATAGAGAATTTTTTTCTTTTGGCCACTGCCATCAATACTACCTATGAAATGATGGAGAAAGGAGCTCATGATGACTTGTGTAAGCTTTTGAGACAAAAAATGGTGGAGAATTTAGAAAAATACAAAGGATTCAACATATCCTTTCAAGTATGGCACACCAGTTATATGTTTATTATTTTACTTCTTAAAAGAACTCCCTGAAACAAAGAGAGTGGTGTGGTTTAAATGAAGCCCTATTGCACATAAAATTAAGGACTTTTTGATAGGTCTTGGAGATGATAAGACATAGGATGATGCCCTTGTGGAATTCTTTGTAGTATTTTAGAAAAGGATGCAAGAAAGGGAGATGATTCCTTGGAATATGGTGCAGAAGTACAAGAATGACATTACATTCTTGCTGACAAAGGATGAATGTATTATACAAGTTGTAGAACCCAAACAATTTGGATCCTAGAGATGGGATATGAAATCAATGAGAAAAATATTGTAGGGTCTGCGAACTACATGCTAAGAAATCCAAGAGACACCTCTAAAGAGAGGTATGGAACTTATGAAGAGAATTCCATGGAAGTCCACTTGGACCAAAGGAAAAAACAAATAAAAATATAGTGGAGAAAATGACTACAAAATTTACTTAAGCAATGGGCCTCACACCGAAACAAGTTGAGGAAGCAAAGGCTAAGTCTAGTGCTTTGGGAGGTTCATCGGGTGTAAGGAGATCTGGTAGAGCAGCTACCACTCCTATAATTTCTTAGAAGTCCTCTAAGACTAATCCTACCTCAGGAGAGAAGAGGAAAGTACCTGAAAGTGCTTTAGTGAAGGAAAATACTTCTTTGATAAAATAGAAAAAGAGGCTTGAGAAGGAAAAGATTGCTCCAATAGAATTACAAGCTAGCCCTATCAAAATGAGAGTGAAGACCAAGGCTACCAAAGAATAGTACTTGGGTGTGAATGTGGATGATGAAGAAGAAGGACCATAGTTGGCCTACATGAGGAAAATTGAAGCTTCACAAGGTGAAGCCAATACAAAGAAGAAAAAGTTTGATATTGTTGATACAAATAGTGAGGTTGAGGTCAAAAAGAAGAAGGAAGGATTTAGAATGGAGATGGAACAAAAGAAAGAAAATTTTGAAAAGGCTTGAAGAAGACACTAGAAGAGAAGAAGAAGAAGAAGAAAAGAAACCTCTAGTAAGGACTCACAGTCCTATGAAACTTAATGCACTATTTAATGGAATTGTGTAGAATGAAATGTTAGAGGAAACTATTGCACTATACACTAAGGCAGATGTGGTGGACAAGGCTGCCAATATTGAAGCCATTATAAAATATATTGTTATTCTTGAAATAGACATGAGAAATCTAGAAAAAAACCTACCTACAGAATAATGGAATGTATTGATTAAGATAAGACAAGAAGCCATAAAGGAAGAGGCTAAATTAAAGGCTTATCCATTGGAAAATATTAGTGCTCCTCTTTTCGAAGAGAATAAAGCCACATTGGCTACATTGTTCAAGAAGGAATTAAGAACAAATCAAAGGGTGACAAACCTTATGTGCAGAGATCAAAATGATCTTGAGAGGCTCCAAAAAGAGTTTGTTGAAAAGGTTGTAGATCTAGCTCAACGATAAGGAATGAATCTAGAAATCAAAGAAAAAATGCATGTGGTAATAGATGCTTTAGATGAAGATGCACAAAATGATGATGCTCAACATGAGCATGAAATAAAGGAAGGAAATGTACAAGATAACATTCTTTTGAAAGTGGAAGAATTTTTTGTTGAAAATGTTACTAGTGAAGTAAATGTTGAAATTGAGAAGAATGTTGAGGAAGAAGTTACCAGAGAAGACATTGCAAAGAAGGATACTTTTAAACCTCCTTCTATATCAAAACCTGATATAGAGAACACTCAAGGCCAACCAAATTGCGTCACTCCTCTGAATAACACAGATCAATCTTCTAGTGAAGTAGACACAGGGAAGAATGATGAGAAAAAGATTGAAGATGCATCCGGTGATGCAAAAGGAAAGAAAGAAGTGGAGACACCAGTTAACATTGGTGACAAGGAGTTAAAAGAGAAGGATGTAGAGGAGAGCTTAAAGACCATCGGTGAATCTTTTGGAATCTCTAGATATTCTTTAAAGAATTTGTTAAGCATGTAGCTTAAATTCTAGCTTGTGTTTTCCTAGCTATTACAACTGCCTATGCAATAGGGGCATGTGGATATGGAGAAGATTTCCTCTCTTCACAAGCTTGAATTGGGAGATATTTTCTATGCATCTACCTAGAAAGAGATCATTGAGACACATTAGAAGAGTGAAGAACTGATTAGTGAGGCTGTGAAATTTCTACATGAAGCCATACCCGATGATGTCATTAACAACACTCTGTTTGGTATAGAAAAATTGAAATTTTTACTTGATTCTTTTAAAGAGTATGCCACCAGTTTGAAAGGAAAATTAGAAAAATAGTTGGAGAAGATATTGGATTAGAAAAGGTTGTTAGATGTCATAGAGAAGTGTTCCCATGCACACAATAAATGTCAAGAAAATCTCAAGGGTGTGCAGTCTTGTGTGGCAGAGGCCAAAGCCTTGTTTCAACTTTGTATGAAGTGGCCTAGATCAACCAAAAGCATAAAGGATATGATGGAATCAATTGAGTCCTAGATTGAAAAATATTCCAGGGCCTATGATCTGGCACATGACTTGGATGGAAGCACAAGGGAAGCAATAGAGAGTCTACATGGAAGTTCTTCAAATTGCAAGCACAAAAAGAGATCATTTTCTAGTTTGATAATCTCATGGATTTGGTGAACTCTAAGTTCATATATATTTTCAGTTCCTTGTTGAGTGTTGATAAGGCTACAAAGCTAAATCTAGTACCTAGAACTCTAGATGAAGGTGAAGAACTCTTGATGAAACTAGAGACCCATAGCAGAATGCTTGGTATAGCAAAGAATATTTGGGAGGATGAAAAACAAGAATGGTAAGCCCATCTTGAAAAGCTGCAAGAGTCAACTTCCTCCTCCAAGTGACAATATTTTTTTCTTTTATGCATTTTATTTTACTGTTTCATATTTCTATGTACATATGCAAATGATATAAGGTATATTTCCAAAAAAAAAAAATTGTTGGATAGCACTCCTATGGGGAGTCAGTTCATTTTTTAGTTTGTATATATTTAAATATACTTGTTAGGGGGAGATCCATTATGTGAGAAGACTATTGTATGCACCTTTTTCCCTTGATGTCAAATGGGGAGAGTAATTTTTTGTATAATTAAGGTATGTTTCCATCAATGAAAAAGGGGGAGATTTTTTGAAGGATAAGGATTTTTTCATTGATACATTTGTTGGCAACATGATCATGTGGGAAGAACATAGGTTGTCAATACACTTCTAATCTAATTATGTTGGATGTTAGAGGAATCCAAATCTAGAATATCATATTTTTTTAGCTCTTGGTGTCAAATTTATGAGTGACAGTAGATCGGTCTGGTAGTCACAGAGGCTTCTAGTGAAGTATACATGTTTTGGTGAATCTACACCTCTTCATGGATTGGAATTTGACTTTGTGGTTTAGTGGAGTTGTTAACAAGTGTCATTAGAGTATTTGTTATAGATGGCATAGATTTTGGAGGTTTTCATATATGAATGTGGGTGTACAGTTGGAAAACTTTGTTATTAGGTCATTACCGGTGCCAACCTAATGAGTTTTGTATGTTGCAGATTTTAAATATGTATTGATCCATTATGTGGGTGCTATTTTAGGTCCATGATGACCTATTTTGGATTTTTGTGAGTTTTGAATCTTGGCACCAAGTGTGTATGTATGCATCTTGAGCTGACAAGATATAAATGAAGGATCCTTTTCGATATTTTGTAGAATTGATAAGTAACCAGAGTTTGTGGATGCAAATAATGTGAATATAGAATGAATTTAGAGTAAAATGGAGTATTAAGTCAGATCAGTATGAAGTGTGTAAATTCTATATTTTGAGCTTCACTGGAATTATATTTCATGCATATTTTAGATGTAATTGTAACAGTTCAAAACTTAGTTGTGTGCCACAATCTCTTTTATCTATCTCTTCTTTTAGTGGGCAATGATTCCACTTGGATAGTGAGTCCATATATAGTGAGCACTTCTATAATATACTATAACTAGTTATAATATATTTATTAGAAACCAAGATTGGACATGCAAAACAAAAAACCTTCAACAAAAGAGAAAAACAAAAAAAGCAAAGCTATTGCAAAAATATGTGCAAAATATTATTATTCAGGAATTCATAATTACATGAGATGATTTTCTTTATAAAAGAAATCTATGCATAACCCTAATCTTATCTTGAGCAACAAGATAGCTCAACAAGATAAGGATGAGAATAATTAACCTCGGAATTAAAATATTACCTTAGTAAAGTTATGCAAGTGTAATTAAATATTAATTACACTAACAATATTGTGAGCTAATCCTCACTGTGGTTTTTTCCAATTTGGGTTTTCTACGTAAAAATGCGATGTTAATGTGTATGTGATGTTGTTGGTTGTTGGTTGTTTTCATGCTTTCATTCATTACTGAAACTTGATTATACTATGAGGATTGAATTTTTAAATGCTTAAGTGGTTTAAAAGAGTACTAATTTAGCCCCCCTCAATATTTCGAGTGTTCAACAAGAAGTCCCTCCTAAATAATCAAGAGATTTTATTTCAAGTGTATTGTGTAATAGAAATGATGACATTTTTTTTGTATCATATTTGAAAGGATCATGTGTTACTTTTGGTGGTTTGCAACATTTGCAAAATGTGTAAATTTAGAGAACACACATGAAATTGGAAAAAAAACTAGTTACTTTTGGAAAATACAAGATAGTGACATATGGGCTTAAAGATAGAAACAAGTTGAAGAGATGTGAGTTAGTGAATACAAAAATTTTTGTAGTTAAATTCATGAGGATTTTTCAAGAGAAAATAGTTTATGAGTACGTAATGCATACACATAGAGCTTGATGGTTGGATGAGCATTGCAAGTTGTGTAAGGATACATTTCCTCTTGGTACCATTGTTTCTATTGTAGAATTTTCTAAGAATTACACATTGCAACAAAAAAATGAAGAACAATCTCAGTATTACAACTCTATTCATGTTACTATTTTTGTACACATACCATTCATGCATGCACATGATAGCATAAATAAAGACAAAATATATTAAGATACTATCACGTAGACATCAGTGGCGATCACACTCATTCCACAAAGTTTGTGCAAGGTTGCTTTCAAATTTTCTATGATAATTTAAGGGAAAGAAATATCAAATACAATAAACACATCATATGGTCAGATAACTGCACATCACAATTAAAGAATTCAATGATGTTTATTGGTTGACTAGAATGCATGTGATGAGTGGTGCTCAACATTTTTGGAATTTAACTAAGGTTGGACATGGAAAGGGAGAGCATGATTGTTTCAAAGAATGTGTAAAAAGATCCCTCTTCCATGATGCACCTAAATTTTATTGGTAGTTATAGTATCACCCTATAATCCTTCATTTTTCCACCCTCTTCCTCTAGGACATCTTGCTTAGGTGTGGCTTTCTTAGTATTACAACTGTATTCAAGTTATAAAATATTAAATTTTTTCACCTTTAGTTTCTTAGAAGAACTTCCTTCTTTCTTCAATAATCTTAGAGTATACTCCTCTCTTATAGCTATAAATTATGATTCCTCTTATGTATTCCCTTCACCTAGTGGCTTGAATCTTATATTATTGATGCATCTAATTTTTATGGGTTTGTATTTTCCATTTTCTTAACTCCTTTTATTCCATTACATGTTTCATCATTTTTCTAGGTATTTAAGAATTTTAACCACTCTAATTGTGTTTTGGATGCACCATCTAAGCTAGGAGCTTAGCAAAATTCTTGTTCCTCTCATGTATCCATGCCCTACCCTTGCACTATATCCACTACTAGAGATAACATCATTATTCCATTACACTATCATATAGACTCCTATCTATGAAATATACATTCTACATGTCTTCAAGCTCCTTTTATGTAAACTCACACTTCATGATCATCAACACCCACAATACTAGCTCCTCAAGATATTTGTCACCCAAGAGTATGTGTGCTTAGATATGACATCCTCCTCTTGCTACATTATTGTTTCCTCCTCCTATAACAAAACCATTTATATCCTAATTATTCTAACCTTCATATTCATGATCTTCACCTTACTTTCTAATCAACCTTCTCAATTTCATGTTCTCTAAGATTCGATATCAATTTATACAATTTCCACTATGGGTATCAACTAAGAGAGTATTAGTGACACAAGCCTAATCATTAATTAACACATAAAATGGAACATTGACACATAATATGTAAAATAAAATGTTTTATTTTTTAAATATGAAGGTTTTTTTATAGACTGAAGACAAAAACTAACTAAACCAAGCATTTAATAATGCCAAAAATTATTGAAAAATGGACAACAATGATCTTAAGAGAAAGCACCAATGCAGTGTAGCCCAAAACATTTGGGAGAGTTGGAGAGAAAAACAAGACCATGCCTAGTGTAGAAGTGTCCACTTGGACATGTTAGCATTGAAAATTTGGCCCCATGAAGAACAAAACAATAATTAGGTTGCCTTGCAACTTCACATTTCATTTATCCGATGATTTCTTAGGTAGTAGAAAAACTTTCATCATGGTCAAAAAAATTAGAGATATGAAAAAATGAGAGGTTATTATAGAGGGACTCTACATAATGCTATACCTTTAGACAAAATGTTTCTAAGTGCCACAATTTTTGAGAAACAATGCATCAAAGTTTTATAGTTTTTTGGATTTAGGGCTCTTAAAAGAAATCGTTGATACAATATAGCCTAGAATGATCTGGCATGCTAGGGTGCGAAATAGGACCTTTCCTAGAAAAAAATTTCCCACCTAGATGTGTTGACACTATTGGTTTGGTCATACAATGAACAAAATGAAAAATTCTCCACCTTGCTACTGGCAACATGAGCATGTTCATATATGGTGTTGTCATTGATGGTTGTAGACACTGAAAAATGTCCTAGGCCTTTGGACATCATTTTTCTTATCAATTTCCCTTCTTCCTTGCATAATTGAATAATTTTAATTATTTGATTATTTTCTAAAGTCACTTCATGTATTAATTAAATAATTTTAATTATTTAATTAATTCATTTCTCCTTCTTTATTCTTCCTTCGATTAATTAAATAAATTAATATTTAATTATGTTGCTAATATCCTTTTTCTTTCTATAATTAAATAAATTTCTATTTATTTAATTATTCATTCTTAATTTCTTATTTCTATAGTTAAATAATTATTTTAATTATTTAGCTATTCATTTAACCTTTTCCCTCCCTAATTAAATAATTGATTTAATTATTTAATGAGTTATTCCATTTCCTCCACTTTTAATTAAATGGTTGCTTTAATCATTTTAATTAAAATCCCATTTTCCCCATTCTTCTATAATTAAATAACCAGATTGATTATTTAATTGCTCATATTCCCTCTCAAATCAAATAATCTTATGATTATTTAATTTGCTCCACTTTCCTTTCAATTCCTCTTTTGAATCTCAACCATTGATAATATCACGGTCTTATTTTAATCTCCACTATTCATCTTTAACAAACCCTATTCCTATCCTTTTTTGGTGCAAGCAACCTCATTCGTTGATCTTGGCATCATATTGGATTTTTATCTTGAGCACCCATTTGAATGGATTTTATATAAAAGAGAGTTGTCTCCATCATTCAAACCTTGCAACCACGATTCTCTAAAATTCTTTCTATCACTATCATGTGTCTAAGCACTTGCATGCAAAATTTTTTGAGGGAAAGCTTATACATATAAAAAAAATGGAGGAGATGCAAGAAAGATGATTCAATCATGGCATAGGGATTTTGGTATATTGATTTGTTATTTGTTTCCTATTGCTATTTGTGCTTTCTTGTTTGGATTTGGGTCTTTTGGGTTTAGATTTTAAGTAGTTCTGGTTATTACTATTGATCTTTACCTTTGCACTTTATTTTAACTCAGTCCTACATTGGTGAAACCAATGTGAAGCAAACAAAATTCAAAGAAATTCATGAGTTTTCCCAAGTTTGCAAGTCCATACAATGCATTCATGAGACAATGCAACACAATTGTTGGACAATATGACACATCTGATTGACAAAGTGATGAAAACATTGTGTGTGCATTTGTTGGATAGCACGATGCAATCATAGGACAAAATGCTACATTTGCTTGATTTAGAGAAATATTTTATTTTGTGGTTTTTTGTCACTTTTCTAGTTCTTAGGTTTCATTCTAATATTTTGGCAGACTCATTGCATTCTAGTTATTATTTTATTTTTTTCCCTTTTTTCCAAATCTTTTTGTTTTTCTAGGTTCAAATACTGTGTTGTATTTGCTGAACAATGTGATGTAATTGTTGAATAGTGAGCCACAATTGCATGAAAGTAAGCCGAAACTATATGACAATGAGTCACAGTTGCTATCACATGAACCGTAGTCACCATTAGGTTCACTGCATCTATTGCACCGCATCCACAAGGAAAAATGATGTAACTGTCTATTTTGGGGTTAAATGGTTTAAATTCAAAAAAAATCAATTTCTTCCTTTTCCATGCATTAAGCTAGAAGTTTTTTGGTGTTACTAATATATTTTTGCAATGTGTGACGATTGATTGGAGAAGACACTATTATCAAACTACTAATCCATGTTCTTGTAGGATGATCAGTTGAAGAAGACAATATTATCAAAACTACTAATGCATGCTCTTGCAGTATTTTGTGTGTCTTCATTTTTTATTTAAGTAGGAACATTTCAATTTTGGGTTTAAAATGAATTATTTTCTTTTTTGTTTGGTGCATTTGCACTTTTCTTTTGTAGAACCCTAAGATATTGGTGAAAGTATCCTCTCCCTTCGCCTTCATGGATCTTGGGTGTAAGAGAAATCACTAAATCTTATTTTATTTTTGTATAAGGTCTTGGATTTGGATAATTGATCACTCCAAGGGGTATGACCCAAAGCGATTTTTCCCTCAGGTGCTATATAAATGATTAAGGTGAAAGCCAAGGACTAACTAGCAAGTACCTTACCAATAGCGCCAATCCAAAAGGGGAGCTACCCACATTTATGTGAGATATTTAGGACCCCAAGTAGGGTTGGTTAAATCCTTAAGTGGCTTTTTGGGTGCTAGCAAGGCGTCAAGTCCTTGAGCAATCACCAAAAACATTCTTTAGAATCCCACTCTATTGATTAAGTTTTTTGCATCATTCTTAGTGTAAGGGATGTGAACCATACCCTGAAGATACTCACCATATGGCTCCCTTGCGATGAGACATAAATGCATGACTTAGCATAAGTTATGTGTAGCTTTCTTAGGAGATCGTGATTGGGTCATCCTTTCAATCTTGGAGGCCCCTACATGTCCTATCTCACAAATACAAGAGTGTATACACCTATTTAGGTGTTCCTACATTTGAGTCACAGGAGATTCTAAGTTGTGGGCATGAGATTGCTACCATTGGTATTGAGCTTAGGATTCAGAAGTGCTTGAGGTGTTTTCAATTTTTATTAAGACCAATGGAAATTGGGATGAATTTTCCCTATGAACATACACTATTCACATAAAAATTTGAAGTCAATAGCCAAAATCTATTTTTAGAGTGCTTGTTTCTTCAATCACATTACCAAAATTTCCCAAAATGAAAAAGAATTCAAAACCATTCAATTTGAAACCAAAATACTATAAGATGCATCTACTGAATAGTAAACCATATTTGTTGAATAGTGAACTGCATTTGACAATGACAGTGCACCACATCTGTGAAATAGTAAGCCGCATTTGTGAGATAATGAACTGCAAATGCTAGTCCTTAAAATTTTGGGAAAATTTTCATCTTATTACAGTCCTAATCACACCTTGATAGTGACCTTACTTTCTGATCATAGACTTGCTCAACTTAATCAGTCCATTTCATTGCATTCACCTAGGTTACCTTTCATTGCTTAGTTGGTCCTAGTTAATTCTTAGCCATATGCACCTTTCAGATTTCATACTAGGAAACTTTCCATACCTTTGAACATTCCATGGTCACTTATCTAGGTTTTCTTTGACCTTGTCCCTAATTTGGGTCTCAAACTCATGTCTCAGTTTAGACTCAATTTATCAAATCATCATCCTTTTAGCATTTATCCTTTTAAGGTCTAGACAATCTGGTTTGTTATCTTTAGCTATCATAACTTGTTTAGCATCCTTTTCTTAGGTCCTAAAGGTTGATATCTTTAGTCTCATTGGACATCCCTAAGTCTTAATCTCATGTCATAACTTTGGTCATAGTCTCATTTAACTTAATTGCATATCATGTCCTTTTGTCATAGAGTCATTATTATCCTTGCATTTCACATCTTAGTCCTAGGTGCATTAGCATTTAACATCTTTATATTCCCAAAAGATCTAAAAAAGTATAGCATAGTTTCATTACCTATCTTGCATTATCACTTTGCATTGTCAATCCTTAGGTTGCAAGTCTTATATGGTTCAAACAAGGTTACAAAGGAAAACAAAGGACAAGGATTCTTCAAATTATCCTATTTTCAATCCCACTAGAGAAATGAACCTTAGGTCAAACTCAAATCCATCTCAAACACCACAAGGGGATACTACAAATCCATTTGTCGATCTTACATTAATTAAGGTAAACAGATGTCTAACCCCCAAAGAAATTGAACATGCCTCTTAAGACCCTAGAATAATATGTATTATGGATGAGCTTGTCAATGCAAACCCCAATAAATTATTTCTCACACTTGCCAAGAAAGGTGCCAAACTCCCATTTGATTTCAATACTTCCACAATAGTAGAGGGGGAAATACAATCACAAACCCAAGGTCCTAGTCAAAACATATTCTCACAAGGTCAACTTGTTTCACAACAAATGCATACTAGCTTACCATTTGGGGAAACAACACACATTGCAACATCTACACACTTCCCCAATCCTCTGAAATTTGGAACCAAGAACACATACCACATCCCAAGGACCAACCTTCACATTTGGTAGCTCATTTGCTTCATCTTCTAGTTACATGGGTACGACAATTACAAATCCATTCGGAACTCAAAACACTACACCCTCAATCAATGCAAATCAAAACCAACCTAATAAGACAAGAAGGATTCATATTGTCACACCTAGAGTGCAAACACAAATGGTCAACACTAAACCTAACCCCAACATGACCTTTGGGACCAACTTGAACACCAACCCCCTTCCATCACAACATGTCACATCAAACACCAATTTCATACCCCAAAATCAATCCAATACTAGTACTATGTTTGCACCCCACTATCAACAAGGTAATTAGAATCCTTTGCAACAAAGTTTAAATCCAAATCACACATTTATGTCCAACCCATAATATAACCACTTCAACACTCCTAATGCCAATATCTATCCCCTTATGCAAAGTCAACCCAACATGACACCATCTCCCGTGGATGCCTTGATGCAACATATACAAGCAATACAACAACAAATAGAAACATACAATTGGAGACAACAAAGAAAACATATTCTATGGAGGAATTGTGTCATTATCCTTTTGATAGGAGCATATGCATGCTACCTTTCCCCCCACACTTTAGTGCTCCAAATTTTGAAAAGTACAAAGGGAAAGGAGATCCACTGGAACATATACGAGAATTTAAAATGGCATGTATGGATATTGCCATTCAACCCACATATTTGATGAGACTATTTCCATGAATCCTTTTAGGGAAAGCTCTATAATGGTTTTCACACCTTCCTCCTAGGATATGAACATGGGGTGAATTGGCTGACAAGTTCATTACACACTTTTCCTACAACATAGAAAGCGACGTAACCCTAGAAAAATTGTGTGAACAAACAAAAAGAGGTGGGGTCACTCACATATATTCTATCAAAGATGGTGAAGCACATCTAGAAAATTTCCTTCTCCCATACCTAAAAAATAGTTGGTTACCATTTTTATAGAGATCCTTAACACAAAATTGATGATTCAACTTCAAATTCAAAGTTTCACCACCTTTGAATATGTCATTGAAAATGGTGCCTTTATCAAGAAAGATCTTGTGGCAAAAGGACTAGTCAAAATTTTCAAAGAAACCCCAAACACTCCTAGTGACAAAGGAAAATTATGATCTCAAAATAAGAATGTTACCAATGATGGGGTAGTTGATGCTAAAGTGGTAAACAAAGGAAATTCCACCATTCATCTTAAAGGTTGATCCAAATCAACAAACCAACACCTAGTCATGTTCAGACAATTAATGTGGTCCAAATAATCAACAACACAAAGGTCCCTCATGAGAAAACATGCCCAAAAGAACATACACACCCTTAGGGGAACCCATTGAGTTATTTTTTAAGAAAAGTTTACAGTCAAACATCATTTAGCTTTCAGACCTCAAATCATATGAATTCACACTAGTTAAACCAAACTGGTGGAAGGAAAATTAACTCTATGAATACCATTATGGAAAAGGATATAAAACATCATCTTGTTGGACACTCAAGAACCTCACCCAAGACCTTATTGAACAAGGAGATATATCGGTGGATAATTCATAAGGTGAGGCCAATGTTGATCACACCATATTCGAAACTCCCCTGCAAGACCATGGAAAAGGGAAGGCCTCTAGTTTAGGGGAAAATAACAATGCTAATTATACATGAATTACACATGAATATACCATTAATCACATTCGAGCCCTTAATAATCATGTTGCTACCATTACCATTAATAAAATTTTAGAATGTGTTGTTACCACTTTTAAAGCTAAGGTGACCCTATAAGGGGATACCTCTAATCCATAACTAAAAAGTAAATATAACCTCTTGGATCATCTAGGAAATAGTCCTACACAAATATCCTTTCTTGAATTTCTTTGTATATCCCCTGAACATAATCCCATTGTGGAAAAAGCCTTGCAAGATACATATGTGCCCACTAACCTAAATGTTAATCAATTTTAGGCCATGGTCGCATTCTCCAAACAAGATCTTTATACACATAAGCCCAAATCATAATGATCCCTTGCACCTTGAAGTATACATTAATAAATGTAAAATTAGATGAGCCTTGGTAGATGGTGGAGTAGGTCTAAACATATGCACACTAAAAATTGGTCATTGCATTGGGATTCTTTGAGGCTTGTATAGATGAATATAAGAAAATTGTTATCAAAGCTTATGATGATGTTGAGCGCTTCTCTAAAGGATTGATTACACTTCATGTGAGGGTTGGGCCTACTACTTAGAACACAATATTGAAAGTCTTGGATCTAGACCTACTATATAATCTCCTCCTTGGTCTCCCATGGATTCATTCCATGAGATTCATACCTTCCACCTACCATCAATGCCTAAAGTTTCCCCACAATGGCATTGAAATTACCATAATAGGTGACCATGATCCCTTCCAATAGTGTACAAATCTAAGAGGGACTACTAAATTTGAAGTTCCTATTAATTGAGAATCTTCATACCCCACATGATCACATTACATTGATCCATACTCATTCGTCAAATCATCCACTCCATTCACTACACCTTCTGAAACTAAGTTCTAGATTCATGAAAAGGGATGTGGAGAATATAACATGGAGAGCCTATTTTATTTTGGAAAGCTGCCTACACCAAAATCTTATGGAAAATATCATCCTATTAAGAAAGATTCAAAAATAATCATCCACAACCCTCCCACTACTTTCACTAAGTGTAGATAATTGAGTAAAGAGTTCATAGGCGAGGATATTTCTACATGGATTCATAAACATGAGGAAGAAATTGAGCCTAATCAGTTACCAGTTGAGCAGTATCCAAAAGGGTTCTAGATCATCTAGCAACACAGATATGATGGACGTAGTGGTATTGGTCTAAATAGACATCAAATGATAGAACCAATACTGCCTCCTTGATTACCAAAGAACATTGGGTTAGGCTATGTACCATGAAAAGTGAGTCATCCTAGTTCTAAGGTTCTTTTGAGTGAGAACGTTAACATTTAAAATGAAATTGAGACATCTAAGGAATACTATACTAAACCTAATGCTAATGAGTGGGAATGGGATTCCTACACATCTAGTGAATATAATCTAGCCAACATATTTCAAGAGCTTGATTTATCCTCTTCCCCAACCAATGTTATGAACACCAATGCCTAGATTCACCCCTTTTGGGTCTTCACAATACCTCTATTTTCATGATGTTTTCCTACTCATTGACCCTTGATGATACTGATGATGGTTTACCCCTTGTTTACTTGCAACTAATAGATTTAGATCAACCATGACCACCAAGTTTAGACACATTCGAGAATGACAAAGCAATCACTGAGTTCATGGGACTTCAAGAAGGAATACTGAGTGGGGATCATAAAGTTGGTTTCATCATAATTCTTGAAAATGCAACATACTTTGGAGAGTTTTGGGGATCATAAATGTTGAAAATGCAAAAATGAGAAAAATAAAAATAAAAAGAGTAGGTCTTTAGGTGAAAACGAAAGGTTCCCTTAGACCAAGAAAAAGTAAAAATAAAGGAAATATTGAAGGTAAAAACCTCACTAAGGTGCCTAAAGATGGAGGGTTGAATAGTCTCCCCATTGGCCGAGAGAGATCACCATTTCTTGTTTAAGAATCAAAAGAGGCCAATCTTGGGAAAAAGGGAAATCCTAAAATCATTCAACTTCTAGCATCTTTGACTATTGAAAAAAGATAGAGTTCATTACATTCTCTTAAGAGAGACAAATCAATTTTGTGTGGTCATATGTTGATATGCCTATGTTGGACCCCGATCTTGTTCTACATCATTTACCATTGATTCCAAATGTTAAACTAGTCAAACAAAAATTAAGGAAAATGCACCAAGAGACTGCACTCCTAGTAAAGTTTGAGTTAAAGAAACTTTTGGATGTTGGTTTTATTCATCCCATGGACTATGTAGAGTGGATATTGAATCTTGTTCCTATCACTAAACCAACTAATTGAATCATAATATGCATAGATTTTAGATATCTAAACAAGGTTTGTCTTAAAGATGATTTCTTGTTGCCTAATATTGACATCATAGTGGACCTCACAACAAGATATGAGATGCTATCCGTTATGAATGGTTTTTCAAGATAAAATCAGATTAGAATTTCCCCTGAGGATCAACACCAAACAAATTTCACTTGTGCTTGGGGTACCTTTTGTTGGAATGTTATTCCATTTTTTAATCAAGATTGTCAGAGCAATGTATCAAAGAGCTATGACTAAAATCTTTCATGACCACATGCATAAAATTATGGAGGGCTATGTTGATGATTTATTGGTGAAATCCTTAACAATAAATGGTCACCGAGTAGTATTAGACAAGATTTTTAGAATGTTAAAAGAGTACAAGGTCAGGCTAAATAGAAGAAGTGTGTTTTTGGGGTCCAATCAGGAAAAATATTGGGATACATTGTCTCTTGTAGAGGAATTGGAGTTGATCCTGCAAAAGTAAAAGCTATCATGGACATGCTCCCACCAACCAAGATAAGTTTGTTAAAAAATCTACAAGGAAGATTACAGTCAATCTAAAGGTTCATTACCCAATTAGCAGAAAAAATTCACCAATTTCAACACTTGCTATGTAAAGGATTCCCCTTCATATGGACTGAGTGTTGTTAGGAATC
The DNA here is from genome assembly GCA_007258455.2 of Sequoia sempervirens. Classification (NCBI taxonomy): domain Eukaryota; kingdom Viridiplantae; phylum Streptophyta; class Pinopsida; order Cupressales; family Cupressaceae; genus Sequoia; species Sequoia sempervirens. The sequence goes on from VDFB02000015.1 coordinate 553,165,579, forward strand.
ATTTCAAAAAATAAAGGATTATTTATTGACTCCTCTAGTTCCCATGCCTCCCATTGATGGTAGACATCTAATATTATACATATTAGCCACCACATCAATACTGGGGGCATTGTTAGCACAAAATGACAATGATGGAAAGGAGAGAGTTATCTATTATATCAGTCACACTCTTGTAGGATATGACCTTAACTACAATCCCATTAAATGAGCATGCCTTGCAATTGTTTTTTCTACACAGAATTTTAGCCATTATATACTAAACCATAGAACAAAATTGATAGCTAAGATTGATCCTTTGAAATATATATTGAGCAAAGAAACTTTAATAGCTAGGCTAGCAAAGTGGGTCATGATCTTGAGTGAATATGACATGGAATATGTTGATTGTAATGCAATATAAGGACAAGTGATGGCTGATCAACTTGTAGATGCACCAATGATAGAAAATCATCCTCTGGTGTCTTATTTTCCTAATGAATCCATCTTTGCAATAGAAACTCCTACAACATGGAAATTGTACTTTTATTGGTCTTATACGAATCATGGTTCAAGATTTGGTATTCTCTTTATCACGCTCAAGGGGACTTAATACCTAAGTCATACAGAATAACATTCCCATGTACAAATAACATGGTGAGTATGAAGCATTGTTGATAGGACTTTGAATGGCTCTCAAATAGAAAATCAAGCATCTTCAAGTCTATGATACTCTTTGACGCAAGAGCATCCAAGAGTGTAGGGAAATCTTGCACCACCCAAAAAAATTGTGTTTCCTTAATTTCTTTAGTTGTTTTGAGTTCCATGATGGCACTTAAGGGGTGTAAGATAGTCAGAGGTTAGAAAAGGTGAAAAATGGTCACTTACTATTTTTAGTAATTTGTCCTAAATGGGATTGTATGGACCTAAAAATTTACCCCAAGGAGTGGAACTAAAAAACATTTCTGGTCGCAAAAGAATCATCTCAATACCCTGCATGGTTTGGGATATATTAAATTTTCCATCCCAAGAAATTTCTCCAATGTAGCTTCAAATTTAGATATGAAAACCTTAGAGGCCCCAAAAAATCTTGAAAAGTGGACGAACTAATCTTCGATAAGTTGGACATTGTAGATCTCATTGAGTTCTTTCCAACAATATGTTATAATAGAAAATTGGACACCTGGATCAAAAGTTATGGCATTGCGAAGTTTCCACAATAAAAAGTGAATTTAATTCAAATATCTTCCTAGGAAAGAAATAAAATGACGAGATTTTTGGCAGGAAAACAAAAGGGAAAGATACACTTTCTATAACATTCTAGGGAAATTATTAGGTAAAATAAAAAGGGATAAGTGGGGGGTTGTAGAAGGTGGCTCCATTAGTGCAGATTGTGGCTCTAAATAATATATTTTGTTTATAGAGTTAAATTTGCTGTAATGAATCAATCCCATGAGGCTGTAGCATGTAATTTCTAAATTTGTAATTTCAATTTCTAAAAATAATTGAAAGTGGGTTATTTTATGTCTCACATTTTCTGTGTTAGTATTTATTGTTGTGTTTTTGTGTTGGTTTTAGGAAATGTATCCCTCATCAAGTGGTATCAGAGCTAGTTTTCCTGAGTGTGTAAATAGATTGTTGAACATGAGGCAGTTTGCACTAGGACTTGTGGTTGTGGGTTTCTATGAAAAGTGATTAGAATGCCTCCGCGAAGAAACTATGGTGGTGGAAGAAATGTTGTTGTAATAGAAGAGGGTTTTAGAACCCTGCAGAGACAAGTTCAAGCACTACAAGAGGAGTTGTGTCAAGGGTTTGAGACAAGAAGAGGAGATGAAATTGAAGATGAAGCTAAACTTAAGGAACATTTTGAAGAATAACAAGACGTAGTATATCTAGAGAAAGTTAGATTATTTAAGGTCATCTCTAAGATTGGGAAAATGCCAAAAATTGATGTTTCTACATTTTCTAGAAATTTTAACCTAGAAGAGTTGATTGATTGGATCATTATATGGAGGAATACTTTGAGTATGAGGAGGTGGAAGATCTTAAGAGGGTCAAATTTACAAACACCAAGCTAAAGGTTCATTTGAATATTTGTTGGAAAGAGGTACAACTAGAAAGAAATCAAAGAGGAAAAAAGAAAATAAATAGATGGGATCATATGGTGGAAAAATTAAAAAGATAATTCATTCTTGTGGATGATGAGCTAGATTTGTTGAAGAATATGTAAGGGTTGAAACAAGTGAGAAAATATGTCAAGGAGTATATAGAATAATTTTTTCGTGTCCTAATTAGAATAGGCCATTCTGAGGCCAATAAGGAGAAAGTCACTCGTTGCATAAATGGGTTGAAGCTGAGTATTCAAGAAGAGTTGGGTTTGGTAAGAATTTCTACCATTGAAGATGCATAAAATTTTGCTCTGAAGGTAGAAGAAAAGTTGAATAGAAGATTTGAAAGTAATCAAAGAGGTGGGGGCCATGGTGGAAAGACTAGTGGACGGTCATATGGAGGTTGAAATGAAGATCGAAAGAAGGGTGAAGGATCCAGTAGTAGCCAAAACCAAAAAGGAGATAACACCTACCATCCTCGTGATCATAATAATGGAGACCAAAGAAGGATGGGGAATGGAGTATGTGTAGAGACTCTCAAGCCATCAACAAGATCACCATAAAGTAAAAATTTCCCTTGCCAAGGATGGATGGCATTATGGATTGTTTGAGTGGAGCTGAGTGCTTCATGAAGATAGATCTGAAGAGTTGATATCACCAGATCTGGATTAGAGAAGGAGATGAATGGAAGACAACCTTCAAAACCAAGGAGAGCTTGTACGAGTGGTTAGTCATGCCTTTTGGTCTAACCAATGCATCGAGCACATTTATGCAGCTTATGAATGAACTATTGAAAGAATTTTTAGGAAAATTTGTTATTGTTTTTTATTGGATGATATTTTGATTTTTAGTAAGACATTGGAGTAGCACCTGAGGCATATTCAAAGATTTTTTGAGAAGCTAAGGGAGCATAAGCTACTGATTAATTTGAAGAAGTGCAGCTTTGTGAAGAGATATTTTTTGTACCTAGGATTTGTTATCTTAGCAGAGGGACATAAGATGGATCCAAATAAGGTGAAAGCTATTGTCGAATGGCCTACACCAAGGATTGCTATAGAGGTGAGATCTTTTCACAATTTGCAAGTTTTTATAGAAAGTTTATCAAAGGTTTCAGTAGTATTTGTGCACCTCTAATTGAAACAATGAGAGGGGATAGAAAAGAGTTTAAGTGGACTTCAAGAGCAGCAAAAAGTTTTGATATCTTGAAGAATAAATTTAAGGAGCAACCTATTTTTCCATTTCCAAATTTTACAAGGTATTTTAGGTAGATTATGATGCTAGCGATAATGCCATTGGAGCTGTTTTGAGTCAATAAGGTAAACTTGTTACCTATTTTAGTGAAAAGTTGAATGATGCAAAGAAGAAGTTTTTTTTTTATAATGAGGAGCTTTATCCTATTGTTAAATCTTTGAAGAAATGGAGACAAGATTTTTTTCCAAAATATTTTTTTTTATATACTAATCACCAGGCTTTATAGTATCTCAATAGTCAAGGAAAGTTAAATCAAAGGCACTTAAAACAGGTTATTTTTTATAGAGTTATACTTTTTTTTTAAGCATAGGAGAGGAAGGTCAAACAGAGTTGCAGATGCCATAAGTAGAAGGTAAAATATGTTGATAGAGATGAATATAAAGGTTGATGGGTTTAATGAACTCAAGAGTTTATATCCTGAAGATCTAGACTTTGTAGAAACATGGAAGGATTTTTTGGAACTTGTTACATTGGATAGGACAAAATGGTTGGATTTCGTAATCCAAAATGGGATGTTGTTTAGAGGAATCCAATTGTGCATTCCAAGTAGTTCTATGAGAGAGAATCTAATCAAGGAGAAGCATAGCGAAGGATTGGTTGTACATTTTAGTTGAGATAAGACCATTGCTCTCGTTAGTGAGAATTATTACTAGCCATAGTTACAACAAGATGTGAAGAATTTTGTACAAAGTTGCAGAGTATGTTAGATGGTGAAAGGAACAAGTCAAAATATTGGATTGTATTAGCCACTACCTGTACCTGAGAGGCTGTGGGAGAATATTAGCATGGATTTTGTTCTTGGCTTGTCAAGAACATAGAGAGGGCATGATTCCATATTTTTGGTGGTGGATATATTTTTCAAAGATGGCACATTCCATTCAATGTCATAAGACTAGTGATGCTTTTCATATTGCAAAGTTGTTTTTCAAAGAGGTGGTGAGATTACATGGTCTACCAAAGAGTATAGTTTTAGACAAAGATACCAAATTTGTTGGTTATTTTTGGAGGAAATTATGGAAGAAGTTGAAGATAGATTTGAAGTTTAGTTTTGCACACCATCCACATATTGATGGACAAATAGAGGTGGTGAATAGGAGTCTGGGTAACCTACTAACATGCTTAGTAGGAGATATGCCTAAGGGATGGAATTTGATTATACACATACAACAATTCTATCAATAAGAGCACTGGTAAATCACCATTCCAGATTGTGTATGGGAGTAGTCCAAGAACTACTTTTGAACTAAGAAAGATGGATAAGGGGGAGAAGAGTAGTGCCAAGGCTAAAGATTTTGCTGAGCACCTAAATAATTTGCATGAAGAGATGAAGAAACATATCAATAAGATGAACTCACAATATAAGGCTAAGACATATGGGAAAAGGAGGTATAAGGAGTTCAAGGTAGGAGATGAAGTCATGGTTCATTTCCAAAAGGAAAGGTTTCCAATTGGTACATACAAGTTAAATATGAAGAAGTTTGGACCATGCAAGATCCTGAAGAAGCATAATTCAGGAAATGCTTATGAGGTAGAGTTTCCTAGTGGAATAAACATTTCTCTTGTGTTCAACATTGTTGATTTGATAGAGTATCATGAATGTGATATAGAGGATGGACCATTAAAAGAACAGTAGAAAATTCCAACACCTACTTTAGAAATGGAGGAGATAGAAGAAATTTTGGATAGTCATGTGGGTAGAAGGACAAGAAATAGGAAATATGCAGAGTAATTGTTCAAGTGGAGAGGAAGGCCTATTGAATATTCATCGTGGTTTTCCAAAGTTGAGGTTAACCATCTTGGTTTCCCTCTAACTCCTGAGAAGTGACAAGGTCACTTTTCAAATTACCCTGGGCATCTGATGCAAGAGCATCCAACAGTGTAGGGAAATATTGCATCACCCAAAAAAATTGTTCTTCCTTAATTTCTTTAGTTGTTTTGAGTTCCATGATGGCACTTAAGAGGTGTAAGATAGTCAAAGGTTAGAAAAAGCAAAAAATGGTCACTTACTATTTTTAGTAAGTTGGCCTAAACAGCCTCGTATGGACCCAAAAATTTACCCCAAGGAGTGGAAGTGAAAAAAATTTCTAGTCGCAAAAGAATCATCTCAATACCCTACATGGGTTGGGAGATATTAAAGTTTCCATCCCAAGAAATTTCTCCAATGTAGCTTCAAATTCAGATATGAAAACCTTATATGCCCCAAAATAGCTCGAAAAGTGGACGAACCAATCTCTAATGGGTTTGGCACTGTAGATATCCTCCAGAGCTTTCTAAGGATATGTTATAATAGCAAATCAGACACCCGGATCAAAATTTATGGCCCTGTGAAATTGCCTCACTAAAAAGTGAATTTCATTAAAATATCTTCCTAGGCAAGAAATCAAATGATAGGACTTTTGTCACCAAAACAAAAGGGAAAGTTACACTTTCTAGAATATTCTAGGGTGGTTATTGGGTAAAATAAAAAGGGATAAGTGGGGGTTTGTAGAAGGTGGCTCCATTAGTATAGATTGTGGCTCTAAATAATATATTTTATTTTTAGAGTTGAATTTGTTGTAATGAATCAAGCTCATGAGGCTGTAGCATGTAATTTCTGAATCTATAATTTCAATTTCTAAAAATAATTGAAAGTGGATTATTTTTTTTCTTGCATTTTGTATGTTAGTATTTATTGTTGTGCTTTTGTGTGGGTTTTAGGTGGTGTATCCCTCATCACTCCTAGATGGTTATCTATCTTGAGTTAATGATGACTATGATATAAAATATGAGAATCTAATGCATGGTTGATAGTTTTAAGATTTCCTTTAATATTTTCTCCTTTGATAAAATTTTGAGGATTTAGAACAAAGAAACTGATGCAATGGCAACCATTGGATCTCTCTTGGATATTCCTAGCAATGCCTCGTAGTATGAGTTCTTGGTCGAACAACTGTTGATCCCCGCTTTTGAGTTCCTCAAATCTAAACTCATGTGTGAACTTTTTGGTCTTGAATCTCCTTGGTACAAAGACTTTAATAACTACCTATAGGACCAAGTTATCCCTTCTGACTTTTCCACTAACCAACACAAGACCCTTATCCAACAAGCCTCCAAATATGTCATCATCGATGATACCCTTTATCGTCGTAGCCTAGATAACACCCTCCTAAGATGTCTCAAATCATATTAAGCACAAACAACCTTACAAGAGGTACATAATGGTATATGTGGAACTCACTCTATTAATCCTACTCTAGGAAAGGATCTTATGCAAATGGGTTACTATTTTCCTACTACGGAACATCATATGCTCGTATGGTGTTCCCTAATCCATCATCATGGAAAATGATCATCCCTTCAAAAATTAGTATGTTCATGATTTATTTAAGAGCTTCCATATCCAACATCATTTCACCACCCCATACTACCCCCAAGGAAATGGTCAAGCTAAGGCATCTAATAAGACCATCCTTAAAATCTTAAAGAAGATTGTCGACGATGCTAGCGATGACTAGAACATCCAACTTAATCCTACATTATGGGCCTAATGTACTAGAATTTGTACTCCCATAGGAGCCATTCCATATTCTCTTTTCTTCGGATCCAAATCCATTCTTCCCATTGAGGTCAAGTTACCAACCTTGAGGGTATCCATGCAACAATTTATTGATGAAGAAGAGTACCATATATCCCATTTGCATGAGCTAGATCTATTAGATGAGAAAAAGGAAGAATGCATTAACCCACTTATAGGCATATCAGAATTGACTTCACCATAGCTATAATAAGAAATTTAGATTCAAACATTTTGACATTGCTGACTTAGTCTTGAAAGAAAATCCTAAGAATAAGATGGATTAAGAAAAGCCTAGAAAGTTTAAGCCTAATGGTTGGGTCCTTATATCATAACAGTAGCATATGGATCCGATGATTATCATCTTTCTACTCCTGAAAGTGAAAAATTATCAGAGACTATCAACAACATGCACCTTCATGGGTAATATACATAGCTTTCAGAGAATCCTATCAAAAAGTCAAAAAATACAAAAAAATAAAAAAAATCATCACCTTGATGAAAGCTTTGGGAAATAAGCATCTTGGTGACACCAAAAAATATAAAAAAATGGAAAGAATAAAAAAATAGTAAAGAGAAATAATTCATCCAATAGTGAAAACAACTTTGGTGGCACTTTGGATAAGTACCATGGTGAAAACCTGGCAAACATGCACCATGTGTAGTCATTCATTTCTCTAGTCTACTATCATTCTATCTAGTTTTTCACCCCCATCCACCCATGCTTCGTTTATCATAATAAATCTTTGTCATCCTTCTCATGTCACGAGAACCATTGAAATTTAGCATCCTTTTCCTTTCAGACCCACCCATAATACATTGGCATCCATTAATCCCCCATAATAATTTTATCTTAAAATGGACTAGGGGAAATTCCTCAACTTATGTCTTTATAGGATCCTAAACATGGTATCAAATTTCAAAACATCAAAAATCCAAAATGTTAGAAAACATTAAAAATAAAAAAACATTGAAATTGTAAAAAAATCATAAAACATTAAAAGCCTCCAAAAGCAGAGTTAGATTTTGTGTCAGTCTATGTTTGTCAAACTATGTTTCCTTTGTAATTCTACATAGGCAAGGCCATCTTTGATGAACCCCCAATGAACTAGGTCTATCCTTTAGGGTTTTATTGAGTCAAGTCAATCATGATTCACATTATAATAATAAGTTATCCATGGTCAAAGTTAGTCAAACTATGATGACTCTGTGTGTGTAACATAGCCAAGGCCATCTTTTATGAGCCCTTGAGGCACTAAGTCAGTCCATTAGGGTTTGTTGGGTCAATCTTGGTCCATCATCATCTATCCTACAATAATTTTTCCTTTGCTAAGGTCAAAACTTCAGACACAAACAAATATCTAAACCTCAATCAAATCACAAAACAATAGACTGACTTACCAACTAGTCTTTAATCCAAACCAATCAATTTCCTAGTCATTAATGTCTATCAAGTCAATGGTCTTATGTGAGATATGGCATTTTCAAAACCAGACTCAATGTCTTATATGACCTACCTTATCTCTCAAAACTAGACCCAATCTTATCATTTTCCTTATACAAGATGTGCCCTTGAAGTCAGACATCATCATTTGTCAACCTTATCATTTTCCTTACACAGGTGGTTGCATGGTCAAAACAAGACTTGATATATTTTTTGACATGTTTCCCTTCCTGAAACCAGGTGTTGTCAATCAATTAACCAATCAATCAATCATTTCAATCAACTAGTCTTATCAATAAATCAATCTTATCAATCAATCAATCAATCTTTTCATTCAATTAATCAATCAATTAATTGATAAACCTTATCAATCAGTCAATCAATCTCACCAATCCTTTCAACAAACACTATATTTATGGAAAACAAGAAAAATAGCTTTGACTCTATTGGTGCAGTTTGTCTTATCTTTTTTATTTTTCTTTGGCCATGTTACTATGCACCTCAAGGATTCCCCAAGAAGGATTTAGACGAGTGATGATGGATCATGACCTATTTTCTTTTAGATTGTTGCTTGTGGTTTATCTTGACACAAAGAATAGGGAAATTTGGTCCTTATTATGAATCAGGGCATTCCTTGTCTATTGAGTGTCTATTTTCACAAAGGGATAATATTGCACACCTTGGTCTATGTCATACCATGGTGTTTATTATCCATTTTCTATAATCTTAAATGCCCAATGATGATAATCATGCAAGATTAATATTTATCAAGCAAGAATATCAATCTCTTTTCATTCAACTAAATCCATACTAACACCCATCTTCTTCGCACACATGCCTTTTCTATCTCCCTACTGCAATCATCTTGATAGCGTCCTATGACACACAAAAATATCTTGCATACTTAATCATATTAGAAGCATCATAGGCATCATCCTAAGCAGATTAGGTCATCAATATTGCATTAGAAAGTACAAAAACATAGATAACATCTCACCATAAAGAATCCTATGTGCATTCATATAAGCATCGCATGTCATAACCATATGATACCATCCTATATCCACAAACTTCCAGCATACATCTCATTGCATGCATCTCATTACACACATATCATATTTACATATCAAAAGGAGATCATATATATCATTACATTTACATACATCATACATACATATCCATATCACATCACATCATAATCATAATCATTCATCATAGAAATATAAATTAAGTGCATCCATCCAAACATCATAAGATAGAGAATCATATATAACCATGAACCATACATGATACATCCATAATGCATATCGATTCATCCCATAAATGCATAACATCATATAGCATCATAATCCATATCACATAGAATAATGCATATAACATAATAAATAACACATAATGTAGTCATCACCAAAATCATGTATCTCTCATATATATCAAAAAAATCGTGTCACAATACAATATTAGGATGTATCCAAAAAAATGGAGATCGTTGGCTTAATCAAAAATATGCATATCAATGTCTAAATGCATGAATAAGTCCAACCAGTGCTCCCCATATCTTGTGGTGGAGATGGACTTCATGGGGGTTTCCTATCATGTCTCTGATGTGATCCTAACCCTAGTGATCAATGATATGGAGAGGGTCATGGCTAGGAAACTCCTCCCCTACTTTGCGATCGTCTAGATTGTGACTTGCCCTATGACGTGCTCATCACCTTAGTAAAACTAGGATCTCTATATGAGGGAGGCACTACCCTCTCATAAAGGTCTCTATAGTACTACTCTCCCCTAGTAGACCTTCGCATCTATTGATAAAATATATGGTGCTCTGATCCTTGAGCCTATCATCCACCTTCTCCTCCATTTCCTCACAGATGGGTATCTCCTCCAAACCCTCCCCCATCACCACTCTCTCCCTCAACTTCTCCTCCTCTCTCTAACCTCTCAAACCTTGACATCCATACCAATTTCAACCTCTAGTCTATCCTCCTCCTCCTAACAAGGAGAAACATCTACCTATCCTAGAGCACCTAGAATCTCTTCTCTTGCCTCTTCCTCCTGACGAGGAGGAGCATCTTCTCTAAAACCCTCCTCCTAACAAGGAGCCTCCACTACCTGATGATTTCCATCTCACCTTAGTGGATGAGGTGGATTTCCACCTCTTTCTCTACTCCTCCCTCCTATCTCTCCTCTCCCACCCTTGCCTCCACTATCCCCATCATTCCCTCCATCATCTCCTCGGCCCTATCCTCGACCCTAAAATCTACCTCAACAACCTCTCCCTCGTCTCTCTACAAGATTAGGTTGATCCAAATCTATCAAAAACACTATCTTATGATTAGACCACCATGTATCATACTATTCTATCATGCCTGCATCTACGACCTTCATACCAAGACCCCATTGAACAAGTTGTAATCCATCTATGTCCTGCTCCACTGTAACAATGTTGATCATGGGACCCCATGGTTGAATCTCCCTACTAGACTTGGAAAACTCTGCAGTGTCAACTAGAAGCCCCTATCACTCCCCAAACTACCACATAACCTGCTTTGGTAGTATTGTTCAATGATGTGCTATGAATACATTGTACTCCTGATAAGGTAGTGTTCCTAACGATAATAGGGAAAGTGCTCAACATCATCTACAAAAGGGGTGTAATCCCTATACTGTCTCCAGATAAATTTATCCAAAATGTTAATTGTATGTCACCAATATCCAACATCACCAACATGCATCTCTATGACTAGACCTCCATATATACTAAAACATAGAAAAATGGGGTAGGTTCACTACATATGGGATTTTATACTAAATTTGAGATCTTTCACCAAACATACTATAAATGGAAAGGTAAAATGAGTGTAATGAACCCAACTATTCTTCTATTTCATTCAAGAAATCAGATCCCTCAAGTCAAAATCCACTTTCAACCCTTAGCTGAGTGAATTTTATGATCTTGCAATTTCCCTTTTCTTGTAAGGATAGGGGTCTTAATTAAATAGCACTTTGCAGAGAAAGATTAAAAATAGCAAAACAATTCCAAAATGCAAGCTATAAAGTGCATCTAGAAGATTAACCTCAATTTTGATGGAACTGTGGAGCAATTTTTTCCCTCAATGTTTTACTTTTGTTTTTCGGACCCTAAAGTCTTCCTTTTTGGCTCTTACTTCTTTTTCACATCTTGATCGCACCATGATCAAAAGGATAAGATCTCTCCTGAAAAAGGGAATGCAATGTGCCATGTAGTGGTTGTGTGACCTTTTCCTATATCACTTCCCTTCAGGCCTAAAAATGAACATGTAGCTATGTAGCAGGGATTTTCCCCAAGCTGCTCTTACAAATTCAGAGATCGCCCGCCAATGTGCTACGTCATCCATTTTGTTTGACAATTTCTTTCACTAGTGGGTATATCATTCCTTTAGCAGAGTTAGTCAGAAGGCACAATAGGTCGTATGTCTCTCGGGGTGGCACCATTATTCCTCATAGCTGATCAGATCAAATTTTTCTAGGCTATAATGAAATATGGTCCTTCTCTGACATCATATCTTCATAAAGCTTTTGCAGGATTTGGAGCCATTAATGAAGTAGCTCATATTTTATTAGCAAAGATTGTTGCAATCAAATCAGATCTTAGACCAAATTTTAATGTATCGTTCATGTACATCTGTCGATGATTCTTCTCTATGGCTATATAAGGGGTTTGAAAGGAGGAGAAAAGAAGAGGGAGGAATCATCATCGGGAGAAGATAGTTTTTCTTATCTGTAGAGGTTTAGAGTAGTGAAGGAAAAGGAGGATTTTTTACAAAGCATTATTTATGCTCTATGGCATGTTTAAATTATTAATACTATTAATTGGATTGGCATCTAACCTTTGATTTCATTTGATTTATTGCATAAAAAAGTATTAGTAAGGAGAAATCTTTAAAATTGTGCATTTATGGCCTTTGTCACAAATTTCCTTTCTATATATTTTATATGCTAAATGCTCTATGTTAAGTCTTACTAAGTAGTCTTGGTCATTCTTTTATATTCCATTAGCTTCTATGTTTGATGCTATCTTTTGAAAATCATATCATGTTCATTATACTCTTTCATTTTTTGTGAAGGTTATGCTGAAATTCATATTATGTTGTAAGAGCAAAAGGGTTTTGCAAAGATCTAAAACACTCCTGTTAATTTTAGGTTTCGTATTTATGTCAGACCTTAATGGATGCTTCTTGAAAGGAGATTTGAATGACTACTCTATGCTTTCTTGAGCCTTAGTCATTCATTCTCTTTCCAACAATGAATGGTCTGTGGCATTTTATGTCCATTTTATCAAGAGTAAGAAGCTGATAAGCTTTGAAATTTTGTAAAACCTTTGGTGCATCACCACCTTTTATTTTATCTATATTTCTCTTTCCCCCTTTTCCCAAAACACAAAGAAGAGTCAGCTTCTATAAAATCCTAGATGTTATTTAGTGAGGCACAATCTAGTCCCCCACTCACTAAATTTCCCATAAGGTTGTTCAGAGAAACGCAAGATTTTATGATCAATAGATATTTTTCTAGCACGCCTAGTGGGGACCGAGTTTTCCACAAATGTTTAATAGTCAACCTTGCAGAAGCATTTTACAAATTAGAATAACAAGAGAGGTTGGTAATCTCATGCTCAAAGTCCAAACAAGAGCATCTTCAAGAGGAAATTTCCAATATTCTAAGTTACCTATCTCGACCCCTAGGAGAAGGCGAGTCACAGAATCTATATCCTCGGTCAGAAGCAATAGGGTAAGAAGTGTTAGTCTAGGGTCTAGAGCTTTATCTACCCCTCTAGGTGGTTGAACCTTTCAAATCTGAATACATGTCTACCCGGTCCATAGGAATCTAGTTTTAATGGCTCATGTAAACCCACTCACTCTTAGAAATTTCATAGCTTAAGATAGTGGCAACCTACTAGTTCCACCCACGTCTCCAAATCTATGCCTTTCCATACTTACCAATTCGCTCAAGGAAATTCCAAAGTTCACTAGGGAAGATTCTAAGAATCCTTCTAAGCACCTCCAAGATACAGAAGAGGTTTACAAAGTCCATAACATCACAAAGGAAAATATGTCCCTTAGATTGTTGGTTGTGTCTTTCAAAGGGAAGGCTCGGGACTGGTATAGATTCCTAACCTCTAATTCCATCTGCTCTTTGATTCAACTCTGAGAGAAACTATTTGATCGCTTGTTCATGCTACAAAAATTAATCACTATCAAGAGGGCCCCACAAGAGGCCATGATTGACTTCAACACTAGGTTCTACAAAACCTATCAAATGATTCGTGTGATAGCCAGGCCTCTGATAGCTATAGCATTCATGTTCTATTTAAATTCTTTCAATTCAAACATCATAGTCATAGTGTAGTCAATGGGAGGGGATACCTTGCCCAATGCATATGATCTAGTTGTGTGATTAGAAAACAATCTAATAGACACAAGGAAGCTCCCACCATGGCCATCGATGCTCATGTTCGCAGAGATCTATGGTGGACCCCAAGAGGAGGAAAATCCCAATACCTTTACCTCGCTCCCCAGCACATTGACTACACCACCACCATTGAGGTATGTGTACTCAAGTGCACAACCCAACATGTCGGGCTCCTCTTCATTGGTAGAAGATGTAAAAAATATGAAGAACCTAATGAGGACATTCACCAATAAGTTGGTCATTATTTGATGTCAACAAGAAGCACCTTGAAAGCCTCCCACACAAAATTATCAATGGGGAAGGCCACCTTACCAACACAACACATAGCAAGGAGCTCTGAGAGGAGGCAATCAATAGGAGGCATCCATAGGCTAAATAGTCTCGGTGACCATGTCACTCCAAACTGTCAAGAATAGCCCGAACAAATATATGGTCCCAGGTCATAACAACCTAGAAAAAGATGAGAAGACATGGTGCTTCCCATGTAATGATAGCCATATGCCCCAAAATTGTCCAAGGGGAAACCTTTAGCAAAATTTAGTGAAACAAAGAAGCCAGGGAGTATTTTTGAATATGAAAGACTATCAGTCTCCTAGAATGGAGAATACTCAGTTTAGTGTGTGGACACAAGGGATGTCTTTAGATAAATAATTAGACATCTCCCCTAGCCAAGTGCTTTTATCTTGGATAAAGGAGGAAGATTCAATATTTCCGACTGATTTCCCAACAACCAGTGTTCTGTAGGTATAATCAAACTACAATACGTGATCCAAGAGAAGACTCACTAGAGAGTATATTCAACAAACTCCCCAATGGACATAGCCACAACGATCACAACCACAAGTACAACAAGCTTTGCAGACACAACCAACTTAGCAGTGATAGGCTCAACCATCCTTGTAGAAGGACATGGATAAGGCCTTGAGCTCATCCATGTCAGGCCAACCTTTCCCTAAGGAAAATAAAACACCACCATTTAAGCTCAAGGTCCCACCAGTCAGAGTGCTTAATGTGGTGGAGTAACTACAAAATGTACCCACTAATGTGTCTTTTTCGGACATCCTATCAATACCAAAGCAAAAAGTGTTGCTAAAAGAGGCATTAAGAAATGAAGAAAAGGCTCTGCAGATAGATGCAATCCCACTGCACAATCGAGATAGAGGAAAAAGGATTGCATCAAAACCCAACCCTCAAGAGCTATGACATACATGAACGTCATGAAAAAAAAATGTAAAAGAGGTAAGCAAACCAAATCCCACTCCCTTATTTTTAACACTTATTGTGGGAGATAATATTTTTCACAATAATGTGATTGATTCAGGAGCTAGCAGCATGGTCATTCCCAAACAAGTGGCCAATGCTTTGAATCTAAAGTACAAGCCTCTCAAGAAAGGGATCATGCAATTAGATGGGAAGAAGTTCTTGACTATTAGCCACATTAAAGAACTTTCTTTGACCCTTTTCTCCTATCCAAGCCAAACCATCAAGAAGGAAGTGGTCATAATCGACATCCCTCCTGTCTCTCGTATGTTCCTTTCAAGGGACTTCAAGGCAAAGCTTTGCAAATATCTAGCACTTGATTGGTCTCATTTAATAATGCAGAAAAAACACAAGGTGAAGATGAAGATCCTATCTAAGCCTTTGCACCCTAAATATATAGCAAAAGACATAGTACTGAGCTTTGAAGTAGCACACACCTCCTTCTCAAAAAAGGAGGTGTATTAGATAGAAATGTTGGAAGAGGAGGAGGACACCAATGATCAGACCCTTGAGGAGGAATTACTGCTCAATTAGTTCATTGATTCCAACCCATTCAAGAATTTCCATGCTACTAGATTAACACTTATGTGATCTTCAACGAAGAGAAAGCCCTCCCAAAATTAGTAAAGGAATAGGAAAAACCTAGTGGACTGGGTGACAATAGTTTGTGGACACTACATTTTGATGGTGCCAAATATAAAACTAGTTGTGGAGCTGGTGTCAGACTAGTATTTCCAACCGGGTTGGAGACCCTGAGAGCTTTCCACTTCTAGTTCTCATGCTCAAATAATGACATGAAATATGAGGCTCTAATCTATAGCTTGACTCTAGCGGAGCAGATGGGTGTTAAAGAATACAAGTGTTCAAGGATTCAGATTTGGTTGTAAGCCAGATCCAAGGATAGGAAGTTGCCAAAAATGTATGGATGAGGTCTTACCAACACAGAATATGGGACCTGATTGATGGATTCAAAGTTTTTAACATATAGGATATTCCATGATCTTAAAATGTTCACATAGACCAGATGGCCTCTATTGGCTCACAATTTGAGCCAAAGCCTAGGTTAGCCAAGAGCCAACATGTGGTGCATACTATCATTCGACTATCAGTACCCAATAATTACTAGAACTAGTAGCTTTTTGAGGATGATGCCCAAATTACCACCTTCTTTTGGTGGTCAAGGGAATTTTCTAATCATTCACTATCTAGACTATTGAACAAAAAATGATCCAACTAAAAGGTAATAAAATCCCATAGAGCTTAATCTCTCTTGAAAATCTCTTTGACTATAAAGATGCTAGAAATAGTAAGCGAAGATTCACATCCGACAAAGAAGAGTATGAAGACCTCGATGATGGAGGTGGTAGGAAGCTAAAATTTAGGAGGAAAGTTCCATAGGCATACAAGGAAAGGTTGAGAGGCCTATGTGCTAAATACATCGGAGTAGGAAAGGTTGAGAGACCTATGTGCTAAATATGTCAGAGTTGTTAACCAAAAGGTGGAAGTGTTAATGGTGTAGGAGCTTACTAAGTTGATTAAATCAAAGATTATATATCTGATTAAGCAATCCACCTAGGTTTCCAACTTGTTCCCCGTCCAAAAGAAGAATGGCAATATACGGCTATGTGTGGGCTTTCAAGATTTGAATAAACTCATTAAAAGACCACTATCATTTTCCCTCAATAGATAAAATCTTATAGACCATGAATAGATCAGAGATGTTCTTGCTACTCAATGAATTTTTGGTCTATAACCAGGTTTATGTAAAGGAGTAGGACCAACACAAAATGATGTTCACCACTAAGTGGGGGACGTTCACTTACGCAAAAATTCCCTTCGGTCTCTCCAATGCGGGTACCACTTTCCAACGAGCGATGGATATCGCCTTTAAGAGATTGATCAATAGGATCATCCTAATATATCTGGATGACCAGACCATTTTTTTCAAAATCAAAAGATGATCACTTTGATCATCTAGAAATGGTTTTCCAAAAGTTCCAACAGTTTAAGATTTCCTTAAATCCCAAAATATGTGATTTAATGTACCGCAAGGAAAGTTGCTTGGCTTTGTGGTATCAAAAGAAGGAATAGTCATAGATCCTGAAAGGGTGAAGGCTATAATAGAACTACCATTTCCTGCCAACCAAAAGGGGTTGTAGTCTTTCTTAGGGAAAATCAACTTCGTCAACCAGTTTATTTCATATTTCGCAAGCATTGCGAAACCCATCATGTTGATGTTGAAGAAGGGTTTAACATTCAAATGGACCCCAGAAGGAAAGCTTTCCTTCAAGTAGATTAAGGTAGCCATCTCTATAACTCTAGTGTTAGCCAACTTGGACTTTTCTAAAAACTTCTTGTTGTATGTTTACAATGGCTAGCATAGCATAGCTTCCATACTCACGGAAAAAGACAAAGGAGGTGGAGAGCATCCCATTGCTTTCCATTCTAGGACCTTGAAAGGATATGAAACTAGATATAATTTCATTGAAAAGTAGGCCTTTGCAATTATAAAAAGAATAAAAAAGTTCTAACACTTGGTTTTGGAAAAGCAAAATTATAGTTCTCATCACCCATCCTAGTGTTAAAGAGTACATCATTAAGGGAAAGATAACTAAAAAGAGGGCCAACTAGATCACCAGGATCCTAGAGTATGATGTGGACATCTAACCAACTGATCTAGTATGAGGAAGAGGCCTTTGCAAATATCTCACACAAGAACTAGGCCCTCAAGCAGAAGGAGAAACTGACCAACTCTACACAAATCATTTCAAATCTGATGAGTCATGGGTGGTTGATCATACTAGATTCATGTAGACTAATCAATACCCAAATGACACCCAACCTCAAAAATGATAATTCTATAGGTTTCAAGGCACTGGATACATACTAATTGAGGAAGTTCTATTTAAAAGAAATATGATGGGGTCCTCCTCTACTGCATGGACAAGACATAGGCCAAAAGGATTCTAAAAGATTTCTATAGAAGCCTTGAGGTTGAACACTTCTCTGCCAAGACCACCACCTTGAAAATAATGTGGGCAAGCTACTACTAACCTATGATGTTCTCTAAATCCAACCATCTTGTGTGAAAATGCACCCAACGCCAGTATTTTGTCATCAAGCCGAAGAACTCTACCATGCCATTGAGCCCAATCATGACTAAGGAGCCCTTTGCACAGTGGGGTTTGTATTTTATCAAAATGATGAATCTCATGTCTAGCACAAAGCACAAATGGATACTCATGGCCACTAACTATTTCATGAGATAGATAAAGGTCATTCCCCTAAAGAATGCTACAGAAGTAGAGATCGTCGATTTTCTCGAGGAATTGGTAGCGAGGTTCAATTTTCTGAAAACCATCATCTTAGATAACACACGAGCCTTCATTGGCTCTAGGATGTTAGACTTCTCTCTTAAGCATGAGGTTTACCTCAATGCTTTGTCTAACTACTACCCACAAGGAAATGGGTTAGTAGGTCAACCAACAAGAACCTAATCAAGTTGATAAAGTGTATCAGGTCGAAGAACCAAAGAGAATGGCACACACATCTACGAGTAGCCTTATGGTACACCAAATTATTCCTAAACAAATTATAAAAACCTCCCCTATGAGTTGGTGTAGGGAAAAGAGGTATTCCTACCCATTTCCATGGAGATCCCAATGCTACAATTGTTAAATTCCTTGGAAGTCAAAGAGGACAGTGGGATGGAAGTGAGACTAGTGAAACTTCTAAGCCTTGAGGAAAAAAGGGAAAAGGAATTTGACACCATGACCAAATCCCAATAGGTGGTTAAATGTTGGATCAATAAAAATGTCGCTGACACAAATTTCAAGGAGGGGAGTCTTGTTTGAAATTTGATGAATGAGATACAAAACCAGCGCAACATGCAAATTTTGATTCACTGTGGAATGGTCTCTTTCACATTCACAAATGAAATGAAAAAAGTGTACGAGCTAGAGGACATGAATGGAAACATTTTGGATATACCAGTAAAAAATATTCATCTAAAATTATTTAAATTAGGTATGCATAGTTCATTAAAATTTACCATTATGTACCATATGTAAATTTTGTAAATAAGTGTTTTGCGAATAAGTCGTGAGTGTGAACATAAATTGTAGAAAAATAATATATTATATTCATAGAAAACATTTACAATATAGTGTGAGATTCTGAGCCTAAGGCTCTAAGAGAAGCTTGAAAATATTCTCCTTCAAAAACCAAAAATATAGATCATTTCAAAACCAAAAAGGGAGGTGGCACTGAAACAATAGAGAAATTCAGCCTTTGGAAGTAGCAAAAGTCAAAATATTGTGTTCTCCAGGGTTCACAAGCAAACGGTAGTGAGGTTTTCATAACACGAGGGACACGGACATTGCACAGGCTTTAATCCTCGATGTCAGGGTGAAATACCAGATTCTCAAAGGAGGTCATCCACTTGACACCATAAATGCACTCCAGATTGTTCATCTTCAAGAGAAAGGAAACCACAGGTTGAGACTATTGACGATGGGGCTCCAAGTCCATGGTCTGAAAGTCAGTGAGGAAAGGCAACCAAGGAACCACCTCTACATTATCCACATTCCTCCAAATTTCCATTGTCAATGGGATACCAATGTCAGGAATGGCCACTTGAACAATCTTGCCTAGCCCTTCCAAATACACCAATTCAAACATAGCATGGCAGAGCTCAATAATCTAGGGTTTGGTAACATCCAAATCTAGTATCGAGGCTATAAAATGAGAGATGATGTTAGTGTTGAGAATGGTTTGTTCTCATCTTTTACATAGTCCCTTTCCAAGACCCATTTAAAAACCACAATGACTAGGTGGTTCTTTGTCCATAGTAGGCACTTGAGCCTATCATTATTGACCTTTCCAATAAAGGATACTTGTGGCTTTCAGTTCATGAGCTGGATTGGGGTACCTAGACCACTCATAATGATAGCAAGAAAATTACCAGACTCACAAAGGGAAAAATGCAATGGAAAGGACTCAACAACTTAATGCCAACTCAATGATTATTTTAAAAAGATGAACATTGCTCTTTATAGAAAAACATGTGTCGGGAGAGCTAGCAAATGAAAAATTCGTTTCCCGTCAGATAGCAACAAAAAATGTGAGTAGGTGGTAAGAAGTAAAAGGTAAATCATACGAAGGATTTTGGCAAGGCTTTAAGGAGTTAATTCAGGTGTTAGGAGTAAATTCTTGTGTATACGACCTGCTGCCATGTGTTCACCATCTTCATCAACGCCAACCAACTCGCTTGTGTGAAAAGACATTTTTTGAAGCCAGCTCCTGCTTAATTAATACAAATATCTCTTCTAAGCATGCTTCTCATTGCTCAAGGTTATCTTTCCCCAAGGTTGATGTAAGGAATGTACTAAATTCATTCTTAAAATAAGATTGGTATTTCTAAGAAGTATGGGCCCCACTCCACACATATCCCCTTACTAGCAATGCTTAGCAAGCTATCGATAATGGCAACACATTTACTGGATGCACATTTCAAAATTGAATGTGCCAAAAGGAAAAAAAATATGTGGTGAAACCCTCAAGTAATAGCTTCTCTAAAAGTTGATTCTACAAAATTCTTCCAAGAATACGAAAATAGCTGAAGCGTCATCTTCTGATCAAAATGCTAGAATCTCATTCAGAAAGCCTAGCTATGCCAACATCTTTGGTGATATTTCTTATGCCAATTCCCCCGTGGCACAACAATGAAGATTTTTGCATACCAAATTCATATAGCTAGGTGACCACGTCAAATCTGAGGCAGTTCAAGATTTTGAAGACAACATATTCAACCCCAAGTTGCACATAAACCCTAAAGGCCTTAGGAAAGGAGCATTGCAGAGGATGATCATCAAAGGGATGATTGGTGTCTTTGCAAAATGACTCTGGCATCATGGTCTTCCATAATTCATGCTGCCCTCCATGCATTTGTGCCTAGAGCTAGTGGATATATTTGTAGAGAAGATGAACAAGGGCACTAAGGTTATCAATGGTAACAAGTTGAAGATCACCATCAATGCGGCAACCATCTAGGATATGCTATGCATCCCATTGAACTAGGAAGCCGAGATATTCTATCATGTGAAAATGGAAGAGTTCTAGGCAACGAGGGAAAAGTAGTTGAAATTCTACAAGAATGAAACGAATGAAGAACCAGAGAATAATAAAATTTTCTTTCCTTTGTCACACAGACAATTCCATTCAATTTTTATGTCATTTTCTATATGTTGGATTTTATTAGGCCATGAAAGTGATGACGAGGTCTATGAGTTCTAGATGGGCTTGGATTTCATGCTGACAAAAGAAAAGAGCCATAAGAGATTTTATTTCATTGAGGTAATCGCAGAAAGGATGCTTAAGCAATTAAGTAATTATAATCGCTCTTTCAAATTCAAGTATTCCTCTTTTCTAATGCACTTAATTTTACATCAAAACCTTGAGTTCTTTAGTGGACATTTGTCACTTAGTATGTTTGACACATCAGGATTATATAATCCAGTTTCAACCTAGAACCATGTGCTTTCAAGCACATGGGATTACTATTTGTATGTTGAGTAATTCTTGCAATAGTGCTTCTGGATTTGTCTTAGCATTTTCCAGGTAGGTTTTCCCTTAAGGGTTTAGGCTAGATGAAAAATCACCACACCCTGGTTGATTATTTTATGGGGGTAGATTTTAGTTTTATTAGATGTCATGGTTTTAATGAAGATCCCTTTAGGCTTTTGAAATTTTTTATGGATAGGACACTCGCCTTGGAGGTATGTCATCAAGCAATAATTTCCAACAATGCTTATGGGGTCAAGAGGCACAAGAAAGTACTCTACACACTTCCCCTCACCATCACCAAAAGTCAGGTAACACTCGTAAGGAGAGAAGAGCAGGATGTGTTAACTAGAAAATTGGCCTACCTCAGCCTAGTCCTCATTTGTGATAGATATAAATACAATCTCGTTAGGTGTTTTTATTTCAAACATAAAGAGCAATCATATTGGGAAGCAAGGAAAAACCCAACTAAGGAGAGGGAAGAAGTCTTTATCCACCAAGATTTCATAGCATTCATGCGACCCCCATGGATCACTTTTTACCCAAGAGTATCTGAGTTCTAACAAAGCATCCAGATTGTCAAGTCCCTCAGGACATAGTTAAACAAATTAGGGTGGTCAGAAAGAAAGACAACTGATTTCTGGAGGTATCGACAAGAGACCAAACATCTAAGTGCCCCATACAAAATAGTTAAAGCAACATATGAGTTGTTTGATGAGATCTATGATGATGAGGCTGGATTTGATAGTAATCCAAGGTTAGATCGTGGCCCTGAATAGGAGCACACACCAATTTATGATCCATTGCCTCAGGCACCCAAAGTAGAGAAGGGGAAGGAAAAGGGATCACACCTCAGGGAATCACAAATCTAATCCTTTGCTAGCATCTCATCAAAAGGTAAGAGGACCCGATGATCTCTGAGAAAATATTTCATAGCTCAAAAGACCCAAGATTTGTCGAGATCAGTCGCTAGAGAATTTGAAGCAACTAGTGCACCCCCACAAAGAAAAGGAGAATTCAAGACTTGGGTGAACCAAGCTCTTCGAATAAGGGAGAGGAAGAAGTGGACTTTGCTCCATTGGTATCCTAGGCTCCAATAATCCAAGTAAGTTTTGCACCTACCATCCTTTCTTCTACTACATCATTGGTTGTTGTTGCCCCCTCATCTACAAAATAGAACCCTCCATCCATAGATTCTGACCTGCTCATCCTTAACATGCCCACGACTATATTTGACAATGAGCCTCATACAAAGACCTTGCCTATTGAACATACATATTCCACCTCAGCTATAATTAAATCTTTAATCGCCCTATCTAAGGCACAAGTTGTAAACACAAAGTCACCCAAGTTGCAGGTTTCATTGCCCCTACCTACTTCTAGGCATATGACTCTTTTTCTGCTCACTCCTCCTTTTATCCCTATTAGCTCTCAAAAATGCTGGTAAAGGGTACCTCAAGAGGCTGCCAATCTCTTGATACATTTTAGGGTAACAGACAAGGTTGAATGGCTTAAACCTTCTACTCTTTAGGTGCTGCTAGACCTAGGCGGGTGAACCTATATGAATTGGGCAGACTTGACTTTTGATCTTCTCTCTTGCAGTGATTTTTCCACGATGGCAAATGAAAATGGAAAAATGAAATCAAATTTGGTATAAATTGTATAGCAATATTCCAAACTAAATCCTAATATGCTCAGATAACAGATGTAAAGAAAATGAATGAATCTAAATGGTGAAATGCAGAGACTAGTGCCTTATTGGGTATGCAGAGTCAAGAGAAATCTGAAACAAGTACTTCGTTCTAGAAAACATTCAAGTTGTTCAGCATATGATTTAGTTTATAGCTTATATAAACATGCAAGGTTATGATTACTAAGTTCTTCTTATTTATCCAACTGAAATTCCCTAATTACTATGATCAACTTAAAGGATTTAATCTTTACTGGAAAGAACCAATCAATTGATCATACAGATGCAGCAAATGTGCACTGACAAACCAGATATAAACTTGTTACACCAATTTAAATAACCAGAAAACACCATATTGGAGACTTCAATAATGCTTTCAACGAACACCATAAACTACTGATACCAGAAACAACTGTACCATATTAAAATATTTCAATTGATATCTCCATGATTTTAAACATGCAACATAGTCTCATGTTGGTGAAACATTGTGTTCTAATGTATTCTGCTATCTAATTATCTAATCTCTATGTTCATTTACAATCGTAAATGAACATTTATACATTTGCATTTGAAGAGACACATCGCTTCACATTCCATGTCAGCGGGCAACTATATTCAAACTTTTTTTAACATTCATTGAAGACTCACTGAGACTTTTTGTAGTCATACCGATCATCAACTTTACACCGACAGTCATCATGTGCATCGCTGTGAAGTCATATCGTCTTACCGATACTCTGAGTCTCATCAACGAATGTCCATTTATCCCATGTGCTTTGCTGTGACTTCTATTGTTGGGGAGACATCCCATAGATGATACTTCATCTTACCGAGATGTGCTCTTTAGTGTACTTTCTAGTCACTAAGACAGTTCTGAGTCGGGAAGAGGTTTCATACAACACCCTATGTCATACCGAAATACCCATATGCTGTGACATTCATGTCGTGAAACATACCGATACCCTGAGTCTCAATCAACGAATGTCCATTTATCCCATGTGCTTTGCTGTGACTTCTATTGTTGGGGAGACATCCCACAGATGATACTTCATCTTACCGAGATGTGCTCTTTAGTGTACTTTCTAGTCACTAAGACAGTTCTGAGTTGGGAAGAGGTTTCATACAACACCCTATGTCATACCGAAATACCCTATGGTACATTCATGTCACTGAAACATGACCACCCCTTCGCCGATGAAATTAATCTTACCGATGAAATAACTTTCATCGGCAAGACTGTGAATCTTTGAAAAGACTCATACCGATGCCAAATGTCTCGCCGAACTCGTTCCTCTAGATTACTCTATTCAGTGAGACTCTCCCCGAAGTATTCTATCAGTGTGACTTATAGGTCGGCAGGACTAAATGACTTCCTCCCGACAGTTCTTTGATATAATCCCTCTGCTGCGTCGGCAAGACCAAACACCTATGGTAAGACTTCACTCTGATGCACTTTAGTCTTATTGAGATGTATATCCTCATCACCAGTCGGCAAGACAATTCAAACCCGCCAAGACCTCAACCCGAATACCTTTTAGTCATTTCAATATGTTTTCTTTATCGTCGGTCGACAAGACACCACAAATTCACTGAGACCTCATATTGCATTCCTTTAGTCTGGCCGAAATGTTTTCCTAGACCCCGATAGTCAGTGAGACAAAAAAAAGTTCGCTATGACATTACTCCGATGAAAGATCCTTCACCGATATGTGTATCCTTCTTCTGCTAGTCGGTGAAACAATAAGATCTCGCCAAGAGCCCACTTCGAAGAAGACTCTCCTGCCGAAAAATACATGTATGTGAACTCCAATCATTGTGACATCAAAAATGTCTTGCCGATAGGCAACACAAACATATATCGACAAAAATGTATTATGGGTCGGGGAAACCTTGACAATAATGTGAAATACTTAGACCTAGATGGATTCATGGAATATCAATGGGCAGAATGTGAGCAAAATAGAATGAAGAAAGGCCCTGAGCATATGGTGAGGACTCGATTGGAAACTCAGGGGTATGAAACAACTTGTGGAATACATCAGAATTTTATAGTTCTAACAATGCCAATGAGCACCCCTCCTCCTTCTCAGGTCATATATGGCATCCCAACCTTTTCCCTAATAACACTTCCTTTTTCCTCCCTGCAAACTCAGTCAACCAAAATCACCCCTACTATTAACCTCTATGGTGTATCCACCAGTGTTTCTCTTGCCATGCAAAATATTGATGCCTCCGAACCCATATTGAATTAACCAAGCAGGCCCGACAAGAAAGGAAGAAAAAGTTGCAGGTAAAGATCATGGTGAATCCAACTACCCCAAAGCTAGAGACTTGTTTTAATGAAGAGAAAAACACTCTAATGATTTTTTCTATGAGGCCATGGATATCCAAACCAAAAGGAGAAATGCAGTTCGAGGATTATGATATCCAAACTATGGGTCTCAATTTGAGTGAAACTCTTCCATGTGACAAGGTAGGCTTGGACAAAGCAACATAGAAGGTAGTTTATACTGACTATGAGAAAATAGGAAAGAAATTGAAAAAGCATGAGGCAGAGTTAGTAAATGTAAAGGCCATAGTAGAAAGACTACAAGCGGAGAGCAGAGGAAAAGATATAGATATAGCCTACTTAAGGAAGGCGTAAGATCAACATGGTGAAGAAGCTAAGTTGCTCGAAGAAGCTTAGAGTGAAAAGGATTAGCTTTGTGTCGAGGTGCAAAGATTGGAGCACCTCAAATATTTATAGGTGAAGGTTGATAGATAATATCCACAGTCATCAAGTTTCTCATAGAGTAATAACATCTTTAGTAAGAAATCAATTAAGAAGGGCTTGATTATTGAGGAAAACATGTGTTGACTTACAGCTAAATCATAAAACATTGTCAAAATCACTAGCAATAAGATCAAGGCTAGTAGGAAAATATTGTTGGGTAGCTTTTGTAGTCATGTCAGCTAGAATTTTGATCAATTCTGATGAAGAGCGGGAAATATCATTTGGTCACTTTTAATACAGTGTGAGACTTTTTACACTCTGAACATTCAAACACCCTCTAGGAGAAGGATCAATTGTAGGAAAGCATGAGGGCTAAGGAATCCCAATTCGAGCAGGAATTGGCAGCAACATGAGGATCTGGGCTCCTCCCGATACTCAGAGGGATGCTATCCTCCCATTGGGAAAGGATCATGATTGCAGTAGCAGCCCTAAATCTATTCTTGAAATTCCTAATGGATGCATAGGAATTAAATGTGAAGGTCAGCCCAACTTTCGAGCAGATTCTACAAATGGTCACCCCCTGTTTTGAAGAGTCGGGGAGATTAATCATCAAGCTATATAAAAGTGACCAAGGAAGCCTTGAAAAGCATTGGAATTCTAGACCAAAGGGAAGCTCCTAGAAAGGGGAATGAAATTATCACTTGCAATCGAGTTGCCCAGGAAAGTAAGGCTTGTCAGGTAGCATTGACGAAGAATGTCAAAGATATGTGAGACAACTTGCAGGCTCTAATCTAGCTTGGATTACCCTCCTTATTCTCACCAGACGAAGGAGTGATAATAGAATAAAAAATCAAGGAAGCCATCAAGCTCAAACAATAAGACTTCTCATCGCTCCAAAGTCTGAACCCATCTCCTTCGGTTGAGGAAGTCAAGAAGGTGCTCCTATATTTATGTTGCCTTTACTAGAACATTGGAATTGCTTTGAAAAATGGGAAGGAGTTTCTTTCAAGGAAGTTCTTGATCTCGACCAGGCCTACAAGACATTGTGTGCACTTATTCTGCCTTTTGATGAAGATTAGGAGTCTTAGCATGCTACTTTCCTTAAACTTTGAGGATTATTTTCTATCTATCTTCATGCCTCCCCAAGTGAAGGCCCCCTGTCAATCGATAGGAATTGTGGAGCAAATTTTTTGACAAATGTTTTTTTTTTGGCCACTGCAGTCTTCCTTTTCAGCTCTTACTTCTTTTTCATGTCTTGATGGGACTACACCCCGAAAGATAACATCTCTCTTGCAAAAGGGTGTGCAATGCACCATGTAGTGGTTGTGTGACCTTTTCCTATATCACTTCCCTTTGGGCCCGAAAATGGACATGTGGTTGTGTATTGGGGATTTTCCCCAAGCTACTCACAAATTTAGAGATTTCCTACCAACATTCCACATCAACCATTTTATTGGACGAGTTCTTTCACCCGTGGGTATACCATTCCTTTAGTTGAGTTGGTCAAAAGGAATAGTGGGTCGTATGTCTTTAGGATTGGTCTCTCGAGGTAGCATCATTATTCCTCATAGCTGATCAGCTTAGATTTTTCTAGGCTATAATGAGATCTGATCCTTCTCTAATAGCATATCTTCACAAAGCTTTTGTAGCATCTAAATCCATTAATGAAGCAACTCATATTTTATTAGCAAAGATTGTTGTGATCAAATCGAATTTAGATCATATTGTAGCATATCATTAACAAACACTTGTCAATGGTTCAACTCTATCGACTGTAGTTGGCTTGTCTCTCAAGCTATATAAGTGGTTTGCAAGGAGGAGAAAATATGGAGGAATCATCATCAGAGAAATGAGTTTTTCTTATCTATAGAGGTTTAGAGTAGGGAAGGAATAGGAGGATCTTTTACAAAGAATTGTTTACACTCTATGGCATGTTTAAATTGTTAAGACTATTAATCAGATTGGCATCCAACCTTTTCTTTCATTTGATTTATTGCAAAAACAAGTATTAGTAAAGAGAAATCTTTGAGATTTTACATTTATGGCCTTTTTCACAAATTTGTTTTTCCTATTTTGTATATGTTGAATTATTTGTGTCAAGTATTATTGAGATAGTCTTGGTGATTGTTTTATATTCTATTAGCTTTTATGTTTGATGCTATCTTTCAGAAATTGGATCATGTTCATTATACTCTTTCATTTTCTATGAAGGTTATGCCAAAATTCATATTATTTTGTAAGAGTAAAAGGGTTTTGTAAAGATCCAAAATATTCCTATTAATTGTATATTTCTTATTTTTGTCGGACCTTAATGGATGCTTCCCACAAGGAGATTTGAATGACTGCTCTGTGCTTTCTTAAGCCTTAGTCATTCATTCTCTTCTCAGCAATAAAGGTTCTATGGCATTTTGTGTCCATTTTATTAGGAGTAAGAAGCTGATAAGATTTGAAATGTTGTAAAACCTTTAGTGCATTGACACCTTTTATTTTCTTTGCATTTCTCTTCCCCCTTTTCCCAAAACACAAAGAAGAGTTGACTTCTATAAAAATATTGAAGGTTATTTAATGAGACGCAATATGTTTCCCCACTCACTGAATTTCCCTTAAGGCTTTTTGGAGAGGCACAACTTTTATAATCAACAAGAACCAAAATTTAAAATTCAGATCTATGAATGGAAAAGTGATGTGTACCAGTCACCAAAAGTGTTTTTTCAAAGAAAACTGAGGACTCATTCACCCTATGGCTAATGGCTCCTAGCTAGGGCTCTATAAAATCAATTTATGGGTTCTCTTTTGTTGTTTCTGCACTCCCAGATTCCCAAATCTCATGGTCAGACAGTCAAAAATAAATCTTGTAGGTCAAATTATGTGAAATTGTAACAATGGTGATAACAAATGCAACTTTTATAACTTTGCAATTTTTCTCTTCAAGAGATCTTTCACCTAAAATTTGCAAACATACAACAAGAGGGAAAAATGTTGTTTTATTGGTGAATGGGGGTTTGCCTTGGTCAAACCTTGTTTTGGTAATTAAACCTTGTAATGAAAAAATGAAACATGAAGGAATGATGAATGAAAAAATACAATGTCAATACTCAACAAACCCTTGTTTGAACCTTGGAATATGGATCTGCAACTTGCATGAAATGGATTCAATGGATGTGGATCTTGATCTTGAAACTTGACTTGAAACAATTCCTTTGAATGCTTGAATGGATCTTGAATACTACATCAGCATATTAGCTCAAATAACATGCGTGATGCAAGAATACTTTGAAATGATAATGGATCTTGATTTCAACAATAATATTTAATAAATCTACCCTCGACTACCTTGAAAATGCTCTTGAAATTCTCCTGATCATATAAACTTGCTATAGGAATGCGCACTTGAAAATTCTAAGATGAAACATAGTGAAATGACCTCTTATTTATATATATGTTAACATGAATTCCTAAAATTCAAATAACACAAGCCGACATGTGAATACACATTTGAAATCATTGAATTACTGCCAAAAACATAATCTTAAGTGTCATTTCATGTCATTGATGAATTTCAGATTTACTCTTCAGAAAATAAAATTAATCAGGCTTGGATTTGAACAAAAGGGGCCAATTAAGGCATAATTAACCTCAATTAATTAATAAATCCATATATTAGTGTGAAAGTGTAAAGGTACACCTTACAACATCATAAATAAGGTAGAATTAAGTCCATTTTATTTAATAAGGCCCTAAACCTAATGTGAATATGTAGAATACATATTACAACGCTAAATTAAGGCATCTTTTAGCTCATTTTATTCAATATTTATTCCCAAATTAGGTGTGAAAAAGAGATACTTTTTCCTACACTGGATTTAGCCCCCACTTTATTGGGAGTATGACCCCATGTCAAACTCACACTAAAGTAGACATTCAAGACACATATATATGCAGCAATGAAAAATATACTCAATCATACAATAGCAAAGCCTAGGAGTTCAGAGGTGGGTGGATCAAGCTTTGACTGTCCCAATGTGATGTCGAACGTGGTTTTTTTTCCAAGGAAGGGGTGCAAAAAGCTTTGACTATCCCAACGCAATGTGGAACACAGTTGTTTTTCCAACATTTTCATAACTAGAACTCAATGTCCACTAAGCAAACAAAACATATGCTCATAGGGGCTAATGGAACCTCAGACCATCCACTAGGTGAGCCCCCAATGGGTGGAAACTAAGAGAATCTTATTAGGCTACCATACCATATCAAAACTATCCTCTTGACAACTTCAATACGACACCACAATACGACACTTTGAGCACCTAAGAAGATATAGTATGTGTTGACAACGGTTTTACTCGCAATAAACAGATCGAATAAAATCTCCATAGAAAACACCATGAAGAGCCTATCCTTCTTGAAAGATATGAAACAAAGACAACCTAAGAGGAAATTATACATTTACAGAGCAAAGATTGACTTTCGTTTAATCCCAAGTCTTCAATAACCAGGTCATGGTTGCACTAGGGTTGCTCTCGGGTAATGATATGAAAATTGTTGTTATTTCTTTTAAGGGGCCATTCACATACACACATACACATATATAAACATATTTTTGTAACATTTATTTGAAAATTTTAGATCAGCTTTCTAGTTTGAAAAGATAAATTTGGAGTTCATAAAACCAATAGAGTTAACATTAGAATTCAAAGACCATCACAAATTTCTTTGCTATCAATTAAGTAAATTTAGCATTAAGCATTCGACAATTTAATGGAAAATAAAATATTTTCAACAAAACTATTTCCATTCACTTATATTTTTGGAACATTTTCAAAATATTAAACATCTAATCTAAAGTAAAACATAAAAAATACTGAAAAATAAAAGTTTCTTCCGGTTATTCTCCATGGATGCCCCAAAGAATTAATCGAAACAGAGCAAACCGCTTTATATTTCACCAAATTGCTTCATAGCTATGTATAAAACGGTGTAAGATTTTAAAGAGGGGGTTTCATTTATGGAAACCGAATAGGTTCTATATGCACCCTTAAATGGCACAGCATATAGTCTTGTTCAATCGAACTTACAAAACTAGCTACAAAAGATACTTAGATAGGTAGTTATCCATAAAGCTTTGATATCAATTAATGTCTACGTGCATACAAAGTTTTATGCCGGAATGGTTCAAAAAATAGGAAAAAAGAAAAAAACTTAAAAGAATTTTTTGCTCTTCTGACATCCACAAATTCCAAATTTAAAATAAAATTAAGCATCCTCTAGCCTTTTATAGACCACAAGGCTCACATAGGATAAGACATCTACATGAGAGGAAATCTAAGGGACCAATCTCATCAAGGCACGTGGAATATTGTGACCAATAGGAGAATTGCAATTGAAGTCAATGGAAGTCAACTCCAATCACTCGTTGAAGCTCTTTGGGTTCTACTTTTATCTAGAATCTTCACCAAGAAAGTAACTTGAATTAGGATAGTACGTAGGAACTTACCATATATTTAGAATGATAAGGTCATTATCTTGTTCCTACGCCTTTTGATCTGGATTAGGCTCTTTGTTCTTGGGATGAGATTCCTCGGAAGTGGGTGCTATCTACCACTAAGCATGTGAAATACTGGGATCCCGAGTATTCCAATTGAATGCATAGCCCTCTCATCATTTTTCAAAAACATCTGACCTGATCTAAATGTAACTCTACCCAGTGATTCAAATTTGTCTAACCGTCCATACCGGAGTTTTGCATCACAATCATTATCTCCTGCAATCACTAAATTCCAAATATTAAATCCCTTTTTAAACAAATATGTCATTACATCTCATATAAATAAAACCATTATTCAAATGTTAGTACAAAATTCTATAAAACTCGCTTCTAAAAAAAACATATATCATAAATCCTTGTATATGTACCGGATCATTAGGATCACTATACAAATTTTAAAAAGTTAACATTTCTCTTCATGTTTCAACTTAGTATCTGGTACTCGATATTCAGCTTTACCGACTTACTTTTTGGACCTCGGTTATACTGGAACTCCATCTTACTGGACTCCATCATACCGGACCCCATCATACCGGACTAGAGTCATTCGCTTGACCTTTACATTACCTTTCACCTTTTCTGTGTTTCTGGTACCTGGTACCCAGTGTACAAAACACTTACCATACGAAGTATTTTGTTTTAATCAAATATTTATTTTCTTCCTTTCGACTTCTGGTGATCTTCCAATTTGTTAGCTCCTACCATAGAAGTTATATTTTCACTTGGGTCCCCAAGTATTTTTAGTCTTGGGGTGTGTTGTGAGACCACACAACAACTTGCAACCAATAAAACCAAATTTAAAATTAAACTTGAAATTAAATCACCAGTTGTAAATTAGAACTTATACATATTTTAAAACAATAACTTTCTACCTTTACTTAAATTCTGGCATAAAAAGTAAAACTCCACCGAGAACATTTGTGTGTGCTCTTGATTAATTCAAGTTTTTCTGAACTTGGTAAATAGAATCAGTTCATTACATTGAACTACATAATATAGTAATCCTCCAAAGCCAACCAGGGATAGAGCCTTGCTTCCAATCAATCGTCCATAGCCCTGAAAAGGTTATCTCCATAATTCCTCCCAAACATAGCTCTACTGCCAGTCAGGCGTCCATAGCCCTGGTAGAGTTATTTGGATAGCCTAAAGAGTTGATATCACTTTTTTTTTTAGATATAGCAATGATAGCTCATTTTTCACTTTTGATATTGCAATAATAGCTCTTTTATCAACTTACAAGCATTGAATCAATGCTATTAGGTTGGGAATTACAGTGGTAGTGAATGTTACTTTTTGATTTTTCATTCAATGTAAATCCCTTCATCAATTCACTACTTCCCAAAAACTCATTTAATGATTCCCTATAAGTGCATGTTTCCAACTAAATTTTACCAATTATGCCAAATCCTAGCTAACTGTAGCTCATTATATGTTAAAAGATATGCATAAATTAAAATTTAGCAATAGACAACTTAATCACCAAATTTAAATCTAAATTTAGAAACATTGGTTACCACCCTTTCGATTGAATTTATGGAAACTCCTAAAAAAAATTCTAACTATCTCAACTTGACGGCGTTGCACCTCATTAATGGATCAAAATGTCATGATTACCTTGAAAAACGATCACACTATTTTGCATTAAATTCGCAAGCCTTGTTCAACACGTATTATCTCTCTACTTCTTTGGGTGATGACATGTAACATCTTGCCAACCTCATTCTCGTGTATAATCCACACACTTAACACCTCAATAATCATTACAACCTTTTTTTTTAAAACAATTGGAAATGAATCCTATTAATTTGAAATCTCCAACTTGCTTGATTCGTAATCTCTGTATTGCTCAATTTTGAAGCAATTTCAACAAACATGTGCAAAGAATTTATTTGATTTAACCTTTAATTCTGAAGATTATTAATCAGTTGCCACCTTTCATATACGATTTCCAAAAAATTACTCTAGGCAACTATGTACCGCTACATTGTTCACGACTTTCTATAAATTTGTGCATTTCTTCTCAAATTCTCCACACTTTATTTTCTTTCTCTTTTTTTGCGTTTTCTGTAATTCCACTCTATTCTATGCTTTTACTTTTTCTTCTTAGCCATGGATACTCCTATTTTCTTGGGTTTTTCTCATAAAAAAACATTTTCTTGGGGAGCATCACACCACAAAGGCTTGAAAAGGTTTTTATTATTAGGACTTCCAGCTTCACTGTGTCAAATTTATGCTTAGTCCTTGGGGAAAGATATGTTACATCCAATCGCTACTTCCATTTTTATTCTGACATAGCTTCTCATTTTGTAGCTTCACTTCTGGACATTGGGTTACCTGTTGAAGACGTTCATGCCACTTCCAACATAATAGTTAAGCCTAAATTCTTGGAGAATCTGGACACCATTTTAGTTGTCACACACCCGACCATTGGGATTCCCTCCATCGATGATATTCCTCGGTTTTTTACCCACGGGGAAGTGTTTCCACTTCGGCCTTTTCTTACTAATCTCAATATCCAATATTTTGAAGCTCACCAAGAACTTGCCTACATAGGGTATTTATCCTTGATAGAAGAGGCATCCCAGATCGACTAGATAACTACTACCATTTGTAACTTTTCTCACATTTCTTTTGAATCCTCTTTTTTTTTATTTTCGACAAGGATTTTGACATTTGATGTATATATGTGATACACACACACAGACACACACACACACACACATATATATATATATAGATATATCTCTTTTTGTGGTTATCTTTCTTAAAAGCACATTTCACTATTTATGGCGTTATTATTTTGTTTCAGTTCAGCTTTGCAAATTGTTTCAATTTCACTCTCATGTTTAAGATACATTTAAGAAAAAATTTCTAATGCAGAGGCCGAGCAAGGAAAACAAAACAAAATAAAGAAAAAACCTTAAAAACAACTAAGCTAACACTATTCTAAACTAACCCTAACTACCCTAACTCTAATATCACAAAAAACTAAATCTAACTAAGCAATTTATTTCAATTTCTACAATTATTTCTTCTACAGTTTTAGTATGAATTATAGTAGGTTTATCTTTAAATTCCCTTATCAACATATTCAATATCCTACTATAATAATGAAATATCTTAAGTTTCCTATATTTAAACATCATAAATTTGAAGGTGTACTTACCCAAAATCTGGCTTAAATGTATGAAAACAATCTCATTAGAGACTAGTTGCACACATTTCATCTACTGCGGCAATACTGTACCTTCCCCCAGACCTGGTCCATTTCCATAAACGACTGTGTTCATTTCTTTATTTTCTTCTCTTCTGAAAATCTTCATATCTTTGGCCTTTTCTTTGCTTTGCATTGTGTTAGACCAAGATGTATCACTATTTATATCATTATCAGAAAGAGAAAAAGTAAAAACTTGATATTTTGTATCTTGAATAAAATTAGGAAAATGTATTTTTATAGCTAATGAATTTTTAGCTTGAAGCACAATACACGCGTTTCCCACTTGACTTTCCCGCTTTATCTCGCTATCTACATTTTCCACGTATACAGGGAATGATGATTCATCCATATCTTCTCCTCATTTATGATGAAATATCTATGAATCTCGACATTCTCTCCTATTCCCCTATAAGATGTTAGAATTTTTGTTAAAATAATTGCAATTTCCTAACTGTTTCAATTCATTGGTTAATTTATTAATATTTCCTGCTCCACTAGGGTAGGACGTTTCTCTCATTAACAATCCTTTTCTTTTAGCAGTCAAAACTTCTTCTGATAACGGAATTGCTCCACTTATGGCTAAACTTACCCTAGTTAAAAAAATTTCACACTCAAGCTCACCGTGCTCAGTTGTATCATGAATTCTACACTCGATGACTCTTCCAAAAGTAAACAAACTCAAAGGATGCAGTTTTTTATTAAAGATTTTACAAAGTTTTTTAATTTCCATCATGAAAACTAACTTGTGTTAGTTTTGTTTACAATCTTCTTGCCAAATTTAGGAATAACATTTCAAAACACAAATCCACTTCCAAAAGATAAAACCTAAAAATATCAAAGAAACCAGAAATAAAAATCATATGCATATCTGCACGTGACTGTCGGAGTGTTGGGCCCTCTCCTTCTATTGCCAATTCCTACTGACAACAGTTTTACTCACAATAAATAGATCGAATAAAATCTCCATAGACAATACTGCGAAGAGCCAATCCTTCTTGAAAGATATGAAACAAAGACAACCTAAGAGGAAATTATGCATTTACAGATAAAAGATTGACTTTCATTTAATCCCAAGTCTTGGATAACCAGGTCATGGTTGCATTTGGGTCACTCTCGAGTAATGATGTGACAACTATTGTTATTTCTTTTAAGGGGTCATTCACATACACACATACACATATATAAACATATTTCTGTATCATTTCTTTGAACATTTTAGATCAGCTTTCCAGTTTGAAAAGATAAAAGTAGAGTTCATGAAACCAATAGATTTAACATTAGAATTCAAAGACCATCACCAATTTCTTTGCTATCACTTAAGTAAATTTAGCATTAAGCATTCAGCAATTTCATGAAAAATAAAATATTTTCAACAAAACTATTTCCATTCACTTATATTTTTGGAAAATTTTCAAAATATTAAACATCTAATCTAAAGTAAAACATAAAAAATACTAAAAAATAAAAGTTTCTCCTTGTTATTCTCCATGGATTCCCGAAACAATTAATCGAAATAGAGCAAGCCGCTTTATATTTCACCAGATTTCTTCATAGCTACATATAAAATGGTGCAAGCTTTTAAAGAGGGGGTTTCATTTATGGACACTGAATAGGTTATGTATGCACCCTTAAATGGCGTAACATATAGTCTTGTTCAGCCAAACTTACAAAACTAGCTACAAAAGATACTTAGATAGGTAGCTATCCATAAAGCTCTGATATCAATTAATGTCTATGTGCATACAAAGTTTTACGACGGAATGGTTCAAAAAATAGGAAACAGAACAAAACTTAAAAGAATTTTTTGCTCCTCCGACATCCACTAATTTTGAACTTAAAATAAAATTAAGCATCCTTTGGCCTTTTATAGAACACAAGGCTCAGATAGGATAAGACATCTACATGAGAGGAAATCTAAGGGACCAATCTCATCAAGGCACATGGAATATTGTGACCAATAGGATAATTGCAATTGAAGTCAATGGAAGTCAACTCCAATCACTCGTTGAAGCTCTTCGGATTCTACTTTTATCTAGAATCTTCACCAGGAGAGTAACTTGAATCAGGATAGTACATAGGAACTTCCCATGTATTTAGAATGATAAGTTCATTATCTTGTTCCTACGCCTTTTGATTTGGATCAGGCTCTTTGTTCTTGGGATGAGCTTCCTTAGAAGTGGGTTCTATCTACCACTAAGTATGTGAAATACCGAGATCCTGAGTATTCCAATCGAATGCACATCCCTCTCATCATTTTTCCAGAACATCTGACTTGATTTGAATGTAACTCTACCCATGATTCGAATTTGCTTAACCGTCCATACTCAAGCTTTGCATCACAATCGTTATCTCCAACAATCACAAAAGTCAAAATATTTAATCCATTTTTAAACAAATATGTCATTACATCTCATATAAATAAAACCATTATTCAAATGTTAGTACAAAATTCTATAAAACTCACTTCTTAAAAAAACATATATCATAAATCCTTGTATATGTATTCAATCACTGGGATTACTATACAAATTTTAAAAAGTTAACATTTCTCTTCATGTTTCAACCCGGTACCCGGTACCCGATATTTAGCTTTATCCACTTACTTTCCTGGACCTCAGTTATACCAGAACTCCATCTTACTAGACTCCATCATACCAGACCCCATCATACTGGACCAGAGTTATTCACTTGAACTTTACATTACCTTTTTCCTTTTCTGTGTTTCTGGTACCCGATGTACGAAACACTTACCATACGAAGTATTTTCTTTTAATCAAAGATTTATTTTCTTCCTTTCCACTTTCGGTGATATTCCAATTTGTTAGCTCCTACCATAGAAATTATATTTTCAGTTGGGTCACCAAGTCTTTCAGTCTTGGGGCATGTTGTGAGACCACACAACAGTATGCTAAGCACTCATGAACACGGGAAAGGCTCCACTGGAAAGCAAGGTTTTTTATGCTTGGTGGCCTTGAATATAGTGATGGGTTCAAGCTTCACAAGGTTAACAAGTTGTATTTTGCTAACACTTATCAACATTATATATATAGGGTTTTTCAAAGGGATCTTACTTAGTTCGTGGAAGGTCTTCTTCTTAGGGATCATTGTGCCTAATGTCTCAAAGAGAGGACAAGTCCCAAATAAAAGATTCATAACTTAGGGAATGCAATACATAGCATCACCACTAAGAGCAAAGTCATATGCTATGAAATATCACACTCTCATAGGAAATCAAACCCAATGTTACCATCAAGAGAAGAACATGTACAAGAAGTAAGAAAATTGCACAAAGAATGTAGGGACACCAATGTATTCCCCCACTTTAAAGGAATTGCTAACACCATTTTTATAAGGAATAACTTTAAAGTAGAAAATAATCTATGCTAACCATAAAGAGGACATGAGAGCTTACTCAGAAAACCATTTTCCATGTCATATGTTTCCAAATGAAGCTATATCATGTAAAGGAGTTTCCCCCAAAGACATATAAGGGATCTACGGATTTGAGGTTATAATATCTTTGCTACAATGTGGTTATAGAGCTTGGAAATGTCTTCATTCCCCAAATACTCATAGAATAGGAAGAATGATAAATAGAGAGAAAAATAAAAATAAAAAATTGGGTCAACATGGAAGAGACCTAAATGTCTCAACACCTTTCATCATCCCCAAAAGGAAAACACAAGAGAAATGTTAAGATAAATATTTACGAAATATAGAAGAATGTAGATACAAATAGAGGAATACACATGAAGGGAGATACATCAAATAGAATGGTATGGTGGATATCACATTATGCACATGTAATCACACAAAGAAACATGCAAAAGAAAAGAAATAAAAAGACTAGTAAGGCACATGTGAGTCAACCTATAGTAGGTTGTCTGCATCTGAATCTTGTTTAGTATATGCAAAAGGTGGACAACTAGCCAAAGAGACAATGACAAGTGCCATACTAGGACAAGGCTACCTAACCCCTCGCCCCCAAGCACAAAAGGTGAGCTGAAAATGGATGATGGTATGTTGCCCCTTGAAAAAGGTAAATGATTTGAAATGAATGCAAAACATGCAATAGTGAGTATGTTATGATCCTACAACTATTACATGGCAAGGAGCAGCAACTAACGCTATTGATTATAATGAGTAGACAAAGTATCAACTCATTTCCTATATAATGAGATGTTCCCACATGTAGTATCTATTAGTTCACTATGCACCAAAGTTGGCTTAGAAGAATCTTTGGTGATAGTGTTTGCATTGAGTGAAGGCTTATTTGATGCATTTGTTTCTATCGAATGACAATAACCAATACCACTACTTGTTTCTTGTGTGTTAGGACTATAGGGACACAAATATCTTGTTCTCTAGTGCCACATACTTTTCCACTACAACTAAATTGTTTCAAAAGTTTGTAACGTCTTTCATAAATATTTTCCATTTCGTCTGAATTTAGTGGTTGATTATAATCAACTTTATCAAATCGTGTTGTATAATTTGTTTCATCTCCTAAAGTGTTTGAAGTGGATGCTTTTGAATTTTGTGTTGTCATTACCACTTGTTCTTTTTCCCCTTTTAGACTCTTTTTTTGTGATCTTGAATTAGCCCATGAATGTAGGTATGAAATTCTAGGTACCCCAATCATCTTCCAATAGCTTTGTGACTTCTTCAATATTCTTTTCTTTTTTTTCTCTTGCACAAGTTCCACCTATATAGTTGGTGTCAATGTTTTCAAAGGATTTTCCTTGTCCTTTTCAAGTTTTAAAACACTATAATGCTCAGGATCAGCTTTGATTGTATATACTTTATTTTTGTAGACATACTTCATTATA
Organism: Sequoia sempervirens; assembly: GCA_007258455.2. Taxonomy (NCBI): domain Eukaryota; kingdom Viridiplantae; phylum Streptophyta; class Pinopsida; order Cupressales; family Cupressaceae; genus Sequoia; species Sequoia sempervirens. The sequence goes on from VDFB02000015.1 coordinate 553,205,180, forward strand.
CACTGAAGAGTTGAAGGCACTTCTTGCATTTCATGAATCCATGGTCTACCTAAAAGAAGGTTATATGAAATTTTATGAGGCATAACATGGAAAAGATTTTGTAACATGAACTTTCCAATTGTAATAGATAATTTGATCACACGAAGTGGTTGTTTCCCTACATTGTCAATTCCACAAATAGATAAAGAGTCTGATTGTATTTGGCTTTTTCCTACTCCAATCTTATCCAAAAGGTTCACACTACGCACATTAAGGTTTGAGCCATTTTCAAAAAGGTTTCTCTTTATCCCCTTCCTATTAATAATGACCATGATCATGAAAACTTCATATTGTTTTTGAAATTCTAAGGAGGGTAACTTTCTTTGGTGAAAAACAATGTCTAGATTAACCATATTCATTCCTTGAACTAGGGCTGCCACCTCATTTTTATTTTCTCTAGGGGGAACCATAGCTTGTTGCAATGCATTTTGAATCATTCTATGATAACTAGGTGAGGCTTGAATAAGATCCCATAAGTATATCTTAGCAAGAGTGTTTTTAACTTGTTCAACAAGGTCATACTCCTTTCCACTATGTAGAGGCAAACAAGGAGCACTAGGAAAAATAGGTTGAGGCAATGGTAATGAAGTAGGAGTGGTTTTTGGTTTCCTCTTGTTCCTTGTATTATATGTGTGAACAATGGTATTATAATTCGGTTGTTTTGAAACATAGTTTTCAGGTGGTGTTAGGGTAAGCACAGGTTTGTTTTGAGCTTATGGTTGTTGTGAGGGTGAATAAATGATTAGAACTGGTTTAGGAGATTGTTTCAAGGGATATCTAATGTGCATAACCTCAAAAGACTTATCCTTTCTATTATGATCTCTTAGTGAAGGAGAGTCAAATGTCACTTCATCATCTTCATCTAAGGAAGCCACATTACTATTGTTTGGAAGACATGTATCCATTCTATCATTTTCTTGCACCATGAAATCTTCCCTATTAGGAGGGCTTTTAGGAGAGGAGAAAATAAAATTTTGATCACATTTCATGGTTATATTTTGTAAGATAGCTTCATCATAAGTAAGGGAAGCATCAAGAGAAGAATAGCTATGATTTTCTTGCTTTCCAATGATTGGATCCTTTCATTCAAATAGATCTTTCCAAATGGTAGGAGCATAAAGGAAAGGGAGAAACAAGATCCTCATGACTCTCAATGAGTGTATCTCACAACACCAAATTTTCTTTTCACAAATGGGAGAGATATTACGAGAAGAAACAATGTGATTGTCATGGTTATCTATGATTACATCTTTTGTCCTATAATGTCTTACCAAGTAGGAGAAGTCAAAGAAAAGGAACAAATAGGATTGTCATAGCTCTCAATCATTTGATATTTTAACACCAATATGTCCTCTTCACAAATAGAAGGGATTTTGATAGAAGGACAAATGTGATTGTCATGATTGTCCATGATTGCATCCTCTTTCACTAAAGCATTCTCACAAGTAGGAGAGATGTTGGGAGATTAATAGAGATTAGGTAAAGTAATGTTAAGCAATGTCTCAATGATCTCATCTTATTGTGTCATAATATTTTCCCAAGTGGGAGGAGGAGATGGAAAAACAAGAATTTCATGATTCTCAGTGATTGTATCTTCTTTCACCAAGACACATTTTTAACCAATTGGAGAGGTATCGGGTGGTGCAGGTGTATCAAGTTCATGACAAAGAAGTTAGAAGCTCCATAGTTTGAGTTTTGTGAAATTGGGTCATGCCAATGTAATAAGGTCATGTAAAATCCATTTTATTGTTTTAGGAGTCATTTTGTGTCATTTGGATGAATAGAGAGTTTATAGTGCAATAAAGAGTTAAAATGGAAAAGTTGTCAAATCTGTAAGTTTCAAAATTGCAACAAATTTGAATGTCAACGGTTAGATTTTTAAAAGTTAGTTTTTTGGTGGTTGAAGTTGGTTGAGGAAGGTTAGTTTTTTTTTTTTTTTCTAAAAAGGCCTCAAATATTCTAGGTAGAGGTTGGAGAGTTTGTATTTGAAAGGAAATCAATAAGACCTTACTACTTTCTTTCCAAATTCTGTATTTTTCCAGAAATTCTGATGTTTTCTTGAACTGTACGATTTTGTACAAGGTGCTCTTGTTCTCTTATGGATTGAATCTGGTGGGAAGCAGGCCTAACATCATTTTAGTTTTGGTTTGGTTGGATTTCAATTGAATTTGTTCATTTTAGAAGCAAAATACTGAGGGTCGGTCTGAATACCCTGTTTAAGGGTTTTGAGTGTGTTAAAGATAATATTTTAATCCTTCCACCCATTGTATTATTTTGTAACTCAATGGAAAGGCTTAGTTATGGTTTTAGAACATGTGTGCAAAGTTTTATGAGCAGGGGAGGTTTGAATGATAGTTTTTGTTGATGCCCTAGATGGCATTTTGTGTGTTTTTGAATGAAAAAGAGAGGTTAGAGAGGGGAAAAGTGAGAAATCCCTATGGGAAGCAACTTTTTATGTATTTTTAAGTTTTTACAGACTTTTTTGGAGGTTTTGAATGCATTGGGCTGGTTTTGTGGAGTCTGCAAGTGGGTTTTTCAATAAACCCTTGCCTAAATTGTGAAGAAAGAGAGTTTTGTGGAATGGGGTCTTGGAAATCGAGTTTTTGAAGAAAAGTTAGAAAATTGGGGGTTTTGTTACCTGGTGAGTGCTACCCCATTTAATTTTTGGCTTTTTGGATTGTTTCAAAGGGGGTTTCTTTGTTAATTAGGCCTAATTGGCCTTGTGGATAGCGTAGTTTTCTTGATTTGAGAGGGTTGGTCAAAAGGAGTCTTATGAGATTTTGATATATGCTAAAAAAGGCTTAAATGGGTGCCTAAAATGGTTATTGGTTGTAGGGGTTGTTAACAAATTATGTGAGTTAAGGTGGAGAAAATAGGTCTATAGACCTACTAGGGAGATTAGGTGAAAAATTGAAAACAAGCCTAGATTGAGTTTGTGGGAAGAAGGGTGATTGGAATCTCTTGTATTTATGATAGTGAATTGATTGCCTCCCTATATTGCTATTAGTTGGTATCAGAGCAAAGGGAGTAAGTCTCTTGAAGGAGTTGGTTAAAAAAAATTGTGCAAGGTAAAAGGTGGAATTGGAGGAGTCAAAATGCCTCCTAAAGGAAGCACTTTTGTTAGAAAGATTGATCAACAAGCTAGAGAATTAGAAGACTTGAAGAATGAGATTGTTGCATTAAATTCTAATGTTGGGGTCATCATGGATGAAAGTGATTCTGAAGAGGAAGAAAATTCTAGCGAAGAGGAAGAGTTGGATCTAGAGGATGTGAGGATGTTGAAGCTTTTGAAGGCTATGAAAGGTGATGGACCTAGAAAAATGGATTTTCCTATGTATGGAGGTAAACTAGATGGTGAAGAGCTCTTGGACTAGATAGGAGCCATGGAGAATTACTTTGAAATTGAAGAAGTAGATGAAGATCACAAGGTGAAGAAGGCTAAGACCAAGTTCAAAGGGCATGCTTTGTTGTGGTGGAACTTTGTGCAAGATGAAAGGAAGAAAAAGGGGAAGACCAAGATCACTTTTTGGGAGAGAATGAAGACAAAACTCAAAGGTAAGTTCCTTCCTAGTGATTATAATGTTCTATTGCTTTAAAAACTTCAAAATCTTAAGCAAAGGGATCTAGATGTACAAGCATACTCCAAGGAGTTCTATAGGTTAAGTATAAGTACAAAGCATGAGGAAGATGAAGAAGAAAGAGTAGCAAGATATCTTAATGGACTAAGGTATAATATTCAAGATGAAATAAGTTTGATGACACCAAAAACAGTAGAAGAATGTTTTCAAATGGCTACAAGGGTAGAAGAAAAAGTGAAGAGGAGACAAGAGAAGACAAAAAGAGGAAGAGGCAGTAATTCTAGTGGTAGGGGAACTTTTTCTACATCAAAACAGCCCAATGAAGATCGAGAAGATGCTGGTAAAGGTAAAGAACAAGTGGTTGAATCTACAGGCAGATGGAGAGGTGGAAGAACAAGTTTTAGGGGCAGGTATGTAGATCAAGGAAGAGTTTCTAATATGTTTTTAGGAAGGTGTTACAACTGTGGTGAGTTTGGTCATCCATCCTTTAAGTGTCCTGAAAATTTTGGTGCTACTTCAATCGGGGGTGAAAGAAGAGGTGAAAAGAGAGTCCAAATTGTGCAAGCAGATGAAGGAGAAAGTGTCAATTCTTCAAGTTATGTTGTTGAACCAGAAGTTGGTGAAGCTTTGATGCTGCAAATAGAACTTTTGAAGGCCTCCAAGGAGAAGGAACCAATGCAAAGGAGAAATCTATTCAAGACCACATGCAAGAGCAAAGGTAAAGTATGCAAGGTAGTGATAGATTCGGGCTCCACTGATAACATAGTATCAAAAGAAATGGTAGATAAATTAAATTTGGTGAAAGTCCCTCATGAAACACCCTATAAGGTGTCATGGTTAAATGATGATCAGTCACTTCCAATCAATGAGCAGGCTTTAGTTGAGTTTCAGATTGGAGGGTACAGAGATAGGGTACTTTGTGATGTTCTACCAATGGAATGTTGCCATTTGTTGCTTGGAAGGCCATGGCAATTTGATAAACATGTTTTGTGTGATAGATGGGATAATACATATCAGATTGAACATGATGGGAACTCATTTACTTTGATACCATTGCAAGAGGAATTCAAGGAGCAGGGGTACGTGCAAGATCATGATGGGCCAAAAAGTGGTGATATGATGGGTATATGGCTAGCGACTTTTTTTTCCCCAAAATTGATGAAACAAAAAGGGTTTTTAAAGGAGATTTTTAGCTTTCCAACAAATAAATTTTTCTTTACTTTGAATTTAATAAATTATTATTATTCATTTTCTATTTGAATTACAACTAAAGTCTTGATTGATAGGCTAATTGAAAAACATCTATAGCTTTCAAACAATATCACATTTTTTCAATCTGAAACATGTGTCACATTCTATGCTTTGCACAATATAGGATTAAAAAAAATGAATTTCATGAAGTTTTGACCAAGTTAAGGTGGTCAGACATACAATTTTTTATATTTTTTAAAAGTTGTAATAAAAAATTCATAATTAATTATTTACTTGGAAAAAAAAATTTTAAAAATATGCATCGCATCAGGACATGAGTCCTCAACTTATATCTAAAATCTTATTAAAACATATTATCATTTCATTGTGGTTAGGGTGGTCAGATAGACACTACTTATTTTTTCCCTGAAATTTAAGTGCTACTACACTAATTTCAATTTTTCACCAAATATTTTTTTTAAAATAAACCTAGTAGTTTAGAAACTACATTCAATTTGCTACAGATTCTATTCTTACATATTTTTAATGTAGATAACTTATTCAAACTTTTATGTCAAGTTGCCTAAATCTGATTTTTTTGAATTTTATTGCCACTTAAGGGCCTATTTTTCCATGATGATCCTGCACATACCCACAGACAAAGGCAGCAAAAGTAATCATGATGGATAATAAAGAGTTTGTGAAAGTTGAGGGTGAAAGGGAGATGAAGGTTATAACCACCCCAAGGATGGAAGAAGCCATGATAGTGAGCTTGCAGAATGATGCCATGTTAAAGGGAAAGGATGGTGAGTTACTAATGAAATCTAATCATGGAAAAGTTAAGGGTGAATTGGTGTTGAAGGCTAAAGATGGGTTTATGAAGCATGATAGAATTGTGATTGGGACAATTCCTTGTCCACTTGTTGGGAGAAAGGTTGGTGTGAAGTTGTATTTTGCCTATATAGAGGTTAGTAACTCTGATAAAACAAAGATATTTGGGTTAGAGAACCTAAGAAGAGATGTAAAGACAAAGGGTGAAGTGAAAAAAGGTGTTTAGCCAAAGCACATGAATGAGTTCAAGCATGCAAGGATGATGAAGGATAGAGTTCAAGAAACAAGAGATAAATTTTTGTTTGTAGGTATGACATCAATTTTAGTTGAGAGAAATGGTGGAAGGCATGAAGTAAGTCTATTTGCAGAGGATAGGCAATTGCAAGGTGAACACAAGCTCAACAATACAAGATATGAAGCAAGAACCGAGTATTTGGTCCAATGGAGGAGATTTCCAAATCAAGGAGAATTTTCAAGGAAAAGAGATACTATGAAAGAGCTAGGTTTAAGGAATTTTAGTCCTCATGGGACATGAGGTTTTCTTTTAGGGCGGTTGTATGGTGCAGGTGCACCAAGTTCATGACAAAGAAGTTAGAAGGTCCATAGTTTTATTTTTGTGAAATTGGGTCATTTCAATGTAATAAGGCCATTTCAAGGACATTTTAGTGTTTTGGGAGTCATTTTGTGTCATTTGGGTGAATAGAGAGTTTATAGTGCAATAAAGAGTTAAAATGGAAAAGTTGTCAAATTTGTAAGTTGTAAAATTGCAACAAATTTGAATGTCAACGGTTAGATTTTTAAAAGTTGGTTTTTTTGGTGGTTGAATTTGGTTGAGGAAGGTTATTTTGATTTTTTTGTGTTTGATAAGGTCTCACATATTCTAGGTAGAGTTTGGAGAGTCTATATTTGAAAGGAAATCAATAAGACCTTACTGCTTTCTTTGCAAATTTTGTATTTTTCCAGAAATTCTGATGTTTTCTTGAACTATACGGTTTCGTACAAGGTGATCTTGTTCTCTTATGGATTGAATCTGGTGGGAATCAGGCCTAACATCATTTTATTTTTGGTTTAGTTGGATTTCAATTGAATTTGTGCATTTTAGAAGAAAAATATTGAGGGTCAGTCTGAATACCTTGTTTAAGGGTTTTGAGTGTGTTAAAGATGATATTTTAATCCTTCCACCCACTATATTCTTCTGTAACTCAGTGTAAAGGCTTATTTAGGGTTATAGAACATGTGTTCAAAGTTTTATGAGCAAGAGAGGTCTAAATGATGGTTTTTTTTATGCCCTAGATGGCATTTTGTGTGTTTTTGAATGAAAAAAAGAGGTTAGAGAGGGGAAAAGTGATAAATCCCTAAGGGAAGCAACTTTTTATGTCTTTTTAAGTTTTTTTAGACTTGTTTGGAGGTGTTGAATGCATTGGGCTGGTCTGGTGGAGTCTGCAATTGGGTTTTTCAATAAACTGTTGCCTAAATTGTGAAGAAAGAGGGTTTTGTGGAATGGGGTCTTGGAAAGAAAGTTTTTGAAGACAAGTTGGAAAATTGGGGGTTTTGTTACCTAGTGAGTGTTTCCCCATTGAATTTTGGGCTTTGTGGATTGTTTCAAAGGGGGTTTCTTTGTTAATTAGGCCTAATTGGCCTTGTGGACAGTGTAGTTTTCTTGATTTGAGAGGGTTGGTCAAAAGGAGTCTTATGAGATTTTGATATATGCTAAAGAAGGCTTAAATGGGTGCCTGAAATGGTTATTGGTTGTAGGGGTTGTTAAGAAATTCTATGAGTTAAGGTGGAGAAAATAGGTTTGCAGACCTACTAGGGATATTAGGTGAAAAATTGAAAACAAGCCTAGATTGAGTTTGTGGGAAGAAGGGTGTTTGGAATCTTTTGTATTTGTGATAGTGAATTGATTGCCTCCCTGTATTGCTATCATTAGGAGAAGAAAAATTATGGTTTTCATGATTATCTATGCTTGTACCTTCTTGTATCAAAAATTCCTCACAAATGGGAGAGATAATAGGGTTTGAGTAGGGATAGGCAAGGTGATTTAATGATTGTGTCAATGGTTTGATTCTATTTCTCTAAGATTTTGTCATAACTAGGAAAGATAGTGGAAGGATGGCTAACATGTTTCTTAATGACCTCATTTTTGTGCTCTAAATTAAACTCATAAGAGGGAATATTGTACTTATGCAATCCATTCTTAACCATATCAAAACCACATCTTTGAAAAGGAAACATCTTAACATGAAAAGTAAGCTATCCAACTTATGAAATTCTTCAAAAATGTAATCAAATGTCCTACAGATGTGTTATTTTCAATACTATTTCTTTTTCATGATTTAAATTGGCTACACTAAATGGATGTTTAGACCTAGATGCATAAAAAAGAATTTCCTAAAACTTTTCAGACTGATATTGTAGGTTACTAGCAGGCCTAGGAAGTGCAGAAAACCACATAAAAGCTAATAAAAGTTGGTTTTTGTAGGTCTCCGGGGACTCATTCACCCAAGAGCGAATGGGTCCCAATACAGGGTTTTGTAAAATTGAAAAATACAATTTTTGAGTGATTAGATGTGTTCTTTGTTCCAAGTTTCAGACTATAAATTTTGTGGTAGAATTTTCCATAACTTAATGACCTAATGCAAGTAAAATTAATGAAAAATGATGACCTATATGACACTTTTTGAAATGAAATTTTGACTCATTTTTTAATGTGAATTATAAAAATTACACTAATATGCAAACACTATGAAAAATTATTCTAACATTATGCAATTTTTTTTGAATTTTTTATTTAAAATGAATGTAAAATGCAAGTTTACACCTAAAAGGTAATGCAACTTTATGCCAAATTTACAAACCCTACATGTAATTAATTGATTCCAATCCTAGATCTAGGGTTTCAATGCACTCCAAATTAGAAATTAGAATATTCAAAACTTGGGTTCACCAAAATGAAACATAGAAAAATGGGGTAGGTTCATTACATGGGTTTTATACTAAATTTGGGATATTTCACCTAAATTACTATAAATGGAAAGGAAAAAATGAGTTTAATGAACCCACCTATTTTTCTATTTCATTCAGGAAATTAGATCCCTCAAATCAAAATTCACTTTCAACCCTTAGGTGAGTGAATTTTATGAAGGATCTTGTAATTTCCCTTTTTTGTAAGAACAAGGGTCTTGATTAAACAACACTTTGGGGAGAAAGATTAAATTTAGCAAAAAAAAATCCAAAATGCAAGCTATAAAGTGCATCTAGAAGATTAACCTCAATTATGATGGAACAAGAAGTGAAAATGCAGATCTAAGAATGGGAAAGTGATGTGTACCAATCACCAAAAGTGCTCTTTCAAAGCAAACTGAGAACTCATTCGCCCTATTGAAAATGGGTCCTAGCTAGGGCTCTGTAAAATTTGTTTCTAGGTTCTCTTCTACTATCTCCACACTCCCAGATTCCTGAATCTCACGATTGAACAATCAGAAATAAATCTTGTAGGTCACTTTTTGTGAAATTGCAACAATGGTGACAATAAATGCAACTTTGAAAAATTTTCAATTTTTCTCTTCAAGATATCTTCCACCTAAAATATGCAAGTGCACATCAAGAGGGAAAAATGTTTTTTTTTTGGCGAATGGGGGTTTTCCTTGGTCAAACTACATTTTGGTCATTAAACCTTGTAATGAAATAATGAAACATGAAGGAATGATGAATGAAAAAATAAATTGTGACAACTCACCAAACCCTTGTTTGAACCTTATAATATGGATCTACAACTTTCATGAAATGGCTTCAATGGATCTGGATCTTGATCTTGAAACTTGATTGAAACAATGCCTTTGAATGCTTGAATGGATCTTGAAAACTACATCAACATATTAGCTCAAATAACATGCATGATGCAAGAAGAATTTGACATGATACTGGATCTTGATTGCCACAATAATCCTCAATAAATCTTCCCTTGAATGCCTTGAAAATTCTCTTTAAATTCTCTTGATCACATAAACTTTCTATAGGAATGCTCACTTGAAAATTCTAGGATGAAACATAGTGAAATGACCTCTTATTTATACATATGTTAACATGAATTCCCAAAATTCAAATAACACAAGTCAACATGTAAATATACATTTGAAATCATTGAAATACTATAAAAAACATAATGAAAATTTATGTCCTAGGTCTAACTGAGGACCCATTTACCCTTTGCCAAATGGGTCCTAGGTCACTCACCTAGGACACACATTCTCCAATGTTAAGTGATATGTTATGGCATTGATGAATGTCAGGTTTCCTCTTCAAAACGTGCAATTAATTAGGCTTATATTAGAACAAAAGGGGCCAATTAAGGCATAATTGACCTCAATTAATTAATAAAGACCTAGATTAGTGTGAAAGTGTAAAGGTACACCTTACAAAACCATAAATAAGGCACAATTAAGTCTATTTTATTTAATAAGGCTCTAAACTTAATGTGAATATGTAGAATGCATATTACAACACTAAATTAAGGAATAATTTAGATTATTTTATTTAATATTTATTCCCAAATTAAGTGTGAAAAAGGGATACTTTTTCCTACACTACATTTAGCCCCCACTTTAGTGAGTATGGCCCCATGTCAAACTCACACTAAAGTAGACATTCAAGACACATATGTATGTAATAATGAAAAAGATACTCAACTATACAATATCAAAGCCTAGGAGAAGAGGTGGGTGGATCAAGATTTGAATATCCCAATGTGATGTGGAACACAGTTGTTTGTCTAGGGAAGGGGTGGATCAAGCTTCGATTGTCCCAACATGGATTGGAACATGGTTATTTTTCCAACATGTTCACAAGTAGAACTTGATGTCCATTATGCAAATGACACATACACTCACACAAGCTAATGGAACCTCCGGCTACACAGTAGGTGATCCCCCAATAGGTGGGAAATGAGAGAATCTTATTAGGCTCCCATACCATATCAAATCTATCCTCCTAACAACTTCAATAAGGCACCACAATACGATACTTTGAACACCTAACAAGTTGTGTTATGCTAAGAACTCATGCACAATGGGAAAGGCTCCACTGGAAAGAAAGGTGTGTTATGCTTGGTGTTCTTGAATTTAGGACACTTAAGAGAATGTGCCAGTATAGTGTGGCTTGGAATGTTCAAGTGAGATGGGGAGTGAAATAGGAGCATTCCTAGCATAAAAATTCCCACTCGGATGCATTTTCATAGAAAACTTTCTGTAATGATCGAATGGATTGGATTCTTGAAAACCTCAAAGAGGTTATTGTAGATGAACCTCACATGAACTTGTAGGTTTATATAGAACATTTTTATGTGCCAAAAATTCCAATAAATAGCCCATCAAAGTTTGGCAATTTTTTGTACTTAGGGCACTAGAGAGAATGCACTAATATAGTGTGGCTTGGAACATTTGAGTGAGTTGGGCAGAAAAATAGGAGCATTCCTAGACTAAACCCACCCACTCAAACATGTTGAAATTGATGGTTTGGGCCCATGAAGAATTAAATGAAAGTTATGCAACATTGCAACTTTTCATTGAATGCATTTGATGATTTTAACAATATTGAAAAACTTTCTACCATGATCAAATGGATTGGAGTCTTGAAAAAGTGAGAGAGGTTATTGTGGAGTTATCCTAAGTGACCCTATACATTTACATAAAAAAATATGTGTTATGAATGATTTGATAATGAATATAGGATAATCCTCCAAAACCTATGAGATCCTAAATGAATCTAGGACAATCCTAATAAACATAGGTTAGTCCTAATGAACCTAGGTCATTCCTAATGAATGTAGGATAGTCCTAAATAATGTAGGACATTCCTAAAGAATGTAGTATAGTCCTAAAGAATGTAGGAAATTCCTAAAGAACATAAGATATGCTACCTAAAAGTCTTTCTGAGTAAGTAATCAAATATTTGTCTTTATTAATTATTAGTTTGTTGGGAAATATTTTTCTTTATTAATTATTAGTTTTTGATAAGGTGATGAATTTGAATTTGTAGTTAACTTGTTGTGACATGATAGGCAATTAGATTCAAAAATTAAAATTTGGATATGGGATTAGAAGGTTGCAAAAAATCTCTATAGAAGCTTAAATTACCATAAATAGGGTAATGTTTTGTAGCCTAGAATTGGATAAAGCTGTATCATGCATCTTGGTATATAATATAGTGCCACACCATGCAAAATTACCATAGACAATTCCACACCATACAAATCAATCCATGTGATATGGAATCATTTCTAAAAGGTTAAATAAAATATATATGGTAAGAAATCATAGATCACATTTGGGTTATAAAAGAAATATGAGACTAAGAAATCAAACATGATCTCATTCTTTTGTAGCATAATTTTTGTTGGTGATTCCTCTTAGTGCTATTTCCTTTTTATTTCTACATCATTTTCCATATACTGTTGCTATCTGGTTGTATGTGGAGGTGGAAACACCAAAGCAGGGGACTGATTGAGGTAGTCCTCTAAAAACAACCCCAACATTTTCTTTGGTATTATGTGTGTAGGCATTCTTGTGTGGATCTCTTTTGACTCTAGATTTGACTTTTCTCACCTTCTCTTTGTCCATCTTAGCTTAGTTTAGACATAGTATTCTTCTTCTTGTATTTCAGTTGTGCACTTTCTTAATATTCTATCATAGTATAAAACCTTAGAAATTAGGAAGTTAGTTGATTTTCCCATCTTTTAATATGTTCCTAAGACCTTTTGTTTGTACAGATTTCAATGCACCTCTAAGACACGAGTGTGTTGTGCTAGAGTCCATAGTCCATGTTGTCATCCTCAAATAGTGAGCTATCTAGATAATGGATTGAACCCTCAAAATCAGCTCTCCTAACCTCGTGAAACATTTGGTTTAGTAGAAGGATAGTAGCACTTAGATTGTTCTTCCTTTTCAGCCTTAATTTCTTAATCTTTTCAATTTTCCTAGAAAAGCTTGAGGTATTTTAGGGCAGCTTATTGTTTATGACTCTCTTGTGACCTAGAGTTGCAAAGCAGCTAGTCCCCCTTCTCTACATTTTGGTGAACCCAACATGAACTATTCTGATTTTGTCCCTTTGTATTGAAGGAACTTTTATTGTCCCATGCACGTGTTGTAGGTTCATGCATTGCAAAGCATGTATCCTTACAACTCGATCTAAAACCCCTAGTCACATAGTTAGAAGGGTCTGTAGATATTTAGCAACAAAATTTAGATAGGTCACTGTTGCATGTCTGAACCCTTGGAGTCGACCAAGTTTGTTCCTTCTGGGTATGTAAATATGGTTTCATTTACATGCATTCCTCCCACTCAACCTACGAATGGATCACCAAATATAACTTTCACATCATAGGATCTACCTATGAACAAAGATCCTTTCCCCTTGTACATTCCCACTTGCATCAATAGGAACATTGTAATTGGTGTCTTGGTTGACCCTTCAAGTTGTGTGAATGTCATAACGAAGGAGACTTTGTTTATCAACTTTCTACATAGGTAGGAATACGAGAATTCAAAGATCACCATATGTATGCATGATGGAATCTCAGTCTCTCCTTTCAGTTCTATCACCCTTTCAGTCGTGGTTGGGCCCAGGCCCATAGAGACTCTTTTTGATGTCATTCTAGTGTCATATTTTTTTAGGGTGAAACTAGGCATTCCATGGCTAGTTTCCATGAATGGAATTGCTTTGGTCATTCATAAGTGTCTTAATTTTTCTCATGAAGGCTCTATGCATGACACCAAATACAAACCTCTGGTGTCATGTGGGGGCTACTTGTTAGATCACTTAGGGCCTACCCTGGTCAATTCATTTCCTCTGAGGATGCACTTGTATCATTCTTATTTAAAATATAAGACTAGGGGTGCAATATTGAAAGTGACCTTTCTTGCATCCCCCTATGCCATATCTTTCAAAGCTTCCATTATTACATAGTAGCAAGTTGCCTCCTCTCAACAAAAGGGGAAGGGGAAGTTTTCTCATGTCCAAGAGCCTTCCTATTCTTTTTTGCTTCATATGCTTTTGCTTCTCACCCTACTATGGAACCTTCGGCTCTTGCTCCCATGCATCGAATGGAGAGCCCAATGGTGCCCGCTTGGAAAAAATCCAAGCATCAAGTGTTTGAGCTTCCCATCTTACCCATGGTGCCTAGGCCCACTTTCCATTGTAAGGGGAAGGGCCCTTTTCGAATTTCCCCTATGTCTTAGCCCCACGTCCTCCTATCGCTCCTACCCCTTAGGCAATAAATGGGAAGAGGCTTGCCCCTAAGGTGCCTAGGTCTGCTTCTCCACCTGCTGCCATTTATGTTCCTACTCTTCAAGCTATTGCTCCTATCTAGGAGGCTACCCTTCCACCAAAAAATTTTGTCGAGGACATGCCTATGGAAAAATAAGAGCCTTTTTTCCCTTCTCAAGCAGTGACTTCTAATTCTCAAAGCCAACAAAATTGACTTGCGCATGAGCATAAGCATCAAAGAAAGGCTCTAGCTGTTGAACAAGCTACCTTGAAGAATGAAGAAGAGGGGCCAAAAACTCTTATTTTGGAATCTCTTATTGTGCCTCCCTCTTTTGCTCCTTCTACTTTAGTTCCACTCGCCTCAATTCTACTTTTAGATCCCCCAATGAATGATGATGATCCTCACCCCAAAAGGGTGTAGATATTCATTACTCCCTCAATGGAGTCCCCTCTTATTATGTACCTTCTAGACATCCCTCTATTTTCTTGACTCGTGGACATGTCAAACACCACAGTGGTATACGTCATTGCTCTGTCCTCTTCCTCCTTTCCTTTCACTTCTTCTGTAAGGATTCTACATCCTCCACTGAGGTGTAATTTGGAGGATGACCTCACTTCTAATGGAGGTCAGAAGAAGGGATCACCTTTTTCAAAAGGGAGTTCTACCTTGGCCTACATTGTCCTTGTGATGGAGGAGCCCTAGCATCTCTTGAGTTTGTCACTGTACCTCTTGTCGATGTTAATGGTGGATCTCAAGTGCCTCCTTGCTCTCTCACCTAGTTAGCACATGACACTCTTTTTAAGTGCCTATTTAACTCAATGGATGATGTCCCAACTCTATCAAAAATCTTTGCGAGATCGATGAATTTCACCTCACAAAAGCTTGGAAAATAAGACCTTGAGGGGATTTCTTCCTTGGACCTTATTGTAGGAGAGTCAGAGGATGCTCCCCTCACTATCCTGCCCTTGTAGGCTCGTCTACCCTCCCCATATAATGATCTATATTGGGAGAATGGCAACCTCCTTGTTGATGAGGAATAGGGTAGTACCTCTTCTTTACCTATAGATTATATTTGTGTGTGTGTTGTGTTTCCCCTGTGTTTGTTTTTATGTGTTCCTAGAGGACCCTTGTCACCCTTGTAGGTGCTTGGATACAAGAGTGAAATTTTGTCATGAAATTCCTCTTTATGTTTCATCATTCTTCTATATTTTGTAAAATTGATTTTTGCCAATTGGGGACAATGCAAAGTGTTGGGGGAATTTAGGCCTCCCTTCCATGTTGACCCAATTTTTTATTTTTACTTTTTCTTCATGTGCTTTTCTTCAGATCTAGGAACTTTGGGGATTGATGATCTTTTGTTCACATATATATCATGGGTTACCTATAAGAACTAATCTAACCCCAAACTCCTAGATCCCCTATCTCTTGATTTCTTAATCTTTGCTTATTTCTTCATCTTTGCTTATTTATTATTTTCTTTGTCTTTTCTTTCTTTGTGATGTTGTGGTTCTTATGTGTTATCCCTCATGTGTGTGACAACATTTCCATGTTTACATCTCACTATGTCTCATGGGCCACAACATCACTACCTTTTCTTTATTTCCTTAGGATGCCACGTACTCCTTTGATTCGCACACACCATCCTAAGGGGGGCTACTATTTCTTTTATTTTCAATAAGGAGAATTTGGTGGCCAATGAATCCCTTACTGAAATTTTATGCAATTTTCAAAATTTGCATCCATTCAACGAGGATCCCCTTAGTGATATTTTTCTTTCAAGAATAAATTATTTTTATCAAATTCCTTGATGAAAGCGATCTTTGAAAAGGATTCCTTGATGATAGAATCATTTGCAGAAAATGTTGTTCTTTTCAAATGGAGTGTCCCTTTCCATGGACCCCTTGCTATTTTAAAGGGTTCCCAAGGGACCCCTTTTGAAAACTTTTCCTTCAATTGCTTTCTCTATGATATTTCTGCTTTTCTAATCTTTTCTACCTAACATTTTTTGTCTATAGTGTAACATGTTTATTTGTAGGACCGAGCACCTCGTCAAGCTCGCTTTGTAGGACTAAGAACCTACAAGGTCCTTTGCATCAAACTCTTTAAGACCACACACCTAGGGAGTCCTTTTGCACTAGGTCCCATAGGAACGAGAACCTATGATGCCCCCTTTGCAGGATTTAGAACTGGTGAAGCACTTTCTTTCTACAAGACCGACCACCTATAGAGCCTTTTTCATCTTCTATGGGACCGAGCACCCATGGAGCCAATTTTGTAGGACCGAGTACCTATAGAGCCTTTTTTCACCTTCTGCAAGACCAAGTACCTATGGATCCATCTCTTTCTCTTTCACATCAAGGTTTCCCTATAGGACTAAGAACATGTAGATCTACCTCCTGCATGTCTGAGTGTACCAGGTCAAAGATCTTCTTCCTCGATGATTTAGGTATATTCTCTTCAATTTCTTTCTACTTTACCCCGCATTCTCACCCACATGCATGCTTGCTAAAGTGGGGTAAAATGTAATGGAGTGAATTTTCACCCCTGGGAAAATTTCCCATTTACATCACCCTCACCTTAGAAAATGAATATTCAATGATACAATCCCTCATCTGCCACCCTTTTCCATCCACTTGGAGGCTAGTTTTGGCATCAGTGGAGGAATCCTGTCAAGGATGCATGCACACCACATAGACATCCACACACCATGTTGTCATGCTAATATGATTCCTACCTCTAGAATCTACAAAGGTGTTACATTTCTCCATTGGTGACAAAGTGTAATGTATATGCCTCCCTTGACCACTAAGAAAGGAGTCTCTCTCCTCCTTTTTTTCCATTCAAATGATCTATCTCTCAGTGTTTCACTTCTCTCTCACACTTCTTGAACTCTTGAGCATACTCTACACACTCTTAGCTTCATTCACACACTTCCAAGCTTCTACATTACTCATTTGTGGTTGCAAGCTGCTGGTTTTTAGCTCCCACACTCCATTTTCTACTACAATGTTGTAGTTGGAGGACTTGCAATATTTTTCCTTCCACTATTTTCCTTGAGTAATCATGGGTTTGGAGGTGATATTATTCATTTCCATTGCTATTTGCATCACTTTGAGTATTTTTTGTAGCATACTTGTTGTTGGTGATTCCTCTTAGTACTATTTCCTTTCTATTTTTACATCATTTTCCATATATTGTTGCTATCTAGATGTTTGTGGAGGTGGAAACACCAAAGCAGGGGATTGAATGAGGTAGTCCTCTAAAAACAACCCCAATATTTTCCTTGGTCTTGTGTGTATAGGTGTTCTCACATTGATCTCTTTGAAGATTTGACTCTCGGGTAGAAAGGTCTGCTTTTCTCACCTCTCTTTGTCCATTTTAGCTTAGTTTAGACATAGTATTCTTCTTGTTTTATTTCAGTTCTACACTTTCTTAATATTATTTCATATTATAAAACCTTAATAGTTAGGATGTTAGTTGATTTTTTGGTGTTTGAATCTATTCCTAAGACCTTTTCATACATATGCCAATGCACCTATAATTCCTCAATTCTTAATCTAGAAATTTTATTAGTTCGCCCCTAGACTCTTCATCATCAGATGACTCCTCACCAGAGGATAATAGCTCTAATTCTTGCATTTATTTCATCCTTTGATCTACCCCCCTATTATATTCATCAATAACCATTTCAGCTTCTTTCTACTCCATGTTCCTGATCATTTTATCATATGGATAAGGTATGTGATCATATCCACCCAAATTTTCCTTTCTTCTGGAAAAATCAATGTATCCTTCTAGATCAAATTCTTTCCTTGGTGGGGAACTTTTCAAATTGAAATGCATTAGCTTATCCAAAATCAAGTCATACCCCTCTTTTGATAATAATGTGAAATCTACAAAGCATAAAGTACTAGGCATGAATTCCTACTTTCCAAAGGAACCTAGATTCATAACACTTGAGTAGTCTATCTATCTAACAATCTCTAAGTATGCAATTCTATCTGGTATTTCCTTTTGAAAAATAAATGGTGTATCCTCAAAACCATAAACACTGATAATGGTGGCATACTCAAAGAAGTACCAATCGCCCAAATTGTGATCAATAAGCCCATTGAAATCCTTGGGTCTGAGGAACCTCTTAATTTCATCAGATAATGAATAATCACAAGGATAGTTAAAAAATTTGTACAATGGCTTGACAAAATACTCTTCAAAATGAACATAACTTGAGTTGACAAATATGCTATCCCAAATAGCAATCCATAACTATATTGGTAGTAGTTTACCCTCTTTGTCAAATTGTGCAATCCTTAATTCCTCTAGAAACATTCCTATTTCTTTCCCAAAATACATTATTATATCCATGAAAACATAATAATGCTTGAAATGCAGAATAGGGGATCCACTTTTAATTGCCATTAGTCTTGAATCAATTCCTTTAAAAATATATGAAGCATAGTCAAATGGCCTGGCATTATGGTACTAAACATCAACAATAGTCACCATTGGTACAATTGACATAAAATCAAGAGCCTCAGTCCCTAACACCTGACACACTGAGAAGTATGTGTATTTTAAATAGGGCTCAAATAAGTCGACATGAAAAGGAGGCCCATCATTGTCATCAAGTGGAACTAGACTTCCATCATTCTTGGGCTTATGCAATGGTATTTTCCACCCTCTATAGGTTGTATCCATTCGCCAGTATTCTTTCTCTAGAGCCTCATGTACAATAATTTCATCACATGTGTCGTTTGGGTCAAAAAAATAACAAATTGTAGTTTCTGACACATGTATAAAAGGTTTACCTAGCGAATTGCAAATAGCCTTGAGGTATGGATTGTAGTGTGTAGCTAGGAGTTTTACTAATTCCACATTCACAAATACATTAGGGACAATCAATTTTCCTAAGTTAAAGTTCCAGGGATTGCATATTGGCTTAAACCTGTCCCTCAGATGATAGTGAAACATAAATAGCTCATAACCTTCAATAGGGGTCCATGCATCCCCTATGTGCATGCACTTTTCTTCAAATCTTTCTAGTTCAGCCCTAAGTTGTGCAGAACGCCTGGCTTTTGGTCCCAAACCAAGTAATTGGTCTATAAGATCCTGGTTCAATTTTCTCTTCTTCTTTTTTATTCATCCCTTGTTTCAATTTTTTGTTTCTTACCCCTAGGTTAGCTACCCTCACTCTATTGTTTTCTACTCTTCAACTTCCTAGAGCTTGAACCCTCCATTTTATCTTCTCAAATTGATAGACTTGAAAATATAATTGCAAGGAATTCACAAGATTATTGAAAATTTTTGGCAACACAAAATTCTATGACCTTTGCCTGCTCTTCTGTTCCTTTCGCTACCAATCCTGAAAATTATTTTGCATTATTCTTCTATTAATTAGAGAATTATCTATGCAATGTACATCCATGCAGCCATTAATTTCTAGCTCTAAACATGAGTGTAACAAGTTTTTTGAATTTCTCACTATCAAATCAAATTATTATATCAGTGAGACTTATTCAAACTCTGGTCGATCTATGTATTTGAACCAAGTCGAATATTCATTAGATAGAGATCATATTTTATGGTCAGGAAGATCAAACAGTTCTACCGATGCTGAATAATTGGTTTTTTATTTGTCTTTTAATCCAGATCACCTTCGGGAAGATATTTGTGAAGTCACTTAGATATCAAAGTTGTCGCCAAGTGTTACTCTCATGAACTTTGATCAATTCACATTACCATCGGCATGAGAATGGGTATCGCTAAAGGATCTAAAAGTTACTCTGATATCAATAGTCTCCCCGATGTGTTTCTCTCATTACCCTCTTCCTTCGGGTGAATCGTAAAAACTCTCGCTGAAATCACTTTCATCGGTGTAACATATGAAGTCAAAAGGAGAAGGAAAAATCACTCCGATAGCACATGTCTCCCCTACGTGTTTATTTTTTCTTTATTAGTGAGACAAAGTGAATTTCTTACCAATGAGGGTCCATCAACATGACATAGATGCTCGGGTTGACTTGAGGATTTCACTCTGATAGTATTGTTATTTCCGATAACCTTTTCGTCAATGAGACAACAGGCTTTGTCTTCCCGAACATGTATCCTTCTAATTTTTCGATCGTTGTGACAATGTTGACCTTTTTCTGATATGCAAGAAATGCTCAAATTGAAAGGCTATGACTTATGGACTGGAGAGACATGGGCCTAGTCACGCCGATATGAATTGTTTGTTAGAAGCTCTTACTCAATGATGACCAAAGGAATTTTGGTGTGTCAAAAGGTCAAATCTGATGGGATCATTGGTGGATATGGTATGTGGAATGGATTATAGAAATTTGTATTGCTCTCTGCACTTAGAATGTGACTACCTTATGGGGTACATGATTGTAAACCATTAAAAGTGTGAAAAAAATTTTTACAGTCCCAATAGTGGCTCCATCTGGGGATGTATACCCCATGTGGGTATAGCAAGAATTCAAATCACTAGGAGAGCAGACCAAGTGGCTTGTGACATCATACAACAATGGAAATGAGGGAAAACCAAGAGTGGTGGAAATTAGATGAAATCCTATACTATTGTGCATGGAAAAGATTTATTTTAAAAGGTTATCCAGGAATTTTCCATGCACTGGTAATTCCTATCCTTTACCTAAAACTATTGTGCATGGAAAGAGTTATTTTGAGAGGTTTTTCAAGAATTATCCATGCACTGGCAATCCTTAATCCTCTATGTTATTCAAGAAAATATTTTTTTTAGGAATTGCCCATGTATTGGCTATTCTTGTTATTCTCCTGACATGTTTTGGAGATAGTATGAATCCTCACCTCCCTTTCCAACAATAATAAAGGGTCCTAACCATAAGGCCTCAAATTTCCCATGCTTTCCTTTATCTTGACTCCTGGAATTCCACATGAGAACTATGTCATCCACTTCAAACTTCTTATTTTTAGCCTTCCTATCATACAAGTATTTCATTTGTAATTGTTTCTTCCTATTATGTTGTTGAGCTTGATTTATGATTTCATCGAGCTCCATTAATTCCTCCATCCTCTCCTCCATGGGTTTAGGAACAACCAAATCTTCTTCCAAAATGAACTTGCATACTTGTATTAGATTATGCAAAGGGAGAATGGCCTGAGTTCCATACACAAGCTCAAAAGGTGATTTACCAGTGGCCTTTTTCACAGTAATTTTGTATGCCCATAAAGCAAGCCTTAACTTAGAATCCCAAGCCTTTTTGTTGTTATCCAACATTCTTATTATGATCTTCAAGATACTCTTGTTGTTGGACTATGTCTGCCCATTTGAGTGTGGATGATAAGGTGAAGAATATGAGATGATAATTCCATAAGACTAGCAAAATTTCTTGAATTCATCAGATCTAAAACACATTCCATTATCAGTTACAATCCTTGTTGGGACCCCGAATCTTGTGATGATGTTTTCCAATAAGAAATTGGTCACAACCTTACTAGTTTCCTACTTGGTGGATATGGCTTCCACCCATTTTGTGAAGTAATATGTGGCTACCAATATCTATTGTGCCCACTATATTTTTCAATCATTTCCCCTATGAAATAAATTCCCCATTGGTGAAATGGAGCTTCTATCTGCATGGGTCTCAAAGGTAATGCTCCTTGATATTTTAGTATCCCAGAAAACTTTTGACATGCTTCACATTTTCTAGTATAGTCATGTGCATCATTAAAAACCTTGGGCCAATAGTACCTTGCCCTTAGTATCTTATTAATAGTGGTTTTTGCTAAGAAATACCCTCCACATACTCCTTCATGCATTTCCTTCAAGGCATGCCTTGCTTGGTGTTCATCTAAGCACAATAACAAAACACCATCCCTATTCTTCCAATAGAGGTCCCCCTTCATGAATACATATTTTGAGGCCTACAACTTCAGTGTACTTTTTTTGTTGTCATCAAATCCTTCTAGACATTTGTTGCATACTTGGGCAGCTTCTAAATTTGTTTCAACCATCAATTTGGCTAATCCTTGCCCCTTTACAAGCTTGGTGATATGAAACTCAATATCAAACTCTTGAATTCTATTTATCCATCTGCATCTACATCCTATTGTCTCGGTTTGTATAAATACATCTTTTACTGCACCGTTAGGCACATAAGCTATTACTTTTGCTCCCACTAGATATGGCCTAAATGCTTTGACAACTCTTATCAGTGCATAGGCTTGTTTTTCCACAATATCATATTTAATTCTGCATTTTGGAGGTACTTGCTAAAGAAAGAGACTGGTTGTTCATACCCTTCATCATTCTTTTAGAGCATCACTGTAACAACTGTGTGATAAGATGCAAATGAAAATATTTGGAAAGTTTTGCTGAAATCTAGGGACTTCAATACTAGGGCTTCCTTGAACGCCTTTTTTATGGATATGATCGCATCTATAGCTTCAACTGTCCAATCAATCTTTGCACCTTTCTTTAACATTTTTGATATTGGCTTTACTACCTCAGCAAAATTTGATATGAATCTTCTTACAAAATTGATTTGTCCAAAGAAGGATTAAATAGCCTTAACCGTCTTGGGGATAGGTATCTTGTCAATGGCCTTTACTCTTTTGGGATCAATTCTTACTCCCTCCTTAGAGACTATATTCCCAAGTAACTTTCCTTCTATTACTGCAAAATGACACTTTTTTGGATTGAGTGAAATTCCATATTCTAATGCTTTCAGAAATAATTTTTCAAGGTGAGCCACATGATCTTCGACCTTTTTGGAGTATGTAGTCAAATCATCTTGGTAGACTACCATTATCACATTAATGAGGTCAGAAAAAGAAACATCCATGGCCCTTTGGAATGTTGCACCAGCATTTGTGAGTCTGAATGGCATCCTAACATAAACATATGTTCCCCATGGTGTAGTGAAGGTTGTCTTGTATTGTTTTGATTCTTTAATCTTCACTTGGTTATAGCCTAAAAATCCGTCCATCATCGACAGTAACTCACAGCCTATAACCCTTTGTAGCATAGCCTCCATGTTTGGAAGTGGGTAATTATCTTTGAGAGAAGATACATTCAGGTTTTGAAAGTCTACACAAAGCCTTATATCTCCATTTTTCTTTATGACTAGTACTAGATTGGAGACCCAAGCTGAATGTCTAATTAGCTTGACAATTCCTCCTTCCCTAAGATTCATAAGTTCTTCATGCATTTTTGGCTCCAAAGTTGGATTGATGGGTCTTTGTTTTTTCTTGAACAGTTTTGCATCTGGTTTTAATGGAATCTCATGTTGGAACAATTCTTCTCTATATGTTTTAAGATCCTCATAAGACCATGCAAAAATGTGCTTGTATTTCCTTAACAGTACAATCAAAAAAAATTTGATTGTTGGACTTATCTTCTTTCCAATGTATACCCTTTTTGGTGCCAATTTACTCCCCAGGTTGATCTCTTCAACATATTCTCTCTTTACTAGTGTTTGTTTCATGAGAGCACGATCATTTCCATCAAACACCCTCTCGAGTGCCACAAGTCCTTTAGGAAGTTTGTTGGTTTTGAGTTGCACAACTTCTTTTCCAAACACAGTCTGTTTGCCATCTACTTCTTCCATAAATTCATTCAAGTCAATCTCCTGAGATTCATACTAATCAATGCAATGTAGAAATTTTATGAGATCAATATCATCATTGAAAACTTGCCAACTATATATGTTATTAGGGATGGAAGGTCTTGTTTTGAATTCAACTTGAGACATTTTGGACAAGGTGATATCATCTCTTTTTAGGACTACATTGGCTAAGAAATATTCCATCAAGTTCTTTGACCTATCTATCCATTTAATAGAAAAGGCATTAAATAATTCAAATGTATCCCAGACTACATTTCTATACTATTTTAATCTCTCTTTTTGCAACATATTTTTATTTTATCTGTGAAATGATTAAGTCAGAGTCTCCAAGAATAGTTAGTAGTTTGATTTTGTGTTTGATAGCCATATTCAACTAGTTAGTAGGGCCTCATACTCTACTATATTATTTGTACATTCAAATTTCTACAAGAATGAATACTTGAATGTAGTACCTTCAGGTGAGATAAAAACTACACCTGCTCCATTTCCTTCCTAACTACACACTCCATCAAAATGGATATTCCATATACTGTGCTAATTCTTGGAAACATGCTTATCAATTGGATCAGTGTTCACTAATTTAGGCTAGGAAGGCTCTATTTTGAAACTTCCTAAATCCACATCACAAAAGTAGTTTATTTTATTTTAAGCAACATAGTCCACAACCTAATTCATCCTTGGCTCTCTATATAACTTAACCTCTTCACCATTGACTGGTATTGTGGCATAAGACAAGTCAAATTGCACATTTCCTCCAACTGTTGCAGTCCATTGCCTTGACAAGAGCATTCCAAAATGAGGGGGTGTGTCAATTATAGTTATGTCAATATTATATACTGTCTGCGAATAGGTAGCCAACTTCACCTCTACATCTTTCATAATTCCTACCACTGGGACAGGCCTACTATCCATGGTGTAGCATTTTCCACCAGTAGTGTCTACCCACATGCCAAGTTGTTTCATGACCCCTACTAGCATGATGTTAATACCAACACCTAAATCTATCATATAGTTTCTTACCAACTTATTATTTATGAGTAGTGTAGTAAAAAATGTATCAATTTGTGAAGGATTCACTATTGCATCACCAAGACAAACTTCAGGAACCTTTACTTCTCCCTGCCTACTATTACTGATCTTAGTGGTCTCTTTATTCTCAGGGTTTGTATTTTTATTAGTTCCATTAGATATAACTGAATAGCACTTTCCCTGTATTCCTTTATTTTCATCATTTATAATAATGGCATAGACATATTTACCTAGGACAAGACCTGTGTGAAATCAAAAGAGGTATTTTTTATTTTGGTTATCTTCTTTTATTCTAGAGGATATCCTTTTTCCTCCTCCTTTTCTCTTTTGTTTGTTTCATCAGACCTTTTCTTGTCTATGTGTGGCTCTTTATTTTCTTGTTTGGGATTAAGTTTTTTTTCACTCTGATTTAATTCCTTGCTTTCTATCCTTTTTGGTTTCTCTTGTGTTGCTTCTTTTTCTTTCACAAACACTCTTCTTGGAGCACCACCATCAGTGTTTTTTGTTTTGTTCCTAAGCCTATAGTTAATTTTTGCTTGTTCTACAACAACAATAGTTAATTATTTTATCTCTTCCTTAGTAGGTCTCCTTATTCTATATTTACTTGACTAAGATGGTGCACAAGGAGAATATGATTCATCATTACTTTCATCATAATTAGAAAAGACTTGTTGTTCTACCATATGAACATTGTATCTTTGGTTATCAACATCATACTCATAGCCTTATTCTTCTGAAGATGAATATCCCTGCTTAATGGGATGGAGGGTGTGGGAGGTCAAATATATTGTATGATCCTCTTCATCATTGTCCACTGGTATTTCTTCCTCTTGTATTGATTGAGCTACAACACAGTGATCAGGGGAATGTGGCAATTTGCAAACTTGACACCAAGGATTATTGTTAACCATGTATGCTCCCTTCTTCATTAAGGGATCAGGAGTCTCCTTATTCTTAGGCCTATCAATTATGCGCTTTCCATCCTTCCAATTTGTGTTATATGGCATATCATGAAACCTTGGTCTTTCATTTCTGTATGCATTATCTTGTTTATTCTGAGGGTTGTTAATTTTTTTGGGAACCCTGAGATTATCTCTTTTACCAATCATCCTAGCAGCCTTTCTATTGTTTTCAATAGTCAATGATGTTTTTTGTGCTTCAACTATATTTATAGGGCACCTATTTCTAAGCTCATATCTTGTCTTCAGATCAAAGGCTTTCAGGTAAATGCTTAATGTTGCAGGGTCAATCAGTTTGGACCTAGGTGGTATCTTATTGTGCAATTTAGAGAACCTCTAGTTGAATTCTTAAACTGACTCATTCAAATGTTTCTGGATACTTATCAATTCATGCAAATAAAACTTAGGTGCACACGGATTCCCATATTGCTCCAAAAACTGATCCTAGAAGTCTGATATAGAATTAATTGAACCATTAGGTAGGCTATTGAACCAATCCCTCACCTCTTCTATTAGAGACATCATGAATAATCTCATATTCACTTCCTCATACTCCATACCAATATCTTGAACAAAGGCATTAAAATATCTTATATGTTCTTCTTCTGATATCACATTATTCTTAGTGAACTTTGGAACCATATTTCTCCAATTACTATCCATTGGGTATGGGTATAATTGATACCTTGTTAGATCAAATTGTCTACATGGGTTTGTAGGATTTTGTGGAGGCAAGTTCAAGGGTGGCGGATTAGGGCAGTACTGATATTGAGGCCGATAATAAGCATTTTGTTGGATGTGTTGTTGGGGGTATATATTTTGATGGGGCATATGTTGCTGATATTGTGGGGGATATTGTTGACCTGGAGGTGGATTGTGTTGGCGAGCATTGGTAGCATTTGGATGTTGGGATCTCTGAGATGGAATATTAGGCTGATAATGTTGTCTTTGGTTTACATTTTGTTGTGCTCTTGTGTTTTGAGATGTCCCTTGTGGATTGATATTACCACCTTATTTACGTGGAGGGACATAATTTGGTGGTTTTGATGTATTAACATTCAGTTGAGACAATTGTTGACTCAACTCCATATTTCTTTTTATCAACAACTATCTTCTTTCAATCTCATGTGCATTCCATTGCATTTGTATCTCTAATTCTTGATTAGTCATGTGCTAAAAATCTTCAACAAGAGTTGATTTATCCATGAGCCCACATTGGTTTCCTTCTTCTTGTCTATGGGCCATTTCATAGTCATACTCCTCCTGCCTCTATCTTCATTCTTCATATCTCTAGGCATGGAACTCATGCATCTTTTCTTGGTCCATTTCAAAATGATAAATGGGATGATCACTGTTTTCTCATTCAAATGGAGTGTGGGGATCTCCACATGGATCAACTTTGTGATATTTTGACCCATGCAATGGGGCAAAGCTATTGTGTACATTAAAGGCTTGTTTTGATGAATTTCCTTCATTTATGACATCTGATTGGCTAGATGTCACCTTAGACTTGTTCTTGTTTGTGTTTGTTTTTGTGGGAGGAGATCCATGTTTGTCAGTCCATCTCCCATTGTTCTTCTTGGGAATATCCTAGTGTAAGGATCTTCTTCCATTCATATCAGATGATATAAAGTATCTATGATGTATGTCATCTATCCTTTTTAATCTGATGCGTACTTTATCTATCATAAAATTTCTCTAGAGTTGCCACCCACTTTCTAAAAGCAGGAAAATGCTTGAGTTTGTTCCCAGTAGAGTCTTTTAACTTTGGTGTGACCCTATGAAGGAAGGCTTGGATTCAAAACTAGCTCCCCAATAGAGTCACCAATTTGTTAGGTCTCAAAAATGTTGGTTGAAAAACCACAAGAGGTTTCCAAGCTCTTGGTATGTTTTAGGCTAACAAACAAGGCCAAATGGTGTATTTGAACCTTCTTCTCTTTCGGCTCTACCAGACCTAGGTGGGTGTACCTATGCAAATGAAGCAAACTTAAACTATGTGTTTCCTACTTGAGCAATCTATCCACAATGGAAATTGGGAGTGGAGAGATGCAAACCTAATTTGGTATAAATTGTATAAGCAATATCAAGGTAAAGTTTATTAATATGTTCAGTTAACAGATGTAAAGTTTTGAAAACAAAATTGATAAAACTAAATGATAAAATGGATAAGACTAGTGCCTTGTTGGGTAAATGGAGTGAAATGAAGATCTAGAATGTATGACTTGTATTGGTTGTAACTCAAATTTCTTGGCACACTTATGTTGGTTTATATCTTGTATAAACATGCAGGAAAGTGATTGACAAACTCTACTTATGGATCCAAATGACACAACCAGGTTACTTATGATTTATGAAAAGGATTTTAATCCTTCCTTGAAGGAACCAATTGGGTAGATCATGCAAGAAAAATAGATAATATCAAATTGGAGATAGAATGGAAATCCTAATTATATGGTTCTTCTTATTGATCCAAATAACACTTCCAGATTACTGTGATTGACTAAAAAGGGTTTTAATTCTTTTAAAGAAACCAATTAATCACACCACACAGGAACAACAAATGTACCTTGTTAAACTAAATATATCCTTGATACACCAATTTAAATAATAAGGAAACATTAAATTGGAGACAACCAAATAATTGTATAATTTCAACAAACAACTTATACCAATATGAAGCCACAAAATCAGAGATCTTTCATTGATTTCCTCAGAATTATACTTGCAACATAGTCTTTTGAAATGTAAACATTATGAAAGCCTTTTGTTGTCTATCTATCCCTATTTTCCTATATCTTTCTATCACTATGTAATTGACTTATATATCAAAACTTTGAAGAGGATGCACCCCTTCGTGAATGTCTTTTGAAAACTAACAACAACTAACAATAATTAATCATAACAATTAGGCTCTAGCAAGCCACAAATGGACTCTGGTAATATGATCTAAATAATCCTGTCTTAAGTAAGTTTTGGCATCCTCTATAGCATTCCTCACAACAATCTCCATGGTTACCATTTTCTTCAAGTGCTCAAATGATTCGTCCAATGTTGATTCTTCGCTTTTGGCCAATTCCAAGGCTTTGAGCAATATCATCTTGCAACCTATTATCCACTCATCCTGACCCTTCAGCTCTCCATTATCTTCAAACAATGTAGGAACTCCATTTTTTGTAGCATTAATTAATACTTTTGAATCTACTTGGAGTTCCTCATAATAGTCCTTGTGCTTTTTCATTATATCTTCAGCATTTTTGGAAGCCCCACTATCAGAAACACCTATTTTTTGCATTTCTTGAATCTTCTCTTGTATTCGATCATTAAATAAGCATGTTTTTTTTCTGAAATGCTGCAAAGATTGTATCAAACCTGGCTTTATTTACTTGATCCTATAAATATGATCCTTCACCCTTATCCTTTGATTGTGAACTCTCCCCTTGAGTTAGTAACTTAGTAGATTCCTTCACTATATTTTTAACCATATCCTTCAGGAAATCATTCTCTTTGAGTATCCTTTCATTATTCACTTTATACATCTTTTCCTTAATTAGCATTTGGATCTAAGCTTTATTTAATTTAGCAACATTGATGCCAATCTCAGTTGTAGCTATAGGATCAGCCTCTCTAAATTTTAGTGTCATGACATGGTCAAAGGCTTTTTCAATGTCAATAATTACAGACTTCCTGTGCGGTGGGTACAGGGCCTAGATCATGAGGGAACCTTCATTAGGATTAAACTTTGATCCTGTGTACACCTCTGTAACTCCTTCAGGACTAAGATTGTGTGTAGCACTATTATTTTGTAAGAAGCTGTCAAAAACAAGAGCAAAATTTAGATCCAAACCTAGAAAAATCATTACACCTGACTCCTCCAATAATTTTCTTCCTCGCTCTAGGGTCATATCTTTCATCTCATTTTCTACACTTAACCTCAAATTATTCAACAATTGATCCTCATTTTTTGATGTTATGTTTCCAAAATATTCTCTTATTCATTTTCCCTTTTGTTTGTATAAGAAGGCTCTGAATTCTAGGGACTTTACAAACTCATCATCAACAACAAAGGATCTATAAGCCATATGCCTTGTGTCAGTGTTAGAAACCTCTTCAATTTTTGGCTCTCTAAGAGGATACTTATAATCCTCAATTCTTAATTTGGAAATTTTATCAGTTGGGCCCCTAGACTCTTCATCATCAGATGACTCCTCACTAGAGGATAATAGCTCCACTTCTTGCATTTCTTTCATCCTTTGATCTACCCCCCATTATATTCATCAATAACCATTTCAACTTCTTTCTTCTCCATGTTCCTGGTCATGTCATCATATGGATAAGGTATGTGATCATATCCACCCAAATTTACCTTTTTTTTGGAAAAATAAATGTATCCTTCTAGATCAAACCATTTCCTTGGTGGGGACCTTTTCAAATTGAAATGCATTAGCTTAACCAAAATCAATTCATACCCCTCTTTTGACAGCACAGTGAAATCTCCAAAGCATAAAGTACTAGGCATGAATGCTTGCATTCCAAAGGAGCCTAGATTCATAGCACTTGAGTAGTCCATTTGTCTAACAATCTCTAAGTATGCAATTCTATCTAGTATTTCCTTTGGAAAAATGAATGGTGTATCCTCAAAACCATAAACCCTGATCATGGTGGCATGCTCAAAGCAATACAATAAGCCCATTGAAATCCTTGGGTTTGAGGAACCCCTTAATTTCATCAAATAATGAGTAATCACAAGGATAGTTGAAAAATTTGTACAATGGCTTGACAAAATACTCTTCAAAATGAACATAACTTGAGTTGAAAAATCTGCTATCCCAAATAGCAGTCAATAACTATATTGGCAGTAGTTTACCCTCTTTGTGAAATTGTGCAATCCTTAATTCCTCTGGCCACATCCCTATTTCTTGCCCAAAATACATTATTATATGCATGAAAACAAAATAATGATTGAAATGCAAAACAGGGGATCCACTTTTAATTTCCATTAGTCCTAAATCAATTCCTTAAAAAATATATGAAGCATAGTCAAATGGCCTGGCATTATGGTATTGAACATCAGCAACAATCACCATTGGTACAATTGACATAAACTCAGGAGCCTCAGTCCCTAACACTTGACACGCCAAGAAGTATGTGTATTTTAAATAGGGCTCAAATAAGTTGACAGGAAAAGGAGGCCCATCATTGTCATCAAGTGGAACTATACTTCCATCCTTCTTGGGCCTATGCAATAGTAATCTCCACCCTCTATAGGTTGTATCCATTCACCAGTATTCTTTCTCTGGAGCCTCATGTACAATTTAATTTCATCACATGTGTCGTTTAGGTTAAAAATTTCACAAAATGTAGCTTCTAACACATGTATAAAAGGTTTACCTAGCAAATTATAGATATCCTTGAGGTCTAGATTGTAGTGGGTAGCCAGGAGTTTTACTAATCCACATTCACAAATACATTAGGGACAATCAATTTTCCTAAGTTAAAGTTCCAGGGATTGCATACTGGCTCAAACCTGTCCCTCCGATGATAGTGAAACATAAATAGCTCATAACCTTGAATAGGGGTCCATACATCCCCTATGTGCCTACACTTGTCTTCAATTCTTTCTACTTCATCCCTAAGTTGTGCAGAATTCCTAGCTTTTGGTCCCGAACCAGGTAATTGGTCTATAAGATCCTGGTTCAATTTTCTCTCATTTGTTTTTTATTCATCCCTTGTTTCAATTTTTTGTTTCTTACCCCTAGGTTGGCTACCCTCACTCTGCTATTTTCTACTCTTTGACTTCCCAGAGCTTGAACCCTCCATTTTATCTTCTCAAATTGAGACCTAAAAATATAATTACAGGGAATTCACAAGCTTACTTGAAAATTTTTGATTGCACGAAATTCTCTAACCTCTGCGTGCTCTTCTGTTCCTTTTGCTGCTAATCCTTAAAAAATATTTTGCATTATTCTTCTATCAATTAGAGAATTATCTATGCAATGTACATCCATGTGACCATTAATGTCCAGCTCTAAACATGAGTGTAACAAGTTTTTTGAATTTCTCACTGTCAGACCAAATGATTATATTGGTGAGACTTATTCAAACTCTAGCCAATCTATGTATTTGAACCAAGCCAAATATTCATTAGATAGAGATCATCTTTCATGGTCGGGAAGATCAAACAATTATCCTACCAATGTTGAATAATTGGTTTTTTATGTCTTTTAATCCATATCACCTTCGAAAAGAGATTTTTGAAGTAACTTAGATATCAAAGTTGTCGCCAAGTGTTACTCTGATGAAATTTGATCAATTCATATTACCATCAACATGAGAATGGGTATCGCTGAAGGATTTAAAAGTTACTCTAATATCAATATTCTCCCTAATGTGTTTCTCTCGTTACCCTCTTCCTTCGGGTGAATCAGCAAGACTCGCCAAAATCACTTTCGTCGGTGTAACATATGAAGTCAGAAGGAGAAGGAAAACTCACTCCAATAGCACATGTCTCCCTGACGTGTTTCTTTTTGCTTTAATAATGAGATGAACTGAATTTATTACCAATGAGGATCCATTGGCATGATATAGGTGCTTGGGTTGACTTGAGGATTTCACTCCGATAGTATTGTTCTTTTTGATAACCTTTTCGTCGACGAGACAACAGGCATTGTCTTCCTGAATATGTATCCTCCTAATTTGTTGATCATTGTGACAATGTTGACCTTTTTCCAATATGCAATAAATGCTCAAATTGTAAGGCTATAACTTATAGATCGGAGAGACTTGGGCCTAGTCACGCCAATATGAACTATTTGTTAGAAGCTCTTACTCAATGATGACCAGAGGGAATTTGGTGTGTCAAAAGTTTAAATTTGATGGGATCATTGGTGGATATGGTATGTGGAATGGATTATAGTAGTTTTTATTTCTCTCTGCACTTAGAATGTGGCTACCTTATGGGGTTCATGATTGTAAACCATTAAAAGTGTGAAAAAAAAAAATTACAGTCCCAACACACATCGTGCTAGAGTCCATAGTCTACACTATTGTCCTTAGACAGTGAGCTATTTGAGCAATAGATTGAACCCTCAAAATTAGTTCTCTTGACCTCATGAAACATTCAATTTAGTATAAGGATAGTAGCACCTAGATTATTCTTCCTTTTCATCCTTAACATCTTAACCTTTTCAATTCTCCTAGCAAAACTTTAGGTAGTTTAATGCAGCCTATTGTTTAGGACTCTCCCGTGACCTAGAGTCCCGAAGCAGATGGTCCCCCTTCTCTACATACATTAAACCTTGATCACTTGTAATAGTTGGTGTCTTGCATCATTTAGATCTCCTACACTCCTCACTATTTAGTACCCTGACCTATAAATACAAAATATAAAATTAGATGCTATTCCAAAGTGAAAAACTATAAAAATTATTTTAAATGATACATATAATATAAACTCACTTACAACTTATTAGCAGTCTAATTATTCTTTCCTATGATGCTCGACATCATCAAGAGATTTTTGTCCTTGCATAGGGGTGTTTGCATCCATCTATAACATAGCAAAGGCATATTTCTCAATTATTTTTTATAGGTATACTAATATCAATTGACACAAAATAAACATTATTAAACATATATATTTATACTCATACCTAAGTTAAGAACATTGATGATAAAACTATTACACTAACACCAACTTCCAAATTTTCTCTTATTCTAGGAGGTGTGACTATTGTATTCATCTACTAAACAAAAATAATAGATTAAACTCAAAAACACAAATATATATAAACAAAAAATTTGAAATTTGCAAAAACAAACTTAAATGTGTTATAGTGTACCTATGTAAATCCAATGTCATAAGAATCCATGGAAACATGTGTACTAGATGGTGATGTGATGCCCACCTATTCAATAAAAAAAATTATTTTAAAATATTAAACATTATTTTGAATAGAAAGTATTATTTTATTTTGATATAATATATAAATTTTACCTCTAATACAGATGCAAGTGTACTAGTTGTTGGAGGAATGCTCAATGATGTACAACCCTCTAACATGACACCTTGAAATGCATAATGTTTGCATCAGTTTAATTCAATTCTATAATTAAAAATCTATTTAAATTTATAAGTTTTAAGTATTTAATAGATAAAATGTTATAAATTCAAATCAACATACCTACATTTGACCAACATACACCTCATTCAACAACTCATCTGTCATCACCACATTATTTGATGCACCACCCTAATGACCCCCACTCTCCCATAACATACATACTCACATTGAGAACACACATGGGAGGTGGAAGTATTTTCACCCTCTGCATTGCTATCTCTCCTAAAGTATATATTACAATAGTTTGAGCATATATGAGAGCTAGGGGCACTAGAGTTAAATGGTCAAGCTATTGCATCATCTTGTGAGGTAAAAGGCTGGGATATTTGTGTGCTATGCTCTATAATGGTGTCTTTTAGGCTAGCAATTGCATGGAGAGTCTGCAACTTCATACTCTCCTTGATGGCTGTTGGAACTGTCACATGATAAACATGTCTTTGTCCTAATGTTCTTTGATGTTCACGGTTATCTACCTGATGAGCTCCTGGTCTATTTTGAGCAAAGCCTCCACCTCTACCTTGAAAATCCCTCATATCAAAATAATTAGGAATTTCATAAAGGATAAAATCATAGTATAATTTTCTAATAAAATAGAGCAACACCTCATAATTATTACATGGAGGTTTGTCAAAGACGGTCCACCACCTATCCCAAAAATTATTTCTTATCTCATCATGATTACACCAATGTATTGGAAACCTATCTATGATTGTTTTAGACTTCTTTTTGTATGAATTTTTCTTTTTTAAAATATATTTAAAGGTGCTTAACACATTTTATCATGTATTATATATGTGTGTGTGTGTGTTATCAATAATAAGATATTATATTCTATTATTTAAGTATTTTGATATTTTAAAAATGGAAATAAATAACAAAATGAGATTAATAATTTTTCATAATAAATAAATATTTAAATAATAATTTAATGATTGGTAAAAGTCACAAAGAATCTTAACAATTTCTAATCCTTCGAATGGATTGGATATGTGGAATTTCACCATAATATGTAGGGAAGTTATTAGCCCTTACATATCATGGGAGGTAAACAAAGGTGAGGAGATCTATTTTTGGAAAGATTCTTGGAATGGACACCCTCCCCTAAACAGTATTCATAAGTTGTATCCAGTAGAGGAAATCCTATTAGAAATGTATGGTACTAAATTGAAGGCCTATATTCTTTCTACAGATGGTTTATAGGCAACATAGTTTGGAAAGATTGTTCAAACATGTCGATTACTTCTAATCAAAAACTAATGTTGCACAAAATCCTAAAGGAAAGAATTGTGTATATATCAAACACTCAAGACAGGATCATCTGAGCTCCTTCTAAAGATGGAAACTACTCAATGAAACAAGGCTATAAATCAATAATGTCAAGTGGAAAATGTAATCAAACCTAATGGGCATATTCATTTTGCTAGAATCCTATGGTATTACCAAAGGCTAGTACTTTCTCCTGGATTTCCCTAAGAAATAAGATCCTAACTAGTGATAGATTAGTCAAATTGGGGTTGTCTAAGCCATTCAAATGTAGCTTGTGTGAGAAATTTGTTGAAGATGTGGACCATTTTTTTTTTTCATTGTCCTTTTGGACAAGAGTGTTGGTCATTTATTAAAAGCAAACTAGACTACTCTTTCCCATCTCCCAAATCTCTTTGGGACTTTCTTACTAGCCAGCATGTACTTTACAAATCAACACTATTTGCTTGTATGTGGAAGGTAATCCTCGCCATAGTAGTGTGGAATATTTGGTGGGAAAGAAACAAGTGTATCTTCATGAAGCAAATTTCATCAATAAAGTAAGTACGGGTAAAGATTGAAAAGTCATTTTCTAAAGTTATAAATTCTTGTGTACACAGTTACAAAAATGTTAGCTCTCTCTTTTCTAATTGGGATGGAGACATCTTGATACACTGGGAATTTATCAAGTTATCATTAGCACTCAAGTCCTTCCATCTCATAAACCAAATAGGAAATCTATGAAATGGAAACCTCCAATAGTTGGTTCTTTCAAACTGAGTTTTGATGGCGTGTCAAAAGGTAACCTAGGTACTTTTGGGACAAGAGTTTGCATAAGAGATTGTAAGGGTCTATTACTAGCTACTAAATCAATTCATCTCACACCGATCACCAATAATGTGGTAGAGGCTCAAGCATTGTTATATGGTTTGAAACTGGCATTGTCTCTTAGATTTCAAAATATTCATATTGAAGGTGATTCTTTAGTGGTAATAAATGCATGCAAGGAGAAAACTATTCACAACTAGAAGATCAAATACATTTTACAAAGAGTTTGGTCACTATTAAGGTGTTTTCAAGAGGTTCGTATTTCTCACACTTACCATGAAGGAAACAAAGGAGTTGATCACTTGGAAAATATGGGTTGTGACAATCAATAAATTGAAGTTCATAAAGGGGACCTCATTGCTAATTCATATTCAAATGTGGCGGCTATATTAGCCTCAAAAAATATGAATCAATTTTTTTTATAATAATAGCAATCGGGGATTTTTATTACGGTACCTGAAACATGCTCAATTAACTCAAGATATGAAGAAAATTTCATATCTTAAAGTATATGTGTTAGTGTAATGATCCCATGAGAGGAGGTTTTTCTAATATTTTGTGAAGGGTGTACCATTCCTGTCCAAATCATGATTATGAGAAGTAATGATAAATCAAGGTGGCTCGTTGGATCATGGAAAATATCATTTTATGGATGTCGTAATGACAGTGTGATGCAATCTCCAACACTTATAGGGCATCATTCTACAGCCAAAGTGTGCGAAAGGAATTTTAAGCATTCTTGAATGCGTCATTTTGCACCATTCACAAAGCTTTTCTCAATGAAATTTATCTCAGTCTTCTCTTCAAGGTGCCTGCATGCATCCAGATTCTTCTTTGAGCTATAGGGAGGTACATCTAGGTTTTCATGGTTGTAGAGCTTTCCAAAGATTAGCAATAGAATATTCCCCTCATAACTATAGAGCTTCTCTGCCAATAAATGAGTGGGAAATGTCATTCTCGAAAGGGATTGGTGATGAACAACTCCATCAGATTTTCAAGGACCATTGTCTTCAATTCACATAGAATATCAAGAGGGTAATTGGGGATGAACTCCTTCATCCACCGACAAGAAGGCTAATACTACCATCCCAAATCCTCTCAATTTTTATCTCCAGTCTCTTAGATTTGTTGTAAAATTATCATTCTATTGAGTTAATTGCAAACAAAGTGGTCAAAGATGTCTATTTACAAAACAATGTTTTATTGAAATCCACTCAAGCTTATGATCTATGGAGAGGCCAAGGTTACATTGGGGTTTTTTTCTCTACCACTTCATCCTGCATAGGCATGCATATATTTCACTATATGATGCAATAAATAATACCCTTGAAATGCACAACTTAAGGTATTTGAATTTAGCCCTCATGAGGTATGCTGGAGAAATTGGAGAAGACATGTCTAAAAGGATAAAAACAAGGGTTAATTCCATCATGGTATTACTAATGCATGACCATAGCCCTCCATTACCAATGGTTACAGTGGTGCCAAATAACTCCAGGGGCTCCCCATGACACCACCATGTTGCTATTCCAAATTTGAATGTTACACCTTCTGCACAATTGGAAATAAATAGGCTTCAGGAGCAACAGGATGAGAATGAGGTGGAAATTGTTTGAATGGAGGAATAACAAAGAAAATTGGGTGATCCCACAATACTAGTTTACAATTTTTGGCCTAACTGGACATTGAACTAATTTTTTTTAACTAAATCTTCTCTATCAGGCACCTATAGCTGCTTAACCATGAGGAATTTGAAGATGATGCAAACTATTGATTTGTGACATTTTGTCTATAAATTCTAAATATATATTTTTTTAAATTTTGGAATCAAATTGAATTTCTTTTCTATCTCTTTTGAAAACTAGTTTTTAACAATAAACACCATTTTTAAAGAGTGACGTGTACTTGCTAACACATAACTTTTTTTCTATGAATGATAAAATTCTATTTTTTTCTAATTTAGATTTTTAACTACGATATCTAGTGCATGCAATTAGTTTCATATTGTTTTATTAATTTTTTTTTCTTAATTAAGTTTTGAAGTCAAGCCAGTTACAATTTAGACATAGGTTTACTTGCTAACACAAATCTTTTTGTATGTATCGAAATTCAATTTTTTTTTGTTGGATCAAGAACATCAATAACTAGTACATAGATATTTTTAGAATTTTTTTTGATAATCTTCTATTTTTCTACATGTGTAGAATAGAGAGCTTGATTTTTAGTGAAAAACCTACATTCATAAAAAAATAAAAATATATATAATAATCAAATTAAATA
Organism: Sequoia sempervirens; assembly: GCA_007258455.2. Taxonomy (NCBI): domain Eukaryota; kingdom Viridiplantae; phylum Streptophyta; class Pinopsida; order Cupressales; family Cupressaceae; genus Sequoia; species Sequoia sempervirens. Next base: position 553,243,148 of record VDFB02000015.1, read on the forward strand.
TATTTAAAATTATACTTTTTGGGAAGATTATAATAAGGACTACATACTTACAAAAATAAATTTTAAATGAATTCATTTGATCCCCCAAAAGTTAAATCAAAAGTGGTTTTTTATCAACATTTTGATAGGTGTAAAGGAGACTACATTATAGGTATGGTTTAAAACTAACGAGGTTCTATCTAAGGGGGTTTGATCTAAGGTGGTTTGATCAAACCCTCTTCTATTGGAATCTTTGAAATGGAACTTTTCAAGGCTTAAATCATTATATTTTCTAAAAATATGTGATTTTAGTAAAAATTGGGATGTCCCAAAAGGTGTAAACCACTATTGTGGGATCACCCAATTTCAATGTCATTTTTTTTCAAAATTGCAAATTTTTGGCTATGTCTCAACCTTTATCTATGTATTGGAGTGTAAAAATTTATATGATATTCGTATAGCATAGCATAGCCAACGGGTGGGATTGGGAAAAAGGGTTTAAATCTGTACTCTCCCATTTTTGTTTTTCGCTTTAGGGATATTAACAGTCACCTAATAGGTGGCATCAAACTCTATATTTTGTAAATCTGTTTTAATATATAATATATATAGGCTTATAGCCTTTTATCAAAGAGAAAAACTCACAATAAAACTATAAACATTGAAAGAAAATAGAAATGCATGTAAGAAGGGAAAATTCTTTAAACAATACACACTATTAATACTTTTTATGTAAACAAAGGTGTTAATTTATAGGTCAAATGAAAGAAGGATTTTGTTCAAATGAGAATTAATATATTAAGTAAGAAATTTATTAATGTATTGAAGTTGGAAAAAGAATTAAATGAATTAATTTTATTCCAAAAAAAGGGTAGAAAAGGAGAAATATATGAAACCATATTACTCACAATTATAGGAGTTTTCTTGTAAGAGACATTTTATATGTTTGAGAAGAAAGAAGGGGACAAAGGAGAGAAAAAAAATGTAAAAGTTATAAAAGTTTTCCTCTTTCTATTTATTCATGAAATATGACTCCAAAATAAAGTAATTTAGAGCTCAAATTTAGTAAGAAAATGGGTAAGTCCTAGATTTCCTTCTTTTTAGGTAAGTATACACATGATTTATCTATAAAATAAAATATATGGGAGAGAAATTGAAATTAAAATTAAGTTATTTTTTTTATGGTTACATCTTACTTGTAACGGTCATTTCTAGCCTTCAAAAAAAAACCAACATTTGTTTAAATGTATCATTTTGTATAATATGATTTTTTTTAAAAAGGATAACTATTTTTTACAAACAATCATTATTGTACACTTCAAACAAAATGAAATCCACCAATGTTACATACAACCTGGCTGCATTTGAACTTCCTGCGCGCATGGTGGATTCTAGCCTGGGGGTACCTCACGGGTCCCCTCTACCCACCCCTATCCCAAGCCTTGCCTTTTCTCATGCGGACTCATGTCCCTCGGGAGAAACTCTTGGTGGGACAGGCCTTTTTTCTGTGGATCTTTTGGTCCCTCCCATGTCTTCAGTTGAAGTGTCAGCGATTGAGATTCCTTCTAAATCCCTTGGGTGGAAATATGTTCTAACCAATAGTAATTTGGACCCTCTCCCTCCTCCTTCTCATGAGGATGAGGTTATTGTGTTTGGAACAGACTTTGCTATCTCTGATTCGGTCATCAATAGGATCCTCTCTTCAATGCAGAATGGAGTGGTGGGTAGGTTTCTCTCTTTCCGCCCTACAGTGGATATGGTTAGAAAGTGGGTTGTTGTTAAGTGGAGGCTCAAAGGAAGTGTAGAAATCTATGCTATGTCTGGTGGAATTTTCCATTTTAAGTTCATGGCACCTAAAGATTTGTTATCGGTTTTGTCCTTAGGACCTTGGGTGTATGGTAAGCATAGTTTTTCTTTATGTTGTTGGAAACTAGGTTTTAACCCTGAGGTGGACCTCAATAAATTGGCTCCAGTATGGATTCACCTTCCCGAGCTGCCGCTAGAGTATTGGGATGAATCAATCTTTAAGAGCATCGTTGATTCCTTGGGGAATTTCATTACTTTCGATTCCATCACCAAATCAAAGTCCAGGTTAGTGTTTGCTCACTTCTACGTGAACATTTGTGTGAAAAAATCTCTACCTAACTCTATTAATCTCTGGTCTAAATTTAGGTCATGGGTGCAACTGGTGTGCTATGAAAATGTTGTGGTGTATTGTTAGAAGTGTGCCAAACCTGGGCATCTTATTTCTGACTGTAAGTCTACCTTTAATAAGGATCCTATTAAGAGAGATTTTGTTGCTCCCTCTGGTTCTCCTCTAGTTCTGTAGACCAATCCAAGGAGGTCTTCGCTTCCTTGTCAGCTTCTCCTGAATCTAACTCTAAGAATCCTTTGCTGGAGTTAGTGGCCATTGTAGAATCTCCCAATCCTAATGTTCCTATTCTTGGGTCAGTGATTGCTCCCACTGAGGTCCTTGCTAATCTTTATGTAGCTGAGTTTATGGATAATGTTAATATCCAGGAAGTTGGGTTTCTTGAATCCAACACTATTGTTGGGGTAGAAGCCTTTACTAGTTGAGTGTTGTCAGAGGTGGCATCTGTTGGCACTTGTGAGACTGTTGGAGAAGAGGGTGAAATATGGGAGGATCTGGGTTTTGGGGAGGCATCTGCTTGCATCCAAAAAGATATGAAACAAGAATTTATTGTCAATGAGGAGAATTGGATTACTCGTAAAAAGAAAGGGAGGAAGAAAAAGGAAAATGTGGGAAGTGATTCCAAACCTGGTAGGCCTTCCCAAAGATCCACACGATTAAGGGAAACCACAAATGAGATTGCTTTGGGAAAACATAGGACATTGGAAGTGTTCTCAAACAAAGGTAAAAAATGAAGGTCATGTCTTGGAATATGCGTGGGATGAATAGCTCCCATCAGCAACTTGCCTTAGAATTATATTCTATAACATAAGATAGATGTTTTACTCCTACAAGAAACCAAAATGAAGAAAGCTAGTTTTTATAATATTGTTAAGTTCCTATGGCTTGGGGCCTCTTTCTCTTATAGTGATGTCGAAGGGGCCTCTAGAGGTCTTGCAGTTCTCTCAAACCCCTCTATGTTTATTGGCACTAAGTTGTTCTACTATTAGAATAGTGTGGGTGTCTCTTTTACCTTCCCTGGCAGCTCTTGGTCACTTATCAATGTGTATGTGCCCAACCAAACGAATACTAGGCTGGATCTTTGGATGTCTTTGGCTGACTAGATAAAAAACAACAATGGGACTCACTGGCTGGTGGCTAGGGACTTCAACACCCCCTTTTTTCTATAGAGAAAAGTGGTGGTCTGATTGACTACTTTGATAGCATGGCTGATCTGGCACACTTTTTGAGTTCTTTGGGTCTGATTGATATTGATTTATCTAGGAAAGCTTTTACCTAGTCCAACAGACATATGGGTGAAGACTTGATTCAAGTTAGGCTAGATCAATTTTTATGTTCTTCTAACTGGGTTGGCTTGCTTAGTGTTTCTTTGCGGGCTTTACCTAGGATAGTCTCTGATCACAATCCCTTCTTACTAACTTCTTGTGACCAGTCTAATGTTGGGCCTTATCCCTTCCATTTTGAAATCATGTGGAATTCTCATCCAGATTTTAAAATGAAAATTGTTGAATGGTGGAATATCCTTGTGCGTGGTTCCCCCATGTTCAAAGTGTTCTTTAAGTTAAAACACATTAAAGGAATGGTTAAAGGTTGGAATAAAAGGGTTTTTGGGGATCTTTTCCAGAAGAAAAAAATCATTGGGGAAAAGTTGAAAATGGTTCAAAAGCAAATGGAGGAGGGAGACATCAATCTCTCCATTTGCACCCAAGAGAAGGAGTTCTGGTGGGAGTGGGAGAAAATTTTAAAGAAAGAGGAGATCTTTTGGAAACAGAAATCCAAAGTGCAATGGTTAAAAGAGGGAGATAGGAACACTTCCTTCTTTTACATTTCTATTGTCAAACATAAGAAGAGGAACCAGATAAACAAGTTACACAATGCTCAGGATGAGGTTGTTAGTTCTCCCTCCCTCATTGGGTTAGTGGCTACAGACTATTTTTAGAAAGCTTATGTGGCTCCCATTGATGATCCTAATCTGGATCTTGATAGTCTATTGGTTGACTCGCTCCCGAACTTAATTTCCCAAAATGACAATTTGGGGATTCTCAGTGTTGTTTCTCCTAAGGAGGTTAAACTGGCCACTTTCAACATGGGGGCTTTCAAAGCCCCAAGCCCTGATGGTTTCCCTTCGACTTTCTTTCATGGGATATCATCAATGAGGATCTCATTCTGGCTATTCATGATTTCTTCAAATCTGGTAAGATTCTTAAGCAACTAAATCAAGCATTCATTGCTCTTATTCCCAAGGTGGCGGACCCTCAACATATGACTGATTTTTTCCCTATCAGCCTTTGTAATACTTTTTATAAAATCCTCTCAAAAATTTTAGTTAATCATATGAAACCTCTTCTCGATAAAATCATCATCCCTACTCAAAAAGGTTTTGTGCCTGGTAGGCATATCCTTGATGCTACCATCACTACTCATGAACTAATTCATTCTATGGATAGGTGCACCTATACTAGTATGGCCCTTAAACTAGATATTTCTAAGGCCTATGACAAGGTGATTTGGAATTTTGTTCCTAAAGTATTGGCTAAGTTTGGTTTCAATCAATTAGTGGTCAATCTTATAATGGAATGCATCAGTACTGTTAAGTACTCTATTTTTGCGAATGGCTCTCCCTTTGGTTTCCTTCATGCTGGGAGAGGAATCAGACAGGGAGATCCCCTATCTCCCTATTTGTTCATAATGGTGGCAGATGTTCTAAGTAGGAACTTCTCTAGTATGTTGTCGGAGGGAACCATAAAAGGAATTAAGGCTGCTACCACCCTTGAGCCAACTGTGATCCAACAATTTATGGATGATACTTTTCTATTTGGGAAAGCCTCAGTTCTAGAAGCTAGGAAATGGAAAAATTACCTCAACAATTATGCTGCTTGCTCTAGAAAATGCATTAACTACAATAAAAGTATGATTTACTTCTTCAACAACACTCCTAACCTACAAAATTGGGTGATTGTTGTTTTGGGTTGTCAGAGTGGTTCTCTCCCCTCAGTTTATCTTGGGTTTCCACTAACTATCAAAGAGGTCACTCCTAAGTTTTGGAATTGTATTCTTGAAAGGATTCAAAGAAAACTTGATGGGTGGAAAGGCTCTTTACTCAGCCATGCTGGTAAGCTTCAGGTTCTTTATGTTATTCTTCAAGGTATCCCAATCTATTTCCTATCCATATTTAAGATACCCAGATATATTGTTGATAAGTTGGAGAAAATCCAGAGGTCTTTTCTCTGGTCTGGCACTGAGGAGAAAAATAAACTCGCTCTGGTGAAGTGGGATAAGGTTTTCCAACCGAAGTGGTGTGGTGGTCTTGGGATAAGAATCATTTCTAATTCTAACAAAGCTCTTATGGCCAAAGTGGGTTGGGATCATCTAAGGGATAGGAAGGACTAGTGTGAAATAATGAATGCCAAATACCTTTTGAACCGGTCATTAATTTGACTTCCTTTCAGAGGCTCACCCTATGGGTTCCTTAGTTTGGAAGGGAATCTATAATCTTCAGGACATTTTGAGGAATGGGATTAAGTGGAAGATAGGTAATGGTAACAAAATCAGATTCTGGGAGGATTCTTGGTTGCTTGAATCTCCCCTAGATTCTTTGGACTTCAGGCCTCTTAAGGATCGGGCCCAACATGTGTTTGGTATATATATTAGTAATTATCTTCTTGGACCTGTAAGAGCTAGGAAATGGAATGACATTAGTCTTTGATGTCCTTTATCTCCTAATCTATGTCTCCTTTCCAGAAAGTTGCAAGAGTTACTCTCTCTCACTAGGATACCCCCTGCTATCCATGAGGATGAGTTCTTTTAGATTCATGATATTCAAGGTGATCTTACTATAAAAATTGCTTACAAAAAGCTGACTGTTTCAGGGGGTGACCAATAATCTATGGAAAAAGGTGTGGAATAGATACATGATACCGAAAGTGAAATTTTTCTAGTGGGTTGTATGTCATAACAAAATCCTTACTCAAGATAATCTAAGGAAAAGGGGATTCCAGATCCCCAAAAAAATCCTTTTATGTAAATGCAATGAAGAATTTGTTGATCATCTGTTGTTACACTTCCCCTTTGTTGTTGAGGTGTGGGAGCTAGCTTTTGGAAGATTGGGGATTTAGTGGATTATGTGCAAGGACATCACATCCTTTAATTTGAGTTGGTTCAGACCCTTTTCCCATCTGCTAACTAGGGAAATATGGAATCAAGTTCCCCCCATTATTTGTTGGTGCTTATGGAAAGAGAGGAATAATAGGATATTCAGGAACACTGAGATGGATCCTAAAGAGGTGTTTGGGATTGGAGCTCAGTTCATTAGGAAAAATATTGCTCTTTTCAAAGGAAAAACCCTAGATAAAGGGCCCACTGAGTTGGAAATAAGCATAGCTAAAGCTTGGCATCAGAACCTGGATGCCAACTCGTATGACAATTCCAAAATTCTGACTAGGAGAGCCACTATTTGGAAACCCCCTGACAGAGACTGGTTTAAATTAAACTTTGATGGGGCTACTAAGGGAAACCCAGGTAGAGCAAGCATAGGAGGTGTTATCAGAGATCACAGAGGTAAGTGGGTGGACGGTTATGTTGGGGGGACTGGTCATCATTCATCTATGATAGCGGAAGCTAGAGCATTGTTAAAGGGCTTACAAATTGTGGTTTCTTAGGGATAGAGAACCTGCACATTGAAGGTGACTCTAAGTCCATAATTGATGCTATAAATTTTGATAGACTCCTGGGCTGGAACACTAAGGATATTCTTCTTGACATCAGATTGCTTGTGGCTAAATTAAAATTAAAGGTGGCCGGTCATATCTATAGAGAGGGGAACCAAGTGGCTAACGCCTTAGCCAATTTTGGTCACTAGAATTTATCCAAATGTTAGTGTGATTTAAGTCTTCTTCCGCCAAATATTCAAAGTATGATAGTTAAGGAACAAAGCCCTTTCACAACTCATGATGGAAACACAACTTGTGCTTAACTGGATTATTGGGGGGCCCAATAGCTTCCTCGTCAGGCTTTATGGTCTTATTGGTTTGATGAGATGGATGATTAGTTGTATCAATGGGTTGGATACCAAGTGGATTTTTTCAAATTACAGATTAAAGCACATTTGGAATAAGGAAATCATTTTTTATTGCAGCAAGTACCGGTTGATTAGCTCTAAGCTGGACCGTACTTGTCGTAATCTCCTTATGAGGATTCTTTTGCGATTGCAGATTTACAATTTTTGTGTTTTTGAATTTGATGTGACTTGTAATTATGAAACTAAACTTCTCTTCGGTTGTTCCTTACCTGCTATTTTGGTTTGGTTCCTTTTAGCCTCTATCTGGGGTATAACTAAATTTGATCAACCTCAAATTGCTATCCTTTTAGAGATTTCTAATTTTGTCCTAGCAACTATCTTGCCTAGATTTCAAAAGTTTTTCTAGGTGGAAGGTAATCCTTCCCTACTGATCATGTACTTGGTGCTTACCCATTTATGCTAGAATTTACTCATGAAATCCTATGCTAATATTGTTATCGGGAAATTATTAGCTCATGTGTGTGATCTATCCTTAGGCTTGATTCCCAAAAATTGTTGTTTGTGGCTTAAATTCCTTATTGTGGGGGTGATTTTTCACCTTGCTATTTTCTCTAACTTTCTAGTTTTTTAGGGTTCTTGGTTCTACTGTGAGCAGTGCAGAGTCATGGGGGGATAGAGTGTGAATGGATTCAGATAACTGCAATGATTTTCACAAGGATCCACTTGTCTAGCATATTTGCGTTGAAGGTGGCATTGATCCTCTAATGGAGAGACTTGTGGGCCATGACCCTAATCTATCAACCCAATTCGTCAACTCTTGGAAGAATCGACATGTGACTGTGGGAGGCATCTCCTTTATAGTTGATGAGGAAGTGATTGTGCAAGCGACGGGCCTCTAGAGTTCTCGCATGAAGCATCCTAAACATTCAAAGACCTAGGACAATGCTAGTATGGACAAATTCTTTGTGGGTGATGAGAAACCTGTGCACAACCACTTTGGGTTTGAATAGGAGGCTCTTCCTCATCCATGGAACCAGATGTTTCTTGCATTGATGAAATATGTCACATTGGAAGGAAGGTACAAGACTTATTACTATTACCATTTTTCCCTATTAAATCACCTTAGGCATAAATTTTTAATGAGCTTTCCCTTTTATCTACTCTTGGACCTTGAAAGTTTTGTTGAAAAATGTGTGGAGTTTGTTGCTTTAAATCCCAATGAACCCACTCCTCTACCACTTCACCAGGGTCTTATACTAAGACTCTACCACTTTCATCTGGCTTTATGCCCTCTGAAACCTATTTCGGCCATCTGCATTGAAGAAATTGAGCCACCCAAAGAGATGAACTTATCTCTGGCCAAATCCAAAGGCCCCACCAAGAAAAGCCACCCTATCCCTAAGGATGCCCAAAAACCCAAAAATACCACCAAAAAACTCAAGGGAGTTGAGGGATCTGCCCAAACCTGTGCGGCGATGAGCCTATGTGATCTCAAGTCTACCCCTGCAAAGACTCCCAGCAAGGTTGGGCTGAAAAAGAAAAGTGAGGAGAAGGTGCCTCTGAATAAAGGGAAAAATGTTATGAGCAAGGATTCGTTGGGTGACACAATGGTGGCAAAGACTGTGGTTGTGGGTTGTGATACCATCATTCGGTGTTCAGGTAGATTGGTGAAGAACAGAAAGAAAATGTTGGTTAGAGATCTAGACACTGAAAAGGAGCTCTCGGACAGTAGAGATCGTAGAGTGGAAGAGGTGTCAGAAGGTGATGATGAGGTGAAAATTAGTAGTCCCCCTTCCATTCCTGACAAGGGTAAAGCTCAGAAGGAAGTGTCTTCCTCTCACTCTTTGGAACCATTAGGGTTTTATCAGAATGATCCTGAATATACTATGGGCAGAGGTGAGGAGCTCGAAGTGTTGAAAAAAGAATGGAAAAAATGGACAAAAAATTCAATGGTTTGACCCATTTCACAATCAAATTAGTTCACTGTGTTACTAGTACCCTGTCTACTGTCATGAAAGATGAGATGGAGATGAAGAAGGATGAAGACCATCAGGAGTGGATTGGTGATGATTTGGTTCAACTTCTGTCAAAGAATTCGAAGAACACCTACTAGTTTGTTGCTCGTCTGTTGTTGGACCGTGTGATGTCTATCTGCATCTTTTTTGGTTTAGTGTTTTGTTTTGTTGCTTTTTGATTTGGACTCTATTGGCCCTTGTGGCTCCTTGTGAAGGATACAACACCCTATAAATTTTTCTTACTTTACCAAAAACAAAATGAAATCCCTATTTATTGAAATAAAAAAATTAGTAAATAAAAACAAAAATATTATTTAAACCTTATCAATGAACTATTTTCAAAATACAATACTATGAAGAAGCTAAGAAAAAACTAATTTTTTTGAGGATACATAGTATATTACAATCTAACTATAAGTGGAAATAGAAGTATAAACATAGACAAACCTCACAATATATGTGTGAGCTCTTTGTATAGGATGCTAGCATGCCACACAAACGTCCTCATGTCACACTAGTATGCTTCACTAGTTGACCAAAAAACATCCATAATGATCTAAAAAAATCTCAAAATCATTTCGACTACAAACATGATAAAACATAAAAACTAGTTGGTGCTATTTAGGGGTTTACCTCAATCAAACCCTCATCTTTGTCTTTTGACCTCCATAGAGAGCCAAGATAGATTACTCTTATAACAAAGAGATCTTCTCACTTTTAAGATTAAATACTTGAATCCAATGTAGTGTCATAAATTGTGCTCCCTAAGGGTGAAAGAATAATTTCATACTTTATTTGGTGCTTTCTTTTGTGTCCATTCCCTTAGCACATTTTAGAACCATTTCCTAGCCTTGAATGTATCCTCCAACTCAACAGAATGTATTAATACTACCCTAAAAACACCTTCTTGATCACATTACACCCTTTTAACTCCAAAAAATTCTCAAATTTTAGATAAATCGTAATTAAAAAGAAACACAAGGCGAGGGTTCCCAAGTCTAGGTGTTTTTCCTAATAAAGAAGGTCCTAAATTTGTGTCAATCATTGTCTTATGTGACATGAATTCAATTTTGAGATTTGGCGATAAATTAATCTTGAATTTCAAATTTAAATGAGTTGGCCTACACTTTAATTTATTCCTATGTTTCCCTATTTAAACATGAATCATTATTGCAAAAATTATGCAATCACAATTAAACTGAAGTTCTACCAAAATTGACATCTTATCCTTTGTATTTACAAGCCATTTTCAAATTTATCAAGTTTACCACAATGATTGGAGGTTGATGATAATGGAAGGACAAGTTGGGATCTAGGGTTTATGGATAGATTTGGATTCTTTCAAGCACCTAATGAATTGATTTTCAGCAAGTTCTCATATTTAGAATTTGATCTCCTTGCTACCCTAAGTAAGGTATTTGAGAATATTGATTTTTCCTTAAGTATTTGACTTTCTCTTGGGTTGTATATTACATTTCATGATTATGTCATTTAGGAATCCTCTCTAACACACTTGAGTAGGGTTTTAATCATTTATTTTACATATCATAGCTTGTTACACCCTTATTTTGCATATCATAGATCGTTACGACCTTAGAAACACTTTTATCTAACAACAAATTGACTACTCATGGAGGTGGAAATACTAAAATGGTGTTTTTTAGATAAAAAATATTCTGTAGCCACCCCTTTCCCTCTCTTTTTTGTATTTTAGGAAGCTCGGATATGAAAAATGACAAATTTTAGGACATGAAAGTACAATGCAAACCTACAACTTCCAAATCAAGATTTGAGTGCTCAAAAATCTTCATTATCAAACTAGAGTGTCCTCACCCTTGTCTACCTATTTTATTTCCTTCTTGCTATCATAGGTTCCCCTCTGTATATCTTCTCAAATATGCAATTATTTTTGTTAAAAACAAAATTCTACTATGGGAATACTTCTTGCTTTCATATTAGGTCTTCATAATAAATTGGGTTAATTAAATCACATTCAATCAATCAATTTTCTTTGCAACAAAGGAACTAAACCTAGGGAAAATTAGTCTCCTTTTATGCTATTAACAAATATTAGCACCCTTTTTGGTTTGTCTTCCAATGTTAAGCCAGTGAAGGATTGATTTGGGTTAATCTACTAGTTAGATCTAGAATCTTCTTTTCCCCCTTAACATTTTGATGAACCTGGGATACCTTACATTTGTATAATCTTCTTAATTTTATTAAATAATATTAGATTTAATTTTTTATTCAAAGCATTAGATCTAAATTCCTCTACATTTGAAAAATAATGTGTATTTACATAAAAAAAGGAAATAAATTATCTACAATCATTGATCTTTATAAAAGTTTAAGCATTTAATTTTAATATATCAGATTTGCTATTAGATTTTTTCATTTTCTATATTATGAGAGTATTAATGTATGAATTGGATTGAACATGCTAGTTCTTTTAAATGATTTAAAACCCTATTTTTTTGCATCTAGTTACATTTGTTGAAAGGTGCAAGACAACTAAGAGGGGGGTTGAATAAGTTGTCACCAAACACAATCACAAATCTCAAACACTTATCAACTTCACATCCACTTTGTTTTGTTATTTAAGTATGAACATGAAATGCAAATAACAAAAAGCAACATCAACACAAGAGACACAAGATTTTATGGAAAACCCAATAAGGGAAAAACCACAGTGAGGATTAACTCACAATATAAAGTAGGTCCAAAACCAAATACAAAGAGGCTCACTATCAAGGGCTCACTGCCCAAAATACAAGGCTCGCTGCCTACAAAAAGGACTCACTGTCCAACAAGGAGGCTCACTACCTACAGATACAAAAGATAATAGAAAAGATCCACCACAACAGGTTACACATATCCCCAGCCTTGATCAGAAGATTGCATACACCATCATCTCACTGCTTTCAGGAGTCTAACACATTAAAGTATTGCTGCCTCAATTCACTTTCACACACTCTTCGCTTCTCAAACTTGTGGCATACTTGATACTTGAAATCCATAACATCTTGACTTGTATATATACCATCTTCAACCTTAGAAACTTTCTCCAAGGTCAGCTACACGCTTCAATTTACAAATTCAAATTAGGTTGACAACTCAATATTCCCGTGGTGGAAGAGAATGAGAGTAGACCAAACCAACACTTAACCAAGACCCAAAATAATGTCTCATATAAATTACACAATTTATGAATTGATACTTATCCTTTGCATGAAATTCAGACATCAGGTCGGAAAACCTAATGAAAACACAAATGAACTTTGAAGTACACACTTCTGCAATGAGAAGATAACATGCAGACCACATAACACACTTCACCATGCACGAGTACACATCTCGGATACCTTCAGATTCATCTGTAGCAAATGTAACAACCTTCATACACATAACACTTTTCACCATTCCATCTGAACTGCATAGACACACACAACAACTCTGAAACACAACTTCCAGAGCACCAAACCATGAATGCCTTTTCCAAAACATAGAGAACATCATTACAAACCTTCTACCAGACCTACAAGGCCTGAAACAAACCAACAGAGGACTGCAGAGAAAAAACATTTCTCCCATTCCACAGACAAACAACTCTACCAAACCGATTCACACAATGGTGAACACAACTTTCACACTCCATGAAACCAGAAGCTCTAATCCAGGATATATCACCCAATAATTTCCATAAACAACACTTTAGATCTGCACAAGCATTGGATCAATAGAAAAGAAATGTGGAGCACAAACTAGAGCACATTCTGAACACATACTCAACTTTTTCTTCACTATTTCTCAAAAGCGCTCGGCAACTCAATACATCAGCACACCTGCAACACCATAAATATAACTCCATGTACTCACAACATCTCTACAGCATCTCAACTATACATGCACAACCTGCAACATCCTGTACTATGTTGACATCAATGAGAACATTAATGACAACACCACCAAACTTACTCCTACTTGAAACAATCTCCCCTTTTGTCATTGATGGCAACAACTGATGTGAAAAAACATCAAAGACAACATCCATTTCATTCTTGCACTCTCCTTTATTTTTTAGATTAGACAACCTACACAACATTCCTACACTCTCAATATTCCAAGCAATGACTTTCTTTCCCCTTTTTCCTTCACTATTTTTCACATGACTCTCTCTCCCCCTTTGACATCAATGGAAAAGACCAAAAGCTCTAATCACTCCCCCTTAGGAGTGCACCCACACAACTCATACTACAACAATGATACTTCCTACTCCTCCTACAGAGTAGACCCATTCATCAATCTAGACAAATGAAGAATCTATAGATCCACTGGACTGATGCACCTCCATGTGCACCTAGTTTGAAGGAGGGACAATGACCCCCAACTTCACCCTGTGATACTCAAAATAATCCTTTGAAAGAGCCTTAGTAAATATATCTACAATTTGATCCTTTGTAGACACATACTCTAGCCTAACTTCATTCTCTAATACCTTCTCTCTCAAGAAATGATATCTGATAGATATATTCTTTGTTCTTGAATGCACTACCGGATTCTTTGAAATTTTTATAGCACTTGTATTATCACAAAAGATAGGGATAGGCTCATCACATATCACTCCTATATCCTTCAATGTTTTCTTCATCCAAAAAACTTCTATGCAACAAGATGCTGCAACAATGTACTCAGCTTTTGCAGTCGATAAAGACACTAAATCCTATTTCTTGCTTAGCCATGAAACCAATATTCCTCCAAGAAAGAAAGCACCACCACTTGTACTCTTCTAGTCTTCTACACAACTAGCCCAATTTGCATCAGTGTAAGCACTCAAAGTAAAATCAGTATCCTTAGGATACCACAAGCCATAATCCAAAGTTCCTTTTAGATATCTAAATATTCTTTTCACAGCTATAACATGTGCTTCTTTAGGTTCTTCTTGAAATCTAGCAACCAAACATACTGCATGCATGATATCTAGTCTAGTAGATGTAAGATACAAAAGTCCACTAATCATAGAGTTGTAAATGCTCTGATCAACTTTAGGAGATTCATTATCTTTACTCAGCTTGCATCTAGTCACCATAGGGGTACAAACCAGTTTAGAGTCATCCATTCCAAACTTCAACAACTCTTTGACATACTTTGACTATGAAATGAATATCCCCTTATCAGTTTGATTTACTTGAAGTACAAGGAAGAAATTCAACTCACCAATCATAGACATTTCAACCTCCTTTTGCATCTCCTTTGCAAACCTCTGGCACATACCTTCATTTCCTCCAAAAATGATATCATCAACATACACAACTACTATCAACATTCAGTTTCCTTCAACTTTGAAATAGAGATTACTATCTATGGAGCCTTTGTTGAATTTTGTTGTGTCAAATATATGTCACCATTAAGACTTCAAGTTCTTGTGGGACCACAGAGGTCTAGATGTATGAACCAATTCTGACATTATGTTAGTTGATTGATCTTTTCATTTAAAACTGCATCTTGTTTTCTTTCCCAACTGGAAACTTTTGCAAATAGTATTGGTAGGCTTTGTGATTTTAGTCAGATCTCGAACAACCTCTCTTGAACTAATTCTGATTAGATTATCAAATTTTATATGTCCCATCCTCCAGTTCCATAGCCAACTTTCATTAACTTGAGATACAAGGCACTGACCATCAAAACCCTTAAGCTGATAAATGTTTCCATATGTTCTCCTTCCTACAACAACCACAATTTTGGACCCTTTTCTGATCTCACAAGTATTATCCTAAAACACAAGCTTGAATCCTTTGCTACACATTTTTCCAACACTCAAAATATTATGCCTTAAGCCCTTAACATAATAGACATCATTAGTATTGTGTTTTCCATCAAAACTAATTGTTCCTTTTCCAAAAATCTTTGCTCTAGAATCATCTCCAAACATGACTAATCCACCATCATACTTTTCAAGTTTAGTGAACTTATTTTTTTCTTTGGTCATGTGATTTGAGAATCCACTGTCAATCACCCAATAGTCTTCATCCTGTCTAGCATGAAAGGTAGTAACCAAAGCACCTTCCATCTCTTCCTTCTTGTTCTCTAGACCACTTTCCCTTGCACATCTTCTAGAGTTAGCAGACACAAATTTATTCTCCAAGGCTAGAAACAAGTATTCATCATTATCATCCTCAAAATTAGATTCATCATCATAAATCCCGTCTGCTCTAACATAATACAACTTCTTGAACTTCTTATCCTTTTTGTATTTATTATCTTTGTTCTTCTTGTGTACATCGCTATTTGGACATCTTGAATCGTAGTGACCAATATTTCCACAACTGAAACATTTAAAAGGTAACATACCTTTGTACTTACTGGTACCTTTCTTCAACTTTCTTGTAAAATTTGCTTCCAACTCATCTGAACTATCACCATCTAGATCATCTTCTATCTTTGCAGCTTTAAAGGTTGATTTTGTCTTCTCTTTTTCTTTTCCAAACTTTCTCATCTCAAATGCAATCAAGGTTCCAAATAGTTGTTCTTTAGTAAACTTCTTAGGATCATACACTTCTTTAATAGTTGAGACTATCACTGTAACTCTCCAGTAGAGTTATCAAAATATTCTCCATCACATCTTCATTAGTCAGGGTACCACCTTGAATTTTCACTTCATTCACTACAATATCAACCCTCTGAAAATAGCTTGCAATATCTTCACCTTCTTCAATTTTCAAGTTCTCATATCTGTGCTTAGCTGTTAGCTTCTTTGAAAATTTCACTCTATCATTTCCTTCATAGATATCTTCCAACTTTTTCCAAACTTCATAAGCAGTGCCCAAAGAAATAACTTTTGTTCGCTCAATCTTAGATAAAGCACTGTAGATTGCATACCTTGCTTTTTCATTCTCCTCAGAGGCAGAAATCTCATCTACAGAAGAAGGACCACTTTCCAGTGCAACATACTTTGTCTCAATAGTTTTCCAAGTCGTGTAACCAAGAGAGATTATGTAACCTCTCATCTGCACTTTCCAATCACTGTAGTCAAATCCATCAAACATAGGGATTCCTAATTTATGCACCATCAGATCTACCTCAAGCAGTTAAGCTCTTCTCCAAGGAACCAAGGATTTGATACCAATTGTTGAAAGGTGCAAGACAACTAAGAGGGGGTTTGAATTAGTTGTCACCAAACATAATCACAAATCTTAAACACTTATCAACTTCACATCCCCTTTATTCTATTATTAAGTATGAACATGAAATGTAGATAACAAAAATAAATATCAACACAAGAGACACAATATTTACGTGAAAAACATAATAAGGGAAGAACCATGGTGAGGATTAACTCACAATATAAAGTAATTCCAAAAACTGAATATAAAGAGGCTCACTACCAAGGGCTCACTGCCCAAAATACAAGGCTCACTGCCTGCAGAAAGGACTCACTATCCATTAAGGAGGCTCACTACCTACAGATACAAAACATAACATAAAATATCCTCCACAACAAGTTACACACATGCACAGCCTTGATCAGAAGATTGCAAACACCATCAGCTCACTGCTTTCAGGAGTCTAACACATTAAAGTACTACTACCTCAATTCACTTTCTCATAGTATTTGCTTCTCAAACTTGTGGCATATTTGATACTTGAAATCCATAACATCTCAACTTGTATATATACCATCTTCAACCTCATAAAATTTCTCCAAGGTCAGCTACGCATGCTTCAATTTACAAATTCAAATTAAGTTGGAAACTCAACATTCCTATGGTGGAAGAGAATGAGAACAAACCAAAGCAACACTTAACCAAGACCCAAAACAACTTCTCAGATCAATTACACACTTTCTCAATTGATACTTATCCTTTGCATGAAGTGTAGACACCAGGTTGGCCAAACCTAATGAAAACACAAATGAACTTTGAATTACATGCTTCCACAATGAGAAGATAACATGCGGACCACATAACACACTTCACCATGCATGAGAACACATCTCAGATACTTTTAGATTCATCTACATAAAATGCAACAACCTTCATACACAAAACACTTTCCACCAGTCCATCCAGACTGCATAGACACACACAACTCTGAAACACAACTTCTAGAGTACCAAACCACAAATGCATTTTCTAGAACATAGATAACGTCATTACAAACCTTCTACCAGATAAGCAAGACCTAAAACAAACTAGTGGAGGACTGTGGAGCAGAAACATTTCCCCAAGTCCACAGACAAACAACTCTTCCAAACCAATTCACACATCGGCGAACACAACTTTCACACTCTATCAAACTAGAATCTTTAATCCAAGATATATCACCCAATAATGTCCATAAACAACACTTCAATTCTGCACAAGCATAGGATCAACACAGACGAAATGTGGAGCACATACCAGAGCACACTATGAACACATACTCAACTCTATCTTCACTATTTCTCAAAAGCGCTTGGCAACTCAATACATCAACACACTTGCAACACCATAAAGATAGCTCCATGTACTCACAACATCTCTACAACATCTCAACTATACATGCACAACCTGCAACATCCCATACTATGTTGACATCAATGACAACATTAATGACAACACCACCAAACTTACTCATACTTGTTACAACATTTTATAAGAAAATTAGGGAACCTTGAGATTTTTTGAGTTTTGTTCAGTATCAAACCTGGACTATCATTGTTTGATATATGTGTATACTATGTCAAGTGTTCAAACATTTGAAACTTTAAAACCCTATATTTTTGAACTAGGGTTCCCTCATTCTTGTCCTATTATTTCCTCAAATTGGAGTGAAAGTGTGACCTTTGGACCCTCTTCTCAGATCTGGAATTTATCTTTGAAAGTTTGTCCTATAATAGATATAATCTATTGTATTAGATCAATTCACCTTAAGGAATCAACATATAAACAATCATAAATTTTAATTGAAACTTTATCATAATTTTAAAAGAAAAATTTTGTGATATCTTTAGCATCTTAGGGAAAGTATGCCTCTTCAATCATGTTATATCTCTTTCTATAGGAATTTTATGCATTTGATGAGTCTTTTATTAGTGATGATTTTGATATGTTAGATGAAGCCCTTAATGAATTCATCCCAAAAAAATGATCCTCTAAGACTCCTAAAACTTCTATATGTTAAAGATTAATTAATGCAATAGACTTAATAAAACTACAACTCATCATCTATCCTCCTTTGTATAATCCTCAACTACAAACTCATCTTGTTCTCATTATTAGAGGTCCTTCAAACCAACCTTAAATTTCTATTCACATCTTAAATTTTGCAATACAACTCACTTGAAACAATAATGTGCAACAAAATGTGTCAAAACAACCACATTTTCATGTAGTTGGTCACACATAAAATACTTGAAATAATAAAATTGTTAAACAAACACCAACTATTCCTCCCTCAATTTTTATTTCCACAACCTATTCTTCCTCCTACACCTCATCTGCCTCAAAATAGTGGTAAGGAGTATAATCTTGTTGAGAAAATTTATGCTACTCTGGATAAGATCTCTCTTTCGGAACTAATACAAATTTCACCTACATACTATGGTATGCTCCAATAGTCTTTGTTGAAGATTGTTGTACCACCTTCTATTAAATCAAATGATGTAGTAACCTTGCTATATGGTATGAATGCAACAAAATTATATATTGTATTCCATAAAAGTGAGTTAGCTTCTCCTAAGATTCAAAATAAATATGATTCTCTCAAGATTTTTTTCATCATTAACCAACATGGAATTACATGTACTCTAATTGATTATGGATTAGGTCTTAATATTTGTAGCATTGACCTTTTGCATAAAACTAGTGTAGATACATCTCTCATTAAACTTGATGTTCTCTCTATTTGTAGCTTCAATAATGTTGGTAGGAAATAGTTGGGAACAATAACATTACTTGTTAAGGTAGGAATTGAAATTTTACCTACCCTTATCAATTTCATGATCGATTATCTCTCATATAATCTTCTTCTTGATAGACCATGGATTCATACAATGGGAGGAATCATATCTACCCTTCACTATATAATGAAATATACATACAATAAAAATCTTTATACGATTAAAGAAGATCCAAATTTTGAAAGTTGTTTACAAATTGAAGCCAGACATGAAACTCCTATTTATAAATTTCTTAGTACTTTTATTCCATATTCAAAAGTGGAACTGTAGACACTTAAAATTTGAACTTAACCTAACCATAGTTGACTTTACCTATCCTAATATTTAATTAATTAAATATTTATTATTTATTTAATTAATTTATCCATTACCCTTATCCCAAATCCTCCAACTAAATTAATTAAGTAATTCTTAATTAATTAATTTAGGCTAATTAATGTTTTTTGCCTTTCCTCCATTTTTTCATTCACCTTTATCATTTATCCTTATCCATTTAACCCCAACCAATGATTCCATTCACATGGATCACAATCTAAATTTATCATGTGGCAAGTGTCCCCTTCACATGTCTAACTAACTCCTCTAGATTCATTGAACCTAGACATCTAGCCAAAAGTCAAAATAACTTTCATCTCATACCTTCATTTAATATCACACCTCTTAATCCTAGCCATCCATATAAGGATGTTTCCCTTATCCTAAGCCTAAACAAACCCATATCCCTCATGTGACACTTGTCACATGACTACAACTTTGATCCAAGCCCTAATCCTCATTTAATCCTAACCATCCATCACTCAATACATCTTATCCCTTGATTTATCTCATGAAAGTTTTATAAATGAGAGGCCTTCCATCCCATTTGTATCATCTAATCTTATGCTACTACTATATTTCCCAAATTTCTATTAAATCATCTTGATCATACCCTTATGCTGCAGAAATCATAAGTAACCACATCCAATCTATCAACATATCAACATACTATACTTAACCTTTTAAGGTTTGCATGTATTTAGTTTGATTTAAGATATATTTTATGCATATTTTATTTATATCATTCTACATGTATACATTTTGGTGAACCTGAGATCAATATTTACATATAATGCTTGTTCTTGTGAGTTTTTGTTTGTTTGATATTGCAGGTGAAGGGTTTTCTAAGTAAGATTTGAAAATAAAATTTTTATAGGAGCCCTGAATCATGATCTAATAACTTCATAGTTGTGCTTAGGAGGGCTGAGAGATGAATTTTGACATAAAATTCGCTATATTTTTCTCATTATAAATTCTTGAATTTTTTTAAGGCCCCTAAGGCTTGCCATATGAAAATTTGTATGGTCGTACGAGACCCTATGGTCGTAGGTTGTCTACAACATCGACATATTTCATAGAATTCATTTATTTCACTATTTTTTTTTAACTTTATTTTAAAATTTATTTTTAAAAAACGCGTATCAAAAGTTTAATAAACTTATAAGGTTTTTTCTTTTTAAATGCAAGCTTTGAAAATCTTCATGGATTGCATAGCCTCATGGGCTTGCATAGCCATGTGGATTCACAATCCCATTGCTGGCTAAAACAAAATCCTACCCAAAATTTAAAATTTAAAATTTTTATTTTTTATAATTTTAAATTTATATAAAATTTAACCATTTTTTATTTTTTATTTTTGTAGGATTTTGATTCCTAGTCACCCAAGTGACCAAGAACCTTCCTAACAAGCACCCAACAACTTTATTTTTGCCCCTATTCATGTGGGTGACGAGGTGCCAACTACCTGGGGGCGTAGTTTAGCCCCCTCCTTCCTATGCAAGTCCTAAAAGAGTTGTTTCAAAAAAATAGGCATAACTTTAGCCTCACAAGTTGGAATTTTGAAATTAAAAAGGTGTTGGAAAGCTAACTTAGAGCTCTTATTTGTGGTGCAAGTGGATTTTGCATATTTTTCTTCAAACATCATGTGAACTTAGTCAAAATCAACCTTTCCTTTTAATCTTCAAATGCTCATAACTTGTTCATACAAAATCATTTTTCAGCAATTTTTTTTTTATTTATCAAAAAATCATAAGCAATCCATTTTTTCTATCCAAATTTTCTTTAGATCATTCTATTTTGCATGTTTTTCTCACACTTGAAATTGGTCTCAAAATTTACCTCTCACATTTGGATTTGGGTTTTAAAATAAACAAGTGGCTTTTAATCCCCAAGACTCACTTATGTATGTTTAATTTCATCTTGCACCCTAGTGTGACCTTGAGGATCAGAAATAAGAGATCTTGTTTTCCTTTTTTGGGGGGTCCTGCCTAGGGATTCCATCACCCTATGTGACAACCTCAACTTCTATGTTTTGGTGGAGTATAAAGAGTGGGGGCTAAATCGAAAGACACACCTCTTAGAAGTATAATATTTTCAATATGGGCTAAGCCTCTAAGAAATTTATACCTTAGAGAAGTGAAGGTGGAGAGTGGATTACCCTCTCCTCCTAACTATTTGGTAGTATTCTCTTTCATCTAAATATTGGCCTCATGTACCCTTGTGGTATATAGAGGATGATGTAGAGCACGGGGTTCAATTCCTTTCAACAATCACAACTTGACTAAACTCAAACAATTATTTCTTATTCATCTACCTTTGACTCATCATTCTCTTCACAAAGCACTTGACTCAAATCACCCAAAACTATAATTAGGGAACAAAACCTCTTCCTAAATCCTCAAATCACCTTAAACATCATAAAAATTACTAACTAAAACCAAGGAGGGTCTTCATTAACTATGTCCTTTCATTCCCTAGATATTCACTCACAATGGGTTCATTGGCTAGTAGTATTCCACAAGACAAAAAATAGGCATAATTTTCCATCCAAACTAAAACTCCAAAAACTGAATACCAATTCAAGGACCCATTAAGGTCTACTTAAACATATCAAGAAATCAAATAGGCTTACTTTGAAAAGTGATCTTCTAAAAATGATTGTCCTGTAGCAATAAGGCTTAATTAGGCCTATTTTTCAAAGTGACTCTATGAAATCCTTCTTCCAAATCACCTAACCCAATTTCAATGCTCACAACAGAACCTAAGTGGATTGAAACCACAAATTCTATCAAGAGAAAACACCATAAATTCATCCAAAAACAAAACCCTCACTTAAGCCAACTTAAGCATGCTCATACAGGGGTATATTGAATCTATACTTTACAAACCTTATTCCACTTTGCTAATGCCTCAAACACCTTTAAATATGCCTACACATGCTTCCTAAATTGATTCCCATCCATTATCAATGCATTTACAATAAATTCCTACTCTTACCATCACTTTTTGCACAAGAACACACTATTTCAGCCCAGGGCACCATGATACTTGCCCAAAATATCAGCTCTAGGTCCTACAACTTATATAGAATCAGAGATTATGTCAAAACAGACCTACAAACCAATTTTCACAATGGACCTTATTACATGAAAAAACTATTAAACTTAAACCAAAAACCAAAATTTCCTCATGGAGGCTTGAACTTGACATGGTGCTCCTCCACCATACTCTTAGCCAAAAAGAAACTCAAGTCCCTTGAGTGAGGACTTGCAAATGCATGAGAACCTACAATAATATTCTTCATCTTGAACTTTGGGTTATTCCTCCTGAAAATTTCTATCACAACAAGAAGGTGATAGATGTCTTCCTTATTCTTTTTCCTTTGCAATGTAACTATGATCTTTGCACCTTTGTTTATCTCTTCTCCCATCCGATATTCTGCCCCTATACCTGCTACCTCATCATGCAAACTAATTTCTGACATGGAAGAATGATCAACATATTCTTTTGAAAAAAATGAATCAAGCACTATATAAACATACCTTTTAAACTAGTCTTGAGTCTCAAGGATCAATTCATCCTTCATCGTCTCTTTATCCAATCTTGACACCAACTCCATATCATTTCCCTCTGAAATCAAATTAATCTTCAAATTTGTTGTCACAACTTCTTCGAGTCTTGCAGTGGCTGCCATGTCCATGTTCTCTTCATCTACCTTCATTAATTCTTCTTATTCTTGCTTGTCTTGCTCTTTATCTTCCTCCATCAAAGGTTCTATTATCTTCTCATCTAGTTTCAATGCTCTCACTTGTCTTCTCTTTTGCATAACCTTTCTAATAGGCCATGCAACCTTCCTCTTAACTAATAAGTGACAACTTTGCAACTGTTGCATCACATTCTTTCATATCTCTTCCATTCTTTCCATAGCCTATCTCAACTCTTTCATCTATTGGTCAATTTCCTTTTGTCTTGCCTTTTCTTTTTCCTCTTTCTTCCTCTTCCTCTCTTTTTCTTCTTGCTTCTTCTTTTGTGAACCCTCAGTCTATAGGTACCTTCTCAACAAATACATCTTCTCTTCAAGCAAGTCCCTTTAACCTTACTTCCTCTTGTCTTTGCCTCACCTAGGTCTCTTCTCTTTTCCTCTACCTAGTCTTTTGGCAACTGGGTTCTCTCTTCAACCTACACAAACACAAACACCAAACTCTCTTGCCCAAACCTTCTGAGCTCTGATACCAATTGATGTAAAGCATGGGGTTCAATTCCTTTCAACAATCACAACTTGACTAAACTCAAATAATTCTTTCTTATTCATCCACCTTTAGCTCATCATTCTCTTCACAAAGCACTTGACTCAAATCACCCAAAACTGTAATTAGGTCACAAAACCTCTTCCTAAATCCTCAAATCACCTTAAACATCGTAAAAATGACTAACTCAAACCTAGGAGGGTCTTCATTAACTCTATCCTTTCACTCCTTAGATATTCACTCACAATAGGTTCATTGGCTAGTAGTATTCCACAAGACAAAAAAACATGCATAATTTTTCATCCAGTCTGAAACTCCAAAAACTGAATACCAATTCAAGAACCCATTAAGGTCTACTTAAACATATCAAGAAATCAAATAGGTTTACTTTTAAAAGTGATCTAAAAATGACTGTCTTGCAGCAATAAGGCTTAATTAGGCCTATTTTTCAAAGTGACTCTGTGAAATCCTTCTTCCAAATCACCTAACCTAGTTTCAATGCTCACAACAGATCCTAAATGGACTGAATCCACAAATTCTATCAAGAGAAAACACCATAAATTCATCCAAAAACAAAGCCCTCACTTAAGCCAACTTAAGCATGCTCATACAGGGGTATATTGAATCTATACTTTCCAAACGTTATTCCACTTTTCTAATGCCTCAAATACCTTTAAAAATTCTTGCACATGCTTCCTAAACTGATTCCCATCCGTTATCAATGCATTTACAATAAATTCTTATTCTTACCATCACTTTTTACACAAGAACACATTGTTTTATCCTAGGGCATCATGATACTTGCCCAAAATCTCATCTCCGGGTCTTGAAACTTAAATAGAATCAGAGATTATGTCAAAAAAAATCTAAAAACCAATTTTTATGAGTTTTCACTTGATATATTTCAAGTTACACAATTTTCTTGCTCATTGTTTGCCCTAGTTTTTGAATTGGGTAGCTGGAAAGATTCGACCATTAGACAACTTAAACTACCTTTTCAAAATTGCTGGTAAGAACAAAAAAAAATTGAAATTAAATTCTCTTTCCATCCATGTAAGTTGTAGGGTCGTACTCAACTGTACAAGGTCGTACAACTCTCTGGAACAGTAGAAAATGTGTTAAAAATGCAGAAATTCAATGTTTATTCATTGCTTGAATGTACAAAACTTCTTCAAAAACCTTGTTTCAACCCTTTAAAACTTATTGAAGCATATACAATTCCAACCCAACCATTTCAACTGACTTTTGGAGTCCCAACCGTTCAACTTCCTTGATTTCGCATTTTTTGCACTTTTACAAAATGACAATTTTTAAGATTTTGACAATTTTAGCAAATTTGAACCCAAATGACTCAAAAACATTATGAATGGTCACAATGGACCTTATTACATGACAAAACTATTAAACTTAAACCAAAAACCAAAATTTCCTCATGGAGGCTTGAACTTGACATGGTGCTCCTGCACCAGAGGATACCCCTAGTTGAGCTTGTGAAGCCTAGTTAAGACATTTTAGCCATCTCTTCTTGTGGTGCCTTGTGCCTACAAGGATTGATAATCCCACTTGTTTTATGCTTTTTCATGTGTCTTATGTCCTTGAATTTTTAGATCACCTTCCCCACTTGAAGCAAAAAGGGGACACTTATCCAAATTGAGCCATAGGATTTTGGATTTTTCATTATTTCCTTGTGCATCTTCATTTTTAATCATTAATTTTTTATAAAAAAATGAAAACTCAAAAATCCAAAAAAAGACAAAAAAATTAAAAACCCCAAAACATGAAAATACTCCAAAAAATAAATAAATCTAGTTGTCCTCCAAGTCAAGCTATCCACATCATATCTAACTCAAACCAATCATCCCATCCTAGTAATCATAATAATTCATATTCATCCCTCATTTCATCCTAATCATTTTAATCACTTCATCTGAATCACCCATAATCATTATACCTACCCTACTCACTCATTCTAATACTCCATAATCATTCTAATAATCCCTCATAATCATCCTAATTATCCCTTCTAATAATATCATTATTTTTCATCCTAATCATCCCTCCTCATCCCACTCATCCCTTTTCATCTTAATAACCTCATCCTAGTCATCATAATCATTCCTATCATCAATCATCCCATCCTAATCATCATAATTACCTCACTATAATCATCCTATCCTAATCATCCATAATCATTCTAACTTTCCCCATTCTCATCCTAATCACCCCCTTCTCATCCTCATCATCCCTCATCTCATCATAATCATCCCTTTCCACACGAAGCATCTCTTCTCATCCTAATCATTCATTTCCATCGTCATCAACCCTCATCTCATCCTAATCATCTATAATATTTCTAATCACCCTCCTTAATCACTTTAATCATCTATCTCACTCTAATCATTTCTGTGTATCCCAATCACCTCATCCTACTCATCATAATAATCCCTAATCATCCCTTATCTAATATTAATCATCTATTTCCATTCTAATCATCCCTTATAATCCTAATCATTCATTTCCATTCTAATCACTCATATTCATCATGATCATCTCATCCTAATCCTCCAAACTCATTCTAATCATCCCCCATTTCATCTTAACTATCCCCATAATCATCCTAAGCATCCATCTTTCCCTAATCATCCCAAATCATCTAATCCACTTCATTTGAATTATCCTAGTCATCTCAATCTATATCCAATCCATCCCTAATCAATAATTTAGGACCCTAATCCTAATTAATTTTCCTAATCCAATTAAGGTCCTAATCCCTTTCCTAATCATCCTCCATAATCCACATCAAGATCCTTCTTTCTTAATCCACTTTTATCGTTCATCTTTGTCTTAATTATCCTCTAGCATTCATCATCCTTAATCCAAATCCTTCATTATAATACTTAATCTCCATCCTTAATCATCATCTTAACCTAATCCTCTTTTCAAACTAATCTTATTCCAAACAAAACTTAATATAATCCATCTACCCCTCATCCAAATTCAATCACCCATTATCCATCTATCTATCTATCTTAGCCAAGCATTCAATCCCTAATCCTTAATGAAAAATCATCCTTTGAACATCAAAATTTGGTTAAGGAACTAATATCCTTTATACCCCATATAGTTTTCGACCAAGTTATCTATGAACTTCACAAGTGTACTTATACATACCTATTTTAACTAATTACTTATTAGCCATTTCCTGGAAGCGACTAGAATAAAAAAAATTAAAATTAATGAGACAACTTTTGCTAAATTAAATATACTAGTCTAAGGCTTACTTAACAAGGTTAAAGATATAGGAAAGTACATGATAAACTATGAACAAAATAAATTGACTTTACTTTTATGCAAATTTATTTTATAGAAATCCAATCTTCAAGATTGAATTTACCAACAAATGGATTATATCAATTCCAAGTGTAACCATAGATTATTAAATTTATTTAATAATTAAGTTTGTAACTAAGTGTAGACACTCAAATTTGACTAACATATTCCTACCAATACATTGTTATTTTCCATCATTAGGTATCCTTAATCCATCTTTTGCATTTAATCAAATTATCTATTTCATCACTTTTCTTCTATATTGATTAAATAACTAACATTATTTAATTGATTTACTAATTATTCCTCTTTCCAAATTTTAATTAAAAAATCATTATTAATTAATTAATTTAATTCCCATTTCTCATTTCTCAAATTAAATAATTGTTTTGATTATTTAATTTATCCAATTATCTCTCAACATTATCCTCTTCTAAAATAAATAAAATTATTTACTTATTTATTCATTTCCACCTTGCACATGTAATTAATAATCAATTCATTTAATTATTAATTACACACACATTTCCACCTCACTAGTTAACTGAGACTTACTCTTAGTCCACTCATCAATCAATTTCATTCCACTCGCACTAACTCCAATTCACTAATCCATCTATTATGTTCCACTCCCACTCAGTCTCACTTATCTCTCCAATAAAATATCTTAACTAACTCATGCAACCAGTTAACTATCTAATCAAATCCTCTCAACAATTATGAGTCATTGATCTACTCAGTCTCTCATCAGATCTTGACCACTAATCGATATCTCTAAATCTATAAAACAAACTTAGAAATCATCAATCTCTCTCTCCTAAATCATGCAAAGAAACTATACTCAAATCATTGTAGTGCTTTATGTTATTGTTTTAATAAAAATCTAAGAGAAAGTACTATAACACCCTTCTCCAAGGTGAATAGAGGAGAACAATGGAGCTATGCTAAAACAAATTTTTTGTTTTAGTGTGTGCAAGGTTTACATTTTGTTTAATTCAGTTTGCTTTATTTTCTTTATTGATATGATCTTTTGATTGTGATTCATGTTGATTATTGCTTAACTTTCGGTTTCACACTTGAATTTATAGGTCATACATTTTGACATGCCTGGTGGGACAACTCTATCTTTGATTTAATCCATTTTTGTGAGTTTTAAGTTTTTTTGTAGTTATAGGCTTGTTTAATGCAATCATTTCCAAAATGACACAATTGACAAAAACATGGGTCCAATTGTTTCACTCTATGGCGCATTTGCTACAAATAATGGTGCATATGCTTAATAGAATGATGTATCTGTAGATTATTTAGGCACAATTGCTAACCTTTTATCTTCTATGATTTTTAGACTTCTATGTGTTTGATATTTTATTGATAACCCTAATTCTACAATTTTTTGACACTGAATTGACATTTTACCTTCCCAAATTATGTTTTCTATTCCTATTTCTATTTTTTTATTTTTGTAGAATTTTGTAGTTGAATCTTTTTGTGGAATAATTGAATCTCTATGTGGTGCACCTATGCATAATATAGGAACATATATGTCTCTATTTAACACATTTATTGCTCAAAACTGTGCATCTGACAGAGAGTGTATAACCTACTTTTTATTAGTTTTCAATTACTTTGGTGCAATTGTTCATTGGATTTTAGGGTTACTGATCTATTTGTTGAGAAACTTGTGGCATTCATCATAATTGAAGACCAAACCCTAAACTATGATGTTATTTTTTGTGTGGATTTTGTGCTTGATTTTTTAAAATTAGGAATACTTCAATTTTATAAGGTGAATGAACATCGTTTGTTGTGTCTGGTAAGTCCTTAGGCACATATGCTCTTTCCTCACACCTAGTACAAACTTAGAGATTATAAATACCCTAGGATTTTCATTCTATTTGTTTACCACGGGAATTGATTATCTACATATGATCTTCCCTAGTGCCTCCAAAGAATGATCTTGGGAATCAGAAAAACATCTTTTTTATTTTCTTAGATTAGGAAGCTTTCTTGAGGATTTCATCACTCCAAGGATGACCTCAACCATGTGTTCAGTCAAGGTATAAAAAGGGGGGAGAACAAAATTTATACCCCAAGGTGTGGCTACTGTCTGTTAAGCCAAGCCTCATTACCCTCAGTCTATCGAGAAGCAATAAAGGTGAAGAGAGTGGAGGAGACCCCTCCAATATCGAGCATCCCTAGATGGGCTCAATATTCACTAATTTCACTATGAACCTTGTTATTTAGAAGCCTTAAGACCTTTTGGTTGTTATCTCTAGTGGGGTTTATTGTACAACATTATGCACAAAGTTACCAAACATGTACCATCCTAGGATAAGGTAGAATATTTTTGATGGTGTAAAAGTCATCAAGAGGAGGAGGAAGGTGATCCCTTGTGCCACTAGATCCCTAGTTACCCACCTTTGACAATGGAACCATGTATATGTCATCTCCTATGATATTTTATCAATCAAGCCTTTGTCAGTGGGACACACCTTTAACACTAAATTAGGTTGTTCTTCTTGAAATGTCTTATTTTGTTTAGACCTGTGAAATTATTTAGCCTATCACCTCAAAATATCAACTATCTTGTCTACTATGTGATGTGTTTTTCTTTCCATATTTTCTTAAAACACTCAAATTAGACCAAAACTTGATAGAATTATGCAATTGAACCATAGAAACTCACATATGTCTATCCTATCATGCAATTGATTATCATCCTACGTAAATTCCTATCAAACAAAAGTGAGAATACCTAGTTTTAGATTAGAATTTTGCAATTGTTCAGTCCTAGGTCACAACTATTATATCCAAGTGCAATTGCACCTCCCTATGGTGCATCTGCTACTTATTTGGGCATAATTGTTATTTAATTGGGTACAATTGTCAATTATCTATGCATAAATTTTTTTTTGGCGAAAGGCTAAAAGCCGATATATATATTAAAATATATAATAAAAGTTACAAAATAAGCTTTACAATGGTTCTTGACAACCAAGATTGTTGTCATGTTTACTTGCTGCAATCAAAATTGATAAAAACCCCTTATATGATCTATACTACCACTAACTATGAGTATCTACAATATCCCTAAATAAGAACATTGACTCTAAACATTTACAACTTAGTTTAGGTCTCGTAGCATATGGGACACCCAATCGACCGATCCCAAATGGTTTTTAGCGTCAAAGACTTTGTTTCATAAAAAGGGCCCTATCCTTTGTATTATTGGAAAGTCGCCTTAGTTGTAGTTTTAGCCTATAATATCTTGTGGGATTTGAACCTAATTTTAACCCGATTCTCTGATCACCCAATAGTCCAACCTTCCGATACTAGTTAGTCCTTTGGAGTCTATCAAAGGGGGTCCTCACAAGCCCATAATATCGGCCAACATTGAAAAATCCTTAGAGACATAGGCTTAGATGTTGATATCGCTGGCCTCACAAAGGTATATCAGGCAATAGGACCAATCGGGTCTAGTGCCATATGAACAATATGTTGTGTACATCTAATGTGTCGATATCACCGACCTCACAAAGGCTTATCGAGTGATAGGACCTATCAGGTCCAGCGCTATATGAACAATATGTTGTAAACACCCAATGTGCCGACAACCAAAAGTCCGATACTCCATATAGCAAGAATAAAAAGTTTAAAATTTCCCTGATTTCATATAGGTGGATAACAAGTGCTTCCGATTGGGGACTAGTTTTCTTGAAGAAAAACATAGAACTCCAGAAACTTGAGCAAGGACCAGTGCTAAAACCATTGGGTCGATAACAAGGAAATGAAATGAAACCATGTATGAGTTTGCATAGAATTTTCTCCATAAAAGGCATGAAAAATTTCCTCTTAATGCAGCTTCTCTTCCTTATGTTCTTCATCAAAAAATTCAAATGATGAAGAAAACCCTATATTTAGACCAACTATTTGAAAAAACTTCCCCAAAACTACTTTGTATACATTATATGTTTATGCATATACTATCTATGTAACACCTATTTACAAAACCAAACCAACTTATTCTTCCATTTCTTTAATTTCATTTTCTCCCTGATTCTCTTGATAATCTTCTCCAAAATCATTCAACTATAGAGAAATATTGAGATTGGGAATCACCCGTGCAGAGGAGATAAAGTACTTGCTTGATCTGAAGTAGCCGCCAAAGGAGCCACTTGTGGAAAATATGCATGAGGGACTAGAGGAACAAAGGCATGATGAGCAACCACTATTTGAAAAAAATTATTTTTCACCTAGAGACCTAATATCATGCTCGTGCTTTCTAATCTCAGAGTATATTTTCTAAGATCGATCTATAATTTCTTACAAATTAGGAAAATCTTTTAGATCATCATTATTTTCCATTATTGTTACCTCTATTTTTTGACACCCCATATTTGCTAAATAATTTGCAATCTTGTTCCCCTCACGATATGTATGTGAGATCTGGAATAGTTCAAACTCATCCATTAATTCCCACACATTTTCTAAAATATACCTTAGATGCCAGTTATGACATTTCCTTTCCTTACACATGTTTACAATTACAAGTGAATCTCCTTCAATGTGAATCTTATTGATTTGAAATTGCCTTGCTAACTGCAAACTATAAAGAATGGACAGTGGCTCTGCCATATTATTCATAGCCGAAGGAATATGAATTGATCTAGCTTCTTTCAATTTACCCCAAGAATCTCTAATGCAAACACCTACCCCTGAAGAGCTCGGATTACCTTTAGATGCACCATCAAAATTAAGCTTGAAAAAACCTATCACCGACAGGTGCCATTTGATTAGATTTCTATTCACCTTCAATTTGGAAGGCAGTTTCATACTCCATTTAAAAGGTAGAATAATACCTTTCCAACCCTTAAGTATGCTTTGATCCCATCAGGTAAACTGAGAACTAACATTCTTCTAATCCTATACATATAAATTGATAGCTTCTACAACTGATTTTTGAATTGTTGCATGGACAAAGTGATCTAGTGCTGAAACTTTTCTAAATATGTGTTTATTTTGTTCCCACCAAATGGATCATATGACAACAGCTGAAATTAGACAACAAATACATGCAAAAAATGAACTCTTATATAGCACTAGCCATGAAGAAAAGACATCCC
This sequence comes from Sequoia sempervirens, assembly GCA_007258455.2. NCBI lineage: Eukaryota > Viridiplantae > Streptophyta > Pinopsida > Cupressales > Cupressaceae > Sequoia > Sequoia sempervirens. Next base: position 553,275,263 of record VDFB02000015.1, read on the forward strand.
ATTCTAAGTTTGGAAATGGAATATGAAAAATCATCTTTTGCATGACAAATTCCCAGCAACTTTGGGTGAATGAACATTGCAGAAATAGATGATCAGGATTTTCCAAAAACTTACCACACAAAACATAATTAAACGGACCTGCTATACCCAATTTTACTAGACGATCACTTGTGAGTATTATTTTCCTTAGCACAAGCCACGCAAAACTCCCTACCTTTGGTAACACCATATTACTCCAATAAAATGAATATGCTCTTTGAGACTGCAAATGGTATCCTTATTAAGGACCACCTTGTAACCCTGTTTGACTGAGTAATTGCCATCTTTTGAAGGAGCCCAAATAATACCATCTGCTTTTGCAGATAAGATGATTGTTCTTGCTACCAAAACCTGATGAAGACAACTCTTTTTCTCATTAGATAACTAAGATTTTGTAAAATCTTTCCATATTACTTTTCCTAAAGAGATCTCTACTACCCATACATAATCAATTAATTTGGAACTGCATGAAGAAGACAGAATTGGAATGACTCCTTGAAGGTCTTGAAATTTTCTCAATGGTGGATGGCCATTCCAAGAGTCATCCCAAAAATTCACTGCTTCCCCATTATTGACCTCCCAAGAAACATAATCGGTGATTACTTTTCTGCAAGATAACATAAAGTTCCACATAGCAGATCCTGCAAGTGGGTTAGAGACTATGATAATTCTTGAAGGTTCTTGATTGTTGAGATACTTTTCCTACATAAGTGTGCACCATTTGGAATAAGGCTTTGTATACATCTACCAAACCAATTTCCCCCCAAAGGCTATATTACACTTTGAGATATCTCAGAGACCTATTCCACTTTTGTATTTCTTCGATGACATAGAATCCAAAGGGATAAAAGGAATTTTTTTAACATCATTCATGTTTCCTTTCCATAAAAATAATAGATCACTTTCTCTATTTGATCAATGACTGATCTAGGTGCCTTAAGGATTGAGATAGAATAATTGGGGATTGGTAACAATATAGATTTTATTAAAAGAATCCTTCATGATAAAGAAAATGATAGGGAGGTTGGGTGAATCAATCACTGATTCATGCTCTAGGTCTTGTTTGGAAGACCTCTAAGGTGTCTCACTCCACCAGTTTAACCTATAGGACCTTCTAGTACTTAGGATCCCCTGGTCTTGCTTTTCCAACCCCAACTATCAACACAAATTCTTTCTACCAAGTCAAATCTTGGTGCAAACTTGCAACTCTAACCTTAGCCCTCAATCCACCCCAAAGGCTACAAAACCTCCATATTTTGATTTTACCTTTGTAGGGGTGTGGAGGTGTTTCTATTCACTTTAGTCCATCCAATTTTGATTCTTGAGGGTCCGCCTGGCTTCATTTCTTGGTCGCTTCCACCAAACCCTCATCTAGGTCTTTGAAGGCTACTAGCCTAGGAGCCCCAATTAGGCCTCCTTCTCTGAGAAAATAGGTTAGTATTCAAAACTTTCCAAAGAACTCCCTAATATTTTCTTGGGATTCTTGGTTCATTTTCCCACCTCTCAAATATTTTTGAGGTCTTAGGTCTCCACCATCCGTACATCACCCTAACTTGAAAATGGGTATAATTTGGTCTTTCTAGCCCTTTCCTGGCTGCTTTGAAACTGCTAAACTTTTCTCACATTAATGGATTGATGGAGCTTCCTCCTCCATGCTATGCATTAGCAAGACACTCATCTATCTTCTCCAAGCAATGATTTTTCAAAAAGTTGACACCCCTGCAATTTTAGTGCCCTGCACTGAGGTCTTCCCTAGCCGGACTCTTCCCTGGCTCGCCTAGGGAAGGACTTTTCCAACAACTCCTGTGCTTTCAAAGAAACTAAACCCTACTATATTTACAACCATGGAGACTAGTCACTATTCCCAAAATGGTCGTACAATTTGTACGGTGGGAAAGTGAACTAATACCCCATTCTTTGCAAACTATTTGGTTCAGACCAGCAACAGTGAAGGAACAAAACTATTTACAATTAAAGCAGAAAAATGAATTAGAAACCTATCTAAATGCCACAAAAAGCTTGAAGAAACACCACCCTACATCCTACACAGATTTTGGTGCTATGATCAATCCATTAGAGCAATACTACAATGCAAAAATCAGAAAAATTCTCACAAAACATAGTTGTTTCTTCTTGATCTCAAAACTTCAATAATTTCCAATGCTTCCCACCCTGCTCTCAGGTCGAGGCACCCCTATATAGGGTCAAAAAAAGTAGTTATTCCTTCCCTTGGTCGGACATGTCAGTTACATTTTGGCAAAGTTGAAAAATGCACCATTTTTCAACTTGTGCCAATTTCTAGTAAACTAAGTAAAATGAGTTTCTAAACTCATCCACCCTTCCTCAATTTCTATCCTAGAGATCAAAAATATCCCTAAGCTATCTCCTCTACTCAATGGTCAACATGACCTTCATGGTAACGCATCAAAAATAAAAATTCATCCTAGATTTCCTAATTGCCTAGTGTAACTGCCTAGTGTTTCCTAGGTGCTCCTGCACCAGAAAACCAATGGGCTTTCCAAGCACATACTTTCAGCTTAATTCTTTCAATAACATTAGCCCAAAAGGATGGTTTATTAGCACCCATAAATAAAGGAATACCCAAATACTTACAAGGTAAACTTTCCTCTTGAAAACCTAGCACTTGAATAATCTTTATTTTCAAAGCTACTTTAGAGTTGAAGATAAATACTTTTGATTTTTGAGTATTTATCTTTTGTCCTAAAAACTCAGAGTATCTATCCAGAATACTTTTCATTTTCCTAGATTCATTAACATTCACCCTTCCATACAATAAAGTATCACCTGCAAAAATATTGTGTGTAACTGACAAACTAGTTTGTGGAATATGTATCCCTTTCCATAAACCCTGATTGTGCTTCTCTTTTATAGTCCTGCTAAGAGCTTCTACCATAATTATAAAAATAAAAGGTGAAAGAGGATCACCTTGTCTTACACCTTGTGTGGCTCTAGAAAACCCCGAAGGAGAACCATTAATTAATATAGAAAAGAATGCTTCTAATAGGCAAGATAAAATCCATTTACACCACTTGTCTGAAAACCCAAACTTGCTCAAAACTTTCAAGAGGAAATTCCAATCAACCCTATCATATTATTTCATTATGTCTAACTTTATAATAAATGATGGAATATGATTAGTTATAATAGAGTGAAGAACCTCATGTTCTACCAAAGCTTCTATTGTTTCTCTACCCAACACAAAGCCACCTTGCTCTTGCGAAATGATTTTTGGAATTAAATGTTACAGCCTTTGATAAATTGCCTTGGTGAAAATTTTATAAACCATGTTACACAGAGAAATCGGCCTGAATTCAACTAAAGTTTTAGGTTCTTTTATCTTTGACAATAGAGTAATATTTGTAACATTAAAGTACTTGAGGATCTTTCCCAACTTCCTTGATTCAGGTCCAAGGCTAGAAGCAAGTCAAAACCCACAACATCCCAACATTTTTGAAAAATAAATTGGTGAAACCATCAAGGCCTAGGGCCTTGTCTGGAGCAATAGAAAAACTCACCTTTCTCAATTCTTCCAATGAAAAAGGCTTCATTAGTTCAACATTGTCTGCTCGGGAGATAAGGGTCAATATTGTTGCCATAAACTCCTGATCATTTTTCCTTCATTGTGTAGAATCAAGATTAATAGGAGCGAGTGAGTTCTTAAAAAACTTTACACCTTCCTAGATCTCATTTGTACTTGTCAATTGTTTACCTGTTTCTATCTCCTGAATTGAGAAGATGGTTTGTGCTGCTCTTTTCTATTGTGTTGATGCATGAAATTTTTTTGTATTATGATCTCCTTCTCTCAACCATAATTCTCTTGACTTCTAACGCCAATAAATTTCCTCTCTTTTCCCCAATTCTTCCCAAACTAATTGCATATTTTTTTGTTTTACGTATGTATTGGAATCCATTCCATTTTGAATAATATGTTTATGGACTTCTTCCAGTTATTTTGCTACTATCTATTTTTGTTCAAAAACATTTTTAAAGACTTGCACATTCCAATTTTTAATTTTCCCCTTGATGAATTGCAATTTCTTAAATAACTGAAACAGTTTGGTGCCCCTATAATCTAGTGCACTCACCCACCATTGTCTGAGCAAGAGCAAGAACAGTGGATGCCTGAACTACATTTTATTGAATTTGAAGGAGGGCTTGTGTTGAGGGGGCATATTCCTTATCTTTATCAATAAGGAGATAACATAATGATCTGAACATACAAATGGAAAAACTTGCGAGGATAGGAGAAAAGGTTTGAGATCCCAATTTGGTGAAATCAAGAATCTATCTAACCGAACAACTATTTGTGAAAATTTTCTTCTCTTATTCATCCAAGTGAGACTACCTTTTTCTAGTAGCACATCCCTTAAAGAATTATCCACAATAAAATTCTCAAAATCTTCTATAGTTTTCTAGGGTGGAGAAATACCTCCATGCTTCTTCATGAGAGATACTGCAGCATTAAAATCCCCTACCACTTTTTCAGTCCCCAAACTCTGAATAATGTTTGTTAAATTGTCCCACAGCCTTTTCTTATCCTGAGTTATTGTTGGACCATAGACATTAATGAGTCTGAAGCATAAATCAAAAGACTCAACCTTCATTAATTACAAATTACTATCTCCTCCCATAGCTTCTACTGTCACTAATTTTGGGTTCCATAAGGCAATCAATCCTCCTAATGCTCTTTGAGTTGGGATATGTATAGATTTCCATTTACCCCATTTCATTACAGTGGTTTCATCAGAGCTTGTTGATAATTTTGTTTCTTGCAAAACTACCACATTTTCCTTTGAAGAATCAATCTAGCGTTTGATGTGGGTTCTCTTGTTAGGGGCATTAATTCCCTTGACATTCCACGATAATATTTTTATTGCAAATGAGGGGAGAAGCATGCTCTCCTCAGCCTTTTGTTAATTGGGCATCTTCCATCTAGTCTACCTTGCATCCCTAACTCAATTTCCTCCCTTATTTTTTTTTCTTTTGACTTTCTACCTCTTTTACTTGGAGATTTCTTAATCGACAGTTGATGGACAGTCATTTGTGCTAAGGATAAGGTTTGAGAATAGTCAAACTCAGGCTCCAAAACTATATCCAATTCCATTTTATCTTCCATGCAACCCTCAATCAATAAATATTCCTTTGAGATTATTGGGTCAAAAACATCATCGAAAGGATTCAACCTTTCCTCTACCTCCAAACCTCGTTCATTTTGAATTTCTTCTGCAATCTCATCAAATAATTTTGATCCTATTGAAGTAGTGTAGGGGTACCTAGTCAAACTTTGTAAATATGGTCAAATGTGGGATTTTTGGGTGTTTGAGTCTTGTGTGGTGTAATAAGGCCTATTTATACCATTTGCAATGTAATAAGTCTCATGAGGCCAGTTTGAGTACAAGTTGTCAAGTTTTGCAATTTGTTGCAAAATTTGCTTTGCAACTTTGCAATTTTTGTCTTGTTTGGAAGTTCAATGGTCAGGAGGTTTTGAAAGGAAATTAGGATAGTTTGTTTTGGTGGGAAAAGGCTTTAAAGGTCAGGAATGGTTGATGGTCATGGCTGTTGATGAAATATTGAAGCTGAGTACCAGTAAAGTTCTGATTTCCTGCATTTTGGCATTGAAAATTGCTGCTACAAACCATAGTACAACCTGAAAATGATCTTCTAAGCATTTAAATTTATGGAGTATTGAATTAACTACATTTTAGTCTTTGTCTCATAATATTTCATTTAGTTTTGAAGATTTTATTGAAGATTTACTAAAATTAGTGTAGAAACCCTGATTTTGAGGGTTTGGGAGTAAGAATATGGAATAAATGACCATTCCACTGATGGAAACCTCTGCAAATTAATGGAATGGTGTTAGATAGGTTGATTTTTATGATTGTAGGGCTGGCAAGAGTAGGGATGAGGTTTTGGGAGAATTAGGTTGATGCCCTAGTTAGTTTTTTTCATGTTCTCAAGCAAAAGTGAAGCATAGGAGTAGGGTTTTGTTGAGGAATTGTTAGGAGGCCATTCTAGTTGATAAAATATGCATGTGCATACTTAATTTGATTTTTCTAGGGTGTTGGTGAAGAGATTTGAGGCCTGGAGTATATAGATTCAATAAACCCCCTTGAGAACAAGCCTAAATATGTCTAAATGGGATTTTGAAGTTGGGTGAATCTGTGGATGTTTCAATTGAAAAAAATCATTCATTCAAACCTTATGTGACTTGGTGGTAGTCCTAGAATAGTATTTTGTGGTTGGGAGAGTGTTTGGATTGAAGTTGCTTTGTAAAACAAGCCTAATTTAGCCAAATTCCAATGTAGTAATCTATTTTAGAGGGTGTTATTACAAAACAACCCTATCTTCAATTTGGATATGTTTAAGAAGAGCATAAAGGGTATCTAAAATGATGATTCTTTTGTGGTTTTGAAGTTTTCTTTACAAGATATGGTCAAAATTCACTGTTTGGAATGCTACAAAGCAAAATTGAAGAAAATTGAGTGAGAACACCAAGTTAGGGTCTTAAAATTGAAAAGTTTGTTCAAGACTAATTGGATTTTGATTGATTTGAAAAAATCACCCCTTCTCTACATCATGAAGTGAGTAATTTTTGTGCAAGAGTCTCCAATTGGAGGGAAGTTGGATCCTCCAACTGAGGAGGGATTTGACCTACTAATTGCAGGTAGTTGTGATCTTCCCACTGAGATGAGCTTTGATTCTCCAAATGAAGGGATATTTGGTCCTCCAACTGAGTTGATCTTTGAGTCTCCAAATGAAGAGATCTTTGATCTTGATTAAGAACTAGAAGACCTTCCTTTTGAGGAATATCATGCCTCTTCTTCAAAAAATTATATGTGATCTGAATGGGTAACTTCTTTTCCAATGAAGTGCATGATATTTGAATTGGAAAACCATTAAACTAAAATTTGTGAGCTAGCACAAGCAACTAATCAACTGAGAATGAACATACTTTAGAAGACAAACCCCTCCCACTACCAGCCTTGTTCTACTATATACTGGCCTAACCTGAGCATTATTCAGTAAGGGAGTGCTAGAATCTTTTGATTTGGCCATGTTTAAGTTTTCCATTTATGAATTAGCTTGATAAGGTGAAGCTAAACTATCTCTTTTCTGAATGCTCCCATTCGTCAAATCTATTGGCACAATCACTTCTGATTTCTTTTCATACATTGGGGACAAAGCTTTACTATGAGGAGATTGTAAAGAGCTCTCTTTCTTTTGACAACTAGCCATATTAGGGCATTTTTATTTCAAATGTTCCATAGAATGACACAAAGAGCATGTATTTTGATTACTTTCTACTACAATTTCTTGAATCCATGTGCCAAACTTAGAGTTTATATGCACTTCATTAGGGAATGGTTTTGTAGTATCAAGCAATACACAAACCCTAACAGGTTGTGTGGTATTATCATAAAAAGCTTTGTCATGCTAAAGGAAGATACCAATATGATGTGCCAAAATTTCTATTAACTTAAACTCCCTATACTCCAGAGGTAAGGATTTTAATTGAATCCATCTTGGCACAAATTTTGACATAAATTGATTTGATTTAAAATTAGGAATCCAAGGATTCATGCATAAACTAGATCCTTCATATATCTAGGATTTCACTTTATAAACATCATCCCTTTCTTCTTTTGAATGAAAAAGTACAATAAAAATCCCCTCCTTTTGATCCAAATAAAAGACTTTTGATACCCCTTCCCATCCATCAAAGAGAAAATCTTTCAAAGTATGTATATCAAGAATAAGGTCCTAGAACTTACATATTAACACCTAGTGACGAAGATAATTTGATCTTGTGATAAGTCCTCTGAAAATTTGGCATTGACAACAACCTTTTGATCCATTGTGTTCAGTCTTTTGGTAGGTGAAGCTTGGATGGCTTTCTGCATGTTTCCATATTCCTATGCCCTTCTTCTTATTCTTTTTCTTGTTGGTTTTAGTTTCCCCTGTCTTCTTATTCGGCTATTGCTTTTTAACCCAAATCTTTCGGATCCTTTCCTTCTTCTTGATCTAGGCAGTTTGTATCGTAGAACCATTATTGTTTGCTTTTTCATGTTGCAAAGTTGGTTTTGAAGGGACTTTAGGATTATAATCATCTGATTTTGCACTCTGTAACTGTGGTTGTTGCTTTTCTTTCCCACAGAAATATTTGCTCACATATGTGCTTGCATGTCATGCCCGAGCTGATGAATTCTCTTTATTACCCGACTGCCTTATCTCTTGGATTGAAGGGATCTTTTGAACAATTTGAAACATTGGTTGCATGCATGTGCTTTTTCCCTTGAGTATGATTCTATGTTGAAACCCTAGCCCCTTTTGCTTCCTTTCTTTGATTGATCCTATAGTCAGCTTCACTTTCTCTATACAATCGATTAAGAAACCTTGGATTTTCCTCTCTTTGTTTCCCTTAAAACTCTTCCAAGATTAATGGCGGTCTATCATTTTCATATATTTCAAAAACAACCTGCTTCTACTTGTTTAAATTTTGGCTATAACAAAACGGCGCCCAGTTAGGTCTAGAGAATCTATGCCTGATCATAGGTTCCTCGTGTCTTGCATGATATCTTTTTGTATAGCCTATGGGACCTGTGTAGAATAATCCCTATTCCTATAGCCATTGTTTGTAGAACAAGACATATTCTTGTCTTTTCCTAAAAAACAACCGTTGGGAAGCCATTTTTGTTCAGCCATTTTTTTCACACATAAAGTTAAAATATGCATAATTATTATTTATCTAAGTGAAATTGCTTCTTATCTAGGTACAATTACTGCTTATCTAGGCGCATATGTTGTGCAGAGTGGAACAATTTCCTATGACCTTTAGGAACCCAAGTCTATTACAAAAATTGAATTTTCATCTATTTCTTATTAGGATACAACATTTGAAACTCTTATTGTCACAACTATTTTGTATTGTAGCATAATTTCTCTATTAGTTAGGCCACTTGTTGTCACTAGACCTTAGTATCTTATACATAGAACTTCATCAAACCAAACTAATACCTATTGGTTTACACAAAGTTAGGCCCCATATTTGATCATTTATCTCATCCATTTTCATCCTTCACATCTTGTCAATCAAAAAATTATATTTGGATTTAGGTTTGATTTACCACATCCCCATTATCACCATCCTTCCAATCATTCCAAAATTAGATTTATTTTTTCTACCTAGATCTTGCATTCATATTCATTCTAGTTTGATATTTTCCCTTAAAAAATTTCCTTCTCAAGGTAGAATATTAAGTTAGCTTATTGATGGGTAGTTTGAATTAGGAACTTCTAAGTTGACCTATTCCACCCTCATCCCAAATTTTTTGACTTTTGAACTCACAAGTCTAATCCAAAAAATAACACATTTTCTCCAAATATTGATCAGAAAAATCATAAGATCTAGTTATACTTCTTGGTTGTTTCCACTTCGTTCATCCATCCAAAAATATCATTCAAGTGAAAAGGTCCTAATGTCTCCTATATGCCATTATAAAAAAGGTCACACAACCAATTCTCTTTTGAAAATTGATCTGTCATCCTTTTTTTTTCTCAAAAGCACACAATTGAACCTTAGTCAAAACTCAAGAAACTCAGTTTTAGGTCAAAATAGTGCATTTTTTCCATTTTGGTGCAATTTTCCTAGAGTAACACAATTGTAGCTTAGATTGGTGCAATTGCAACTTAGATTGGCACAATTGTAGCTTAGATTGGCACAACTATGGCTTAAAGTGGCACAATTTTTTGAGACTATATTATCACCAATCCTACTTGGAAAACAAAACTATCATCCATTCTTTCTCAAAATCCCACAATTGAACCTCTTATTAACACAATTATCCTCTCTTGTGGCACAACTTCTCTATACTCAACTACAACTATTTTGTCATTAGGTTGGTTATTGTTATCAACCCTCTTATACCTACAAAAAACCTACATACACAAGCTACACTAGCATAAGAGAAACAGAATTGAGATTTCATCACACATTCTCATCCAAATAAAAAGTCACACAATCTCTTATATACCAGTAGAGATAAGGTCACAAACCAAAAAGAAGATGCAACAACAACAAGAACATTCTGATATGGACCCCATAAATCTTAATCCCCCACAAGAAACACAAGGGGAACCATCGCAAGTGGTTATTCCTAGAATATTTCAAACACCACTACATCTACCGAATCCCAATATTGTATCTGATAATTTTAAAGATATAACACCTAAAGATTTGGTAGAAGCACTACAGGATGTTGATACCATGAAAATTTTGGATGTTTTTATAGAAACAAATTGAAATCAATACTTTCTATCTTTGGCACAAAAAGGTGCTAACTTACCACCTACTTTCAACATGACACTCATTCCAAACACAAAATTTTCATAGACCCTGGGAGGAGTAAATTCAAACACTATTCCACAATCACAACCCATTCAAACATCGAATAAAACTTTACCACCATAAGAAAATTATGTCATGCAAATAACTAACAACATTCATAATCCATAACTAACTAATCTTACCATACAATCACTTAATATCATACCTCAACAAATTTCAACTATCATTTCACAATCCATAATACCAACCAACCTAGCTCACATATTGATTCCCTAAGTAAACACTCAGTTTCCTCCATATAAATTATAGATTACCAATTTTTTATATACCAAAAAAATCTTTTGCATAAAAATACCAATGCCATGATGAATATCCAAGCACCTCCATACACTTCATACATATTGCAAGGAACATCATATAACACCCCCCAAGATTATAACACCATTCCTCCTAATCATAATTCAAAATCGCAACCCCAAAACATGATAACACCTTCATACACAAAATTCATGTCACATGCACCTCCATTTAATCCACTTGGAAATCAAAACATTTCATTGCAAAACCCCAATTACATACCACAACATCAAAATATCCCATTACCACAATAATAATTGCATGCATCCAACACATTCACAACACCTAACTTATTATCTCAAACATATACTTTACCTAATCAAAACCCAATCCAAAATAATCCACTTGCACACCCATACAACCAATATCACAACTCCATCACACAAAAATTCACGACATCAAACACATTTGTCAACACTTATTAACCATAACACAATACGTAAGTACCTCAAAATAACTATCAAACAAACTTCTCCCAAGGTCCATCAAATACACATCATATCTCCACATATCAACCCATCAACACATCCACTCAAACACATCCCAATGATTTAGGTCTTCAAATCCTAAATTTATAATAACATATTTCCAATATCCACATGGATCCAATAAAAAAGAGCTATACACTAGAATATGTATGCCCCTACCCATTAGATAATACAATACACATGCCACCTTTTCCTCTTGATCAACATGCACAACTCACATTAAGCTTACAAATGCCACACAATGTTCAAACATTGGTAGTTATTTAGGATAACTCATTGAGAGGGTATCCTAAGCAAAATAACATCCCACAGTGGAAATAAAATCCTTTGGTACATCCCATTCAATCATTCCTTCAACAAATATTCTAATCAAACTTAATAACACTACCAAAAAATCAGCCAATACGAACCTCAAGTCAAACACACAAGATGGAAATACACATATTTTTATGAATATCATAGGGAAAAAGGACATAAGACCCTTAACTGCATAAAACTAAAAATATCATTTAAGATTTTATAGACCAAGGTGGCATAAATATTGAGGATCATCATGAAAATCCATCCAATAATAATCACATTGATAATATCCATAGCCCACATGACGAAAATTTTGGTGTATTCAAGATACTTTTTCTAAGTAAGATCAAAACCATCCATCTACATCTAGCAATGGCTCACCCCAAAATAATTACATCAGTAATATCCTTAGCCATAACATATCTACCTCATTAGACTCTATAATCACTCATATATCCTCCATCTCTTCTTTCATTCCTTCATCCTTGGTACTTTTGTAACATCAATCCACATCATTCCCATCAAACACCTCATCCAATAATAATACCTTTTAGGATTTTCTCCAAGGGCCATCCACATTGGATAATACATTATTTGATATGATTCCAATATATAATCAAGAAATTCTATATAAAACATCATCATACATCCCTATTCCAAAGAGTCCTCTCCAAAGTGCATTACCACTATGCCAACATATTGAGCCCATCCAAGATTCATACACCATTTTTAGAATTGAATCTATGTCAAGAATAAAATCCAAATCATATAGAATCAAGCCCTAAAATATATCAAGATCAAGTTACCAATATCCTTCAATCTCATCCTATCACTGACCAAGATCACATACATCTTGACTTTCATGATGATCACATCATCCATCTCCATTCCATCCATATTCCAATACCTTCCACTTTCATAGATGAGAAACTTGCTTCCATTGGACACATAGATAATGAAGTTATAGATGAATTCACATGACTCCCTAAGTAAATATCATAGAATGATTAAACAACAAGACTAAAGGTACAAAAAGCACCAATATCCTATCAACTCATATCACTCACTTTTGTCAAAGCAATATTTCTTACCAATGAGAAGATGACAACCATTGATGATTCTCAAAATATAAAGAGTTAGCATCTTGTTATCAAAAAATGCATATCATATTGCAAACAAGATCTATCAAAGAATGCACAATATAAAGGAAAATGATTAGGTCTATATGAATAGGGTATTCTAGAACCAATACAATTTTTGACAATCCTAAATATCAAGGACTTGGTTATTCATAGATTGAGAAATCTAAGAATGTTAGTGGCATCTCCATGATACCAGGGGCAACTTCATTTGATGCAAACATCAAATAGGGGTCATGAATAGTCCTTACAATAAGGTTTTTGCTAGCACTTCAACCATCCACATCATAAACCATCATTTCTAAGTCCTTCCATCCACAAATGGGGACCAACAAAAGAAAAATATTTACAAAGAAAAAGATCAAATTCAAGATTTTGAAGCTAATAAAGTCAAAACTTATAGTCAAAATGGATCCCAAGGAAAACTAAATCACTTAAGCATCCAATCCAAATCCAAATCCAAAATTCAATGAAACTATGGAACCAATTAAAAAAAATCTTCCCTTTATCGAAAGTTTCCTCCTACTTCAAAGAAAACTTCCATACCAACACATAAAGTGTATGAAAGTGTTGATCCCAAACGTACTCAAAATCTCACATCCACACTCCATCGTTTACCATCCCAAGTTTGGAAAATAAAAATTCCTACATCCAAACTACCAAATGATTCATCCACATCTTACATCCCCCTAAAATCTAAAAATCTCAAATCCCACATTCACCATGTCCTGACAACAACATTTTATCATAAGGACTCTAATGGCACGCTATCATGATGTGTTTATTTAGATAAAGCCAACTCTAGTATAAAAGAGGACCACAATAACATCAATGGGGTGTATACAAGTGCTATTATCTTGGAAAATAAACTCCTAAAATTAGGACATTATTGGCACATTATGACAACATCTATATCCAAATCACTAGGTGGTCCAACATAGTTGGTGAATTGGAATGTGTATTGGTAAGGGATGAGGTGGTCAAAATTTATTAAGTACTTATGAACTTTTGGAATGAGTTAGTTTATGGATGATATGGATCAAATAAAGTGTGATGGATATTTATTTATGGCATATATGCAAAGTGGTGTAAAGAAAATGTGTAGAAGTAAATATGAAGTAAATATATATATATATGTTAAATATATAATATTAGAATTATGGATGACACAATTTTTTATTTATGTGGCTACAACAACACACCATATTTTTTCAACAAACAAGTTGTTATTTATACTTGTATCAAGTGTTAGAGATAAAATATATAATTATCATTTTGAGAATTCAAAGGCATTAAATGAAACTAGAGTAAAAATAAGAACTATACAAATATTTAGAGCAAGATGTCTTGGCACATATAGAAGGTGTGGGATTCAATAATGTATGCGAATATAAATATCAAATAGGATCATGATGCATATTGGAAACATGGAGCCTAAAATCATTAGGTCCTTACAATCTATGTGCATGAATTAAGTAAAAATAAATAAAACTATAGTAATATTTTGTGGCATGCAATGATAGTCTGGAGTTTAGAAACACTAGGCCCCTACATGTACTACATAGAGATCTTGGATAATCTAATTAAAAAAATATTATAATTCATCTAAATAATTTTGATTTCAAAAGTATCCACCCACACTATATATGTTCATGAAGTAACTAGTGTGGTTGTTTACCAAATTATACACAATTTAGTGTTTTAAGGTTTATATTTTAGGTTGTAGCGTATATAGTTTAGGGTTTTAGGGTTTAAATTTTAGGTTTGAGGGTATACATTTTAGTTTTTAATAATTTTTTTAAGATTCTAAAATTAAAATGCATAATTTATCAAATTATAACTTATTCAAATTCATTAAAAATTTTACAATTCTATCAAAATAAAATTTCGCAACTACATACCTAGAATTTTTCTAGCTCCAACTATACTTTTCCACTCCCACTAGTTGTCCACATCAACAATGTTAGCTTTCCAACCTCCATTTGAATCCCATGTCACATAGATAGCTAATTTGGTGTTGAGGTGGCAAGATGTGGCCTTGGGTTGGAAGGATGTCACATTCATCCAATATGTTTTTGTTGTTAGCCAAATAACAATATTTAAGGAAAAAAGGAACTTTCAAAAAATATCATCCCAACCTTAAAATAAAGGACCCTTCATTTAAAGGTACTTTTCTAACCCATGAATATAATAAAATAATCTTTATTATTCACAAGGACCTTCAAACAAAGGTGATCCATGTGTCATATTTTTTTCAAAAGTGCCTTCATTTGAATAAAATCCTCTAAATTAATTTATGCAGATCCAATTTTTTTGTCCCAAAGGTGAGACTCAATATAATGGGTTCACCCAAATGGAATTATGTGTTGCAAGGTTCATACTTGGTATGGGGATTCATAAATATAGTGCTAATAGAAAGCTATGGTTTTGAACCAAAGAAGTATCTTGAAAATATTTTGTGGTAGTTTGGGATGCATAATAGTAATCCTCTAAGTATCCCTTCACTTGTTGATATTAAACTTAGTTTGGAATAGTGTCTTATCTTCAGATTGTTAGGATTAAGGTTTCATCAACCTTGTAATTCCTATGTACTTAATTAATTATAATATTATTTGTAAATAATTCACAAGGGATGAGGGCTTCACCATCAGTAGTAATTTTTTTTTACCATCAAGATTTTATTGTTATGGTAATTAATTTTTACTAGTATAGCAATTAATATTTTTACCAAGTAACTAATTTTACATGGCAGTGATTTATTATTTATCATGAATGAATCTTGGAGGTTAAGGTTGTTGTAGGCATTCAACTTCCTACAAATTTTTTATTATTTTTTTTTGTCACCTTGTGTGGCTATTATTAAAGATAAAACAACTTATGGTTATAAACAATAACCACAATGTTGGTTAGAAACTAACAACAACCAAGTGTCCAAATTAGGTAGTTGAGTAAAATCGTTGGAACCTACATTATTCTATATACTAAATTCTTGGATTTATCTAAGGGGGGCATTGGGATATGATAACCAACATGGCTTACCCATTTAGATGGTTAAAATGCTATATAAGTAGGCATTAAGGTGGTAGTATGTGAATGTAATTGGAAAGGTCCTGAAAACCTTTGTTTGCAACTACCAAAGGATTGAAGATAGAGGAGGAGAAAAAAAGGATTTTATGTGATCTCTATTTTGAAGATAACAAAAATATGGGCCTCTCTTCTTGGTAAATTTTTTCCAAAAGGGTTTCTCCATGTAATAAATGTGCTAATAGGTGTTTAATTCTTCTATTCTACATTTCTTTGATTTGCTAATTTATTTTCTTTCAATCTCTATTTTGTTGTGCACTAGATAAGATATAATTTATAGTTGAGATTAGATTTCCATTTTGCAAATGTTCACCTTCATTTCTAAAATTTGGTATTAGAGATTGGATAGGTTTGTTTCTTTGATGGAAGTGTGTATGTTTTTTGAGTTGTAATGGAAGCTTTGGTTGAATTTTTTTTGTAGATTTGTGTAGAAGCCATGGATATATCTTCTATCAATTGGCTATTGAAAATTTAAATAGAACCAACTACAAGATGTGAAAGTTGAAAATGGATGGTCTCCTTGAAGAGGGACAAATGGTTGGAAATAATAAAAAAGAAGAAAATAGACAAGATAGATCAAGATGAGTGGGATAAGATGGATAACAAAAAACAAGGAACCATATATCTTTGTCTTGCACACTTTATTTTAAAGAGAAAACAACAAGGTGTGTGCAAACATGTGGGGGCCAAAAAAGTGGCCACAACCACTTTTTGGTCCATCTAGGGCATAAAAAAAGTGCATTATAACACACTCACATTATGTCTTGGTTTTACCAAGCCTAGGCTTAGGGGTGTGTGCAAGAATTTGAGTCCACTTTTTTACCAAAAAGTGGAATAGTTTTCCCTGATTTTTAGAATTTGTCACATTTGACCTTAAAATTTGAAGCACTTAGAGATGGAATCTTAAAAAATTCACTGATCATAAAATGTATTACTCGGAATCTAGTTTCCAAATATGTAATTTATTTTAATACCGAGATGATACAAATTGATTTTCAATAGTCATTTCTAAAAACCACTGTTTAAAAGTCACTTTTTTTTACCATATCATGCACGTGTACGTCATCCATATTTGACCCTAATAATCATATTTTTTTAAATCCTTTGGGGAAAATATTTGTAACACACTAAAAAAATGCTCACGATATTTTTTTGTAATTTTTTTTTAATATTTTTTTTAATTTTTCATTGGTCATATTTTTTGTTTTGAAAAATTGTCATGTATGTCATGCATAAGATGACCTTTAAAATTGTCATTTTTTGAATTATTTTTTCAAATTGAAAACAATTGTCTAAAGTATGCTTCATACAATTCATTTTTCAAAAAATTATTTTAATAAAAAGTTATTAAAATACTACAAAACCTTAATATTTCAAGTTTATGGACCGGTTTCATCAAAAATTAATTAAAAAATAGAAAGAATAATCTAATTGTAAAAAAAAATACATATTTGGAGTCTACATTGTCTCATCTATAATGGGTTTTAATTCTGTCAAAAAATTCTACAAAAAAGGTCTTTAAGCATATGTCCAAAGTCACTATTTTCTTGTGACATTGACATGACCTTCAAGTTACAAGTCAAACTAGGTCCAAAGCTTAGGTTCAAGTCCCCAAGCCTTTTCCCAAACCAAAAAACAAAGCAAAAACCCAACCAAAAATTCAAATTTTAAATTTTGGGGTCTTGTTTCATAAAAATATTATTTTTATGCTTTTATGAAACGGGATCCCATTTCTAAAAAAAGGGATCCCATTTTTGGCTTGGGGCCCCGAAGCAAAAAAAGATCCCATTTGCTAAATAATGGGATCCCATTTTTTTTTTCCTAATTTTAGGTTTTTTTCTAAATCTAAAACTTCCACCTTAAGTGGACTCAACTTCATGCTTTCACCCTTAGTCACTATCAAACCATAACATGAACACATGCATATTAATGTGCTCATGTTATGCCTATGATTAAGAAAATAATACATATCCATTATTATATTTCACAAGGAAAATTAAAATAAAAAATCTCTTTGGGGGTGTTGCCATCAAACCCTTGCTATGGGGCTCCAAAATTTATCACCACCTACTAGACCCCTTGGAAAAAAAATTTAAGGGCAAGCCTCTCCATACTCCCCCATCAAGAACTAAGATCCAAACACAACTAAAATAAAACCTCTAAATCAAGAAGATAATCAAGCTCCCTTACCAACAATCTCTCTCTCTCTCTCTCTCTCTCTCTATATATATATATATATATATATATATATATATGTATGTATGTATGTATATCACCATATATCTCTCTCTCTCATTATCTCCCTCTCTCTATTCCCACCTCCCTATCTCTCTCTATCTTTTCCTCTCCCTCTATCTGTATTTTTTTATCTATTTATCTCCCTCTCCCTATATATTCATCTCTACCTCTATCTTCCACTCTTCATCTCCATTTCTATATACCTCTCCCTCACTCCCCTTCTCCCTCTTCTTAGACCTCTCTCTCTATCTCTAGATATCTCTCCCCCTCTCCTTCTCTCCCTCTTTCTCTACATCTCTCTCTCTTTCTCTTCCCCCTCTATCTTTCCCAAGTTATATCTATCTCTAGATATATATCCCTCTTTCTATATCTCTCTACTTCTCCTCTCTACTCTCTCTATTTCTCTCCTTCCCTAAATATACATACATACATATACATATATATATATGTATGTATGTATATATATGTTTATGTATACATACATACATACATACATGCAAACATACATACACACACACACACACACACACACACACACACACACACACACACACACATATCCCTCTCCATATTTATCTACATACACATATACACTGCCTATATCTATCTCGCTTTCCCCAATTCATATTTCTAGTGGGTTCAGGGGGGAAAAGCAAATTTTGGAGCCCCCTTGATGGGATTTTGAGGGAAACAACCTCAAATATATTTAAAAATAAAAAAAGAAAAATCTTCTTAAAATAGAATTACAACTATGTAAAATTGATAGACATAGGGAGATAAAGAGATAGAGAGATATAGGAAGAGGGAGATTAAGAGATAGAGATGGAGATATAAAGGGTGAGATAGAGTGATAGAGATATATATATAAGGAGATAGAGAGAGAGAGAGATGGGAAGATTAAGAGAGAGAGTTAGAGATAGAGATATGGAAAGAGAGGTAGATAGAGATATGGGAAGATAAAGAGAGAGGTAGAGATAGAGATATGGAGGTAGAGATAGAGATATGGGTCCAGAGAAAGAGAGAGAGGAGAGGAGATAGAGTTAGAGAAAGGGAGAGAGATAGTTAGAGAAGGAAGAGAGGGAGATGGAGACTTGTATTCTTTCTTCACAAAAATGAAATTTTGTTATAATGTGCTTGAGTTATAAAATGTTCACATTATAATGTGCTTGCATTGTAATGCAGTCACATTTGTATCTACTTTAGGTACTTCCAACCCTTAGGGTTGGATTTTCCTTGAGCATCCAACCAAAAGGATTGGACTTTCATGTCAATGCCTAAAGGAATGTTTTAGTAAATTATAAAAAATGATTAAATCTCTAACATGTTCTCCATAAAATTTGAACATCTTTCTATGTTGATTTAAAAAATACCACAATAACATCAATCTCTTCTTAACTTTCTAGCCATGTAATTTTTTGTACATTTCAATTATGTTAAGGTTTTGATCTTTAATTTATTTACCTAGTGTCTTATTTTTGTCAAAAACCTATGTATAGTACTTTTATTTATTTTTTATCCATTCATCAAAATTTGAAACAAATTACCTTTTATAATCTAGACTCTATTCTATACACTTTAAAAATATTTTAGTTTCCAAAAAAGGGGAGCACACTCAATTTTTCATTTTTTAAGATGTATCCATTTTGAAAATTAGTAAAAATTCATATATTCATTTAAAATTTAGCAAAACAATCATGCATCAACTACATGGTGTTAGCTAATATTTCACTGAAGTGATATTTGAAAACTATAAAAAAAGGGGGGGGAGCACACTAGACACTATGTTATTTTTTTATAAAAATAGAACTTTGTGTACTCCCCCTATTCAAACCCCTTAATCTCCACCATTTTACAACTTAGAAATTGGTAGTTTAGAAAGTAGATTTAGAGAACTATGACTCTTATTCTTGTTGCATCTTCACATTTTGAATGTAACTATCTTTAATTTCTCATCAAGATTATTTTTTCCTAATTTCAGAAGAAAAAAGTGGCTACTTAAGACCCCTTCTTGGTCCCCAATTTTTATGCACTTACCCAACATATAATCTATGAAAATTATTGGATGATATCTACCAAGATAAGATTCTAGTAAATAAGTTGTATTTAAAAGGAAAAGTATTTTCTCTTAAAATGAATGAGGTTGATTTGATAGCAGGGAATTTCAATTTATTTAATTTAATTTTGAGTCAGTTAGCATACATTGATGTTAAGATAAATGAAGAAGATTTAAGTGTATCATGTTACTTTATTCTTTGCCTAAGTCATGGGATAACTTTATCCTTGCTGTTAGTGCTAATCTTTAAGATCGAAAGATGAATTCTCTTATTGCAATATTGTTTCAATAGGAAATGAGAAAGAAGGCTATGGATAACTCATTAAATGCTCTTTATCTCAAATGAGGGTTTGAGGAAAATAATGGATCTAAATGATATCAAAAGAAACCTAAGGATAAGTCCAAGGGTACATCTAAGAGTCTAGGTAAAAAATAATAGAGTGAAGTGTTGGAACTATTGGAGAAAGCCAAGATCAAAGAGCTCAAATTGATAACCTTCCAGAAGTAAAAATATGAGCACAATAGTATGTCTATCAATATAATATGAAGAGTTTGTAAATACAGTAATGAAGCCTTGCATATAGAGGAAAGGATGAGGAGGTAGGAAGGTAGGATTTAACAATTGACTAACCCTCCAAATGTGCAACACTTATGATCTCACTTGACAAGTGTGTGAGAAAGTTACAAGTATGCGTCCAATAGGTGTCTCAAGTGATGAGGACACATTTATCAATACTATGAAGTGATAAAAAGGCCTTAAATTCCTAAATAAACTTTAAGCTATGAGTGTGAATAGTTCAATCCTAGAAAGGTGATATCCTATCTAGATGGATAAAGACACTATTTACACTAACACCCCCCCCCTTAAGTGAAAATTAGGGAGTAGTGTATGCACGAATAACAAGTCCCAATTACTAGGCCATATTAGGTACTCATGTACAAATTTATCACAAAGTGGAGAAAAGGATAAAATCTAGTGGGAAATAAAACTCCTCTCCAAAAGAGAAATGATGCTAATGTAATGAAATGTACAAGTAAAGAAGATAAGTGATAAATGGAGGACTCCTCATGACCCCCCAAGGACTACTTTTAGCACAATGTATAATGAATTTTCCCTCCATATGAGAGAAAAGAGAGAAGGTCAATGTGACCCCCTAGAAAGTGTGAATTAATCAGCTCCATGTGAGGAAATTCTTCCTCCTAAAATTGATAGAAGAAAAACCATGCAACCTCCCCTCAAAATTATGCATGTAGTGTTGATAAATGCTCAAAACTAGATGTTGAAGATGATCTATGATTGTTGAAAAACATTTTTCCCTTAGGAAGAAACAACACCACAAATGTGCAAAATTTCTTCCTATTATAGATAGGAATATGCATGAAGCATGACAAATGTCTTTCAATTATGCACATGATCTGAATACTAAAATGATTTACATAATTCCTTTGAATGATGCTCAATGATCTCCAATCCAATGTTGACATGTGATGGATGTTCATGAGATGGATCAGGTACCATATATCATTCAATAACATGGACCATGGATGTATGGCGACAATTGGACCAATGTGAAACTAATAAATTGTTGCAAAGGATATTAGCATAGATGATGACTCAGTCGGATAGGTTAGATCATGAATATCTGCATAATCTATCATGATAGAAGATGATGTAGGGGAGGAAAGAGAAAGATTCAAAGATGGAAATGGTGATGCAAATTTATTGAACTTGACATCAAAGAGAAGAGGAATGTCCTCAATAGTGTCATCCAAATTTGCAAGATGGATTCGATAAACAAACATGTGATGTATGGTAGATATACATCCTAGTATGAAAGAACCATGAGAACTCATGAATGAGTCAACACCAGATTATGATGTAGCAATAGGTGTTTTAGGTTTTGCAACCCTAAAAGGGAGTTGGATGAGATAATGTGAGGTATGAGGATAAAACCCATCCTCATGTTGATTACTCCCACAATGTGCGCACTTCATTTTGTATCTTCTATACATAGTCTAATTAAGAAAAATATGAATGTGAAATGCAAGTTTATCTCCCAAATGATTACTGATTTGAGCCCCCCAGAATTTGGCACTTTATAATTTAGTGTTTTATATAACGAAAATAAGTACAATGGATTGAAAATTAAAAAATATGAACTTCTAAATAAAAGAACACTCAATTTTGAGTTACTGAATCACAAGTTATTACAATATTTTTGTTGTTCCTATAGCACACACACCCCGTTCAGAATGGGGACCCTCTCTTTTTTTCCTTTGTCGAGTCACTTTCATCATCATCTAGTTTTGTATGCCTCCCTGTTTTGATTCCCACATGCTCAAGGAGTCATAAAGTTATCATCTTGAGTTGACCAGGTTTCATCGCCTTGGAAATTTTCAAGTCTTTTTGCCTTCATGGAGTTCCTCTAGTAGTTTTCCTTAAGACTTTAAAGTTGGCACATTTTGCACCATGCGGGTCCGTGTATGCGGGTTTCCCCTCATGGGACTCATTCCTCCTTTCATCATTTTCCCAACGGCTGACCCAGGACTGCCACTCACATCGTGGGCCCCACATCATCTATCGCCACCCCATTGCCAAACCATTAAATGATGACTTCTTGACTACCGCCTGCATCTTAGGCCCCGCCATTCCCGCCATTTATTTTAAAAATCATGTTCGCCAACCTCACTGGCCACCATATAGCATTTAATTTAGATAATTAATGTCAAATTTGTTATAAATAGCAAAGGATCTGCCTATCCTTTTGACTGACACTCTGTCAGAATTTTCAGAGCACCCCCTTCCTTCACCACCTTCGCTCCTACATCGCTTCAAGGACAAATTTGAGTGCCTTCTTCATTGCAATCTATCAGGTTTTCCAAGTGAGTTTTTTGCCACCCTAGCTGTGTCCACTCAAATTTGTTTTCTTTGTGAATTTGAAAATCTTAAGGAAGAAAACTATAAAATCCCCAGGTAGCTGGTTAAGAGAAAAATCCTGCACAAAACCCATCTCTTGAAAACTTTAAAAACCTTCAAAATTGTCCATTAATGGCCATGTGGATCCTAGCCCTATAACCGTGACCAGGGAATTCACGCCCTTACGGCCCGCAAGCCTTTCTCTATCATTGGCTTAGTAGTCTAAACTTTAACATCAAAACCTCGGCTATCACCCTTGGCGAACCCATGCCTACAGGTAGATGCCACCTCTTTTCCGCCGACATGAAACTTAACGAAAATCCTAAGATAAACAAGGATTCTCACCACTCCCATGGGTTTGCCCATGTTGGTTTCTACTTGGGGGTGGAACCCTTGCTTTTTCCATTTCTCAACAGTCATCTGACCCCGGCCTTCCACCATGCGGGTCCTGCAGGATACTTGTTCGTCGTCGCAGTAAGTCATCAAACTCTTTCGTCTGCAGGCCATCCTTTGTGGGTCTCCACTACTCCTCTGTTGTCGCTTTAATGACCATCACAAATGACGAAGCCCTCACTTCCTTCCGCCTCATGGAACCCATGCATCCCAGTGTCGTCCCGATTTTTCCCAAAAGAAAATGCTAAATCAGGATCACCATGTGGGCCGAGCTTTGCGAACTTCCATCCACGAGGTCCCTCCCCCTTCCTACTGTTTCTAGACCGTCGGGGACCTTCGTCCATCCACTATGTGGACTCTGCACTACTCATTTCCCTCTGGCCCCCCTCACACGCAAATGGCTAAGAAAACTACTAAGTGCAAGTATTCTATGGTGGGCTGCCATCCACGAACCACCGTCCCACGACTGTCATTTCCAAATGGCCACGCCTAACCTATCGCCCACCGTGGGGGGTTTGATTCCCCTGTCGCTGCTCGAAGTCCCTATCGACAAAGACTAACGTCGAAGCCTTTGTGTGGGTTTGATGATGCGGGCCACCATCTATGGGTTGTCGCCCCATCTTCATCATTCCAAAATGGTCGTCACCTATCAGCATCCTGTAGGTTCCTACCTGCATCACTCTAAGCAGGTTAAACTTAAAAGCTAAATTGAGCCATCCTTTTTGCATGCGGGTCCCACAATGCAAGACTCTGTATGTGGACCTCCCCCATGCCAGCATTGTTCCAAATGGTGGAGCTCCAAATGACCTTAACGACCCCGGCTTTCACACCCTCTTGACCCGCATGAGAAATGATTGAACTACCACCTCCGAAATTTCATGAACGATGGACCCACATGCCCAAAATGCCTTAGCGCCTTGATGTGGCCCCTAAATCAAAGGTGTAGAAATTTTGATGCGGGTGGCCACATGCGGGCCATCATGCCCTCTGCACTATCTCCCTACTGCATTCTCCCAAATGGCTACCAACCGAGGGAAACCCACATCCCTAGGCGAGCATTGCCTTGTCTCCCCCAAGCGAGAGTTGAATGATGAATTTTAATGTATTTTATGATCTCTAACATTGATGTGCTTGATCTGACTCTTGTTTCTACAAGATTTCACTAACACTCCCCTCATTTTATACAAGAATATGCTTATTGCACCTCTGTTGCAAGATTTATGGAATCAACTGTAGGATCATCGGAAGTTTCCATGGAGAAAGACAAGGAAGAATCCTACCAAAGTCCCAAGGGGACAGGAAGATAAAGATCAGATAAAGTATCAGTTCTAGGGGATAGAGGTCACCTCCAAGGTCACTTCCATCTAGGACACAATCACAGATACCAACCTTAGACATGTTGATATAGACGAATTCAGACAGAGGGTCATCGTCAACCCAACCATAGATAATGCCAGGAAAATTAGAAAGAGTGGTTTGGCCAAGCCAGACGGCTTCTTTCTCGCTCTTGTAGCCCCAGAACTGGTAAGGGCTTGCAAGGAATCCTATCAGGAAGAAAGCAGAAGGATCGTTGATCATTAGGGCAGGGTGTTGGCAGATCTGTCTGTCAGGTCCATAGGTGAAACATTTCATATTCCTACCTTTGACCCTATGGAAGATACATAGGATTATGTAGAAAATATGTGGAAGGTTGACCCTCTGAAATGAAAAAAGTTAATTAACCAATACTAGTTAAAAGAGAAGAGGGTCATCGCAAACAAGGTGCCCCAAGAGTTTTTCAAAAGCAACTTTTATGAAGATTATCATGACTTGGTAACCTTGTTGAGTAGAGTCATGGGCATTCCCACTGCTGCTTACTTTCAAGAATGGATGTTTTATTTCATTGAGGAGATTATCAAAGCAAAAAGCAAGTTTCATTGGGAAAAAATGATCAATGACAACTTGCATCAATAGTTCCTGGCAATCAAAAATACCTCTCAATTCTATATGACCTCTTACTTGGTGTATCTCCTAGCTGAGCCACTTCCCTATAGAGGTTTATTTGTTGCACAAAGCCCAACTCCAAGAAGGGAATTGAAAGTATATGATAGGCACCCGTAGCTAGAATATCAAAATTTCAAGAAGGATTATTGTAGGGTGAATGATGCCTTCATTGGACATATTATCAGAATCCTTGGAGGGGACTTTCAGAGGAGAGTCACGCATAGTGCCCATGCATTCATTCACAGGTTCAGGTTTTTGTTTATATAGTTCCAAAAATTTACTTACATTAGAATGGAGGGCTTCTTTGAAAGGTCATAAAAACTACCCCGATACCCAAATGACTGGCTGATCTTGCTAGAAGTTTTTAGGCAATTGCAAAATGCACACACTCTCCTCAGTGGAAAGCATAGGGTAGGGATAGCATATCCCCTCACATTCGGGTAGGGAATGTACGTGCTTGTAACTGCCCAATGTGTAGAATATTTGGAAAAAGAGATTATCAAATACAACTTGGGCCTTCACACTGCTCGACCAAGAATAGACCCCTACAAAAAATTAAAGATTTTTTTTAGAAGAGAATACGCC
Organism: Sequoia sempervirens; assembly: GCA_007258455.2. Taxonomy (NCBI): domain Eukaryota; kingdom Viridiplantae; phylum Streptophyta; class Pinopsida; order Cupressales; family Cupressaceae; genus Sequoia; species Sequoia sempervirens. The sequence continues at coordinate 553,301,208 of VDFB02000015.1, forward strand.
CACTTGCACCACATTGAAGATTTATGGGCTAACTGCTAGGATGACAAGGAGGTACGTATGAGGCATCATATGCATATGATTGCTTACTTTTTCAAGACAATCAATCTTTTCGCGGTACCGGATCAAATTGTAGAAGATGAAAACACCATTGTGGACCCGAGATATGATGTTTCTTCCAACATGCCATTGCCCTTAACAAACTGGAATGAGGAAGAGGTTAATGACCTCGACATTGTGACAAAGCTAGTGGAGCATAGAACAAGACAATGGATTGATGCTTAGATCACCTAGTTGAACCTCCAAGGGGCCACTTTGACAAACGGTGAGCTCGAGGATGAGCTTGAGAGTGAAATGGATAGTGGAGTTGTCATTGCCCCAGCCGAGGAAGCTCCAAAATCTCCTCGTTCCACCAAATCAAGGAATAGAAAAGAGGTAATTGAATGCCATCCCAAGTATAAGGTTTATTCGTGGAAGGCCTCAGAGGGTGAGACCTTGAAAAAGGAAAAGAAGTCAAGTAGATTCTTCAAGATGCCCACAATCTAAGAAGACCCACTAAATGAAGGAGAAGAAGAGGTTGAGCAACCAAAGTCACTACCTATTGGCTCTGCTCTTGCCATCACCACCACTTCCACTGCTACTACTCCTCCTCCCACATTTCAGGCATTACCCACTTCCTCTCCACCCATGGTGGACATCTCGGTACACCTTGCCTCCACCTCACCAACTGCTCCAATTATAGTACGGGATGCATCTTCCGCTACAACATCTCCACTATCATCCTCATCGATGTCTCCCTCAACTGTAGTCCTTTCAGCAGTCACAACTACAATGCCTACTCTCACCCTGCCAGAAGATTTTGCAAGGCATGTGCAAAGCATACCCATGGAACTCTCTGGGGTATTAATGAATCTTGTAGTACAAGCTGCAATGGCCCAAGTTATGGCTGGTCTCCTCATACCTCCTCTAACAGAACCACCAAAGATGGAAGCAACCATGTAAATCTCAAAAGAAATGGAGAGATAACAGAGGGAGATTGCTAAAGGAGCAGACGAGGAACTCGAGGACCCATTTAATGATGACTACCATGAGCACCCAAAGCATCAGAATGAGACTATAGATGAGGTCACCTATGAAGAAGAAAAAGAGTCACAGTCCTCAAAAGAAGATGTTGAAGACCCCAATACCAAGTGTATACACCTAAAAATGGTCTGGAGAATATAATTAGTTAAATATGATTTATTTAATTAATTAATCCTAAATTCATCTACTTAGTAAATAAATAGAAATATTTATTTATATTAAGTTCACTATTAATTCTTCTATTTTATCATATTATTTAATTATTATCATCATTATTTCTTCTATACTTTATCCATTAAATTATATCTTAAATTAAATACACAACTTCAATAGTTTGTGTTATTTAATTATATTATCATATTTCCTCTTAATTAAATAAAGATATCCTAAAGTTTTATTTAACTATCATATTCCTCTTTATTAAATAAGAAAATATCAAATATTTTTTTTATTTAATTAAATCTTCCTATTTTGCTAAAATTGAATAAATCAAAAATATTCAATTAAAGGCATAAATCAATATATTCCTCTATTCACTCACCAATAAAATTAGATTTTTTTAATCTAATTAATGCAACTAGCATTCACGAGAAAGCCTCGGGGACAAACCTGCAGGAAATCCTCTCAATCTTCTTCCTCTAATCTTTCCTATCATCTTGCTTGGTGTTTTCATGGGGAGGAACAATCCCCATGATCAGCTCTAGCTTCTCAATCTCTTACCATTCAAATCTCCAGATTGAATTCAGCCTTTGTTGTGCTACCTCTGTACAAATGTACTACCGTAAATCTATAAATATAGCTTCTTTTCACAGGAAATGGATCCCGAGAATTATCATTTTTTATGCAAGCTTACTCTGCAGGAATTAGCACTCAAACATCTTAAGCATAACATTAGTATTTTTAGCAATAGCATCATAGCATCACAACATCAATAGAATTCACATCACGATAGCACCATAGTTTTTTTTACTATAGCTTTCATCCATCAAGCTTCATTTATAGTAGAATCATAGCTTTTTAGTTCCATTATCAATCATCACGTCATTGCATTTAGCATCAATTCCATTCTCTAGATAGGAATTTTAAACAGTTACAGTGCTTACAAATCTGAGAGCCCTCTGTAAATTGACAAATCTTTGGAGATAGGAGACAATGAGATGCTTTCAAGCTTTTTGTGCTTTAAAATAGTTTAATTCATGTTTAATCTTGATACAATGTTTCATTAAGAAGTGTTTTAGTTTTTTTACTTGTTTACTTGTTTACTTATTCCACACTTACATTTTGTCGCCCACCATGGGGCCTAACCCCATGTTTTTAACAAATTTTGCTAAAAATCTTTCATACATGAATCTAGCATAAATATTTTAGCGCGATCGAAAGATTTTGTAGCGCTTTTGAGCCAAACTATAGTGCTTCTACTTGTTTTAGCGCTTCTGACAAATACAATAGTGCTTTGGAGAACTGTTTTAGCACTTCGAGTGAAAAATTTTCAGCACAGTTCAACTATCAAATTTCAAAATTGTTTTAGTGCATCCAATGATTTCTATAGCACTTCTTCCACTTTCTACAGTGCTTTTAAGCATTTCTATAGCGCTTTTAATCTTTGTTATAGCACTTTTGTAAATCATTATCTGGATCTAATGCAATCGCGACCAGTGACTTCATTTCTTTAGTTGGTTTAAAATTTACCAATCTTAGGATAGTCACTTCTTCAATTTGGTTTAAAATTTACTAATCTAGGGTAGTCATCAAACATTTCAATTTGGCATTAAAAATGAACACCATGTCTTTTTGTGGATCAACATCTTCACGTAGATAGAAAATTTTCATTTGGGGTCTAAAAATTGAACAAAGTTGATTTTTGTGTTTGTATGGTTGATAGGCATATGCTTTCCCCTTAACTGGGTGATCCAAAAATCCAGACTCATCCTTTATTTTATGCATTTTCAAAGCTTTATTACATCCTTTAGATGGCCTATCATAGTGGGAAAAAGTACTCACCCTACGGGAATGACCTAAGTGGGTAACAACTAAAGCCAGGTTTTCCACCCCACTCTAAAATTTAAAGCGAATCTAGGGAAACACACCTTTTTCGAAAGTGTGCATGATAACCATCCCCAAAACCTTTGTTCGAAAGGTTGGGACATCTCCTGAGGGAGTTTATCACTTGCCCCTCTGAATAGAAACCCTTTCTAAAAACCTAGTGTAGTATCCAGCCGAGTCAGTAACCAGACATTGTAATACTCACAGTGCAAGGGGAGGGAAGAATTTGTCCCCAAGACACTCACCATATAATTTCCATGGACTGTTTGCTCAGGGGATCGAGAAATCTAACCTTGACTATGCACCTGGAAAAGACAAAAACATGGGCGCCCTCTAGGGGGTGACACGGCTGTGTGAGTCGACACAATTTTAAGCTATGGGTTGTTGAGTCTAACAATGACTTTTTTGACTATTAAGAGTGAGTCTGTCTGAAGTGCTTTATTGTTATCAAACTAGTGAAAATAGGACCATGAGTGGTTCTTTTGAACATACACTATATGTTTAGATTACAGCTCTTAAAAACAACTATCTACATTTGATTGTTGTGTATTTCAAAATCATTAAAATTCAGATAAAAGATCATCCTGAAAAATACAAAAAAACTTGGACAAAATCAAACAAAGAATATATGATTAGAGATTGGAAAACCACTAAGTTTGTTAGAAAATCTCTTGCCAAGAGAATTAGAAAACCCAAGACACCACTTAGTTATAGAAACCTTTTGCAAAGAAGACATTTCTTGTATCTGAATAGGAAGATTTTGCTTCATCATAGAACATTCCTCTATAGGTTTCATGATTTCGCTAGAGGTTACATTGATGATTATGTTGTAGAGCCCTTGAATTCACAGGCCTATATTCAAAGAAGAGCTCTTTCACAGGAACCTAACCGTAGTAAATGTATTCATCAATCCTCCATCCCACAACATGCCATAGAATACTCTACAAGACCTGATTAGTTCTTACAGTAGACAAATCTTGGAAGCATTAGGTTTGTCCTCCAAAACCAGGAGTTACCACCACACCGTATGACCATTTGGCAATCTACAACTCCCATTCAACAACTCAGCCTTACAGCACCTATCATACAACCTAGCCTTATGCACATTGAAAGTGCTCAAATTGACATTATCAGTAGTTTGAGAACATTCATCTACGAAGAAAAAAAAACACCCCATCAATTTATCACAACGTCCATCATCCTGAACAAAGAAGAAGAAAAGGAAAACATAGCAGTAGGAAGACCCATGTTACTACATCCTGCTTGGCAATAGGTAGTGAATGACATTGCGATAAGGAAATTGAAACCATCATACAACATACCTTATGACCATTTAGCGACCTACAGCTCCCATTCAACAATTGGGGCTAACGACACCAATCTTCAACCAAGTAACGCACACATTGAAGGTACCCAAACTGACATCATAAGCAGTTTGAGAACATTCATTTTTGAGAAAAACAAGACACCCCATCAATTTCTCACAGCATACATAGTCTTAGATGAAGAAGAAGAGAAAGTAGACATAGCAGTTGCAAGACCCGTATTACCACCCCCTGCTTGACAATAAAACAGCACTTCTACCATCTGTTATAGCACTTTTGCACATTATTCTAGTGCTTCTACAAATTAAAATGGTGTTTCTACCATCTGTTATAGCGCTTTTGCACATTATTCTAGCGCTTCTACAGTTAAAAACAACACTTCTACCACCTGTTTCAGCACTTCTGTCACACATTTTAGCACTTCTGTCAAACAGTAAACAAACTCTATCAAAATTAGAAAATCAGTGTCATAGTGCTTTTAAGTTATCTTTTAGCACTTCGGCGGTCAACAAAAGTGCTTCTGCCAACTATTTCAATGCTTTTGATCAAACTCATAGCGCTTCTGTCAAACATTACCAGTGTCATAATTACCAGTCTATCAACACATCAGTGGTCTGTTTTAGTGCTTCTACTCTTTTTGATAGCGCTTTTACTAGACCTTTTAGCACTTCTACATTTTGTTTCGGTGTGTATACCCTCTATATTAGCACTTCCATGAAACTAAAAAAAATAGACGTTTCAGAAATGTTTGTCAGATTGGTTGCCATCAGAAACTCAGGTTTTACCAGTCAGAAACATTTCACAGTTTAAGCAGTGTCTGAAAAACCTAAAACAAGGTAGGTTTTTACAATTCAAATTGTTTTCAAACATAAAACCAGATCTTACAAAACACAAAGTGTCAAATTATCACAATAAATCTAGATTACTGAATCAAGTTTCCTCATCAGGATTCTAACATCCTACCATCATGAGAAAAAAACTTAGTAATAATATTTTCAACTTAGCCTCATCAATAGAATACATCATTTTATTTGGCTTTGTTAAAATCAAATTGACACTAATCACAACACAGAAGATTCAAGTCTATAGAAAACAACCAAAAATTTGTATGCCAATCTTAACAAGGTTGCAAAGACAAAAAATCAGAGAGAAAGAAATTGAAGATCCAAACATGACTAAAGAAAACTCCTTTTACTGATTCCAATAACATGAAAACAACGAAATAACACAAGAACACATACAACATGCCCAACAAGACCCAAATTTTCATAAATTTATGGAAAAGGTCTTAGAACAAGACATGAAGAAATATCTCTTGATGTTAGTAGAGTTGGGTGCAAAACTACCAAAGGATTTTGACATGAATTGATTGAAAGAAACACCAAGAACAAATGAAATAGAACCACCCAACACACAGGACACAGATCAAGTGGTTGCTTTAACAACACAAATGCAAACTTTGCAAGAACAAGTTCAAAATATGCAAATGGGAACCACAAAGAAATACTTATTAAAGGGAATTTTTCCTTACCCTTTTCATCCATGTGTGGATATGATACCCTTCCCAAGGCATTGTGAGTTTCCTAAATACAAAAAATACAATGGAAAATCAAACCCGATTGACCATGTACGGGAATTTAGAACAATGAGCCTTGAGTTTGCACAAGAAGATACATACCTCATGAGGTTATTTCCTAGAAGTTTGGGGGCCCATTGTATTAATGGTTCTCAACATTACAACCAAGGATTCGATCCTTCGAAGAACTGGTCAACAATTTCATTTCTCAATTCTCCTTCAACATAACACATGACGTAACCATAAAGGATCTGTATAACCTGAAATAGAAAAAGGGGGAGACTTTCTTATCATTCTTACAACATTGGAGAAAATTGTTCACAATATATCCTCGATCTATACCCAAAGAGGAGAAGATTGAATTATTTATCAACAATTTGAATAATGACATTAGTTATAGACTCGAACTACAATGTCCTCCAACATTTGAAAAGGTAACTGAAAATGGGCTTAAAATTGAAGAAGCCCTAGTCAAACGAGCAGTGATTAAACACTATAGTGAAACATCCAACAACACAAATCACTATGGAAACAATGACAAGCCAAAATTTTGGTAGAAAAATAGAAATATTGGAAGCAATGAGGCTATAATTGACAATACAAAACCAGTATTTAATTTGACAACATCAACCGTCAAAGCAAATAAAAAATGAAAACCAAAACAACAATCAAAGAACTACTCAAAACAATAACACCAACAATGGAGAATCTCGACTGTCATACCAAAGAAAATCCAATCGACAGAAATTCACCCCATTAGGAAAAACTTTGGAATCAACAATGACAGAACTCATTGCAAACAAACTTATCACTCTACCAAAGGCCCAAAATTGGGAGCTAAAGGTAAAACCATCCTAGTGGAACGATGCAAATTATTGCAATTTTCATAAGAATAAGGAACATAAAACAAATGATTGTATGCAACTAAAACATTTGATACAAGACTTGATCAAAGCAAAGAAGGTGTTTTTCGAAGGGCATCGGACAAAAACTGATCACACTACATTTACCAATCCATTACCTAACTATGAAAAAGGAGAGTCTTCTTCAAGTGGTAAAGGAAAAAGTATCAACTATGTCTATGACACCACTATTCTTTGCCTTTCTGAGGTTGAGACAAATAACATTGATAATCAAGCAGATGACCTAAACATCAATGACATTGAATCCCTCAACATGACACCAAGCACAAACACATCGGACAATAAAATCAATGTCCTAAAGATCAGGGAAACACAAGACCATCAACAAGTCAATATAATGACAAGGGGGTAGTCCAAATGATATTAAAAGGAGTTTCATCCAAAAACACTACTCCCACATTGTATCAATAATGCATCGTGGACCAATTACAAAAGATACCCACACAAATATCCATTTTAGAACTTCTCAAAATTTCACCATCACATAAAGAAGTTCCGGAACAAGCTCTAGTAGCTACAACAGTGCCCAATAATTTGGATGTTTTTCAATTCCAAGCCATGGTGGGACATCTTACTACACCTCATTGTCTATCGTTCTCTGAACAAGATGATGTGTCTCTAAATCACCCACACAATGCCACCTTACATATAGAGGTTCTAATCCATAAAGACCGCGTCAAGCATGTCTTAATAGATGGAGAAGTTGGGTCAAATATTTGTACCTTGAAACTTATTCATGCACTAGGCTATTCTGATAACACCATTGACGCTACAAGAAAGATAACAATAAAGTCATATGATTAAGAGGAAAGGTCTTCCAAGGGGCTTATTATACTTCCACTACAAGTAGGGTTGATTGTCAAAAACATTGTTTTTCAAGTGTTAGACAAGGATCTAACATATAACATACTATTGGGTCGTCCATGGATCCATGAAATGCAAGCGGTGCCTTCAACATACCATCAATGTCTGAAATTTCTAGTAAATGGATAGGAGGTCACCATATCAGCTGACAACAATAATCCATAGACTTGCAACATGTTAAGAGAAAATCAAGATACTCTGGTACCCCACAATAGAGAAGTCAACAATTCCACTTCATCTAGTGCTGAAAGACAAACCAATTTCATATCTAAATGGATTGAGAAGAAGGATCAGGTAAAAGAAATAATTGTTGCGGACACAAATATATCAAACACTAAAGGTCCTATGAATTTTTTGTCACAACAATTTTTAGACAAGGTTCAGTTAAAGGACAAAGGCTTAGGAAAATATTCTCTTGAGAAATCTTTGTGTCTATCACAATTGCTACCATCACTGAAATCATATGGACAGCCCATATCAAACACACCAAGTTCATCACAACCAATCATAGCTCTAAATGAAAGGTTTATAAAATCAGGTACCCTTGAAGATGAGTCAAAGAACAAATCCATTCTTAATTGGCTATACAAAAATGAGGAAGCCTCAACATCAGCGAATATCAGCATCAAAACAGATCAATATGGAAAAGGGAAGGAAATCTTAGAGAAAATGGGCTATGAAGGCCAAGGACCAATTGGCAAGAGAAAGGATGGTACTATTGAACCTATTCAACCTCTAACATTGCAGTGTAAAGACAAACCAGGATTAGGCTATACTGGGGAATCAAAGGAAGAAGTAGCTCAAAAAATGGTAGAAAGGATTTTACAAATGAGAGATGGTTCCAACATAGATTCCAAAGAGTATGAATGGGATCATCTATCTACTACATCCTATACTAACAAAAAAATTGATGTTATCCAAGCATATACACCCTTACGAGAAGAGGGAAAAAGTTCAGGAAGTAGACCATTTGTAATGGGATCAACAAATATTGATGACTCAAGCGAGGACGATCAGACATTGAGTGAGTCAGACCACTTGGAGGTGAGTACTATCATAGACCTCGACCTTCCTACCAAAAACTTTGACCACCTAGCCATCAAAACACTTACAAAAGTCAACCTTATTCAACCCAATGACTTATTACCCTTAAGACATCCTGAACTTATTGACTGGGAACCCATCGAACCTATTCATTTACCAGTCTTTTCAAACAATGATGCTATCATAAACTATCTTTACAGTGATGAACCTGATACGAGCTCTATCCATAGCACTCATAACAACACTTCACAATAGGAGGGTTCCAAATCTTCCAGTTGCAAAAATGATAACAAGAAAAATAAATCTAATGGTGAAAACCTTGTTGAGGCAGCATTAGATTTTGAAAAATAAAAAATAAAGAACGTATCCAACAATGAAAACCTTTCTGAGGCACTGAAGGATGGAAGATTTGAAACCCTCCCATAGCATTACCATGATAGATCATAAATACTGGTAGAACCAACACAATCTATAAATCTAGGAACAACTGAAAAGGAAAAGATCCTACATTTGGCAGCATCCATGACAGAACAGGAGAAGCCTGCACTCACAAAATTCTTTCAGGAGCAACACATTAATTTTGCATGGTCTTATTCTAACATGCCAAGATTAGATCCAGATCTCCTCATGCATCATTTGTTGCTACCAAAAGGAATCAAACCAGTCAAACAAAAATTAAGAAAGATGCATCCTCACATTGCCCTGTTGGTTAAAGCCAAGCTGAAGAAATTAAAGGATGCAGGATTTATCAGGTCCATAGATTATGCATAATGGATCTCAAATATTATGTCAGTATCAAAACCTGATAATAGCATCAAAATATGCATGGATTTCAGAGATTTAAACAAGGTGTGCCCTAAGGATGATTTTCCTTTACCCAGCATTGACATAATTGTGGATCTAACAGTGGGACATGGCATGCTATTATTAATGGATGGATTCTCAAGGTATAATCAAATAAAAATAGCACCTGAAGATCAAGAAAAGATAGCATTCACTTGTTCTTGGGGTACATTCTATTGGAATTTCATGCCCTTCGGATTGAAAAATGTAGGTGCAACATATCAACGGGTGATGACCACTATTTTCCATGATGTGATGCATACTTTCATGGAAGATTATGTGGATGACATATTAGAAAAATCATACACAAGGGAAGGACATCTAGAAATTCCTGATAAAATATTTACTAGGATGGAAAAGTTCAATGTCAAGTTGAACCCAAAGAAATGTGTGTTTGGGGTAACATCAGCAAAACTCCTTGGTTACATAGTATCAGAAAAAGGTATTGAAGTGGATCCAGCTAAGGTTAAAGCAATAATGGATATGCCACCACCAAAAAACATCAGTTGATTATGATCCCTACAAGGCAAGTTGCAATCCATCAGGAGATTTATCTCCCAACTGGCAGACAAGAGTCCCCCATTTAATCATCTACTTCATAAAATTTTTTTATTCAAGTGGGATCATGACTGTGAAACAACTTTTAACCAGATAAAGCAATACTTGATGTCACCTCCAACACTCATGCAACCTATGGCAGAGAGACCATTGATACCGTATATCACAACAACTGACATATCCTTAGGAGCTTTATTGGCACAAGAGGATTCTGAAGGAAAAGAACAAGCTATTTACTACATCAGCAGGACACTCAACGAATATGAAATAAACTACACATTCATAGAGAAGGCTTGTTTAGCAGTGGTCTTTGCAACCCAGCAGTTGTGACACTACATGTTGACTCATACAGTTAAGCTCAGAAAAAATAGACCCATTGAAATATCTACTAAGTAAGGCTGCTCTAACAGGAAGATTGGAAAAATAGGTCACGATCTTGAGTGAGTTTGACATCCAATATGTCGACAGGAGGGCCATCAAAGGACAGGTAATAGAAAATCAACTAGCTAAAGCTCCATTACAGGATCATCATCCAATGAATATTGAATTTCCAAATGTAGACATCCTAAATATTACAACACAACAATGGCGGCTCTATTTTGATGGATCATATACACAAAGAGGATCTGGTGTTGGAATCCTATTTTTCACACCTCAAGGGCATACCATCCCAAGATCCTATAGGCTAATTTTTCCATGTACTAACAATATACCTGAGTATGAAGCATTGATTATCGGCATCAAAGTAGCTATTGAATGGAAAATCACATAAATGCAAGTGTATGGAGACTCACAGCTTGTTATCTATCAAGTAAATGATGAGTATCAGACAAAGGATGAAAAGCTCATGCCTTAAAAGAAAATGATAGATGATCTTAAAAATTACTTCATGGATATCAAGTTCGAGCAAATACCAAGGGCAAAGAACAAGGTTGCAGATGCCATGGCGACAATTGCTTCCCTTTTGCAATTACTAGGAAAACAAAGGTCATTGTGAGTTTATGGTGGAACAACTATCTAACCCTGCATAAGCTAATCCTGAGTCGCAAACCATATTCCAAATAATCGACACTCAAACCTCACTATATGGAGAGATCTATACTTACCTCAAGGATAATATCCTTCCTCATGATCTCTCTAGAAACCAAAAAACATAACTTTATTCGTCAATCCATCTGACATACATTGATTTCCGACATCCTTTACCGTCGAGGTCTAGATGGTACTCTTCTTCGATATCTGGAACATCAAAAATCTAAAACATCCTTACGAGAGGTCCATGAAGGTATTTGCGAGACCCATTCAAGTGGGCTAACCCTAGCTAATAAACTCCTTTGTTTAGGGTATTACTGGCCGAACATAGAGGAGTCCTATCAATATGTTAAAAAGTGTCAGAAATGTCAGATTCATGGTAATCTAATTCATGCACCAGCACAAGAGTTACATCCATTCACATCAACATGGCCCTTTTGTCAGTGGGGACTGGACCTAGCTAGAAAAATAAATCCATCATCTAATGGACACAAGTTCATCATCACAACAACAAAATATTTTACAAAATGGATAGAAGCAGTTCCTTTAACAACAGTCACTGGAAAACAAATCTCATCTTTCATACTCAACTACCTCATTTGTCGGTACAGGGTACCTCATTCCATTGTCACAGACAATGGTAGGCCTTTTAAAAACCAAGATTTCCAAGAATTATGTGAACAATTCCATATCCAACATCGTTTCTCAAAACCATACTATCCACAAGGAAATGGCGAAGTAGAGGCCTCAAACAAGATGATTCTGAAAATACTAAAGAAAATGGTAAATGATGTTGGACGTGATTGGCATGTTCATCTAAATCCTGCACTATGGGCCTATAGAACCAGCATCAGAACACCAACAGGAGCTACACCATATGCCTTGGTGTACAGATCATAGGTCATCTTACCCATTGAGGTAGAAATACCATCACTCTGTGTCTCACTCAAAGGTATCATTATAGATGAGGATTACAAAGTCTCTAGGCTACAAGAACTGGAATTACTAGATGAATGTTATCAGCAAGTTGTCAATAATTTAAAGGCTTACTAGCAAAGAATGTCAAGGAGCTACAATCATAGGGTCAAACCTAGAGTCTTTCAAGTGGGAGACTTGGTCCTAAAGGAAAACCCTAAAAATCAGCAGGATAGAGAAAAGAAAGGGAAATTTGAACCTAACTGGCTAGGCCCCTTTGTAATCATATCAATGTATGGATTAGGAGCATATCAATTGTCTACACTAGAAGGGGATCTATTTGATGAACCTATCAATAGTATCCATCTCAGAAAGTTCTATACCTGAATCAGCTAGTGCATGAATTAGCTTTTGAAAATGGTTACCTTGATGAAAACCTGGCAAACAGGCATCCTAGTGACAGAAAAATACAAAAAAAAAATCAATCAAAAAAAAATCAAAATCAAAAGGATTGAAAAGGTGCAGTAAAAATATATAGTCAAAACCTGGAAACAAGCTCTATTTCTGATTCGAATCAGCTCCCCCATCTATTTGGACACATGTCATAGTCATTTCTTTCACCATCATTTACATCCATTATCATACCATATCACGTGGTCATGTCTCACCCTAGCTTGGGGGAAACATCTGAACATCATTGGGGGCAATGACATCAAGCTAAACCAAATAGGCAAACAACGGAAAAACAAAAGAAGTGAAGACAATAATCAAAGCACAACACAACATGGAGCAAACAATCACCATTATAAACACATCAAACATCCATATCACATCGAAAAATCAAAAAAAAAAAAACATGTCAAAAAGGTCAAATATCAAAAATCCAAAAACATGAGTCTATGTCAGTCAAACTACATGGTCCCTACATATATAACATAGGCAAGGCTCATAATTGATCAGCCCCCGAAGCCCCTAAGATAAGTCTTTAGGTTAAGTCTTTTGGTCAACTCTCAAAAATCACAAAAACATCACAAAATCAAGATGGATGATCTAATCTGAATAATGATTGAAATACTTTAAGCAAATGTGGGATATGTTGTACTTTGATCATTGTTATCATATCTTTAGAGCAACTCGATGATGTATTGAACTAGAGAAGAAAGGAAGGAGAATGATATTTTTTTCTTTATTTGTTGTTTGTGAATTAATCATAATTACTGTGTGAATTGTCGCAGGAAGTGCTCTACAAAGTATCATAGATGACAGTCCAATTCACATAGGAAAGTGGTTAATTCTTGTCTATTTCACGCAAGAAATGCTCAGTTCATCTTGGTTTAATTATACCTCGATGCTTGTGTTAGCTTGCAATATCAAAAATCATGGAAGTAGTACTAAGGTCATCATTGGTTTACATTATACCATCGATGCTTGTACTCACTTTCAACATTTTAAAAGCTCAATGATGATACAAAGCACAAAAGTTCTATTAAAATGTCAATATTTTTTCATGTAGATTTGCATGATTAAATTAGATTGCATTCATAATAGTTTTTGCATCTATAGAGTGTTTGTTACTAAAGCTCATGAAGGATTCAAATTAACGATTATCTTATCTAATAAAAGATTGAGTATACTTGACATTAACAAAAACATCATCATAATCATATAGTTGCGTCATCAAATTCATTTGCAAACATTAGAAATCATTTAATCATCATTTCAGCATTCACACATTTGAATCAAATAATTTTTGCATTTATCATATCACATTTTCCATATCACATAAAATTACATAAACAAAATCTCAAAAACGTAAATCTCTATCATTGCATTTTCAAAACATTCATCAAACATTCATATATCATACGTCATCTTCATCTACAATAAATATCCATCATATCATATATCAAAAATCCATCCATTTATTATATCATATAATTACATTTACACCATAATATAAAATACACACATCCCATTCACATCGCATAACATATATCATTTCAAATACATCATATCATTAACCATATATGCATCCATACATCATACATATACATCATGCATCCATACATCATCCACACATCATCCATACATCATAATTATACATCATCATAATATAAACTGCATCCATGTCATCATAACAATGAAACCACCACATAGCATATAGAACATAAAAGAAAATGTATACATCAGAGAATCATGTAGAACACATACGGATTGAAAAGTCCACTGCATATCATATAAATCAAAATAATAATGACAAGTATACAATGATGTCTAAAATGAAGAGAGATATATCATCAAAAAATGGCTGAAATCAGAATGTACATCATCATCTCAAATACAAAAGAGAAATCACATCAGAAGCTAAGTACTGCTAGCTCCAAACAGTGCAAGAATCATAATATGGGTCCCACCACCACCACCTGTACTAGGATCTCTAGGATCTCTCCAGAGAGGCTATGTGACTCCTGCACTGATGGTCCTAGAGCAGGTCCTTCCAGATCGAGACTTCTTGTAGCTCACTCGCTGCTCAGAAGAGACGACATCATAATATTTACCTCTATAGTACTCTACCTCCCCACCAATATGGGAAACCTCTCACATATAATCCTCTAGAGAAGTACCATCTGCTAGTCTCTGTAATCTCTCAGTTGTGGCCTGAGCATCCTTTGTTGTAAACCTAGTGGCATTCCTCTTAGCTATTCAGTAGGTAATCTAAGCCTGGGCTACCCCAGCAGACTGCCTAGCAGCATCCTTCTCAACTGTCAATGTTGCAATTTGTGCCTGCGTCATGGCTAACTGAGCCTGCACTAATGCTAGAGCCTCTGCATGTGACTGGGCCTGTACCTGCATCTGAGCCTGAGTCTACTCTAGTAAACCCTGTGCCTAAACAAGCTGCTCCTGAATAGTCTCTAACTGCACTTGAAGGTCCGCTATCTACAACTGCTCTGAAACATCCCTCACAGCTTACCTCTTACGAGGCACTGTCTCCTCTAGAAAATCTAATACAGGACCTGACCCACCTACAACCTCTCCACTATCAAATCTATACTCATCACCACTGCTCTCATCACCACTGCTCTCCTCTCCACTATCCTCCTCCTCACCAACATCCTCCACACCGACATCCTCCTCACCAACAACACCAACATCCTCTGCCTGCACCTCAACCTCCTCTCTCCTCCACCTCTGACCATGTGCAATACGAACATCCTCCTTTGTAGGTAATGGGGTAGGCTCATCTAGAACGGTAAGATGAGGAAAAGGATGCAAAGCCAAAAACTTAGCATAATCAGTCATAACCGGTGGCTCAACAAAATTGGGATGGATATCCCACTCAAATGGCTGCAAGGCCTAAAACTCCTGGACAACATCATATGATAAACCAGGCCCCTAATCTATTGCATTTGACTCATGACAGGTGTAATGGGAAACACCCTGGGGCATACTCTAAACCATCCTGTACTATCTATACACCTGTCTAATCAAAAATCTCTCTAGTACCCAACAAGCCTGACCTATCAATATCATCAACTGACATAGAAATGGTAACTAAATATCATCACCATCCCAATGATCACAATCTAGATACGGATGCCAAGTCACAAACTTTATATCATCAATAACTCTCCTCCAATACTCTAACTTACCCAGTCTGGACTGAGTAAGGAGGCCAACATATCTAAACACATAGGGTCTCATAGGTGGTCTCTGTCTAACTCAAACTAGACGTGTGATAGCTATGTGCTCCCAGACCCACACCTAAACCAATGTGACACCAGCAGATAAACTCTGACCTCGAAGATAAGCAGCTGAATGTAAATCATGATATCAATGGGCCAACATATACATGCCCCAAGCAAATCTGGTGCCATGAACAACCATACTCTCTAAAACTCGGCCCCAACTAATAGAGAATCCCTTAGACCTATGATCAGGACTAAGGAATCCTCTGATGAAACCAGCAAGCATTGTGGGAAAAGTGGTGTATGCATCAACCATCTCACACCATGGAATCCACTCTCCAACAATCCAAGCATCTTAGAACACTCTACAGAGGGCATCAGTCCCACCCTACTCTAGAATCATAAATGACAACATCTCCAATAATGGGAAGCTACAGAATTTTCCAGACATCCTCTGGGGTGACTATCATATCACCAATAGGAAGGTGAAAGGTGTTGTGCTCGCTATGCCACCTCTTGGATAACATTGTCAATAGACCCTAATTAATCCTAATCTAGGGCATGAATAAAAGATGAGATAGTCCACAACATGTAATGATAGCCATATCAAGCTGTGCCAACTGAGGTATCAAATCAAAGGTCCATAGAAATCGCTCTCGAACCTAAAGGTTCTCCAACAACTCCTATCATCAAGAAATATTCAAAAATCAGTACTTTTTTGTCGAATCATCAAACATCAAAATATCCTATCAAAACTAATTAGCTCTTGGTGAAAATTTTGATCAAATTTCATGAGCGAACATCATTGAACCTCACCTATCATGAGGTCAAATCATCAATTCTTATTGAACCTTGCTTATCATGAGGTCAATCATCAATACATCAAATCAAACTCACTTATCATGAGGTTCATCAATCAAACAATAATTATTCCTCACCTATCATGAGGATAATTATCATCAAATCAAACATCAGACCTCACCTATCATGAGGTCGAACATCATCTATTTTGATCAGGATAATCAATCATATCAAACCAACGCTGACATGATCAAAAATCGACAAAATCAAGGACAAATTTTGACAAACTTTATCAATTTGATTTGAATACGCTAAAACAAGCATTCAACACACCAAATCATGACATGTGCCATTTAATCAGTCCAAAGCGCTATTACAGGCGGTCAAAGCGCCAAAACTACCAAAGCGCTATTATAGGTTCAACGCCCTAAAACATTGGGTCAAAGCGCTAAAATATTCAACACGCTAAAACAATCATCTGAAGCGTTAAGGTTTTTATCCAAAGCACTAATTCTTATCGCCTACGCACTAAAATAGGGTACCTATGCGCTAAAGTTTGAAAGCACTAAAACATTAAACCTAAGCGCTAAAACAGAAGCCCGACGCACTAAAAATTTCAAAGCGCTAAAAAACCTAATGAAAGCGCTACAACATAAATCGAAAGCGCTAAAAGAATTTGGAATTTAAAAATCTGTCAAATGCATGAAAAACAAGACAAGGCATGAAATACGAGGGGATAAAGGGTACGTACTGGAGGTCCATAGGCGTTCGGACACTGGTGATGTCATACATGCTCGAACCGGTAGGTGTGATAAGGAATCGGCATCTCGCTCCAAGTGGTACAAAAATCTCTCTCACAAATGTCAAATGCACAAATGAGTGTGAAAAGGACCCTTTTGACCTTTTATAGGTTATTAAAGGAGGGATTTTTGTGGGATTATTTAAATTTATTTTTGAGGAGATTAATTCAAATACATCCTGGGACACTTTCTACATCAATTATTAGGAGATAAATTATTTCATCACTGAATATTCATCAAATCTACATCAAAATCATTGAAAAATCATAAAAATTTGAAAAATTCCAAAAAATTCCAAAAAGTTCCAAAAAATCAAAAATTCATTAATTTATCTCCTAAGGGGGCATATATCCATCAATCACCTAAAAATTATGTCTTCTGTCAATACTAGCAGCAACAACACAAAATTTTCTTTGAAGCAATGCGTAAACACATCACTTCAAAGAGGGGCAAAATGTATACACCTAAAAATGGTCTGGAAAATATAATTAGTTAAATATGATTTATTTAATTAATTAATCCTAAATTCATCTACTTAGTAAATAAATAGAAATATTTATTTATATTAAGTTCACTATTAATTCTTCTATTTTATCATATTATTTAATTATTATCATCATTATATCTTCTATACTTTATCCATTAAATTTTATCTTAAATTAAATACACAACTTCAATAGTTTGTGTTATTTAATTATCTTATCATATTTCCTCTTAATTAAATAAAGATATCCTAAAGTTTTATTTAATTATCATATTCCTCTTTAGTAAATAAGCAAATATCAAATATTTTTTTTAATTAATTAAATCTTCCTATTTTGCTAAAATTGAATAAACCAAAAATATTCAATTAAAGGCATAAATCAATATATTTCTCTATTCACTCACCAATAAAATTAGATTTTTTTAATCTAATTAATGCAACTGGAATTCATGGGAAAGCCTCAGGGAAAAACCTACATGAAATCCTCTCAATCTTCTTCCTCAAACTTCTTCTTCATCTTGCCTTGTGTTTTCATGGGGAGGAACAATCCCCATGATCAGCTCCAGCTTCTCAATCTCTTACCATTCAAATCACCAGATTGAATCTCAGCCTTTGATGTGCTGCCTCTATGCAAATGTACTACCGTAAATCTATAAATACAGTTTCTTTTCATAGGAAATGGATCCTGAGAATTATCATCTTTTATGCAAACTTACTCTGCAGGAATTAGCACTCAAACATCTTAAGCATAGCATCATTATTTTTAGCAATAGCATCATAGCATCACATCATCAATAGAATTCACATCACAGTAGCACCATAGTTTTATTTATTGTAGCTTTCATCCATCAAGCTTCATTTACAGTAGAATCATAGCTTTTTAGTTTTGTTATCAATCATCACATCATTACATTTAGCATCAATTCCATTCTCTAGATAGGCATTTTAAACAATTACAGTGCTTACAAATATGAGAGCCCTCTATAACTTGATAAATCTTTGGAGATAGGAGATAATGAGACACTTTCAAGCTTTTTGTGCTTTAAATTAGTTTAATTCATGTTTAATCTTGATACAATGTTTCATTAAGAAGTGTTTTAGTTTGTTTACTTGTTTAATTATTCCACACTTACACCAAGTATATAGTAGAGTATTCTGACTAGGAGCTTGAGGAGGAGTTGTCCAAACAACTCAAGGATGTCAGGGAAGAAGTTAAGAGGTAGCCTTCTGGAGAAAAGGAAGAAATTGATGAGGGCATGGAAATATCTATGGAGCCTCCAATAGGTAGTTAAGATAAAAGCCCTGATCAAGAAGAAGAAATACCTCCCGAGAAGGAGGAAGGAAAGAAAAAATTGAGACCAAAGAAGAAGATAAGCCTGAAGAGGAGATTGAAATGAAAAATAGCCCTGAGCTAGAACACCATGTAGAGCTCGAGTAGGAAAGGGTACCTAAAAGGGAGGACAACCCTAAAGAAAATGTGGCTACTACTGGGCCAAACGAGGAAAAGACCATATTGATCTGGGACTTGGATGAAGAAGAAGAAGAAGAGAAAATAGAACAAGAAGCATCGGGCCATGAAGAAAGGGAGATTCAACACACTCAAAGAGAAGAAGGTGATCATGAATCACCAAAGGAGGGATCTCAAATGCCTGATTGGTTGGAAAAGAAGCTACAAAAGAAGACCCCTATTCTCATGGATCCTAAGGAAAGACTAGAGGCTATCTTGGCAGGAGCTCAAATAGGAAAAAATAAGGAAAAGAAGTCAAGAGTCTAATCCCACATCACAATGGATGCATCTGGATCAAGGACATTGCAAATTACCACCCTAGTAGTAGACAAAGGAGAGGAGGTTAGTTATAATATCTCTACCATCGACTTGGGTACCACTACGAGAGAGAAAAAGATTGATTAGCTCCAAGGATCAATTTCCACGTTTTTCCATCAAATGAGCAAGGATTAATCCTCCAAAGAGGAATTGAAGGCACAAGTGGTAGACCTCACCACCTACATTCAACAGTGGTCATCCCTTGAGGATGCACCAACGACTTCGTCGGCCCCACCCCTACTTCTTTCCAAAGAGCACATAAGCAATTTAGAAAAGAGAAAGAACTAGACCAAGGCTACTATAGAGTGGTTCCAGTGAGTGCTCTATAATGGTGATATGGGAATTGGCCATGCCATATGAACGGCCAACAAGTTCCAGGAATTACAAAAGTAGCTTGAGGGCATCGAGATAATTTGTAATAACTTCCCCGAATTATATAGGATTACATATCCTAAGCTTAAGGCCATCCTCAAAATGCCTGAGAAGACCTGGGAGAAGGAGCTAGCCCTGGTGAAGGATTATCATTGGCTAGCCGAAATGTGAAAAATGGGTCTGGATCACAGAAGAGACATCCTAGAAAGAGTGCTCCATGAGGTAGAGCTTTACCTTGAATGGGTCAAGGAACATAGGATGAATTGCGAGGAGTATCTAAAGCTCATGACAAATTACGACATGCCCATTGTTGAGCTAGATCTAGAGAAGACTAGGTCGTATTTCCACAAGAAAATGGGGAATGGGGCCACAAATTTATTAACACTAGACTATGGACTTTTCTTCTTGAACCTTTTCCCAATCAAAATAGGTGATCAAGCATACGCCTAAGTGTACAAAGAATTGGGAGCTGATCACTGGCAGATCAAAGAAGTTATCTTTCCAAGTGCTCCAATCAGATATCATAGAGTGGAATAAACTTTAGGAACTGATGGGAAAATTTGTGGAGTATGCCACCATCCAAAAGAATCAAGGAAAGCCTATCATTGATGATGAGTTCCTGATAGTGTAGCTGCAATCAAAAGGGAAAACCACTACAAGATAAAAGTGCTACAGTGCCAGGCCACTAAAGGACAAAATAGGGAAAAAGACAAGGAATGTATTTTAAATTGTGAAATATAGGGGGTAGGTGAAACCCTAATTTGTAATGAATCTTGGCCACACAATAAGATTAAATCTTGGCCATTCATTTTTCTTTTTGGAAACTATAAATAGGGGGTCTCCTCTCATTTTCAAGAGAGAGTTGAGTTGTTGTAATGACATGCTGCTAAAACTTCAATAGAAATTTATTTCTTTTGGTGGATTCTTGAGTTTCTCTCATGTTTCATGATTCATTTCCTCATAGTTGATAGATATGAATAGATTTAATTTTTTTTTCTATGTATTTTTGCATGCTTTTAGTAGTTTAGTGAATTTTGTTCATTGATGTTGAAGAATATTGTTGTGTTGATGCCCTTCCTTGTTCATGCTTTTTGTTGTTTGTTGATGATAAATAGTACTGTAAATCTAGTTTGAACATAAATCCATTGTTGCACTTAAAATTCATCTTTTATTCATGCTTTATGGTGAATGAACAGTTGAAAATCTACAAACCTTAGAAGATAGCACTAGTTTCATGATACTATTAGTTGATTTGGTTAAGTGGAACTTAGTTTCAGGAAGGTTGTCCACTATAGCATCCTCCATTATCATTGTTCATTGATAGTTTCAGGTCTAGGAACTCTTACCTTTCCCTTCCCTTTTGACCTTTATTTGAAATATTAGTTTAGGAAAAGTTCCAGCATCATTGTAAAGCCAAATCTAATGATAAAGTGGAGTTTTAGACTGTTGTTTTGAACTTGCAGCAATTGCACATCATCTGCAAGATCTTAGGAACTCCATTTAAGGATCCAATCTCCCTTCAACTTGACATATGTAAGGATTCCATGTGATTACTAGCAAATCACATCAACCAACTGAACTATTCCAAGCATTGTCATGACCTAACACCCGAGAGACCTTGGGATAGTTTTTTGCAACTTGTTTGTAGGATTTATAGATTTCAAGAGAGGTAGCATACTTGTTTGTTGCATGTGTTGAGAAGGTGCAAAAACACCCATCAACAATTTTATTTTTCCATCAATGATAGTCTAGACACTTCTGATTTAGTTTTTGTAAAATTTACTTTTTGTATGCAAAATCTAATAGATACCCAAAAGAAAATTACATTTCAATCAAAACCTATAAAAAAAAAAATTCCAACTTGTTGAAGATGCAATTTGATTAAAAACAAAAAGAAAACTAACTTTGATTTGCAAGAAAAATGGTCACGCCGTGTTATTTTGATGGCATTTTTCACAAGATTCTATTATTATCTACAAAAAATAGTAAATACCTAGATGGTATTATGTTGGTGTAAATAAAAATCATAAATAATTTTTCTAACTAATGTGTAGAAGATGCAAATTTGATGCAAACATAAAATTCCTTCAACAAAAAATAGCTACCAAAGTATGCATACATTAGTGTTTTGAAATAATAATTACTAAAAACAAATAAAACAATATCCAATTTTTAGAGTGGGTCTATAATGCTCTGATGATAGGGCTATGTGTGGGAATCACCTTGATGCAGGAAGGAGTGTGTTCCCATGGCTTTGATACCATGTTGTAGAATGTCAATATAAAAAAGCTCAAATTGATAACCTTCCACAAGTGAAATTATGAGCACAATAGTATATCTATCAATATAATATGAAGAAAGTAAATACAATGATGAAGCCTTGCATATATAGGAAAGGATGAGGAGGTTGGATTGAGCAACTAACTAACCCTCCAAATGTGCAACACTTGTGATCTTACTTGAGAAGTGTGCGAGCAAGTGACAAGTATGCATGTAATGGGTGTCCCAAGTGATGAGGACACATGTATCAATGCTATGAAGTGAGAAAAAAGCCTAAAATTCCTATGTAAACTTAAGCTATGAGTGTGAATAGGTCAATCCTAGAAACTTGATATCTTATCTAGATGGATAAAGACACTATTTACAATGGAAAAGAGGGACATATTAAGATGAAATGCAAAAAATAAAAAAAGAAATTGTCAGATTCCACCATAGAGAAGTACTCTCTTTCTCGTGATGAAACTTTACTTTCCTCATGTAATAGTATATCTAATAAACATCGATTAATTGATTAAATATGCTCTTATCATATGACTCCTCATAAGGAGTGTTTTTTCACATATGATTGAGGAGAAGCATACCTTGGGGACAATAGTTCATCCCATTATCAAATGGGGAAAGACATAGTTGTGTTTCAATTATAGAAGGTTAAAAACTCTCCCTAGTATTTTGCGTATTCCTAGATTAGCTAGAAATTTAATTTAATTTTTTAAGTTAAGTGATATATGAATGCATGTATAATTTGATAATCATTATTGCAAATTGGTGAAAGAGAGTTTGGTGATCTAGTGAGAGGGAAAAGTATGGGAGCTATATTTAGGCTAGATTCCACCACTATTTTTAACTCTACCAATGTAATTGAGAAAACTAAAAATGCATGTATGTTGTGGCACTATAGATTGGGCCACATAAGTGAGACTAGTTTGAAAATAATCCTAAATAAGAATTTATTAGATGATTTTGTTATGCTAGTGAGAATTTTGAGTTCTATGAATATGGTGTGTTTGGTAAACAAAATAGAATATTTTTTCCTTAAGGCGGTAATAAAGATAAGATTAAATTAGAGATTATTCATTTAGATGTTTTAGGTCTTATAGACATTAAATTAATTGGAAAGTCTAGATATGTTGTGTCCTTTACGGATGATTTTTGAATATTTATATGAACTCTATGATGCTTTGATGATAGGGCTATGTGCAAGAATCACCTTGATGTTGGAAGGAACATGTTCCCATGGCTTTGATACCATGTTGTATAATGTCAAGATCAAAAATATTGAATTGATAACCTTCCACAAGTGAAAATATGAGCACAATAGTAAATCTATCAATATAATATGAAGACTGTAAATACAATGATGAAGCCTTGCATATATAGGCAAGGATGAGGAGTTAGGAAGGTAGGACTAAGCAACTAACTAACCCTCCAAATATGCAACACTTGTGAGCTCACTTGAGAAGTGTGTAAGCAAGTGACAATTATGCATGCAATAGGTGTCTCAAGTGATAAGGACACATGTCTCAATGCTATGAAGTGAGAAAAAATCCTAAAATTCTTAAGTAAACTTAAGTTATTAGCGTGAATAGGTTAATCCTAGAAAGGTGATATCATATCTATATGGATAAAGACACTACTTACAATGGAAAAGAGGGACATGCTAAGATGAAATGAAAAAATAAAAAAGAAATCGTCAGATTCCACCATAGAAAATTACTCTTATTCTCATGATGAAACTTTACTTTCTCCATGCAATAGTATATCTAATAAACATTGATTAATTGATTAAATCTATGCTCCTATCATATGACTCCTCATAAGGAGTGGTTTTCCACATATATATAATATGATTGAGGGGGAGCATACCTTGGGGAAAGTAGTTCATATCTCATTGTTAAATAGGGAAAGACATAGTTGTGTTTTAGTTATGGAAGGGTAAAAATTATCCCTAGTGTTTTACATATTCCTAGATTAGCTAGAAGTTTAATTTTAGTTTCTAAGTTAAATGATACATGAATGCATGTATAATTTGATAATCATGATTGCAAATTGGTGAGAGATATTTTGGTGATAGCGAGAGGGACAAGGATGAGAGCTATATTTAGGCTAGATTCTACCACTATTTTTAACTCTACCAATGTAACTAAGAAAACTAAAAATGCATGTATGTTGTGGCACCGTAGATTGAGCCATATAAGTGAGACTAGTTTGAAATTCATCCTAAATAAGAATTATTGGATGATTTCTCTAATTCTAATGAGAATTTTGAGTTCTATGAATATTGTGTGTTTGGTAAACAAAATAAAATATATTTTCCTTAAGTCAGTAATAAAGATAAGATTAAATTAGAGGTTATTCATTTAGATACTTTAGGTCTTATAGACATTGAATTAATTGGAAAGTCTAGATATTTTGTGTCCTTTATTAATGATGTGTTTGATTAGGTGAAAAGCAAGTTTTGAAGGGACCTAAAACCCTTTACAACCAAAAACAGAGCTGAAAAAAGATCACCCTGCAACCAACCAAAAACCAGAACCCAAACAAGACACTTCAAGATTTACATTTAGAACTACTCTTGTGGGAGCAGAGAGTCATGTCAAAAGAAGGTTTAGAGAATTTTTCTTTCTTTCCCTTTACAGTAATCCAGCCTTCTTCCACTTGCATTGCCTTAGCATGCCAAGTCGGCATACTACTATCCTAAAGAAAATTTCCTGTAGCCACTATCTCAGAGATTTCATTAGTATTTATTCCTGCAAGCAATGTCTTATCAGAAAAGCTACAAGAAATACTAGCCGGAGTGCTATCCCCAATAATGGTAGCCTAAGACCCATTCTCATGCTCTTTTGGGGTTTCAACATGATAATCTTTCTCAATATCAACAACCCCTTCATTTGAGACATCCGGAGAGGATGCCCCAAGACCCTGTGATTCCAACGCAACCAGCTCAGAAAAGCTCCTATGTTGCTCAGGTTTCTTCTCAACCATATCATGTTGTTGAGAGGCACCTTTCCACCATGTAGCCATCATTGCTTTCTTCTCTAATCCACATTGTGCAGAAACATGACCTGTTTTAAAACATCTTCGATAGCGGAAGGGGACCCCTTCATAGTCCAAAGATTGGACCCAAGAACCCTTAGAAGATTTAAGTAAAATCTCAGCAGGCAACCCTTTTGAAACATCCATTTCCACCAATATATGGGCAAAGGTGGAGTGAAAAATATCAGAGGATTCAACATCCACCAACAAAAAATATCCAAGGGCTTCACCCACTTCTTCTAAAAGAGAATCAGCCCATAAATGGAGGGGGAGATTAGGCAGTAAAACCCATATCGAGATCTTATTGAAAGTTTCATAGGAAGGGTTGAAATCAGAATGCCAAGGCTTAATCATCAAAAAAAATCTGTCCTCCTAGCTAAAAAAATGATCACATAAAATTTTGTTTCTATCTTGAGCATTGTCAAACTTGGCAACAAAAAGCCCCTTAGCCATGGGGAAAATATGAACTTTACCAATAATTAGAGGCTCACATTTTTTTGATATCCATGAGTGCAGCTGAGGGAGGCTAGGCCAAAAACCCCTAAACCTACAAATCACCCCCTGTAATGAAAGCTCAGAAGCATTATTATCAATTTCATCTGTCGTCTCTACTTTCAGATCGACAAAGATGGCGTTTGCAATAGGGATGAAACCCCTATTCGATAGTCTTCTCAAAGTTGTCGTCGTCGCCCAAGCAACATGACCAAAACGCGTTGACTCCTTTGTTGTAGCTCTATCGCCACCATGGACAACAACGCCCTTGTCACCGCCATGGCCATCCCCACTGTCAACAGCACGGGCCGCCATAGAAGAGGATCCTCCGCCAACACAGGCCGCCGACTTCACCATAGGTTGTTGTTTGTTTATGAGACATAGAAGAGGATCCTTTATTAATGATGTTTCAATATTCATTTGGAATTATTTTATGATCTACATAAATCTAAATTTTTCATTAAGTTTAAATAATTTAAGGGCTTAGTTGAAAATTAATCATGATAAAGGTTTTGAGATTTAACAATAAATGGGAATGTTGTTCTTAAATGAATTTGAGGAGTTTTGTAAGCATGTAGAAATTATTAGATAAAAGGACTAGTTTGTACACTCCTCAATGAAATAGGGTGGCAAGAAGGATGAACTAAACAATTATAGAAAGAGCCAAAAGTATGTTAAGTGGTTCATATTTGGATGCATGATTTTGGGAAAAATAGTCTATCTATGAGTATTTCTCATTACTTGTTAAATAAATTTCCTTTGTAAGGCTCTTGATTTGACTCCTTATGAAGTGAAAATAGTTAAGAAACATTATGTTTCATATTTAAGGGATTTTTGTTGTGAGACTTATTTTCATGTGCCTAAATAAAAGTAATCTACATTGGATCCAAAAGATAAAATGTGTATTTTTATTGGATATGGTAAAAATATTAAAAGTTATAAACTTTGGAATTCACTAACCAAGAAAATTATCTATTCTAGAGATGTGATTTTTAGGGAACTTAAAGCTATTTCTTACCCTAAACAACCAAAAGATAAAGAAAATGAATGGAGAGTGAACTTTGAGACTAAGACGAAATATGCACCTCAATAAGAACAAAGATATGGACTTGGGAATGAGAAGGAAGAAGAAGAAGAGGGTACAAGATAAAGATTCTCAAAAAACTAAAGAGGTTAGGGAAGATAACCAAGAATTTGAGAAAATCCAAGAACAAGAAGAACCAATACTCCTATTCTCAAGAGATCCACAAGACAATAGAATCCAATTGGAAAGTATAACAAACCAAATTTATATTGTATAATTTTCTTTATTGAGTAACAATGATGAACCTAAATCTTATAGGGAACCTATTATTATAGATGGTAGTGTGTATTGGATACAATCCATGCAAGAGGAGATGATAGCTTTAGGCTCTTGTTACACCTAGGAACTTGCACATTTTCCCAAAGGAAGGGCATTGGTTGTAAATGGATCTTTAAGAAGAAATTTGGAGTAGATGATTCATTAGAGAAGTACAAGCTAGACTAATAGCTAAGAACTACTCCTAGAGAGAGGGAGTTGATTTTGGTGAAATATTCTCTCCTATTGTTAAATTATTCTCGATTAGATTTTTATTATCCATAGTTGCAACTAATGATCTTGAAATTGAGCAAATGGATGTTAGAATTGCATGTTTTCATGGAGACTTGGAAGAGGAATTTTATATACAACCTAAAGGTTTTGAGGTGGAAAGAAAACAACACCATTTTTTGTATGTTAAAATAGTCTCTTTTTGGTTTAAAGTAATCACCTTGGATGTGGTATCAAAAGTTTGATCCATTTGTTTTGAATTTGGGTTTTGTAAGAAGCAAGGAAGATCACTATATTTACAGTAGATGTATTGATAATCATATTTTATTTTTTATCTTGTATACATGTGGATGATGTATTATTTTTTAATAACACAAAGGATATGATAAGTCAATTGAAAGCTCAAATTTTGGGTCCATTTGAGATAAAAGATCTAGGGTTGGAAAGGTATATATTGGGAACATGGAAATCAAAAGAGATTGGATAAATAGAAAACTTTAGTTATCACAGAGTAAGTATGTTAATACTATTTTAAAGAGATTTCATATGTAGGATTGTAAACCAATTAGAATTCCTTTACCAATCAGCACTAAGGTTTTATTAGATATGTGTCCTAAGAGTGAAGATGATTTTGAGGATATGTCTAATGTGCCCTATGCTAGTGTTGTAAGAAGTTTAATGTATGCAATGGTTTGCACTAGGCCAAATATTGCCCAAATAGTGGGAGTTTTGAGCAGGTTCATGTCTAACCCTGGTAGAAAACATTAAAATTGTGTGAAATGTGTATTCAAATATTTCATGGTACTTATTATTATTGGTTGGTTTATATTGGTACTAACAATGTGGTTAAGAAATTGCAAATACTTTTTTTTATATAGATTGAGCATGTGACTTAGATAATTGCAGGTCTACTAGTGGGTATGTGTTTACTTTCTTTGAAGGAGTAAGGAGTAGTGAGTTGGATGAGCAAGAGGTAGTCTATTCTTGTTTTCTCCACCACCGAAGTAGAGTATATGGTTTCTACCCATGTTTGGTTACAAAGATTGTATGTAATTATTTGTTATGATTGTAGGACTATTCAAATTGTGATTGTGTTCACTATTTATCCATATTTCTTTGAGTTGCTGATTTATTTTCTTACAATCTTCATTCTGTTATGCATTAGACAAAATGTAATTTACAATTGAAATTAAAATTCCATTTTATAATTGCCCACCTTCATTTCTAACATGGAGGACATGTAAAATGTTCCATATGTAAGTGCAATAGGAAACCTTATTTATCCAATGGTCTTTATGAGGCTAGGCATTGTCCAAATGGTGGGAATTATAAGTAAGTCCAAACCAATGCTTAACAAAGAACACTAGAATCAAGTGAAAAGAGTTTTAGGTACTTGAAAGAAACTCTAGATTACTACTTGTGTTATCATGCTTCTAATGATGTTAGCAAAATGTCGAACATATAGGGGTTTCTTGACTCTAATTGGGGTGGAGATTTAGATAACTAGAGATCAACTATCGATTATATGATCATATTTTTTAACGAGTAATCAACTGAATGAGTAGCATTTCTAACATTCTTCAGTTTAACCACATCATATTTCTTATTGAGATAGTCATACCAAAATCTAAACTATGACAAACTTCAATATCTTTGTTCCCATTACCATATTCCCTTCCTTACATCATATAATTAGTATAAATATGTATTAGTATTTTGATAGTTTAATAATTTTTGGTTTCTATAATTTATAGTTTAGATAGTTTTTAAGCAGACCTACGAATCAGTAATCGTACAAGGGTGGAAGTTGTAGCAGCTCCTGTCCCCTGGGTATGGTCGTTAAGTTCTTGTCAAAGTTTTTGCAGCAAATTCCCAAACTTTTGGCAATCACTGAAGTTGCGCAACTTTAGACAATTCTTTTTTGAACATTCAGCGCACCGGGACATTCTTCGCATTCAACGGTCAACTGTGCTTAAAAGCCTTTGGAACGAATCTCCAACAGACACCTGTCAATCAGTAAAAGCTATTCAAGTTTTAATGTTCTAAATGGATGCCAGGTGGCCATAAAGTACATTGGCATGCCGTTATATTTTGAAAAAATAATTGGTCAACTTCATGGAATGGGGAATTTTGTTGATAAAGAATAAAATGTTTGGTTAGGAGCGAGTTTACTAGGTAAGGAGTGGTCACATTTCTCTAAAAAGTAAATGAAATTTTAGATTTTTATTTTATATATTTCTTAATGTTCAGAGGCATTTTATAATAGTAGCAAGAGGACAAGAGTAGTGACTGGACAAGAGTAGAGACTAAGTTGAAAGATGCACCTCAATAAAAACAATGATATGGACTTGGGAATGAGAAGGAAGAAGAAGAAGAGGGTACAAGATAAAGATTCTCATAAAATTATAAAGGTTAGGGAAGATAACCAAGAATTTGAGCAAATCCAATAACAAGAAGAACTCATACTCCTATTTTCAAGAGATCCACAAGATAATAGAATCCAATTGGCTAGTATAGCTCACCAAATTTATATTGTATATTTTACTTATTGAGTATTGATGATGAACCTATATCTTATAGGGAACCTATTATTATAGATGATAGCGTGTATTAGATACAAGCCAAGCAAGAGGATATGATAGCTTTATACTCTTCTTACACCTAGGAACTTGCACATTTTCCCAAAGGAAGGAAGGACATTGGTCGTAAATGGATCTTTAAGAAGAAATTTGGAGCAGATGATTCATTAGAGAAGTACAAGGGTAGACTAATAGCTAAGAGCTACTCCTACAGAGATGGAGTTGATTTTGGTGAAATATTCTCTCCTATTGTTAAATTATTCTCGATTAAATTTCGATTATCCATAGTTGCTACTAATGATCTTGAAATTGAGCAAATGGATGTTAGAATTGCATGTTTTCATGGAAACTTTGAAGAGGAATTTTATATACAAAAACCTAAAGGTTTTGAGGTAGAAGGAAAGCAACCCTTTTGTTTGTAGGTTAAAATAGTCTCTTTTTGGTTTAAAGCAATCACCTTGGATGTGGTATCAAAAGTTTGATCTATTTATTTTGAATTTGGGTTTTGTAAGAAGCAAAGAAGATCACTATATTTACATTAGATGCATTGATAATCATATTTTAATTTTTGCCTTGTATGTGGATGATATGTTACTTTTCAATAACACCAATGCTATGATAAGTGAATTGAAAGCTCAAATTTTGGGTGCATTTGAGATAAAAAGATCTAGGAGTAGAAAGGAACATATTGGGAATGAAAATCAAAAGAGATCAAACAAATAGAAAACTTTAATTATCACAGAGTAAGTATGTTAATACTATTTTGAATGGATTTCATATGTAGGATTCTAAACTAGTTAGAATTCCTTTACCAATTGACACAAATTTAATTAGATATATGTCCTAAGAGTGAAGATAATTTTGAGGATATGTCTAATGTGCCCTATGTTAGTGTTGTAAGAAGTTTAATGTATGCAATGGTTAGCACTAGGCCAAATATTACCCAAGCAGTGGGAGTTTTGAGCAATTTCATTTCTAACCCTAGTAGAAAACATTCAAATTATGTGAAATGGGTATTAAGATATTTGTTTGGTACTAAGGATTATAATTTGGCTTATATTGGTACTAACAATGTGGTTAAGACATTGGAAATAGAAGGCTTTCTTATGTAGATTGGGCATGTGACTTAGATAATCAAAGTTCCACTAGTGGGTATGTGTTTACTAGTGAGCTAGATGAGTAAGAGGTAGTTTATGACCATCAAAGAAAAGTATATGGTTCTACCCATGCCTCTAAGGAGGTGCACTAGTGGGTATGTGTGTACTAGTGAGTTAGATGAGCAAGAGGTAGTCTATGACCATCAAATCAAAGTATATGTTTCTACCCATGTCTCTAAGGAGGTGGTTTGATTACAAAGATTGTGTGTAATTATTAGTTATGATTGCAAGACTATTTAGATTGTGTTCACTATTTATCCATATTTCTTTGAGTTGCTGATTTATTTTATTACAATCTTCATTCGGTTATGCATTGGACAAAATGTAATTTACAATTGAAATTAAATTTCCATTTTATAATTGCTCACCTTCATTTCTAACATGGAGGACATGTAAAATGTTCCATATGTAAGTGCAATAGGAAACCTTATTTATCCAATGGTCTTTATGAGGCTAGGCATTGTCCAAATGGTGGGAATTATAAGTAAGTCCAAACCAATGCTTAACAAAGAACACTAGAATCAAGTGAAAAGAGTTTTAGGTACTTGAAAGAAACTCTAGATTACTACCTGTGTTATCATGCTTCTAATGATGTTAGCAAAATGTCAAACATACAAGGGTTTCTTGACTCTTATTGGAATGTAGATCTAGATAACTAGAGATCAACTACCGACTATGTGATCATATTCTTGAACGAGTAGTCAACTGAATGAGTAGCATTTCTAACATTCTTTCACTTTAACTACATCATATTTCTTATTGAGATAAGCATTCCAAAATCTAAACTATGACAAACTTCGATATATTTGTTACCATTACCATATTCCCTCCCTTACATCATATAATTAGTATATAAATATGTATTGGTATTGTGATAGTTTAATAATTTTTGGCTTCTATAATTTTTAGTTTAGATAGTTTTTAAGCAGACCTACGAATCAGTAATCGTACAAGGGTGGAAGTTGTATCAGCTCCTGTCCCCTGGGTATGGTCGTTAAGTTGTCAAAGTTTTTGCAGCAAATTCCCAAACTCTTGGGAATCACTGAAGTTGCGCAACTTTAGACAATTATTTTTTGAACATTCAGAGCACCGGGACATTCTTCGCATTCAACGGTCAACTGTGCTTAAAAGCCTTTGGAACGAATCTCCAACAGACACCTGTCAATCAGTAAAAGCTATTCAAGTTTTAATGTTCTAAATGGGTGCCAGGTGGCCATATGGCATGCCGTTATATTTTGAAAAATTAATTGGTCAACTTCATGGACTGGGGAATTTTGTTGATAAAGAATAAAATGTTTGGATAGGAGCGAGTTTACTAGGTAAGGAGTGGTCACATTTATGTTAAAAGTAAATGAGG
Source organism: Sequoia sempervirens (assembly GCA_007258455.2). NCBI lineage: Eukaryota > Viridiplantae > Streptophyta > Pinopsida > Cupressales > Cupressaceae > Sequoia > Sequoia sempervirens. The sequence continues at coordinate 553,333,847 of VDFB02000015.1, forward strand.
GCAGTCCATATTTGAAAGAAATTTTATATTTTATATTTATTATTAATGTTCAGAGGTATTTTATAATGGTAGCAAGAGGACAAGAGTAATGACTCGACATGTTAACAAATATTCTTATCTTTCATCTTAAGTTTGACAGTCTTTTACAAGTCAATATATTAATATTTAATAATAAACATAGTATCTCTAAAATAAACAACACATAAAATTTATGTTTCCGAACATATAATAAATAAAATAGTTCCAAAGTAAAATAAAATAACTTGTAACTAAATAAAATAACTCCAAATTGATGTATGTTGACATTTTTTTAAATTGATGTATTTAAGATTCTATGCTAGTTATTATATATTGATTAGTGTTGAAATATAATAAAATAAATTATTATAAAGGTTGAGAAAAAATAAAGATTAACATAAAATAAGTATTAATATATATAATATTTTTACAAAGATGATAAAGATTACATATATAATTTAATAATAGTCTCGTGTTTTATGAAAAATATATTTCATTAAGTTGAATATCTAAAAAGGCCCATCTTATGGAGACTAGTGATGAAAACTCAAAAGGTCGTCACGTTTTTTGTACACTTATGATCACTATTTTAGACATGTTTTTCAGTAATTCTCATTCAAGTGAGTATATTTTATCTACTCTATCCATCAAGGATACAATAGTGGAATTCTCCTCTCTCATCTACCTTGGATAATTTTGTGTATACCAAAGTTGAGAAGACTACTTTTAGATCAAATATGATGCTTGTAGAGAGGACCTATGTTATTTTCTTCAAAGATGTTTTTGGATGCAGATTAAATCTCAATGTTGTTGTGTGGTAGAAATTTTAGATTAATTATGTGTGTTCTTGAGGTATATTTTTATTACTCGTCAATTGATTGTTGGTAATGTTGAAACACGACTACATGTTATGTTGTGATTTCTTAAAAGATTAACTTCTTGATAAACTCTATAAGTTAGAGATTGCAAATTCCTTGGTCTATCATGTTGGTGCACTCCAAAGATTGTAGTTGGCTTGTAGACACCTTATGATGGTGCTTAGACATTCTTGGTTGGTTAAATGGATAGTTGATGTACCTACTCCCCACACTATACTAGATTGGTGATCTTACACTAGAGTGATTTCGATGCACTTGATTATTGATTCTTGATGGTTGGTGAATAGTGTATATCTAGTTATTCCTCCTAATTTTCCACCTATTTGAGTTGGTTGCACCTATTTTTCTACTTGGTAAGTGTATGTGCCTACCTTGAGCAATATTGATGCAGTTGATGTTGTTTCTTTAAAGTATTGGTAGATGTTAGTATGAGGATATAACTTTTTCTAGTGATGATTTAAAAATGTGTGGATACAAGTTTAGAACTATGTCACACTTTATAAAGAAAATGACCAACACAAATACAATTTTTCAACATGCACTGCCTAAAAATGGTGTTTATATTTTAAAATTTATAATAATATAAACTAATGAAATATAGGAATATTAATGGAGTTCATGATTATAATTTTAAAAAAATATTTAAAAAATAGTTAGATATATTTATTTATAAATTTAATTTAAGAATTTTGATTGCTAAAATTTTCTGAAAAAAAAATGAGGTTGATGGAATGTTGAAAAATGAAGAACAAACAATTTTTTATTCAATTATTTCCCCACATAAATAACTTGAAATTATAATGTGTGGAAAAATAATATAATTTTTTATAAGTATTTATTTTTTAATAGTTTTTAAAAGTCAAACTTAATCAAAATATCATAGTTTTTATGGGATGTCTGAAGGGAACACAATCTTTTGAGAGGGGGGGTGAATCAATAGATCAAATCTATTTAAAAATCTTAACTCAACATGTATATCCAAACATGAACCGAAATAGCTAATAGCAATCACAAAAGCACACATTCACACAATGAACACCAGATATACATGGAAACCTAGAATGGGGAAAACCACAGTGGGAAGAGATGCTTGGAGCTACTGTCCAAATCAAGCATCTTAAAATAAAGAGTAAAATATAGTCATGAAGTAGGCACCAACCTACCAGAGACACCAATCCCCTCTTGTACTTGCAATCACCAACCTACTAGAGACAACAATCCCCTATATGTAAAGATCTAAGCACTAGCTCAACAAGTAGAACACCGGTCCTATCAAATTGCATAGATAAAGCTTGTGGAACTTCAATTTTGTTTACACAACTTACACCGAATTTGATCTTTCTTCAAATACTCCCATACAATCCTTATGATCTTCTGGTGATGGCACACAATGATTGAGATGCAACTCATGCATTGAATAACACTTGATCACACACTTATTCTCACATTTGATCACTTTGTTCTTACATTCACATACATACATACATATAATGTGAAGTGAGATCTAAATTATACACAAGACATTACATTAACCTCAATTCATGTCAGTTAGGCATTCACAATTAACAAGGATGACATAAGGTGGACCTAAATTCAAATTACATGAAACGTGTAGGTCGGTCCCAAATCAAATTTGTTGTCACCAAATCTTGACATGATGTCGTGTGCTTCCATAGGAACCTTAACCTAGACCTATTTTAACATCCCACGCTATCTCCAAATGTCACACATTACTAGTCGTTGTCACATAGCTTTGGAACATCAATTGGTTAAATTATAAGCATAGTGACCCTTTGTCACTTCAATATTTTTGCATGCTAAAAATAACTTCTAAAATTTTTGGAATATGATAGAACATGTATAAACATACTCTCATTTCAAACCACAGAGAAAAAATCGCATCTAAAAGGGAATGCAAAACATGACTATATTGCCAGAGAAATCCCCGCCCTAAGTAACTGACCTCCAATATTTCAAATTTGAATTTCAGATTATTTCTGTCAACATGAATGGATGCAAGCATTTGGATTCGTTATTCTCAAGATGTACTAATAATGATAATTCAAGTGCTATTAATTTCATTGTTCAGTTAGCATCACTCCTTAGACATCACTCCTTTGACATCAATGAACTCCTTTGACATTAATGATAACCTATGTTCAACAATATCCCCCTTTGTCATTGATGGAAAACAACAAAATTTTGACCACACAAAGAAAAATCTACTATGAAACCACATCACTTGAGTTCTTTTCTCCCCTTTCTCCCCTTAAATGATTTAGCATTTTGAGAGTCTAGTTCTACCCCTTTGACATCAATGGCAAAGGTTAACTATTTTCTGCACGATCTAGAAAATTATTTCCTAGATAGACTCCCCTTGAGTCCATACCGTACTACATCTGAAACACTCTGCAAGACCACCAAGCCTCCTTGTAGTAGGGAGTTGGCACTCCCCCTCACCCTGTGATACACTATACTGCTACTAAAATACTCTTCAAGACCACCAAACCTTCTTGCAGTAAGGAGTTATCGAGCCTCCTCAACCTATACTTTCTTCTTGATTCAAGAGGAGGGAGAAAAAACTCCCAACTTCTTCCAAAGATACTCAAAAGTCTCCTCAGGAAGTGGTTTTGTGAAAAAGTCTACTACTTGCTCCTTGGTTTCAAAATACTCCAATTTCACTTCTTTTTCGGCAACCTTCTCCCTCAAAAAAATGATACTTGATTGAAATATGGTATCCTTGAGTGCATTACTGGATTATCTAAAATGTTTATAGCACTGACCTATTATCACAAAGAATGGAAACAGGTTCATCAAACTCAATCTTCGTCTCCTTCAAATTATGCTTCATCCATAATACTTGAGTGCAACATGAAGTTGCTACAATGTACTCCACTTCTATTGTAGATAAAGAAATTGAATCTTGTTTTTTTCTTAACCAAGACACAAGAATGTCACCAAGAAAGAAGTCTCCACCACTTGTAATCTTCTGATCATCTATTCTTCCAGCCCAATTTACATTTTTGTATGTAGTTAGAGTGAAATTTTCACTCTTAGGATACCAAAAACCAAAATCCATTGTAGCCTTTAGATATTTGAATATCCTCTTTACTACTTTGACATGAGTTTCCTTAGGTGCTGCATAAAATATGGCTACCATTCCAACCATCTGCATTATATTTGGTCTAGATGTAGTCACATATAACAAACTACCAATCATGGATCTATACAAGGTTTGGTTTGTAGGAGCAGATTCATCATCTTTACTCAACATAAATCTTGTAACCATAGGTGTACTTATCAATTTATATTCTTCCATCTTGAACTTACTTAAAATTTACTTTAAGTACTTGTTCTGAGAAATGAATATGCTTTTGTCTGATTAGGAAATTTGTAAGCCAAGAAAGAAAGACAATTCACCTATCATTGACATTTGAAACTCACTTTGTATTACATTCCAGAATTCTATGCACATAGCATCACTGCTGCCATCAAAGATAATGTCATCAACATACACAACAACAATCAATAATTGATCATCTTCTATTTTTATGTACAAGTTACTATCTGCACTACCTCTTTTGAAATTGTACTGTTGCGTATACCCATCCAATATAGAATACAAAGCTCTAGGAGCATGTTTGAGTCCAAAAAGGGCTTTCTCCACTTTGCACACAAAATCTAGATCATCTAAGCATTGGAAGACCTATGGTTGCTCATTGTAGCCTTCTTCTTCTAACTAACCATTCAGAAATGTAGACTTCACATCCATCTAATATACCTTGAAATTATTGAATGCTGATATAGCCAAAAACATTTTGTTTTCCTCTAATCTTGCTACCGAAGAAATTGTCTCGAAATCAATTCCTTCAATTTTTACACACAAGTTTGGCCTTATTTTGGATCACTTTTCCATCTTCATTTAACCTATTTCTAAAAACCCATTTGGTACCAATAACATTCTTGCCTTTAGATCTTAGAACAAATTCCCAAGTTTCATTTTTCCTTATCTGTTTTATCTCTTCTTCCATAGAATCTATCCAGCCTTTTTATTTTCTTGCCTCTATATAAGAACTTGGTTCAATTTTTTATAGAAGAGAAAAATGTACCCACTCATTTGCTTTCTCAATTAACTTCTAAAAGTCTGAATCTTGTTGTCCTTGTCTCTAATAATCTAATCTTTAGAATGTTTTTTCTAAACATATCTTATCAGAGTCTTTGTAATAGTGATCTCAGAATCAACTTCTAGGTCTTCATCATTGTTGTGAATTGGTCCTTTATCATCTTCTACTTCTAGAATATCGATAGACTGTATAGTCTCATCAATACTTACATTGACACTTTCCATAATAATTTTCAACCTTTTGTTATAACATCTATTTTTCGTTGATTTTCATAGAATAACCAAGAAAAATACATTCATCAGATCTAGAGTCAAACTTTACCAAATGTTCTTCATCCCTTTTGATGTACATAACATTTGCTTCCAAATATATTGAGATGTCTAGCTGAAGCTAGTCTTCCTCTCCATAATTCATATGGTGTTTTATCAATCCTTGGTCTAATTTTAGGTCTGTTCAAAATACGCACTGTTGTTTGAACTACTTCTCTAAAGTACATATCTAATAAACTTGCTTAACTCAAAATTGTTCTAGTCATTTCTTGTACAATCTGGTTCTTCCTTTCTGCAACTCCATTTTGTTGTGGGGTCCTAGGAGTGGAAAATTTCCTCTAGATTTCACGCTCCTCATAGAATTCACCATACATGTCAGAAGTGAATTCTTCACCTCTATATGATCTCAAAACCTTGATTGTTCTTCTAGTTTCATTCTCAACCATTTCCTTGAATGCCTTAAAATTGACAAAATCTTTTGATTTTTCTTTTAAGAAAGTAATCCAAGTCATCCTATAATAATCATCAATAAGAATCATAAAATACCTATCACCTTGTAGACTCTTTGTCCTCATTGGTCTGCATAGATCCATATGGATCAAATCCAATGGTCTTGTTGTAGAATATTCCTTAGTAGGAAATCTAGTATTTGTTTATTTCCCTTCATGACATGGTTTGTAGTTGATAGAATGAGGCTTCTTGATATTTGGCATGTCTTTGACCAATCCTTTTGAGTTGATCCTCACAATATCATCAAATTTTATGTGTCCTAATCTTCTATGTCAAAGCCAACTTTCTTCTCTCTATATAGCAAAGCAGTTTTGTCCATTCATCTCATTGAGATGATATATATAATTGTTTGTCCCACTTCCTTCTGTAATTAGCTCATTGATACCATATAATTTCTTGATTTCATAAGGTATTTAGCACTGAATGAGAGCTTTTACCCTTTATCACACATTTGACTTACACTAAGAAGATTATGCTTCAAACCTTCAACATACAAAATTTCATGAGTTTTTTATCTTTCTGCCATCAAGACTCAAAATACCCTTACTAGTAATCTTAGCAATTGTGTTGTTACAAAGAGTTAAAAATCCTCCATCAAACTTCTTTAAATGCATGAATTTGATTTTGTCACTAGTCATGTGACTTGAAGATCTATTGTCAATGATCCATAGATTCTTCTCCTTTTGAGCATGTAGTGCAGTTTGAGCTACCATGGAGTTTTTTGATCTTTTCTCCTCTAGTTTCTTCTTCTTAACTTTATTTGATTCATTATTCTGGCATCTTGAACTCTTTATTTTTGTTTCCAGTAGAGGAGGAATCACAAAATTGCTTCTACAATTCCTAGCAATATGTCCAAAATTGTTGCATTTGTGGTGCAAATAATATTGAAATTGTACAAAGGTGAAAATGTATTACTACTAACAAAGTTATTTCTTCTTATCAAAGCCTTTTTACAATTCACAACCTTATGAACAAAATTATTGCAATTAAAATAGTAACCAAAAAATGAATGATTGAACCTGGTATTATATCCTTGTCCTCTTGAAGTTTATCTTTTAGATCTTCTATTTTTCCTCAGCACCTAGATGAAATCATCATTATATGCCTTGCTTTCATCACTTGTAGCAATTTTCTCAGACTTTGAACTCCTAGTTCCCAATCTCTTTTGGATTCTCATCAAGGTAGAATTCACAAGTTGCTCAATCACCTTGTTATTTTACATATTAGTAAGACCAAGTCCGGTTTTGATATGCAGTGATCTTTGACTTTCTATTATCTGATCCAAGATCTTAGTACTCTTTCCAAATTTCATCTTTAGTTGTTGATTTATTTTGTCAAGATCCTTCCTTAGTGACACAATTTTTTCTTCAAGTTTTTCACAATCCTTATCTCTTGACAACAATCTTTTAATCAAATCTTCTTCAATCCTCTTTGTTTCTTCAACTTTAATCTTCAAATCAATGGTCATCTTCTCTGCCTTCTCAAGATTCTGAGATAAATTGACTTTAGCCTTCCGCTTCCTTAGCAATTCTTTTCTTCAGTCTCTTAATCTCCTTGCCAACACAAAGCAATTCTTCCACAAGATCTACCTCATCATCATTATTTTTAGAATTCATTACTGCATCATCTTTAGTAGTGGCCATATCCATGAATACAACCTTTTCTCCTTCATCTTTGGAGATGTCTTGATCCTATTCATCAATTGAATAGTCTTCTTCATTAATGAAGAAATTATTTTGGTTCCTCTGAACTTTACTCTATTTCAAAGATGACTTCTTTCCATACTTTTTCTCAACATTGTTAGAGTCTTTGTAAGGATACTTAGCCATAAAATTTCCTACTTCACTACAATTAAAACATTTGAAAGTTAGATTACCTTTATACTTTATGGAACCTCTCTGTAACTTTAAATGACAAAGCTTGCTTCCTTTGGATCTGATCCAACATTAGAATCTAGATCAACTTACTTCTTAGATGCTTTAAAATACACTTATTTCCTTGTATAATTTTTACTATCAATCCTCATTTCATAGGCATTCAAGATATCATGCAACTCATCCATAGTTAGTGTATTCAAAATTTTAGCTTCTTCAACAGCAAAAACCTTTGGATCAAACCTTTTGGGAAGGGATCTAAGGAATTTTTCATAATCATAATGTCTTTCAATTCTTCACCAAGACCTCTGATAGAGTTGACAGCCTCAGCAACCCGAAAAAGGAATGTGGCAATGTTTTTTCTTCTTTCATTTTCAGACTTTCAAACTAAACTCAATGGGTTTGAAGCTTTTCTTCTTTAACCTTTTCATCACCTTCATATATATTGTGCAATATATCCCATACTTCCTTCACTATCCTACAATGCATGATCTTCACAAACTTAGAGTTAGATAAACCACATAAAATAGCATTCCTTGCCTTAGCATTATTTTCACAAGCCTTCTTTTTGACCTGATCTCTTGGCACACTTTTAGGAATCTCGTATCCATCTACAACTGATTGCCAAACCTCACCATCAAGTATGCTTCCATCCTCCCTTTCCAAAATGCATAATTGGATCCATACACCACCTCCTTGTATTCATACATATACTTTGTATTGCTATTTTAATTATTAAAGAACAATGGTTGAAATTACTATCCTTTATTAATCTAACTTCTTCCTCATTTAATCCTATGATTTCACATTCAATTTCAATAGTTATTTTTTGTTACAAAAAGATGAATATTGTCTACAACTTCTACCTTGGCTTCTAGATCTACTGAAAGATTATTTATGTTCACTAATTTAATGCTTAATCATGATTGTTAGTTATATAGTCATCTTTAAGAATGTTTAGAAGTTGATGAAATATTTACTACTTCTTTCTTTCATATTATTTTGTAAAAACCTTATCCATTGTAATAAATATTAAGAAATATTTTAAAAATAATTTTACATGTTGTTATGTACCTAGGGATATGATATTATTATATATTTAGGTGGATGGAGATGTCGACATGTGGTATACATCCCTTAGGTTAGTTATATTGAGTCATGTGAGTAACTTGTGTAAATAATTATATCAGGAGTTGAGTAGGCCTTCATTAGGATTACCCCTCCATTATATTATTAGGAGGTCTATATAAAGGAGGTGATTATCATTGTATTATAAGTGTGAAGTATGATATTGTATTTGGGATCTCTTAGAGATATAGCATGGAGTGGCTTCTTCCATAAGGAGTATTGTATGGTGTTACCCTTCCTCAAGGGTTTAACTCTATTTCGACATATATTGGATATTAGAGAATATTGTCCCACAAATATCCCTTATACATTGTGTGAGATATATCTTCTACAATATATTATTTTTATTATTATATGTGTAGACCTTTGTTAAAGAAAAAGGGATTTCCTAATTAATTAATTATTTTTAATTATTAGGTTCATTTTACTCTAATTACTTAAGATTACTTAGGCCATGTTCTTTTTATGTCTCATGTCATAGGATGAGGACACATTTCATGATCCTTTTATGTCCTCACCTGGGGTTTCTAAGTTCATTATATCCTTTTATAAGGATTCTTTGTTGTATAATCATTAGAAGATGCACATTAATCAATGATTCATACTTTTTTGGATCAATAGCTCTTGGCCTCCATAGCTTTGTTATTCTCTCTTTTTATGACAGGTGTTTGATTACAGGTGATCCTTGGGAGATGTGGAATTGATTTCCCAACTTCAACATGGTATCAGAGCTCCAAACCTGTAATCCCCTCTCCTCTTATTAAGAAATTTCATGCCTTGAGTTATCATTTGGTGCATCTTTGACCCAAAAAAACTTTCCATTGATTTTAGAGTTGTCAAGAAAGTCAGTTTTGCATTTTGTTTGGCCTAATTTGGATTTCAGACATCAAATCTGCAAGGGTTTGAAGTAGTTTTTTTCTAGACCCAAAGGGTCGCTGCAATTTTGGATTATTTTGGGCTGAAAAGAACCTCATGGTTGCATTCAGGAAGCCAATTCAATGAATTTTGATATATAATTCAACCTATTTTGATGTTGGGAGCTTCTAAGGTAAAAAAAATTGCTAAGGAGGTATTACGCCTCCCTAACATGTGGATTGAGGTAAAAAATTTCAAAAAAAATTAAATAAATTTTTTCCTTGCGTTTAAAAAAAAATCAATTAATTTTTTTATTATTAAAAACCCTTTTTTAAACAAGGGTCTCAAGGTTTTTTAATTGTTAAAAAGTTGTATTAGAAAATTTTTAATGGCAGGGTATGTAAAGGTACCTGTCTCCTATCATGGCAGGGGTGGTAGGCCCTCAGGCCCCATCCCCTGCATGGGGGTACCACCGCTGGTGACCCCTTGGGCCCCATGTAGGGTTGGCGCGAGTGGGCTCGGCCCCTGACCACCCATTCTATTTTATTTTAATATAACTTTTAATAATAGTTTTTTTTTATGGTTTTTAACTATATTTTTTTTGCAAATAATTTTTTTTTTTTGCAATAAAACAAAAAATCACTGTACCTAGAGAAATATTTAGCAAAGCTTCTAAATTTGGTGGGCCTCTATCTTTGGGGGTGTTTTTTGACAAATTTGGTGGAGTTCCTTTTTGCCCTACTTAGCCCCTCTTCGTTGGGCTTTTCATTTTTTGCACCTCATCTTCAAATGGTCATATCTCGGTCATACAATGGTCTTTTCCAGTGCAATCTTTTTTAAAATGGGCTAGAATTTTGTGCCCTTCGCAGTGGTGCAGGTGGTTTCTAGTTTTGGTTGTTTTTTTTTTTTTCCATAAATCAGTTTTCTTAGTGTTTTTGTTGTGTAGTTTTTATTTTGGAGACTTTGATAGGCCATATCTTCTGCATTCAGACTCCTTTTGGGTGCCATTTTTTTTGAAAGTACATGTTTTTTCATTTACTTCATCATGGTGCTATCATTTTCCTCATTTTATATTAGAGAATTATATTTTCAACATGTAGTCCTTTTTTTGGACATTGTGGGTTTCCATTATAAGCACTTTTTATTATGTAAACACGCTGAAATAAAGTGCCACAACATTCTGGTGTATAATTTTTGGGATCTTGCACATTATCTTGTGCCTTATTGTACTCACACTATGCTATAAAGTGCCATGGAGGTGTTGCAAGGTGTGACCCTTGGTCTCCTCTTTCTGTGGTAGGCATAGTCCAGCATGGCGCTTGGGTTTGTGACATGGTCTAACCGCCTCCTGTGGTTCTTAACTGAAGCTTGTATTGGGCATTAACAGGTTGATCTTTTGGTGCAATGGTAAGGCCGACAATTGGTATCAGAGTTGGTCATAGGTTCAAACCCCGCACTTGTGCTTGGGGGGGATTGTTGCAAGGTGTGACCCTTGGTCTCCTCTTCCTGTGGTAGGCATAGTCCAACGTGGTGCTTGGGTTTGTGACATGGTCTAATTGCCTCTTGTGGTTCTTAACTAAAGCTTGTATCAGGAATTGACAGGTCGATCTTTTGGTGCAACGACAAGGCCAACATGAGGGATTGATGTTTTTCCTTTTTTTTGTCATCACACCTTTGTCAAGTGAGTGTCCCTTCCATGACAAAAATCTCATGCATGTGTGCCTTTTAATTTTTGCACACCCTTTATATTTGTTGGTAATTTCATGTTTGCACATTCAAATGTTCTTGATTCTTCTTCATGCACTTCTTTCTGGCACACAATTTCAGTGGACTTATCATGGCTCTCCCTTGTCAACATTATGGGGGGGTTTTTATTATTGGTGCTAATGCTTCCTTGGGTTTGCGTTGGAGTGAGCTATGTATACAATATTTGTTCCTCTGTATTAGGCAGATGCAACAATTGCATTTCAGTGAGATGTAGGGGTAAGAGCAAGAAGATGAGTCCACGAAATGTGGAAGTTTTTGCCTTAGGAAAAAAAATGAAATCGGCTTACAAAAAACGGGATCTCGCTTTTTAATAAACGGGATCCCGTTTAGGTTCGGGATCCCAAGCCTAAAATCAAAAAATAGGATCTCGTTTAGGTTCAGAATCCCAAGCCTAAAATAAAAAAATTGAATCTCACTTTTCAAAACACAGGATCTTGTTTTGAAAATTTTCCATTTTTGGAAAGTTTCCAAAACAGGAACCCATTTTCAAAACTTTCCAAAATGGAAACTTCCATTTTTGGTAACTTTCAAAACGGGATCCCGTTTTCAAAAGTTTCCGTTTTGAAACTGTCCATTTTGGAAAAATTTGAAAAGGGAAAAATTTTCAAAATGGGATCCGTTTTTCCAAAATGGAAAATTTTCATTTTGGCAATTTTCAAAATGGGATCACGTTTCATAAAAGCATAAAAAAATATTTTTTTTTATGAAACGGGATCCCATTTTTAAAATATGAATTTTTGGTCGAGTTTGTGCTTTGTTTTTTGGTTTGAGAAAAGGTTTGGGGACCCGAACCTAGGCCTTGGACCTGGTTTGACCTGCAAGTTGAAGGTCCTAGCAATGTCATAAGAAAATAGTGACTTTGGGCATATGTCAGATGAAGACATTTTTTGCAAAAATTTTCGACGAAATTAAAACCCATTATAGATGAGACAGTGTAGATTCCAAATATGTAATTTTTTTACAATTGGATTATTTTTTTTATTTTTCATTTAATTTCTAATGAAACAGGTCCATAAACTTGAATTATCAGGGTTTTTTAGTATTTTAATAACTTTTTATTAACATTATTTTTTGACAAATGGATTGCACGAAAGTGTACTTCAGAAAATTGTTTTCAATTTAAAAAAAATTAAAAAAATGATAAGTTTAGGTCATCTTATGCGTGACGTACACGATGATTTTTCATAACACCAAATATGGCCAATAAAAAATTAACAAAAGAAGAAATAAAAAATTACAAAAAATATGGAAAGCGTGCTTCAGTGAGTTACCAATCTTTTCCCAAAAGGATTTTAAAAAATATGATTATTTAGGTCAAAATATGGATGATGTGCACGTGCATGGTATGGTAAAAAAAAGTGACTTTTAAACAGTGGTTTTTAGAAACGCCTATTGAAAAATTTGTATCATTTGGGTATTGAAATAAATTACATATTTGGAAACTAGACTTTGAGTACTACATTTTATGTTTACTGACTTTTTTCAAGATTCCATCTCTAAGTGCTTCAAATTTTAAGGTCAAATGTGTCAAATTCTGAAAATCAGGGAAAACACTTCCACTAAATGGCCAAAAAGTGGACTCAACTTCTTGCTAGCACTCAGAGCACTTACCATATGGACACTCTTGCATTCCTATTTCTGGAGGTGACCTTCCATTTTAATTAGATTAGTGTTCTTTAGACTTTTGGTGCATGTGTCATTTGTATCTTCGATTTTCAAGTGTTTTCCTTTGTTTTCTATCTGATTTGAGTAGTGTCGTTGGGGGCATTCATGTAAATTCTTGTCTTCTTGATCTCAATCATCATTTTTTTTAGTGGAGGTTCTTTTTTCAGCACTAAAGCAATCATTCTTTGACAATGTTTGCAGCTTCTTCATGATTTAGTGGTTTTCTTCATGTTCATCCTTTTTTCCTATCTTTTGGGACAACTCTTGTTTGGAGGCTTCTTTAGTCCTTCACTTGTATTTCTCTCTTTTGGAGAGGATTTTCTCCCACTGGGTTTTTCTCCTTTTCTTTGGTTTTGAGAGATCTTTTATTTGTACATGGGTACCTCACTAGGCCTTGTTTGTCGAGACCCATCATGTATTCATCTTTTGAGGTTTGTGCTTCTCCCTAAGTTTCACTTAAGGGGGGTGTTAGAGTAAAAGGTATTTCCTAATTAATTAATTATCTAATTATTAGGTTCCTTTTCCTCTAATTACTTAAGCTTACTTAGGTCATGTTCCTTTTTTATCTCATGTCATAGGATGAGGACACATGCCATGATCTTGTTTTATCCTCACCTAGGGCTTCTAGGTTCATTATCCTTTTATAAGGATTCTCTATTGTATAATCATTAGAAGATGCACATTAATCAATGATTCATGCTTTCTTGGCTCCATAGCTTTTTTATTCTCTCTTTTTGTGACAAGTGTTTGATTCCAGGTGATCCTTGGGAGTTGTGGAGTTGATTTTTCTCAAATTCAACAATCTTATCAAGTGGTATCAGAGCATTGATTTGGGTAAAAGTGGATCAAAGCCCTAGTTTTTGAAGATTTTCCTATAATTTTCCAATGACTACAAATTTTTTAGCACTCTTTTTTACTAAAGTTGAAGGATTTAATATAAGGAAGCTACAGTCCAAAACGCTGGTTTTTATCATCTATATTGTGTGATTTACTGCAATTTTATTATTTTTCATAAATTCACCTTCTAGGCCGCAAATCAAGGCATTTTTCTCAAAAAAATTGCATTTCTAGAAATGGAATTGAAATTCATCAGGGTTCTATTAATTTAATTTTTGAATGTGAGGCCGACTTTATCATGTATTAGTCATATCAAAGTTGAGTCAATTGAATTTGATATAATGGTTATCTATTGAAAGTAGTTTTTCTTAATCACTAGCTTCAATGGAGTTTATTACTTTTCATGGAAGTGGAGATACATTAGAATGGTGGTACAAATATAAAACATCTCATGGAAAATATTTTGTATGGAAAACATACTTTTATTGTTGTTTAAGAGGTGAAGCTAGACAATGGTATGAACCATTGTATGATGATATTTCTTCCTTGGATGAACTAGAAAATGCTTTCTTAGATAGATGGGCTCCAAAAGAAGAAGAGGAAGAAGAGGAAGAAGATGAAAAAGAAAATAAAAAAGAAGAGGAGGAATACAATAAAGAAGAAGATGATGATGATGATGAAGATGAAGAAAATAGAGAAGAAGGAAGAAGAGGAAGAAGATAAAGAAGAGGAAGAAAATGAAGAAGGGGAGGAATAAAATAAAGAAGAAAAATGAAGAAGGCTTGAGGAAGAAAATGAAAAAGATGAGGGGGAAGAAGAAAAATAAGATGGATATAACTTAAAAGAACAAGGAGATGATACACTATACATGCACTTTAGCTCCAAGGAAGGAAGTTTCAATCCTTCAATTTCATGGGGGCATTCGAAAGGAAAAGGTTATTGTCTCTATAAACCTTAGCAACAAGTATAACTTCATCAATATGGAAGTAGCCAAGAAGTTGCATGTACAAGAAAAGAACATCAAGGAAAGTCACATATTAGGTATGAACATTAAAAATATTGAAAATTTAAAGCTCTCTATGTATAAGTATGTTTTGCATTCAAATGTTCATGTTTTGGATATGGATGGGTTGGATATCGTTCTTGGTTATCCTTGGTTAGAATCTTTGGGAACAATAAATATCAATGTGCAAAAGAAGTTCATGAAGCTTTGGTATAGAAGGAAAAAAAATACATTACAAGATATTACACATAAAGAAGTCCAAAGGAAAGTCAAGGAAGAGAAAATTCAAGAATCTCATGAAGAATGTAACAATGAATTAGATGAAAAGAAAGAGGATCAATATGTTGATAAAAATGAAGAGACAAATAATTCTACTAAGGAATCACAAAAGAACATGGTAGGAAATGGTGAAGAATCAAAGAAGGTCTCAATGATAAAAAAAAGGGCGTAATATATAGGCATCCACATCATTGTGAGAGGAAAGAATCATGGATACATGATAGTATATGGAGTTGACAAGGAAATTACTATGGACCTACATGGAATCAAAGAAAAAATTATACCAATCAGTGGTATCATAGAAGTAATGGCTACTCAGGGAATCAAATGAGGAATTACTATGATAAGGAATGGAATCAATGGGGTACAAAATAATATGGATCAAGGA
This sequence comes from Sequoia sempervirens, assembly GCA_007258455.2. NCBI lineage: Eukaryota > Viridiplantae > Streptophyta > Pinopsida > Cupressales > Cupressaceae > Sequoia > Sequoia sempervirens. The sequence continues at coordinate 553,349,442 of VDFB02000015.1, forward strand.
TGGGATCTAATAAATATCAAGAAAAAGGAACAAGTATCAACTATGGATGGTTAGATGATTGGTCATGGCATTGAATATTTGTAATAACTTGCGACAGTCATACTATTTAGCTTCTTCTCATGTTTTTAGGATGAAACATATCAAGGAGGGATGGCATGTTATGTACCTAGGGATATGATAGTATAATATATTTAGGTGGATGGAGATACCAAAATGTGGCACACATCCCTTAAGTTAGTTATATTGATTCATGTGACTAACTTGTGTAATTAATTATATCAGGAGTCAAGTAGGCCTTCATTAGGATTACCCCTCCATTGCATTATTAGGAGGAGATCTATATAAATGAGGTGATTATCATTGTATTATAGGTGTGAAGTATGATATATTATATTTGGGAACTCTTGGAGATATAGCATCAAGTGGCTTCTTCCATAAGGAGTGTTGTATGGTGTTACCCTACCTTGCAAGGGTTTACTTTATTTCGACATATATTGGATATTAGGGAATATTGTCTCACAAACATCCTTTGTGTTGTGTGAGATATATCTTCTTCAATATATTATATTTCTATTATTATATGTGTGGCTCTTATCACATGCCTATAACTCACATTTGATGGTTTAATATTCATTCCCAAAAGTAACATCATGAATTGAAATTTTATAAATAGGATGGTTTGTTCAACATTTTTGCATGAAAATTATTGATTACAACAATCGTATTATAAAATTGCACCCATTACTCTTAATGATATATTCTAACAAAACATAAATTTTATAGAAAAAGATAATGATGGTCATGACTCAAATGCTATATTAAGTTAACTTTTTATTTAACAATTATTTTTAGAATGAATATACAACTAAATATTTGTTAAAATTATTGAATATTATCTTTAGTAATTTGATTAACTTATTTTTCAAACTAAGGTAAAATAACATCATGTTTAACCCCTTTATTTCACTTGATCACTAATTTATAAACCCATTTAATAAATACAATTCCACTAGGTCACATATATGAGGAGCTAGTAATATAGATTTTGTGAAAACTTTTAATCCATACACTTTTAAATTAAATTCTTGATCCTAAGGTAAAATTTTTTAGATAGACATTCACAATTCATTAGGAATCATATAAAAAAAACATTACAATTGATTTTGGAAAAAATGGTTTGAATTAGAATTGTAATATTTCATTCTTAATTAACATTTTTAAAGTGTTAAAAGATCAATTTTAAAAAAATGAATATTACATTTTAAAATAAAAATAAAAACATTTTACATTAACATTCATATGCATTATATATAGGTGGAGTTGACATATTAAACTAATTTTTATAATAAGAATGAATTTAGAAATTTAAGAACTTCAAAAGATGTCTTAATCTCTAACCTCCTTATCTCTAAAAGTGATCTAAGAAATAATGAGCAAAAATCCAACATGATGGTGCAAAATTCTTATTTTGTAATGAATTAAATTAAATTTGTAATCTTTTAATTTACATATGTTATAAATTTAGTAAAGAAAACCAAAATAAAAGATAAGAAATCCTTAATCAATTAAAAACAAGTAAAAACGATCAACTTATTTACTATAAAATATAAGTAATTTCAATAGACAAATTTTTGAAAATAAAAAGTAATAGCTCGATATAAATAATGATGACTATAATAATATATAAGAACTCCAAATTATAAATTCTTAAAACATTTCAACCAATAAATTGTTATAATGTTAACAATACTATAAAATAGCTGACAATATCAATTATCTTATTAATTTATATAAGATCCGAGTAAGAATTAAAATAACAATGATAATCCCATAATTACCCATTCAAATCCTTCCTTTCTAGCCACATAACATCAAGCTAAATGAAATAAAAGGAATCAAATATTATTTAGAAACCACACTATAACCAAGCCAATCTTTTCCTTAGTCACATCACATTTAGATTTGTGAATGATTCACACAATGAGACAATGAATAGAAGGGCCTATGTATCTATACATTTAAATTTAGCACTTACTAGTGGTAAGGATTACAAAAGTTGGTGCTCCATTGGGGTTCTTTAGAGGAGGAAAATATATATAAGTTGGGGTGGCATCTAAAGAGCAATTTCTACTATTTTTTTATATTCGATTAAAATAAGATGAATTATTTATCATATAAAACAATAAAATTTATAAAATATAGAAAACTATTACTATAAAGTGTACATATCAACATAATATTTTTAAGGGGATTTCTCTAAAATATATTTAAAAAATTGAATACATCATTTTTTAATTATTATTAAAATATTTAAGCAAAAATATTATTCAATAAAATAATTTTGAGATTGTAGAAATTTACATAAATTAAATAAAAAACTTTAAAATGTCATGGAACCTTCACCTATTTAGTGGGTAATCAACTATATTCTTGTACAATAATTAAGCACTTTATGACAAGTAAAATTAATTAAAATCTAATAATTATGTAATATGTTATCTCTATTTCAAAGCATATATATGGTTGAATTATGCAAATAGATTTTTTAATAATGGTCCATATTATTTAATAGTTATTCTAAAAGGTGTTGGATATAAAATGATCCAACTTATTTCTAATGATGATCCATATTATTTAATAGTTATTCTAAAAGGTATTGGATATAAAATGATCCGACTTATTTCTAATGATGATCCATATTATTTAATAGTTATACAAATAGACTTTTTTTAATAATGGTCCATATTATTTAATAGTCATTTTAAAAGTCATTGGATAAAAAACAAACTTACTTATTTTTAATGATGGTCCACACTTTTTAAATCGTTATTCTTGGAAGAATGTACTGGATAAAGAGCAAATGAGATTGATTGGCACTAGTGACCTAATATGTATATCATTGATCACAATAGTGACTCTCCAATAACTTCATATCGTAATCGAAAACCTAATTTTTCTGATTCTCTTACAAAAAAATGACCTAATATATATATCATTGGTCACACTAACACTAACACTAACTCTAATTAGAATTAATTCTAATTAAAACCATAATTTATTTGATTCCCTTATTAAAAACTACATAATAAAAACTACAATATAGGTTGGAAGAAAAGAAGCAAAAATAGTACATACAAATAGTACGAAACAAAAGTACAGAAGTGTTTTAAGGATAACTGTGTAAAAATATATTCCTTGTTGCCCAGATTCAAACTCGGCCTGCACAGATAAATTTTGGGGAAGGGAGGGGAATATTTAACGTTAAGAAAGACAAAGATAAAGAGCACTGAAAAAGGAAGATGACGAATGAAGGAATATAAATTTGATTTCAAATTTCAGCTAGGTATTTGATGTTATCCAATGCGAAGAGAAAAAGATATCGGATGCGAAGATAACCAATGGATATTCAGGTTTTGATTTACCGACGCCAGGCAGTAGCACAGTCGACAAACGGGCGGCCCCAGTGACTGAGGTGCCACGTCTACAATGAATCCCAAGACATGTCTCTATCCACAGGTGGACTCGATTGATTCCACATTACAGGTGTCCAGAGTTATCTGCAATATCGATTCCCGATGACAGCAATGGGCAAAGGAATATCTCTGCGCTGAGCGTAGCAGCCATTAGCGCTTGTGTAACCTAGGTGAGCTTTAGGAAACAATCTGTGGGATAGTAATATTCTTTTTTGTGGTTTTTGGTAAAATGTCACTTCGTTAAATTTGTTTGGGGTAAGTCTAGTTTGAAGTGTTAAAAGGATTATACATTGTATTTATATCAATTTTTTTGATTGAGATATTATTGGATGTCAAGGATCAAAAGTGGGTATGGATTTTATCATTTTTGATAGGATGTCAAGGGTTAAAGTCAGGTATGTGTACCATTATTTTTGACTGGATGTGAAGGATTAAAGGCGGGTATGTGCTCTACCATCTTTGATTAGATGTCATGGATTAAAGGCAAGCATGCGTTCCACTATCTTTGACTGGATGTCAAAGATTAAAGGTGGGCATGTGTTTCACCATTTTTGATTAGATGTCAAGGGTTAAAAGTGGGTATGTGTTCCACCATCTTTGACTAATGTCAAGGATTGAGGGGAGTAAATGATATCTACTACATGTCAAGGATCAAGAGGTATGTCATGTAGGTTTGCAATTTCAAACTAGGCATGCATATCAAATGAAAATTCATTGACAATGGTGAATCTTCATTATGTGATTTTATTTTGTTTTTCATTGTCATCCACAAAGTTCAAAGAAAAAATTTACCCACCTTTAACCACGTTTTAAGTGGTAGGCCCTATGATAGATCCATGTCTACTAATATGCATGCATAAGTAGAGTGAGAGTGACTCTTTGTTTCATTAGAAATATAAACAAGCTTACCTAGAGTAAAGCCTATGCTTTCCAAAGAAGAAACCTAAAAATGTAGAGGTTCAATATTCTTGTTCAAATTGCTAACATCCAAAAAAATTCTATCATTAGATTAAAGTGTAATGACCAAAGATTTGACATATACAAAATCATTCCCCCAATACTATACTCTATGAAGGAAAACATCTATCCTCCTTATTTCACAATAAATAATAAGAAAACCCTATAGACACGAATATATAACAATAGATTCTATAAGAGATGGATTCTAAAATTTTGGTATCCATTTGTGTAGATCCAACAAGCAAGATTGTAGATTATTAAATCTACAAATTAAATCAATTTCTTCATGATGCTTTGCTTCTTCTACCACCTCACTCCCCATTTCTAGTGATAAATTCCTTCCTACAACCTTAATTGGTTGTCGTATAGAATCCATTTTTCTAGAATACCACATTTACATTCTCCTTATCAACCATAGCTAGTTTAGAAACTAATTGTCTTCATTTGTTTGTACCCTTGACAAATTTTTAGAACTTACACCCTTCATTATTACCCAAAGAAACCTCATTACTTTTTAGTGTCACTTCTACTTCTTTTGTTAAGTGATCACCATCTAAATCCATTTGAAAACCATCTTTGAAAGCTCAAAGAGTCCCTCCAAGCATTGCTCCCTCCTTACAAGGAGTCACAAGTGTTTCCATACCTTCCTCTCTCCAATGTTGAGCATGCAAAAAAAGGTGGCCTCATTCTCCACTCTAGAGTTAATATAATTCATATGTGATTTTACTTTCTTATTCATAAATAGAAGTTAATATTTTATTATTGTTTATTAAATATATATTTTAAGTTGTCAAATAATTATTAGAAGGCTTATGCTAGATTTTAGTAATTTTAAAAGAAAATTACCAACATTTTACTATGTAGAGTTTTATTTTTAGTTTTGTTTTTATATTAAATATATGTAGACTTTTGTTTATCAAAAGATGGTCCAATAGATAATTTATATTCTTGAGAATCATAGCACAATTCAATATCTTAATATTCTTTCAAAATATGAAACAAACCCATTATAAATTACATTTATTTATTTATTTTTCTTAAAAAAATAAATAAAATATGTTTTAAGTAAAGGTATGAAATTTCTCTAGTCTATAATGTTAGACTGCAGATTTTTAAATTAGATTATATGAGCATTTTTCTTCATCAACATTTCGGATCACACTTTGAGATCCATCATTTGAATGAGTAAGCAAGAGATCATGAAATGTGCTTTGAAACATCAATAGAAAAAATGTTCACATAATCTAATCCAAAAATCTGCAAGCTAAAATATAATTTTCTTCCAATTTTATTAACCCATCTTAATTATTTAACACTTAAAATAAAGCTAAAAATTCTATTTGACATCAATTATCGACATGGACATGGGTTTCAATAGTAAACGAGAAATTCAAGCGCATTTACTTTAGTATGAGCTTTTTATAGTCCATGAAATATAATTATGTAAGCTTCTGGTTTAAACTATGTATGTTTTTTGTTCGACGTTCCTCTTCTTTGTGATGATGGATCATTAGATGCGATTCGAAACATAGAACAAAAAACATAAACAGTTTAAGCCAAAAACTTACACAATCATATTTACTTTGTCAAATTTATGGGAGTAAAGCTGCGACAAAACGTATTGTCCGTCCGTTGAACATACTGGAGACACCACATTTGACCGTAGATAATAATTAATTACATATGCTGTATCGAAAGACAAAGGCAAATACTACAAACCACAGGAATAGATACGGTCAATACCACGTCATTTACGCTTTTTCCGCTTTCCACTTTCTAGAATAGATACTACCGTTGTGCTTACATTCTTCCCATGCTATTTATTCTGCTGCTGGCTTGCCCCATTATCCTCAAATACCTGTGGGGCATACCAGATTAGGTAGGTTGTGGAAGAGAGCAAAGCATAGAAGAGAAGATGTCTCGTTCTGCACTTGACGCAGTGATGACAGCAAGAGTAATAGGAGACGTGGTGGACATGTTCGAACCAGCAGACATTAACTTCACTGTGAAGTACACCTCCAAGCAGGTCAAAAATGGCTGCGAGTTCAAGCCCTCAGCCGTCGATGTTAGACCTCGCGTCGACATTGGAAGAGATAGCCAGGATTTGCGAACCTTTTATACTCTTGTAAGCTTCACACTTAAATTTATACACTTCCCTGTTCATATTATTTTCACAAGTGTTTCGTTTTTTTTTTTTTTCATTCCAGAAGCTACTTCAAACATGTTTGTTTTTACTATTGTCTTTGTTCTACAAAATCAAGATCATGACCGACCCAGATGCTCCCAATCCAAGCGACCCAAGACTTCGTGAATATCTACACTGGTAAGGATTTTCTCTGTCAATTAGACGACGACTGTAAAATTTTGATTTAAACAAAACATCCTAAGTTTTGATTAGTTTAGTTGATTTACTCTGTCAATTTATTATGTAGTCATTGTTTGTAAAATTTTAGTTTAAACAATACATTTTAAGTTTTAACTTTCATTAAAGAAGTTAGTGCCAAACTTTCATTAAAGAAGCCAGTGCCATTTCAGATTAATCAATTGAACAAGTTAAAGCTTAGAATGAGTTAAACAATCAGCCTACTGACTGTTTACACAAAAACTATAATTTAACAACAATTTTTTATGTTATAATTGCAGGATGGTAGCAGACATTCCTGCTACAACCTCGGCTTCTATGGGTATAGAAAGAGATTCCTCTTAAACATCATGTGGTTATGGTTAATGAGAAATGTTTTTTTTTTTTTTTCCTTTAGGAGTTTTCTGATTGTGGCTCTGTGAGCATTGAGCAGGGATAGAGCTGATGAGCTACGAGCCACCGCGGCCGACGATAGGAATACACAGATTTGTATTCGTGCTGTTCAAGCAGGTGGGGAGGCAGACGGTCACTCCGCCCGGGTCGCGCAGTAACTTTAATACCCGAAGCTTTGCTCAGCGCAACTCCCTCGGCTCCCCTCTGGCCGTTGTTTACTTCAATGCACAGAAGGAAACAGCAGGGCGAAGGCGTTAATACATTGCTTGCTCAATCACATGGATGTGGATGTTCAATGCTATACTACTTTTGTTATAAGCTCTGTTCATTGAAGGAGCTCCTTTTAGCAAAATTTCTAGTTTTAGTTTGTAGTAGCATTTTTCTCTATTAATGTTTTGGATCACACTCCATGATCTATCATAATGTTCTGTTTTTACTCTTTTGTTATCTATGAACTTCAATGAATTCTCCGTCTCTATTTAAAGTAAAGATCTACATTTGTAATAAATATGTTCAGTAATGTTTCGATTTTTAGATGAATAATTAAACCAGGTCTTATTTTTTCGATGATTTTGATTGGTTCTTTTTATTTCATGACAATTTAATTAGAGAACAATTTTTAGTTTACTTCATTTATTATGCTATAATTCATTTATTATAATTACAAACATGTCTATATCCATATAATTAAGTTTTTTTTTCTTAAAACATTGAATAAATTCTTTTCTTTTTCAATTCTATTTAACCAATCACAAGAGTTCTAAAAAGACTATTCTTATCCGTTACATCATGCTAATTAAAGATAAATTTTTTCCCTTTTAAAAAAGGTAATTAGGGGAGAGGACCCAATACTTGAGCATGTTTCAATAATTGTGATAGTAGTTGTTTATATAATGTCCAATATTTTTATCAATATTGGACCAATAGTTGTGACTTTAAAGTTGTTAGTGTTGATGATGACTACCCATAATTAAACAAAATGTATTCCTTTGATCTAAAAAGCAACCAATCATGTGATTCCACATTAGCGCTCAATAAAACATGTTGTGAATGCACAAGTATTGGTCTCACTTTTTCTTTGGGCCTTTTTGAACACCTTGACAAAAAGCATGCTGATGTGGCATCATATTTGATGATGTGGCCCTAAAACCTTAGTTACAAGCAGGGGACTTGCCAAGTAAGCTACTGTAGAAATTGGGAGTGATTTGAAATTTCCATGTAGGATAATTAGAAGCGTGAAGTTAGGGTGCTCAACTATTGGGTTCTCTCCCCTATTTACTTATTTTGAGGATGGATGTAGTGATAAAAAGATTAGTACAACTCTCATTGAAAGCAGATGGTTCTATGTTCAAGTCTTAAGATTAGTTACTAAGCATTTTTCTTCATCAATTTTTTGGATCACACTCCATAATCTACCATAATGTTCTTTTTTAACTCTTTTGTTATCTATGAACTTCAATGAATTCTCCTCTCTATTTTTAAAGTAAAGATCTATGTTTGGAATGAATTTTTTTAGCAAGGTTTCAATTTTTGGAAATGTAATTAGACGTAAAGATCTACGTTTGTAATAAATTTGTTCAATAAGGTTTCAATCTTTAGAAGTCTAATTGGACTAGGTTTTACATTTTCCGTGATTTTGATTGGTTCTTTTTAATTCATGGCTGTTTAATTAGAGAATAGTTTTTAGTTTATATATGTTCATTTATGATGTTATAATTCATTTATTATAATTGCAAACATGTCTATATCTATATAATTCAGTTATTTTCATTTTTAATTTTATTTGACCAATCAAAAGAGTTTTAAAAAAGACTATTCTTATGGTCAGTTGTGCTAATTAAAGAACAAACTTTTCCCTTTTAAAAAAAGGTAATTATTTACTTATTTTTGAGATGGACGTAACATAAAAAGATTAGTACAACTCTCATTGAAAGAAGATGGTTCTATGTTCAAGTCTTATTTTACCACTTCTAAAATTACTATTAATCATTTGACACTTATTTAACACTTGCTGCTCAATATAATATTGTCCAAAAAATACTATTAACCATTTAACACTTGTTGTTCAATATAATGTTGCCCCAAAAATACTTATCATTCAATAGCGTCAACATGCCATCTTTCTAAAAAGAATGCCAAATCTTTAAATAAATAAAAAACTATACTAAATCCTTAAACAAAGAATCTTAAAAATACTTCAAATTCTATAACTTCAACATATCATTCTTATTATTTAGATAAAGTGTAAATTAATAGCAGATCTTCAAATAAAGAAAACAAAAAACTAAATTGTATCAGATCTACAAATAGAATATCTAAAGATAAGGACTATGTTGTACAAATCTTCAAATAAACCAGTGAAACACAATCTCAATAGAATTTGAGATAGGTTGTATAAAATTGTATCATATCTAAAAATAGAACATCTAAAGATAAGGACCACGTTGTACAAATCTTCAAATAAGCCAGTGAAACACAATTTCAATGGGACCTAAGGATAGATTGTATCAAGTCTTCATATAAATGGGTGGGGACAAAGTTGTACCAGGCCATCAAATAAACAACCAATTGGCCACAAATCTATTATAAAAGCATCCATCCACTAAATCTTTTTAACATTGTCCATACTTTTCCCACCACTAATTGCACCGGAATGAATTAGTATTGGAATCCGTAAGCAGAATTGACCGTTTATTAAAAAATATGGTGAAAGAGAAAGAAAAGCAGTGAAAACGAGGGCAGTTTTTCATATGACAATGTCAAGTGAAGCACGCCATGGTTGGATAACTACGAATGGTGTACCTGCCTGTATATGATCTGTCTTTATCTTCCAATTTTATGAAAAGGATATGAACACTTACAGATGTGCAAATATATTATACTGGTTGTTAAACAAATAGTTTCAATAATGATAGAATGATTTAGGGCGATTGTTCTTTATTAGTGCACTCTCTCTTTGCTGATGAATTAAAATCTAAATATTTAAAAAATAATATCATATAATTATGGTTGTATATTCTCCATCGAAATTTAAGAATAAAGGGGTCTTAAGTACACTTGTCCCCCACATCCCTCATAGTTGTAATATTCTCTCCACCAACTTTTAAGAATAAAGGGGTTCTAAGTACACTTGTCCCCCACATCCCTCATAGTTGCAAGAGCTTACTACTCTTGGTAAGTGCATCTTAGCCTTTCACATTCCAACAACTTCCATCATGACCTTCCATTCTCTCCTCAATCCTAGGGAATTTCTCTCATTTATCCTCTATTGTTGATCTTTCCATCACATCTCCACCACACATTACCTCTCCCAAAAATTATGAATTGAAGCATCATTCCATCCATTTCATCTATCAAAATAACTACCTTTTGTGTAAGAGCATTCACATTTCAAACTATATTTGGATAAAAGTGAATCTATAATAAAGTTCATTGGTAATGTTGTTTTGATTACTCAAGTGTTATTTCTTTGTGTTGAATTCTTTTGTGTACTCTATTTGAGGTTTTTCTTTGGTTTGATTAGGAACTTTCATTTGCATGCATTTCCAATTGTATTTTTAAATTAGAGCTTACACAAATATTTTCACTAATGATAGAATGACTTGGAGTGATAACTTTTAAATACAAGTTTATGAAAAACATTTTTTTTTTACCCACATCAACAAATAACAGTTTGTGATTGTCATTCTCGAAATGCAAGTCATTTGAATTTTTGAAATAAAAAATGAGATTACACATGATCTAGTCTAAGGGACAAAATCATATAGATATGATCTAGTCTACGGTAAGCAATGCTTCGAGATATGGATCAAAGGTATTCTAAGCAAAGTAATGAGGCATAAATAGTTTAAATTAGGTCTTAGGTCACTAAGTGTGCTAAAAGAGACCAAAAACATCTTACAACCATGCATTAATGTCATCCACACAAAGTGGAGTGAAAGAAGAGGAGATAAACTTCTAGGATATACATTTTTCTCCTCTACAAGTATTTTAATAAGATTAAATTCCTTTGTTTTAAAATTTTCTTGCCACCTTAGGTTATCTAGGTTGATCTTTTATATTTATTTATTTTTGTAATAACAAAAATGTATACCTTGCAACCTATTTTACTATTTTTTTTACTCATTTTAGGTGTCTAATTGATATGTAATTTTTACTTTGATTTATCCCTTGTTTATCCTTTACTAGTCATGGTTATTCATGACTACCTAAAATTTAATTCAGGCATCCCCCTTTGCATGTGTTTTAGACACTCATTTAGCCTTGTTTAGCCCATGATTCACTCCTTGATGATAAAAAGACACTATCTCTATTTCTCATATTATCTTGATCCCCTTATCCTCTCCTCAAAAGTTGACCCCCTACCTTTAAATTTTGATTGTACCGCCAAGGTACATGTCCTCATAATTGCCTACACCCTTTCACTAGCAAGGTTGTTTTCAGTGATTTTTTCCACCAAAATTATTAAAGGAAGTAAGGTGTACATGAAAATAGTTCTTAAACTAATCTTAGAGGAATGTATTATGCAAATTTTAGATATTTACACCTATAAAAAGGAGAAACATATATAAAACATAAATGAAATTATACCACAATATAGGTGTACATGGGGAAAACCCTTTCAAAATAAAAAAACCCAAACTTCAAAGAAAAAAAACTATATTATCATAAAAAAATTACAATAAAATCTAAAGGACATGTCCTTACAAGAGTATCACTAATATACAACTTTGGATTAATTCGAGTGGAATAAAAATGCCTATAGATCAACTATCAAAATCTCCATCTCAAGCACCTAATAAATAGGATAAGAAATACATGAAACCATCAAATGGTAGTTAGGAAACCATGAGTTAAACAACTAAATTTGGCACCCAAATCCCTAGTTAGAATCTACCCCTAAAACCCAAGATGAATCCATAAGTTAAATGCAATGTATCTAATTTGAACCTATCATAAAATCATTATAATCCACTCACCAATTAGGCATTCCATTTTGACTCCATTATCTCCATTCAAACATGCCTTATGATGTGTCATAACATGCATTAGAAGTTGTTTAGCAAGTGTAATCCCTCTTATAGCTCTTTTTTGTGTCTTAGATATTTTTTATATTTCAAATACAAGAGACTCAATTTCCAAAAGCCATAATTTTTTATTTGGGAGGGCACTGAGGCCCCTTTTCTAAATTGTGGAGCTCAAAAATATCTACACAACATGTATCCTTGAAAGTGATGTTTTTGATATTAGGGGATAAGCGGATTTTGAAGGGATCCAAAACCCTTTACAACAAGAAAAGCCAGGCTGCAGAAAGGACAGCCTGCAGCCAACAAAAAGCCAGCGCCCAAACAAAACTCATCAAGATTTACAATTAGCACTTTTCTTGTGGGAGCGAAGAGTCATGTCGAAAGAAGGTCGAGAAGATTTATCTTTTTTACCCTTGACTGTAATCCATCCTTCTTCCACCTGCGCAGCCAAACTATGCCAGACCTTCTTAATATTTTCATGGCGATCAAAGCCATCAACCATACGCTTGGGGTTGTCCTCATGACTGCAATGTAAAGATAGCAACTTCTCAGGAAAGCTGCCGAGATGAACAGCCGAGGCGCTTTCACCCGAAGAGGCAGCCAATGGCTCAATAGGGGTTGCCTTAACAACCTCACCAAAAGGGATGACCGGAGGGGGGGTTCCAAGGTCCTGTGGTTCCGAACCAGCCACCTCAGAAAAACTCTTATTAAGATCAACATTCTTCTCAACCGTATAATGACGTTGAGAAGCGCCATTCCACCAAGTTGCCTTATGTATTTTTTTCTCAAATCCACATTGAGTAGCAGCATGTCCAGTTTTAAAGCATCTTCTACAACGGAAAGGTAATCCTTCATAATCCAGTGATTGGACCCAAGTCCCCTTGGAGCATTCTAATGAAACCTCAGCAGGAAGTCCATTTGTAACATCAATTTCTACAAGTATTCGAGCAAATGTGGAATGAAAGATATCTGAAGATTCTTCGTCAATGAACGGAAAGTCCCCAAGAGCCTCTCCCACCGATTCCAGAAGAGAATCCTTCCAGAGATGGAGGGGGAGATTAGGAAGGCGCACCCAGATCGGGAATTTATTAAAGGTTTCAGAAATAGGACTAAAATTTGAATGCCAGGGTTTAATCAATAGCTGATATTGATCCCCCCAACTAAAAAAATGGCCACATAAGATAGTATTTCTGTCTTGGATATTATCAAATTTAACAACAAAGAATCCCTTGGCCAAAGGGAAGATGTGAATTTTACCAGACAAAAGAGGTTCCCACTCCTTGGAAATCCATGAGTGTAGCTGAGGAAGGCTTGGCCAGAAGCCCCGAAACCTGCAGATAATCCCACGTTCAGAGAGCTCTGCTTCTTCATCATTTATTTCTTCTATTACTTCATCCTTTAGTTTCACCGTAATAGCATTTCTCACAGGGATAAAACTCCGCCCCTACTTGAAGGACATTTTGGCCCCCATGGCCAAGCCAAAACGCCCAGAAAGCCCAGTTGTTCTAGCCACCAACGAAGCACCAACACCCACCGTTCGAGCCGCCTTCGCAGCACCACCATCCATAGATCTGGCCACATCCAAACCTGAACCACGCCCATCCTGAGTATTTTCCTTCGAAACAGGGGTCGTGTTCAAACCTGACCCGCGTCCACCCACAGTCTTACCAATAGTTTTCGATGCAAAGGCCACCACAGGAGGCATCGAGACAGGATCCACCACGGACGACGCAGCCACTACACCATTAGGGTTTCCGCCCAGCGCAGGGGATTCAAAATAACGTTTCCCGCTCAGCATAGCTCACCCAAGATCGGAAAAATAAGTCGATCTAGCTTATTTGTTTTATCTACTTAGGGTGATCCCATAATAGTGGTTTACAATTTTTGGCCAAACTGGACACTAAAATTATTATTTTTGACTAAATCTTCACATTCAGGCACCTATAGCGGCTAAACTGTGAGGAATTTGAAGATGGTGCAAACTAGAGTCTCATCAAATTTTGTTTCTAGATTCTAAAAATATTTTTTTCAAAATTTTTGGAATCAAATTGCACTTCTTTTTCCATCTCCCACAAAAATAGATTTTTTTCAGAAAACAACATTTTTAAAAAGTGACGCACACCGTATAACACATAACTTTTTTTCCATGAAGGATAAAATTCTAATTCTTTCAAATTTAAATTTTAACTTTGATATCTAGTGCTTCCACTTGGTTAGAGAGTTTTTATTGAATATTTTTCCTTAATCAAGTTTCAAAGTCAAACGAATTACAATTCGAACTGAGCATCGTATAGCGTAACTTTTTTGTATATGTCAAAATTTTATTTTATTTTTTTTGGATCAAGGACTTTAATATCTAGTGCACTCATATTTTTCAATTTTTTTTTTTGATAATCTTCTATTTTTCCACATGTGAAGAACTAAGAAATTCATTTTCGATGAAAAACCTATGTTTAATAAAACTTAAAAAACAAATACATAACAAAACCAAAACATATTAAAATTATATTCATTGGATAGCTTGTTCTGAGGAATACCATAATCATTTGAAATAAATTTTAAATGAATTCATTTGATCCCCCAAAATCTAAATCAAAAGTGATTTTTTATCAGCATTTTGATAGGTGTAAAGGAGACGCATTTATAGGTATGGTTTAAAACTAGCGAGGTTCTATCCAAGGGGGTTTGATCTAAGGTGATTTGATCAAACCCTCTTCAATTGGAATCCTTAAAATGGAACTTTTAAGGCTTAAATCATTATATTCTCTAAAAATATGTGATTTCAGCTAAAATTTGTTCCTCTCAGGAATTGTAAACCACTATTATGACAACACCCCTTAGTTCTATCATTTCTTCAAGTTCAAAGTTACAAAACCTCTAGGGATATTGCTTTATCCTTGAAAGTGATGTTGAACAACCCAAAAAAATTATTTTAGCCAAAACAAAATTAATATCCTAGAAATTAAGTTTTTCTATTTCATAGTTAGAAAATATATTTTTATACTCCAACATTAGGAGAAAGGTTGATATATGGGTAAGTGCAAAAAGATGGGGAGCCAAAAAGGGGGCTTAAGTAGCCACTTTTTTTTTTGAAATCAGGAAATACTGAACTTGGATGTGAAATTGAGGATAGTTACACTCAAAATTTTGAGATGCAACAAAAACAAGGATCGTAGTGCTCCGAGTCCACTTTCTAAAATACTATTTTTTTGAAAATGGTGGAGATTAAGGAGTTCAAAAGAGGGGGCCACAAAAATTGGTGTTGTTTTTGTCAGAAAAACATAACATAGCAACTTTTGTGGCTCCCTCAAAAGGTTAACTTTTTTTTAGTATTTTTAAAATCACTTCGGTGAGAAATTAGCTAACAGTATGTAGTTTATGCCCGATTTTTCTAATAATTTTTAATGAATATTTGATTTTTTACTAATTTTCAAAGTGGACACTTCCTAAACAATAGAATTTTGGTTGTGCTACCCCTATAAATTTTGAAAACTAATTGAAAATCATTTTTTTCTTAATGTGTAGAATGGAGTCTAATTTCTAAAAATGTAATTTATTTGAAATTTCAATGAACAGTTAATTTATAATGAAAAAACACCAAACACTAGATTTTGCCAAAAAACTGACACAAATTGTAGCATAGATTTTTGGCACCCACTTGCTTTCTATCGCTTCTAGGGTTTTTCACCTAGAAGGAAAAAGATGGGCCAAAGATGCTTATGTTACATTCAAATTCAATGCAATATGGATGGAAAATGCCTAAATTCCTAGATACAATGCTTGAATGCAAGAAACTAATAAGATTGATTGATTAATGAATGGAAACTAAAGGAGAAGAACTTGTTTGAAAACACATTATGTATTGCAAAATCACCTACAAATGAATGGAAAAGTGCAACAAAAATAAATTAGACTGAAAGAGTGCACTTGGAATGTGGATGGAGTCTAGAAATTGTTTTTGAAATGTTGTTGATGCTGAAATTTAGGTTTGGTGGGACTCATTCTCGGTGCCATTTTGGGTAAATCAATTGTAGTTCTACCAAACTGTACCAGACCCTGTTTCTGACAAAAGGGTATCTAAAAATGTAAAAATCCAAAAAATGACCTTGGGGTGGGACTCATTCACCACCCATGGAAAATGATTCCAATTTTTAATTTCTATATTTTCAAAGGTGGATTCTAAAGCTTCCAATCTACACTTTGATGCCCTACAGGTATCTGCTTCTGAAACTCTGATTTACAAGTCTAAAAATGAGATTTTGTTGATATTTTGACTTGTTGAATGAGAAGAAGACTTTAGCAACCTTGCAACTTGATCTTCAATGATTCCCAAGCTTCCAAGAGTCCTAAATCAGCTAACACACAAGACAAGAGAGAGAAATGTTGAATGTTAGGGCATGGGGGTTTGCCTTGGTCAAACCTTGTTTAGGTAATTAAACAAAAATGATGAAAGAATAGAATAAAAAATGCAATAATGGAATAGATTACCTTTCCATGATGATAGATCTTGGAAGTCTGCAACATAACATGTAGAATCAACCCTTGGATGACTTAGGAAGCTAAATTAATGACTTGCAATGTGGAAGCTCTAGCTTGCTTGATTTGAGATAGAAGATAGATGATGAATGATTGATTTGAATGAGTTAATGGATAAATAGATGTAAAAATGAGGTGAAAATCACATATTTATACACACTTGTGCCTTAGTTAACCATTCATACCCCATCACAGGCCGACATCAAGTGATTTTGAATAAAAAACCGAAAGGAAATTTTAAAAATTTTGAATTTGGAGCAAAGGGGGACTCATTCACTACCCATGGTGAATGGGTCTCACCTAGGACCTGAAAATATGTGTCAAGAAATATGTTGCATTTAATGTTGTTTGTCGGGATAATATTCAAAAATACACTTAATTAAGTCATATGAGGGAATAAAGGGGTCAAATAAAGCATGAGAAAGGGACAAATAGTGAAATTATGCCTAGAAAAGTGTGAAATCTTGTTACAAGACTTTACAACACTTCAAAATAGGACTTATTAATGAATAAAAAAGGTGATTTTTGGTGAATTTTAATAAATAGAGTCTAGAAGAATGTAGAAATGTCTTACAACACTTCACAACACCTTCACAAGACGTCATTAAAAAAAAATTATTTGATTTGAAAAGGTCCAAGACCTAGTGTGGATGCATAAAATGCCTCACAACACTAGATTAAGGCCTCATTAAGTCCAATTTATCATGAATTAATCCCATGTCAAGCAAAGGGCCCTTTTTTATATAACACTTTTAGCCCCCACTTTAGTGAGAGGATGAACTTGCTTCAAACTCACACTAAAGTAGACATTCAAGAGAGATCCTCATGTACAAATGTAGATGAAAAAGAATGACAAAGATCAAAGAAGGTTGTGCAAGCCCCCAGGATCCAAGATCCTAAGTCAAACTATCAAGATACAAAATCATGCAATGGCAAGAAAGAAGATGAAAATGAAAAGGTGGATCAAGCTTTGATCATTTGTCCAACTAGTTGTGGATCAGATCTAGGCTTGTTTTTTTGAAAAAGAGAATGCATACTCGCTCTAGGGTGACATAACACATAATGGTCCGTCAAGTGAGAAGGCCCAAATGTACTCACTGTAGGGCCAGAAAACTTCCAACTATTTGCGAGGTGAGAAAGCCCAAAAGGTAAGATGCATACACTTGTTGGTATGCAATCACAAAGTTGGCTATGGGGAAAATTCATGCTGCTAGGTGGGCTTCCCGCTCAACCATATTAAAGTTACACTTGTTGATAGCTT
The DNA here is from genome assembly GCA_007258455.2 of Sequoia sempervirens. Lineage (NCBI taxonomy): Eukaryota > Viridiplantae > Streptophyta > Pinopsida > Cupressales > Cupressaceae > Sequoia > Sequoia sempervirens. The sequence goes on from VDFB02000015.1 coordinate 553,367,454, forward strand.
TAACAAGGTGCCACAAAGAAAAATGCTTTTTGTAAATGTTTTGAATGTCATGTCAACATTTTTTAAAGGGGATTTTTCTTTGTTCATGCAAGGTATTCTTCTTAGGGAGCACTATACCTAATGTCTCCAAGTGAGGAAAAATCAAGGTTGTTAGATCATTATCCATGGCATGCCTTGTTTGCATCAGGCCACTTCAATTGATCATACACTCTTGGAAGGAATCAAACCCAATGACACCAATAAGAAGAGGACACATCACAAGAAAAAGTAGATCACACCATGAAATTTGCACAAAGATTTTATCTATGTATGCCCCCACTTTAAAGAAATTGTGAGCACTCGTACTATGAGCAATTGTTTTAAAGAAGAAGAGAACATGAGAGCTTACTCAAAAAGCCTTATTCCAAGTCATATGTTTTCAATAAGTTGTGTCATGAAGAAAGGGTAGTATGTCACATGTGAATCAATCTTAAGACATGTCATCCAAATCCCAAGCTTGCTCATATACATTCATGGAAGGTTAACAAATAGTCAAAAGAGACATCAACAATTGACATACGAGGAAAAGGATATCAAACCCCTTGCCCCCACTTAGTGAAGGACAAAGGTCAGCCTGGAATGGATGAAAGTGAGTATCAAGTAGAGGAATTAGGTGCTCTAGCACAAGGAAGAGCACCACACTCCTTTAGATGTTGAATGTTATTGGTGTGCAAAGTATTTGATTAGTATGATATGTCATTTTGTGTAGGAGGAAGATGGTAATGGAAACCATAATAGTCTTCCAAGTTAGATGAAGGGGTTGTGTGTTTGTGAGAAGGACTGGTTTCTTTACAAGAACACAAATCCTTTTTAATGTTATATGTCATTTCTTCATGAGGGATGGGAGTTATATTGCCCCCATCACCACTATGGGGTGATTTGGTGGAACTAAGTTGAGTGAATGGAACACAAGGTTGTTTGGGTTGAAGATGAGATAGTGCACACCCTCCTTTAAAGGTAGGCGTGAAACTTGAATCACTACTAGAACTTGTGTCTAAAAATGAATTGTTTGTATATGATGAGCTTTGGACCATGAGGGTGATATTTTGGAAATGTTATGGAAAGGAGGTGTAGAATCTAAGAACCCCCAAGTATCACAAAAGAGTTTTTTTGTGGGTGAAGATTTAGGACCAACTTGTATAGGTTCAAGTTTTGATCTAGGAATGAAAGGATTCGGGGAGTTGGAAGTGTTGTGATCAGTCAATGTATAGCTTTGCTCATTGGCATCAATCGTGTATATCTTGTTGTTGCATTCAAACTTCATGACATGGTGAAGGGTAGATGGGACTCCTTTCATAGTATGAATCCATGGTCTCCCTAGGATAAGATTTTATGGAAGGGGTTCTTGAATGATATGGATAAAGGTAGGTAACATAACAAGTCTGACCTCAATAGGTAATGTGATCATCCCAAGTGGTTGCCTATGAATATTGTCAAAGCCACAAATATGAAAATTAAGTTGAATGAGATTTTTTTCCATGCCAAGTTTGTGTAGGAGGTCCATGATACAAACATTAATTTCTGATCCATTGTTGATGATAGTGTGCCTAACTATATTTTCATTAATGATCACCTTTATCATCAAGGGATCATTTTGTTTTGAATCTCAAGTTAGGGTAATTCATGTTTAGGGAATGTAATTTCTGACTAGGTGGCTTGCATGGGATGAGGGGAGGATGTTACATGATTTGATTTGTTGTAAGATTGTATCTCTTCCTTCTGCATTTCCAACATTTCATGGAAGAGAAGTTTGACTGTTGGTGAAAGTTGAATGAGCTCCCATATAGATATATTAGTGGGAGTCTTTTTAAGATCTTCAACACTAGGCACTTTTTGAGGAAAAGGTAATGCTGTAGGAGTTTTGTGTGGTCCTTTAGATGTTTGAGCTACTAAGTTACAACTTAGCGGCTGCAGAACATTGTTATGAGTAGATTGCATCATGGATTTCAAGATAACTCTGAATTGTTTGTGTTTTTCACTAATGGAAGGTGATTTAGGATCTCACTAATTAAAGGAGATCCCACTTGTGTTGTCATAACCTCAAAAAAAATTCTTGATTGACATGATATGTTGGTGAAGGGGATTCTAATGCCACTTGAGTACCCTCATCCATGGAAGGTTTAGTGGGTGAAGGATATGTGTCAATGTTCATATGTTTGTGCACCATGAGATTCTCTCTATGAGAACAACAAACCAAATGTTGTTGACATTCATAGGTTGGTTCTTCTAAAAGGACTTCATCACAAGTAGGGGAATGATCAATGGTTGAAGATTTTTTTTCAAGAGGGGTTTCCTTAGGTGAAGGGGGACAACTAAGATATTCATGACCTTCATTGATTGTGGTGTCTAACATCAAAGTATCTACTTCACAACTAGGAGCACATACTAGAAGAAGAACAAATGTTGTTGTCATGATCATCTAAGGTTGTGTTATGTTGGTTGTGAATGTGCTATCCACTAAGAGAGGTAAAAAGAGAGAAACAACTAGGATTCTCAAAACTCTCATTAATTGATTCTTCTACTAAAATATCTTCCTCACCAAGAGGAGAAATATTATGAGAAGAACAAGTATGATCGTTAGGAATGGCCCAAGTTGTAGTCTCTTTCACTAATACACACTCATAGGGAGGGGATAGGAAATGTTTCTTAACATTTATATATATATTAAAGGTACTAGGATTGTTTGAATAAGAATGAAAATTACATTTAACCATTTCATGCAATGTTTCAACAATATGAACAATGTATATGTAAAGATACAAAACATTCTTATCCAATAAATGCAAGATTTGAAGAATTTAAGCAATGTACATGTAAGAATGAAAAGAAATTTTAACAAACTAATGCAAAGCTTCATGAATAGAAATATTGTATATGAAAAAATGAAAAGTACTTTTATCAATGTTATGCAAAATTGTAGAAATATAAGCATTTTCATATCAAATGGATGTTTGCAATTGAAGTGATTTGAAGAATGAGTAATCTAAAATGATTTTTTTGACCAAAATGCATAAAAAATGTTGTAGAAACTTTCCAAACTTATACTATATGATACTAGGAGGCTTAGGAAGCACAAAAATGAGGTTTCTGATGCAGTAATAGACAATCAAAAATCTAGACAGGGACTGATTCGCCCAATATGGCGAATGAGTCCTAGTACTGGTTTTTTGCAAAAATTTTAGAAATTTTGAAGTGTTTTTGATGTGTTTAATGTTGTAAGATGGAGATGCAAAATTCCAGATATTTTTGAGGAAATTGTATGCAAAAATGAAAGCCAAATGTACTTTTTTCTAATGCAAAAAAATTGAAATCCTAGATGCAAATTAACCAATGCAACTCTAATACAAGCTAGGATGAAAATGGACTCAAAAATAGAAAATAAGATGTTAAAAAAGAAGGTTCACAAAAATTTAGCATAGATTTTTGGCACCCACTTGCTTTCTATCACTTTTAGGGTTTTTCACCTAAAATGAGAAAGATGGGCCAAAGATGCTTATGTTACATTCAAAGTCAATGAAATATGGATGGAAAATACCTAAATTCCTAGATGAAATTCTTGAATGCAAGAAATTAATAAGATTGATTGATTAATGAATGTAAACTAAAGGAGAAGAACTTGTTTGAAAACACATCATGTATTGCAAAATCACCGACAAATGAATGGAAAAGTGCAACAAAAATGAATCAAATTGAAAGTGTGCACTTGGAATGTGGATGGAGACTGGAAATTGATTTTGAAATGTTACTAATGCTGAAATTTAGGCCTGGTGGGACTCATTCATCATTCTAGACAAATCAATCCTAGTTCTGCCAAACTATACCAAAACTCGTTTATGACAAAAGAGTATCTAAAAATCTAAAAATCTAAAAAATGACCTTGGGGTGGGACCCATTCACCACCCATGGGAAATGCGTCCAGTTTTGAATTTCTATATTTTCAAAGGTGGATTCTAAAGCTTTTGATCTACACTTTGATGCCCTATAAGAGTCTACTTCTGAAACTCTGATTTACAGGTCTAAAAATGAGATTTTGTTGATATTTTGACTTGTTGAATGAGAAGAAGACTTGACCAACCTTACAACTTGATCTTCAATGATTTTCAAGCTTCCAACAGTCCTAAATCTACAAACACACAAGACAAGAGAGAAATGTTGAATGTTAGGGCATGGGGGTTTGCCTTAGTCAAACCCCATTTAGGTAATTAAACCAAAATGATGAAAGAATAGAATAAAACATGAAATAATGGAATAGATTACCTTTCCATGATGATAGATCTTAAAATTATGCAGCATAACATGTAGAATCAGCCCTTGGATGTCTTAGGAAGCTAAATTAATGACTTGTAATGTGAAAGCCCTAGCTTACTTGATTTGAGATAGAAGATAGATGATGAATGATTGATTTGAATGAGTTAATGGATGAATATATGTAAAAATGAGGTGAAAATAACATATTTATACACACTTGTGCTCGAGTTAACTATTCATACCCCATCACAGGCCGACATCAAGTGATTTGAAATAAAAACTCGAAAGGAAATTTTAAAAAAATTGAATTTGGAGCAAAGGGGGACTCATTCACCATCCATGGTGAATGGGTCCCACCTAGGACCTAAAAATATTTGTTGGGAAATATGTTTCATTTAATGTTGTTTGTCGAGATAATATTCAAAAATGCACTTAATTAAGTCATATGAGGGCATAAAGGGGTCAAATAAAGCGTGAGAAAGGGATAAATAGTGAAATTGTGCCTAGAAAAGCATGAAATATTGTTACAAGACTTTACAACACTTCGAAATAGGACTTAATAATGAATAAAAATGTGATTTTTTTGGTGAATTTTAATAAATAGTCTAGAAGAATGTAGAAATGTCTTACAACACTTCACAACACCTTCACAAGACATCATTAAAAGCATTTTATTCATTTTGTAAGGGTCCAAGATCTAGTGTGGATGCATAAAATGCCTCACAACACTAGATTAAGGCCTCATTAAGTCCAATTTATCATGAATTAATCCCATGTCAAGCAAAGGGTCCTTTTTTCTACAACACAAACAAAATAAATTAAAGATGAAAGGCTTAACATAGTCAAAATGTGAAAGAAATTACATAGTTAGATAGATAAGAGAGAGCCTAACATTAACCAGGTGTTCGATTTGTTCGATCTTGAAACATGTGCAAACTTGATGGTTAACATGAGTGAGATTATGTGAAATTTTGTAGGATATGCAAAAACACATCTTTGGACGTTGGGAAGGCCCTCCAAGCCTTTGTATTTGAAATCCAAAGAAAATCCAAGCCAAAGGCTTGGGGATTCCCAAAGCAAGAAAAAACGCGAGCATGCTATAATTCCCTCATGTTGTTTGAATGCATTGACAAAACACGAGCTCATTATAACGCACTAGCATTTTTGGTTTATATTGAATTTTATTTTCTTCTCTTTTTTTTCTTTCTTCTTGTTATCTTTGAGGGAAAAGTTATATACATGAAATAAACACATGAAATTATAAGTGTACATTTACATATGGACGTTTACTTTCTTATACTTTAAGTTATATTTCATGTATATAGTTTTAGGGTGTTTGAGAGTGGTTTCAGATCTGTAGGAGTAATAATGAAAATTCTAGTTTTTGGAAGATCTCAAAAGTTTCAGACTTAGCCAAATTTTAGTAATGAGCATGTCAAGTTTTAGTAATTAGGAGGTCAAATTTCAGTAATCAACAAGTTGTATTATTTCTCTCTCTATCTCACTCATTTTTTGTTCCTTACACTCTAGAACTCTCTCTCACTATCTCCATCCCTTTATCTAAGCCTCTCTCCCTTGAGCTCAAGAACTCTCTCTCTCTCTCTCTCTCTCTCTCTCTCTCTCTCTCTATTCTCTCTATCTGACTTCTCTCTTGCTCCCTACCTTCTCTCTCTCTCTCTCTCTCTCTCTCTCTCTCTCCCTCTCTCTCTCTCTCTCTCTCTCTCTCTCTCTCTCTCAGGTTGTCCCCTCCTCACCTTTCCCCGCCTCCACCTTCTATCTCTCTTCATCTCCTCCCCCTCCCTCTCTGCACTCTCTCCCTCCTCCTCACCTCTTTCTATCTCGCCCTCCTCTATCCACCCACATTTTCTTCCTCTATGTACTCTCTCTCCATATCTCACCATTCTCCTGCTACCAATCTCATCTCACTTACCTCTTACCTCTCCCTTCCTCCTCCCTCTTCACACCTTCCTTCTTCCTCTACCCCATCTCTCTCTACTTATTTATCTCACCTATCTTTCCTCTTACTTGCCTCTCCTCCATCACCCACACCACAATTTCTCTATTATTTTATATCACTTCTCCATCCATACTCTCCTCCATCCTTCCTTATCTACTATTTATCTCTCACAAACCACCTCTATCCCTCTCATCATCTTATCTCTTTCCCCCTCTCTCTCTCCCCCTATGAGAGCTGAGGGTGTAAGGTTTAGTGTTTAAGGTATAGGGTTGAGGTTATAGGGTTAAGTGTATAGGGTATAGGGATTAGGGTTTAGGTTGTAGGGTTTAGGGTATAAGGTATAGGGTTAAGGCTTGAGAGTGTAGGGTTTACCATTTAAATATAGGGTTGTGGGATAATTTTTAGGGTTTAGGGTATAAGGTTGAGGGTATAGGGTATATGGATAAGGGTTGAGGTTCTACCTTTTAGGTTTAAGGTATAGGGTTGAGGGTTGAGTGATAGTATTCAAGGTTGAGTGTATATGGATAAGTGTGGAGGGTATAGGGATTAGGCTTTAGAATATTGGGTATAGGGTTGAGGGTATTGCGTTTAGGATTGAGGGTTTAAGGTTTAGGGTATAAGGTTGAATGTTAGGTTTAGGGTTTAAGTATAGGGTTGAGAGATGATGTTCATATTTTAGGTTATAAGGTTAATTGTATAGGGTATTGGGTATAGGGATGAGGGTTGAAGGTGTAGGGTTTAGGGTTTAAGATATAGGGTTGAGGGTTGAAAGATAGTGTTTAGGTTTTTAAGGTTATAAGATTAAGCACATAAGGTATACGGATTAGGGTTGATGGTAATAGGTTTAAGTATTAGGGTGTAGGGTACAAGGTTGAATGTAGGGTTTATGGTTTAAGTATAGGGTTGAGGGATAATGTTTAGGGTTTAGATTATAAGGTTGAGGGTATAGGCTATAGGGATGAAGGATGAGAGTTTAGGGTTGAGGGTTTAAGGTATAAGGTTGAGGGTTGAGGGATAGTGTTTAGGGTTGAGGGTATAGGGTTAAGTGTATAGGGTATAGGGATTAGGGTTTAAGATATTTTATGTAGGGTTGAGGGTATTAGGTTTATGGTTGATGGTTTAGGTTACAAGGTTGAATGTTGGGTTGAGGGTTTAAGTAGAGGGTTGAGGGTTGAGGGTATAAGGTTAAATTGCATAGGGTATAGGGATTATGGTTTAGCATATTGGGTATAGGATTTAGGGTGTAGCATTTAGGGTATAATGTATAGGGTTAGGGTTTGAGAGTGTAGGGTTTAAGATTTAAGTATAGGGTTAAGGGATATTTTTTAGGGTTTAGGGTGTAAGGTTAAGGGTATAAGGTATAGGGATGAGGGTTGAAGGTGTATGGTTTAGGGTTTAAGGTACATGTTTGAGGTTTGAGTGATAGTTTTTAGGGTTGGGGGCATAGGATTAAGTATATAGGGTATAGGCATTAGGGTTTAGAATATTGGGCATTGGGTATAGGTATTAGGGTATAGGATATTTGGTATAGGGTTGAGGGTTTATATTACAAGATTGAATGTAGGGTTGAGGGTCAAGGGTATAAGGTTAAGTGTATTGGGTATAGGCATTAGAGAGGGAAAGAGGGAGGGGTGGAGAGAGACAGAGGTGAGATAGAGAGAGGATGGAAGGAGGGAGGGAGGAAGAGAGATGAGGGTTGAGGGTGTAGGGTTTAGGGTTTAAGGTATAGTGTTGATGGTATAAGGTTAATTTTATAGGGTATAGGGATTAGGGATTAGGATATTAGGTATAGGATTGAGGGTATTGGGTTTATGGTTGCAGGTTTGGGGTTTAGGATACAAGGTTGAATGTAGGGTTTAGGGTTTCGGCATAAGGTTGAGGGTTGAGGGTTGAGGATTGAGGGGTAATGTTTAGGGTTTAGTATATAAGCTTGAGGTATAGGGTATAGGGATGAGAGTTGAGGGTTTAAGGTATAGGGTTGAGGGTTGAGGGATAATGTTCAAGGTTGAGGGTATAAGGTTAAGTGTATAGGGTATATGGATTATGTTTTAGGATATTATTTATAGGTTTTAGGGTCTATGATTTAGGGTATAAGGCATATGGTTAAGGGTTGAGAGTGTAAGGTTTGTTGTTTAAGTATAGGGTTGAGGGTATTAGATATATGGATGAGGGTTGAGTGTGTAGGGTTAAGGGTTTATGGTATAGGGTTGAGGGTTGAAGAATAGTGTTCAAGGTTGAGGGTATAAGGATTAGGGTTTAGAATATTGGGTATAGAGTTGAGGGTATTGGGTTTGGGATAGAGGGTTTAGGGTACAAGGTTGAATGTAGGGTTTAGAGTTAAAGTATACAGTTGAGAGATAATGTTAAGGGTTTAGGTTATAAGGTTGAGGGTATAGGGTATAGGGATGGGGGTTGAAGGTGTAGGGTTTAGGGTTTAAGGGTTGAGGATTAAGGCTTTAGGGATAGGGTTGAGGGTTAAGGGATTAGGGTTTAAGAGCTGAGGGTTTAAGGATTTAAGGTTTAAGGGTCAAGGGTTTAGGGTTTAAGGGTTGAGGGCTTAAGGGATTAAGGTTTAAGGGTTGAGTGATAAGTGATTGGGGTTTAAGGTATAGGGTTAAGGGTTTAATGAATCAGGTTTCAGGGTTTAAGGTTGAGGGTATAATGCATATGGATGAGGTTTGAGGGTTTATGGAATATGTATAGGGTATAGGTTAGAGGTTTGAAGGTTTAGGGATAATGTTCAAGCTTCAGTGTCCAAGGTAAAGTGTATAGGGTATTGGGTTTAAGGGTATCTAGGGGTTGAGAGTTTATTCCATCTGAGGATTCCATGGCCGATGGATCATTCCCACAGAGAGCCTTCCAGGGATCGAATCATTCCCATGGCCGACCCAGGGCTGGAGGAAGGACTGAGCATCTAGGCCAACGGATCAGGGCTGGGAGGAGACACCTGAGAGAGGGAAGGTGGAGAGAGAGGAACGGAGAGAGTGGAGACAGAGAGAGAGAGTCCTATAGTCAGGGTGGAGGGAGAGGACCTGGGGAGAGGGAGATGGGGTGGAGAGAGAGACCCAAGAGACAGGGAGAGAGGAGTCTCCCAGTTAGGTGGAGGGAGAGGGGTGGAGGAGACCCCGGGAGAGAGGAGTGGAGAGAGATTCGAGGGAGAGAGAGAGAGAAAGTAGGAGGCAGAGAGAGGACAAAGAGACAAAGAGAGAAAAAGAGACAAAGAGAGATGGTGAGAGAAACCCAAGAGAGGGAAAGGAGGGGGTGCTGAGAGACCCAAGAAAGAGGGAGAGAGAGAGAGAGAGAGAGAGAGAGAGAGAGAGAGAGAGAGAGAGAGAGAGAGAGAGAGAGAGAGAGTTATCAAGGTTAGGGTGAGAAGGAGAGACTTGAGAGGGAGAGACCAGAGAGAGATAGTTATCTCTAGTTAGGCTAGGGGGAGAGAGGTAAGAGAGAGAGAGGGATATAGAGACACTGAGAGAGAGAGGGTGTGTGTTCTCTAGTTAGGATTGGAGGGAGAGACTTGAGAGAAGGGGAGGGGTTGAGAGGGAGAGACCTGGAAGAGAGAGTTATCTAGTTAGGGTGGAAGGGAGAGACTTGAGGGAGGGGGAAGGGGTGGAAGGGATAAACTTGAGAGAGAGTGAGAGAAAGAGAGAGAGTTCTCTAGTTAGGGTGGGTGGGAGAGATAGAGACAAAGACAAAGAAAAATACAGAGAGAGACCTAAGAGAGAGGGAGACACACACAAAGAGAGAGAGAGAGATATATTTCTCTAGTTAGGGTGGGAGGGATAGACCTGAGAAAGGGGGGTTAGAGAGAGAGAGGTATCTAGTTATGGTGGGAGGGAGAGACTTGAGAGAGGGGAAGGGGTTGGATGGATAGTCCTGGGAGAGAGAGAGAGAGAGAGAGAGAGAGAGAGAGAGAGAGAGAGAGAGAGAGAGAGAGAGAGAGAGAGAGAGAGAGAGAGAGGTGGGAGGGAGAGACCTTGGGAGAGGAGAGAGAGAGGAGTGGAACATAGAGGGAGGGAGATTTATAGGATTGAGAGAGGAGACTTAAGAAAGGGTGAGGGGGGTGTGAGGGAGACGAGAGAGAGAGAGAGAGAGAGAGAGAGAGAGAGAGAGAGAGAGAGAGAGAGAGAGAGAGAGAGAGAGAGGAGAGAGAGAGAGAGAGAGAGAGAGAGAGAGAGAGAGAGAGAGAGAGAGAGAGAGAGAGAGAGAGAGAGAGAGAGAGAGGAGTTCCCGGCTAGGGAGTGGGAGGAAAGATCTAAGAGAGGGAGAGAGGGAGTGGGAGAGAGAGAGGGAGTGAGAGAGAGAGAGCTAAGATAGGGGGAGGGGGTGTGAGGGAGAGAGAGAGATAGTATGTGTGTGTTCTCTAGTTAGGGTGGGAGGGAGAGACCTAAGAGAGAGTGAGAGAAGTATATAAGGAAGGAGAGATGGGATTGAGGGTTTAGGGTACAATATTGAATGTATGGCTAATGGTTTAACTTTATGGTTGAGGGATAATGTTCAAGGTTTAGTTTATAATGTTGAGGGTGTAGTGTTTAGGGTATAGGGATTAGGATTTATGATATTTGGTATAGGGTTTTGGAGATTGAGAGAGAGGGTGTGAGGGAGAGAGAGGGAGAAGTAGAGAGGGAAGGGGAGAGAGGTGATAGAGAGAGTAGAGAGTGAAGGAGGAAGGTGGAGAGATTGAGAGGGATAGGTTAGATAGAGAGAGGTGGAGAGGTAAGGTTGGTGGGAGAAAGGGAGAGATAGAGAATATTAGAGAGGGAAAGAGGTAGGGAGAGAGGGAGAGAGAGAGAGAGAGAGAGAGAGAATAAGAGAGAATAAGAGAGAATTGTGCTTGATAAATATTAGAGAGGGAAGGAGAGGTGAGAGAGAGAAGGATGGGAGAGAGGGAGAGAGAGGAAAGGAGGGAAGAAGAGGTAGAGATGGAGAGAGGGAGATAGAGGTAATTATATAGGGAATGAGAGATAAAGAGTAGAGAGGAAATGAGAGAGAGGGAGAGAGAGGGAAGGATGGAGGGAGATGTAGAGATTGAGAGAAAGACATATAGATAAGTATATATAGAAAAGGAGAGACAGATATGGGGGAGGAGGGAGGGAGAAGTAGAGGGAGAGGGGGAGATAGTGAGGGAGGGAGGGGTGAGATAGAGAGAGGAGGGAGGGAAGTGATAGAGAGAATGAAATAGGGAGAGAGGGGGGAAGGAGGAAGTTGGAGAGATTGAGAGAGAGGAGGGAGGGAGATAGAGTGAGGTAGAGAGGGAAGGTGGGTGGAGGAGGGATGAGAGAGGTAAGATTGAGAGAGGTGATATATATATATATATATATAGAGAGAGAGAGAGAGAGAGAATTAAATAGGGAAGGAGGGAGGGAGGGAGAGATAGTAGTGAGATAAAGAGAGGTATATAGAGAAGGAGAGGGAGAGGAGGAAGGTGGGGATATTGAGAGAGAGGGGGAGAGAGAGTGTGAGAGAAAGAAACACAAAGGGAAGGAGGAAGGTTGGTACATTGAGAGAGAGGGAGAGAGGGAGGGAGAGAGAGGTGAGATATAGAGAGAGGAGGGAGGGAGAGAGATGGAGAGAAGTAGAGAGGAGAGGAGGGAGGGATAGAGGGAGAGAGAAGTGCAATAAAGAGAGTGATAGAGATGGGGAGAGGAGGAAAGTGGAGATATTTAGATAGAGAGGAGGGAAGGTGAGAGATAGGAAGAGAGGGATAGGTTATATACAGAGAAGTATAGAGGAGAGGTGGTTGGGATGAGAGAGAGAGAGAGGAAAGGAGGAAGGTGGAGAGATTGAGAGAGGGAGAGGAGGGAAGGAGAGAGAGAGGTGGAGAGGGATAGGATAGATAGAGTGAAGTAAATAAGGAAGGTGGGAGGGAGGAAGGAAGAGAGAGAGGGGGAGATAGAGAAATTTAGAGAGGGAAGGAGGGAAGGAGGAAAGGAGGGAGGGATGGAGAGGGAGAGAGAGAGAGAGGTTAGATAGTGTGAGAGAGAGGTCTAGAGAATAAGGGATAAAAAATGAGTGAGATAGAGAGAGAAAGATGATACAACTTGCTAATTACTGAAATTTGACCTCTTGATTACTGAAATTTGACATGTTGATTACTGAAATTTGGTTGTCTGAAAAATTGCAAGATCTTCCAAAAACTAGAATTTGAATTATAACTCCTAGAGATCTTAAACCACTCTCAAACATCCTAAAACTATATACATGAAATATAACTTAAAGTATAAGAAGGTAAATGTCCAAATGTAAATGTCAACTTATACTTACATGCTTATTTCATGTATATAGTTTCCCTAAAAGATAACAAGAAGAAAGAGAAAAAAAAGACAAGAAAAAATTTAATGTTTATAACACACTCGCATTATGGTGATTCTTTTTTGGATTAAAAAAATGTGCATTTTTTGAATTTCAAAAACATGTGTTTTTTAAAATTCAAACCATAACATGAGCGTGTTATAATACAAGTGCATTATAATGCACTCGTGTTTGGGCTTGGTAGTGACCAAGCCTAGGCTCGGTCATTACCAACCCATAACGCAAGCATATTTTAGTAAAATACACTCACGTTTTCACTATTTCTCGATGAAAAAGTGAATTGGCCACTTTTTGGCCTCCCATCTTTTTTGCACCCACCCACATATTTCTTAACATTCTCATACTTTACAAAAACATTGAAAGAGAAAATGGAGTATTAACACAATCAACTAAATAATAGGGGCTAAGAGACCCTTAAAATAATAACACCACTTGAACTCTTCTATGCCCACTGACTTCATCAAAATTCTACCACTTGAACTTTTTTTATTTCGGGATGAAAAGGTGAATTGGCCACTTTTTGGCCCCCCATCTTTCTGCACCCACCCACATATTTCTTAGCATTCCCATACTTTACAAAAACATTGAAAGAGAAAATGGAGTATTAACACAATCAACTAAATAATAGGGGCTAAGAGACCCTTAGACTGATAACACCACTTGAACTTTTCTATGCCCATTGGCTTCATCAAAATTCTACAACATTTTGCAAAGTTTCAACTTTATTTAGAATCACTCTTCCATTTATATTATTCCATAAAAATGGTATTAAACATCAATATTCTTCATCCTTGAATGAAAATTGAATTATTTTCCACACATATGATAGTTTTACTATCACATAGTAGTACAATACATCCTAGAATTAGGCCCAAATCTAAAAGAAATTGCTTAAACTAAATGGATTCATTACAAGCATGAGTAGCTATCATGTACTCTAATTATATAGTGTAAAAAGTGACCACAACCTACCACTTTCTCATCTAACTAATAACACCACCAAACATACTGAAAACATATCCACTTGTGGATCTCCTACTCAATTTGAATCCATTAATAATCATTGAGTGTCAAGTTCCTTATAAAATTATCATGATAGAAAATGTACTACTTGAAAGTACCATACAAATATCTAAAGATCTTCATTGCATCATAATTTACTCATCTAGGATTATCCATGAAATGGCTAAAGACTTTCACTACTTGGGCAGTGTCTAGTATTGTGCAAATCATTACATAAAAATATCAACTACACTTTCACAAGAATAATATACTTTGGCCACGTACTCAATCTCACTGTGAGAAGTTATACACTACACAACTACTAAATTAGCCCCTACAAAAATAGGAACACATAATAGTTTACAATTTTTCATGTTGAATCTCTCAAACATTAAGTTCCCATACTTACTCTAGTCTAATCAAAGTTTCATGTTAGCTCTATATCTACTAATATCTAAACCCACAATGAAATTGTTAGTGTAGGATACTATTTATCATTATTTATTTATTATGGATTATTCCTACACTTGGAGTTAATGTTGCTGAGGTGTGTTAGTTTCATGGAGTTAGCTAGCTATTCTTGTGGAGTTAGCTTGCTAGTATTGTGGAGTTATTTTTTCACCAATATTTGTTGGTGGGAGTTACATGCCCATTCTTAGGCTCTACTACTATTCTAGATGGTAGTTGCACTCCCTTTCTCTCATATGTACATCTCCATTTTTTGAACCAATCTATTCATGCTATTACAATCCTATATCATGTTCATTATATATTTTTTTATTTACTTTGCATTTTATTTTTCTAATTTATCTAGCAGAAAGGAGCATGTATACATGTTTGACTCACAGGGCTAAAATTGAAACAAACATTTTATCCTAAAGATCTTGGTGCACTCCTATATGGTATTAGAGCCAATCTAGAATTTTGTTGTCTGGTTTGGTACTCACTATTGAGATTTTTTAAAACATTATCTGTATACATTAGAATTTGATTTACTTGATGTGGATGTAATTTTTTGTATGATCATTTGCACAAGACTTTCTGCAAGGTGTTTTTTATGCAAAAAAGGTTGTTTCATTAGATCTAGAAGATGGAAAACCTATTAAATGATTGTAATCTCAAACATGTTTAGAGATAGTCAAGGGGTTTTTTATAAGGACAAGAGATTGCATTGGAAATTGTACAAAAATAGAATGTGATCATGAAAAATCATTTGTGGATTTTTTTTGGTTTGTTATGATTTTTTTGGGTTTTTGTCAAAAAAATTGGCCCAAGATAATCTATATGGAAAACCGTGTTTTCCACCAACATGTCAAAAGAAATACATGGAAAAGCATCTCAAAATTTCCTTGGAAATATCATGACATGAGAAATTCCCCTCATATGTGTTGGAAATCAAGGTATAACTTCCAGCAATATGAACTTTAATATGTGGTTGTAAATCTAAAATTATATTTACAAGATTACCATAAAATGGTTAAGTGATTAACAATTGCAACAATGAAAGAAAATATGCAATACCACAAGTCATCAACACAGGTGACACAAGATATTTGTGGAGAAACCCTTGCAGGAAAAAACTCCACACCCAAAGAGTTCCAATGTTTGTATGAATGTTCAAAGAAGTACATCAATACAACAATCCTCTCTACAATCTGACAACACTTCATCATCCTGACAACCTACAAAGAACTCATACTAAACCACCATCTAAAGGCTCCAATATATAGAATTTTGTGGGAGAGAATACCACAAATGGTATCCCAAAACAACAAGAAAAACCACTTGGAAAAACCCATGCCTCCCTTAGTGGAAAGCCCATAAACATGGAATAAAATATTAAATTATCACATGGCCCTCACATGAGCTCCTAACCTACAGCCCATAGGAATTGGTCAATCCCGAGTGATCCATAACTCTCTAACAACTCTGATGGCTATATGTAAGACGATGCACCATCATGCACACCTGGGCACCTAACCATGCAAGAGCATACAAAACATGCAAATAAAATGCAAGGACATGCACACTCAAGTGGTCCCAATCCAGAAATCAAATGCCCAAGAGGAATATTCTCTCGGGATGCTTAGTGATTTCCCTTGTAATGGGTCCACTTCTTTGAATGCAATTATAATTTATCATAGGAAAATGATTAATAAATATTTTATCCCTCATGTCCCCTAGAACACTTTCCAAAGAGCGTGGAGACACATAAATCAACTTAGGATAGAAATTTTAATGTCACCCATCCTAACATTCTCCCACTTCAACGTTATACATTACAATTATATCCACGAGATAAAAATAAAACATAATCAAGTATAGTGATCATGGCCCATATCCTTCTTGCATGAAGAGAACTTATTAGTGGTCACTGTCTTCATGAGAGAATCTGCAACATTATCCAAAGTTTCAACCTTCTCAATCAAAACTTTACCATTCTCAACCATTTCTTGCACAAAGTGATATTGAACATCAACATGCTTAGTACAAGCATCACACATGGGATTTTTAGATAGACATATGGCACTCTAACTATCACATCCAATCCTCACTATCCTGCAATCAAAACCAATGCCATTACCAAGTCTATATAACAAAACTGCCTCCTTAGAAGCATGTGTAGCTTCCATATAGTCTACTTCAGTGGTGGATAAAGCAATTGTAGGCTACCTCTTACTCATCCATCTCGCTGCACCTCAAATAAAGTAAAAACATAACCACTAGTGGACCTTCAACTATCCCAATCACTTGTCCAATCTATATCAACAAAATGTTGTATGTCCAATGACTTATCCACATCATCAACACAATGATAAACCAAACAATAATATGAAGTACCACACAAATATCTAAACACCCTCTTAACAAAATTCTAATTCTCTCTACCAGGGTTAGACATAAACCTACTCAAAACTCCCACTGCTTGGGCTATATTTGGTCTAGTGCAAACCATTGCATACATTAAACTACTAAGGCACTAGCATAAGGAACATTACACATCTCTTCAAAATCATCATCAAAAGTAGGATGCATGTCTAAACTCAACTTAGTACCGACTAGAAATTGATTTTTTTTTTTTATAGTCATGCATATTAAACCTCTGCAAAATAGTATCAACATACTTTGACTTAACCAAAGCTTTTTGTGAAATCAATATCTACTGATTTCCATCCCAAAAATATATTTTGCAACCCCTTGCAATTTCACATACATTCTTGCATTTTCTTTAGTGTCCACTCCCCTAGCATTTGTGTATGCCCATTTTAGCCCTTGCATCAACCTTTTTCCCTCTTAGGATGCTCAAAAACCCCTTTTTTAGAAGCTACCTTTGCACGTTAGCTTTGCATCAAACTTGCTAATTCTCCTATTCTTGTTTTTTTGTAGCATGATGTGTTTGGACACTAGTGCATCATGTATATGTTCATGCACCATGCTAGCATCCCATGACTTTTCAACATTCAAATGACCACTTGTGAGCATGTTTTCCACTTGTCAGCAATTTTTGTCTATGGTAACATATTGGGACACCTTGTAATGGCTTGGGAAGCTTCTTTTCCATCTTCTCCTATCCTTAAATGGTATATTTTCAATTCATTTGGCCTTCTCCTTCTTGGCTCCTCTCCCAAACATTCTCTGATCTTTCTCTTGCTTGAATAGCTCTCTTATTTGTTACAACAACCTGAAGCACTCTCATGTTCTTACAACACTCTACATTTCTCTCTTAGCTCTGCCTCTCTCTTTGGCTTCCTTAATCCTTGCAATTGAAATCTCCATTATCTTATGCTTGTGAGCATCCTGGGATTTCTCACATCCCCTATCTATTGTATCTTTATTTCATTATACAGGTTCTCTTCCTTGAGTGGGGATTGCTTTTATCATGCCATATTTGCTTACTTTGTTCACTTTCTCTATCTATTTAGCTATCTATGGAGGTGGGAACACCAAAACAGGGGTTTCACTAATGCAAACCCCTATATAGCCCCAACATTTTCTCTAGATTTTATGTATGTAGGTATTGAAGACATTCATTTTCTGGAGGCTTCATTACTTGGGTTGTTGTGAGCATTTTCATTCTCCATTCTCTTTAGTTCTATCATTTACTTCACTTCATTTTAGTTTTGTTATTCTCTATTACTTTCCTGCATTCTAGATTTTTTTAGAAATTTGAGTAGAAGTAGCCACTGAGCATTTTTTTATGATAAACTCAACTTCTGGTCTGTACGAGATGCCAACACACCTCTAGGACTCCATGATGCCACATTTTCATCCTTATTTTGCATTGTCATTCTTTGGCCAAGAGCTTGTTAGTTTGTCCAAAAAGCCTTTGTGACTTGCTCTTTTTGATTCTAAAACTCACATTGTTCCTTGAGGTAGTTTAGGGAAGTTCACCCCTTGGGAATCTCTTGAGAATAAAGAGACTCATGAGTAGCGAATCCCCCTTCTCTAAATTTTGGTGAACCTAATGTGAAAACACCTTCATACTTTCAAAGTGATGCATCAACCTTTGGCCGACTTGTTTATGCATTGTTTATTATATTTAACTTATTATTTACAAAATGAATTGAGTATCCTCTTTTATTAGTTCAATATCTAGTTTTATTCACAGTGTTAATGATGTTCCATTTCATGCATGTGATGGTGACTTGGCTTTACCCATGTCATTCGGTGTCTTTGATCATTCTCGTGAAATTCCTCTTGCTTCAGAGGATAGTTTGTTGTAAGAAGATGAAATCATTGATACCTTTTTTAATGTTACTCTACCTTCTCTTCATTCCAATGCACTCTCTTCTAGAGATGATACATTAGTGAATGATGAATCTCCTTATATATTTGATCCTCCTTGGATCGATGTTGAGAATATGTCTTCAAATAATTATTCCACTAGTTGTGATTATTATGTAAATTTAATCTATGTCTCTATTGCCCCTCAAAGGCCTAAGAGACTATTCATTTACCTAACTCCTACTAGTCCTTCTCCTAAAAGGATTTTTTATATTAATGGTGTTCCATTTGATAGTGACTCTCCTAATCTTTCTAAGGCTCCCTCTTATAGAGTGATAGCCCATACTTATAATACTAGAAGCAATGAACAAAATGTTGATCAACCTACTTATTTACTACCTTCTCAACCAAGTCTTCCTTCAGCTCCTAAGGATAAAACTAAAACACGTGGTGATTATGATCTTGTTGAGAAACTCTACATTACTCTAGCCAAGATCTCACTATACGACTTGCTTCAGTCTGCTCTGATTTATCAAGGTATGATCCATGAAGCCTTGTAGAAGATCCTCTTGCCCGCCTCCACTAGGTGAACAAATTTTAATGCATTGATGGCTCATATTCATGCAAATTTGACGAATATCACATTCTATCCGCAAGAACTTCTACCCCCAGATGTGCAGAAACAAGCAGAGCCTTTAATGATTATAGTTAATATTAATACTATCTGCATTAGATTTACTCTCATTAATGTTGGTTCAGGGCTCAATGTATGTAGCATTTATCTATTTCCTAAGACTAATATTGATTTATATTCTCTTAACGCTTCTTCTATTGACATTTGTGGGTTTGATATTGTTAGTCGAAAATCCCTAAGCATGATAGTCTTGCCTTTGAGGTTGGGACCCAATATCATACCCACCCTAGTATATGTTATGTTAGAAAAATTACCATATAACCTTCTTCTTGGTAGACCGTGGATTCATGCTATGGGTGTAGTCCCATCTACCTTGCATAAATATATTAATTTCATTTGCAATAATCAAGTAGTCATAGTTAGGGTTGACCCTGAGGCTATGCACTTATTTGAAATGGAAATTGTTGGTCAGGTTTTAATTGTTCCTACTCTTATTCCTTTAGTGTCTTCCATTGTGTTGATGTTTACTCCAACAATATCTACTACAAAGGATACTCTTGAGATAGATGTCCTTGAAGAAGATTCTTCTGAAGTGAGAAATATTAAGTCTACTCCTATCTCTTGTCAAGAAAATGCATGTTCGGGTGATGATTGGGGTTCTCTAGACTTTGTAGAATCCTTCATTAGAGAATATAAAGTTGACCCAATCCACTCAAGCCTACCGATAACATAATCCAAACCCACCATCAAAGATTATTATTCTTTTGTATCATGGGATAATGTGAGAAATAATTATAATTTTCTTAATGTTGATCCTCCTCCTTCTAAGGAAGATGATCACAATTTTGTTAAAAAGGCTAATGTTGGCAGTCCTGTCAAGAAAGATGATGGTGATCCCATAGGAGAGTGTGATCCCCATTGTTGTAATAATGATCTCTATGAATATCCTCCTCCTTCTCAATATTTGTAAGCACATTATGGTCGCGGCTTTAAGCTTGTTACTAAATATGGCTATGGGCGTAAAGGTTGTGGGCATAACGAACAAGGAATTCAATTCCCTATAGAATGTCTACCTCATACACTTAATTTGGGACTTGGTTGCTTAAATGAAAAATATAAATGGAAATTGTGGTTGAATGTGGATGTGATTTTTTCTCAACCTCATTCTCATGGGTTGATTCATCTACCATTATCTATTATCTTTGTGTCTTCTTCTTATGAGCAATCAAGTTTTTCTCCACAAGAGAAAGGGTTGCTTCCTGCTCGTTCTTTTTTTAGAAAGAGCATATTTTTTGGAGGCTTCTCAAAGCTCACTTTCAATTACTCTTCCTTCTCCTACACATAAGAAAATTCATAAGCATGATGAAGAAAAAAAATCTTTTTGTGCATACCATTGAGTGCCTAGCCATTCCACTAATGAATGTAAGGCCAAGAAGGATAAAATACAACTCCATGATATAGGTACCATCACTCATTTATTTGCTAATGCACCTACCTATTCTTCAAATGACAAGGGATAATGAGGTTTGTCTCTATCTTGTATGTTCTAAGTATCTTGCATGTTTCGCCCCCCCTGTATGTTGGGGGAAATGATAATTTGTTTTGGAGATGTGTGTCCTCCTTAAAGGACCCCCTCTCTTCTCCATGTCTTTCAAATAGAGTATCCCTTGAGTGGAACCCTTTTCTTTTGAAGGATTCTTGAGGGACCCCCTTTGAAAGTTTGTTCTCATAAATGAATTCATTAGTTTCTAGCTTGGGGGCATCCCAACTAGACCTATCTTTTTTGTGACGGTCTTACAACATAACTTGCAGTAATCACATTCTTCTTTGATTAGTCTTGTTGTATAGGACTGAAAACCTATAGATCTCCTTTGCATCAAGATTTCCTAATATGTTTAGTCTACAGATTAACATGTTGCTTTGTAGGTGCAACTATGAAGTTGATTTTCAATCAACCTTGTAGGACTGAGCACCTGTAAGTCCCAATCTGACTCTACGGGGTGCCCTATATTGAGCTTCCCTCAGGAGAGAATACTTGGGGAAACTTCTTTGCAAGTTTGAGGACCTGTAAAGTGCTTTCATCATGTGGGATCTGTTCACCATTGGTCTGTAGGCCTTCAATGTAGTTTATTCAACACTGTAGGAGAGAGTACCTACAAAGCCTTTTGTTCACCTTTTGTAGGTCTGTGGATCTGCAGTGCATCTGTTCAACTCTCATTGGGTCCAAGGACCTATAGAGCCATCTCTCTTGGAATTTTCATTCCTTTCTACCTTCTCCATCTCTCTCTCTCTCTTAAATTCTCTTTCTTCTAAATTGTGTATACCAGATCGAAGATCTGCATCTTCTTCATCCTAGGTATATGCCCTTTCTCTCTTTGATATTGGCTGCTTACCTAACTTTTGGGTGCATTCTTATCTTGAAGCAGCCAATCCTTACATTCTTCTCTTTGTTTAAGAATTCTTGTGTTATTGTTTTTAATTTAGGGATGACGCATAGTACTAAGACAACCTTTTACATTGAGGTCTCTTTTACTTTGCTGACTCAATCATTTAGTTTGTAGTGTGCCTGTGTATGTGTTATATACTCTAACCATATGATGTAATGTTTTTTTGTGTTCTAACATTGTTCTCTTGTGCAGGTATTTCTTGTCTAATGTGTTTTATTTGAAGGTCTTCAACCTAGGGGAATGCTTCCTTGGTTCAAAGAGTTATTTTCTTCCTCTATAGTATCCTTTTGGTATTATGATGTTATTTATGTTTTAGTAGATAAATTCCTTTAGTGTGCATATTAGTATAGATTCATATACCTACTAAAGTGGGGGAAAATGTAATGTCATAAAATTGTACCCCTTACAATTTCACATACATTCTTGCATCTACTTTAGTTTCCACTCCCCTAGCATTTGTGTAGGCCCATTTTAGCTCCTGCATCAGCCTTTTTCCCTCTCAAGATGCTCAAAAAACCCTTTTTCAATATGTACCCTCACACATTAACTTTGGATCAAACCTACTACTTCTCTCATTCTTTTCATTTTGTAGTGTGATGTGTCTGGACACTAGCGTGTTGTGTGGGTGTCTCATGACTTTTCAACATTCAAACAATCACTTACAAGCATGTTTTCCACTTGTTAGCAATTTTTGTCGATGGTAATGGCTTGGGATGCCTTGTAATGGCTTAGGAAGCTTCTTTCCCATCTTCTCATCTCCTTAAATTCTATCTTTTCAATTCATTTGGCCCTATTCTCCTTCTTGGATCCTCTCTCAAACATTCTCACATCTTGCTCTTGCTTGCACAACTCTCTTGTTTTTTACAACGGCCTTAAGCACTCTCATGTTCTTACAATGCTCTACATTTCTCTCTTAGCTTTTCCTCTCTCTTTGGATTCCTTAATCCTTGCAACTAAAATCTCCCTTATCTTATGCTTGCGAGCATCCTAGGATTTCTCACATCCCCTATCTACTGCATCTTTATTTTGTGATATGGGTTCTCCTCCTTGAGTGGGGATTGATTTTAGCATGCCATATGTTCTTACTTTGTTCACTTTCTCTATCTATATGGTTTTCCATGGAGGTGGGAACACCAAAATGAGGGTTTGACCAAGGCAAACTCCTATACAATCCCAACATTTTATCTAGATTTTATGTATGCAAGTATTGAAAACATTCATTTGCTAGAGGCTCCATTACTTGGGTTGTTGTGTGCATTTTTCTTCTCCATTCTCTTTAGTTCTATAATTTACTTCACTTCATTTTAGTTCTATTATTCTCTATTACTTTCTCGTATTCTAGAAGTTTTTAGCAATCTGAGTAGAAGTAGCCACTAAGCTTTTTTCTATGATAAACTCATCTTCTAGTCTGTACGAGATGCCAAAATGCCTTTGGGACTCCAACGTGCCATGTTGTCATCCTCAAGGTAGTTTACGGAAGTTCTCCCCTTGGGAATCTCATGGGAATAAAGAGACTCATGAGTAGTGAATCCCCCTTCTCTGCAACAACATGTCATCAACATAAAATAAAATGATTGGAATCTGATCATCAATAATGTTAATATAGACAAAATGATCATCCTCACTTCTAACAAAAAAAAAATCAATAAAAAGGAATCAAACTTCTAGCACCACATCCTAGGTGACTGTTTCAAACCATATAAAGATCTCTTTAACCTACAAACCAAGTGTTCTTTTCCTTTAACAAAAAAACTTGTAGGCTATTGTATATAAATCTCTTCCTCAAGATCCCTATGTAAGAAAGTGGTTTTAATATTGATTTTCTCTATTTCAAAAGCATAAGTAGAGGCAATAGATAATAGTAATCTAAGAGAAGTTAACTTAGCAATAGGAGAATTTTTTTTACCAAAATCAACTCCCTCTCTTTGGGAGTAGCCTTTGGCCACTAATCTAGCCTTGTACTACTCTAACCAACCATCTGCTCCAAATTTCTTTTTAAATACCCACTTGCATCCAATGGGCTTTCTTACTTTGGGAAAAATTACAAGATCCCATGTATCACAACTATCTAGAGTCATATTCTCCTCCTGCATGGCCTATATCCAAGACTCACTTTCTTATGAAGAAAGAGCCTCCCTGTAGGATCTAGGTTCATCATCAATACACAAAAAATAAAATACATAACGGAAATTGGATGGGCTATAACTATCAACAGGATTATATTGCCTTGTGGATCTTCTCAAGGAAAAGGTAAGGGGCTATTGTTACTCTTCTTCTTCATGCTCATCTTGCACATCATCTGAACTCTTTGAACCCTCTTCTCCTTCTCCATCCTCAAATCCATCTGGTTGTTCTTCCACATGTGTAACTTCTTTCTTCTCAATCTTTGTCTCAAAGTGCACTAATTTTGTCCTATCTTTCTCCTTTGATTCTTCTTCACCTGAGTAAGCTCTAAACCATTTTATGAGTTAGTGGATTCTAAATCTTATAACCTTTTAGATTCTCATTGTAACCAAAAAAGATGCATTTCTATGCTTTTGGATCCAACTTAGAATGCTTCTCTTGAGGCACATGAATAAAATCCTCACAACAAAAGACCCTTAAATGTGAAATAGAAGTCTTTCTACCTATCCACACTTCATAAGGAGTTTTTTCAACAAGAGCTAAACAAGGAGATCTATTAACCAAATAGCATGTAGTACTTACAATTTCTACCCAAAATCATCTATCAAGCTTAGCACCATTCAACATGATCCTAGCTCTTTCCATTAAGGTTCAATTCATTCTTTCTGCTACCCTATTTTGTTGACGTGTATAAGGATTATTATTTTGTTGAGAAATACTCACATGCTTACAAAACTCATCAAATTCCCTACAATAATATTCACCCCATTGTTAGAACTCAACACCCTTATCTTATAATCCTTTTGCTTCTCAATTAAGGCTTTAAATTCCTTAAACTTAGTGAAAATTTCAAATTTTGCATGCATAAAATAAATCTAGGTGTATCCTGACACATCAATAATGAAAATAACATAATAATCATATTTTGTAAAAGATTCAACATCCACTAGTCCAAACACATCTGAATGAATGATCTCTAATACTCTCTTAGCTTTATTAGTTCCATTAGGAAATGATGATCTATCATGTTTACCAAACACAAAATGCTCACAAAAATCATTTTTACCAACAAAATAATCATAAATACCTTCAACCAACTTTTTATTCAAAATAGTCTTAAGACCTTTTTCAATTATGTAACCCAATGTATGGTGCCACAACATACATGCATTTTCAGTTCCAGTTACATTGGTAGAATTACAAAAGGTGGAGGTATTAAGCCTAAATTAATTCCCTATCTGAGATCCTTTAGCAATCACCAAACTCCCTCTTACCAACCTGCAACTAGATTTTCTAGTCACATGCATTCCAGAATCATTCAACTTGGATACTAAAAGTAAATTTCTCGCAAGTCCTAGAATATGTAAAGAATGATCAAGAGTTTTAATATTTTCATCAATGAAACATAACAGTACCTTTCCCTTACCAACAATCTTCTTTATGTTGTTATCACCAAGGAAAAATTCTCCCCCATCATAGGTTGAATATGAAGTAAACCACTCCTTGTGAGGATTCATATGGTAGGAGCAACCTAAATCAATAAGCCAAGCATCATCACTACTAGTGTTAGCAAAAATAAACAAAGCATCAAAATAACCATCTTATGAGGACTTTTATGTGGAATCAGATGAACTCTTTTTCATGTTTCTACATTCCTTCTTCACATGTCCTCTCTTACCACAATTCCACCACTTTGCTCTGTTGTTCTTGGGGATTTTAGAACATCCTTTAGACTTGTCTCTCTTCTTATACCATTTATGCCATCCTTTTTCTTTTGACCTTCCTCACACATGCAAGGCATCTTGGGAGCTCCCATTCATGGACTTTCTCCTCATCTCTTCTGAAAGAATAATAACAATGAGACCAGTTTTGTACCACCACCACTTATGGCAACAATTAGATTTTCCCAAGATTTGGGTAAAGAATAAAGCATCAAAATACATAAATATCTTCCTCTTCTATCTTAACATCTACTAATTCAAGATGAATTATAATAATATTAAAATCATTTAAATGTTCTACAATAGAATTATCATCCTTCATTTTCAAAGAATACAAATGTCTAATTTTGAGATACAAATTATTAGTTAAACTTTTAGTTTGGTAAATATCACCTATCCTCTTCCACAAATTACGTGTGGTAGATTATTTTGAAACATTCAAGAGGATGGAATCTACAAGACACAACTGAATGGTTCCTCATTCCTTCTTGTCCATTCTCTTCCAATCTTCATCAGACATTGATTCTAGTTTCTTTTCACTAGAAACTACCAAGCATTGATCTCTCTCTTCAAGGAGATCTTCCATATTCAACTTCCACATCTTGTATCCACTGTCATTGAACTTCTCAATATCTATATGAGAGGTAGAATCCATCTTTACACTCTTCTTCACAAATCTACAAAACCCACAATGCACAAGCTCCCACTGCAACCAAAAAACCTTCAACAGTCAAATGAAAGGTGTCCCTCTCTTAATAGAATTGTTAGCTCTAATACCAAATGTTAGAAATCAAGGTATAACTTGTAGCAATATGAATTTAAATATGTGTTTGAAAATAAAATTATGTTTATAATATTACCATAAAATGATTAAGTGATTTAACAATTATAACAATGAAAGAAAAATTTGTGATACCACAAGTCATCAACACAAGTGACTCAAGATATAAATGGAGAAAA
This sequence comes from Sequoia sempervirens, assembly GCA_007258455.2. Classification (NCBI taxonomy): domain Eukaryota; kingdom Viridiplantae; phylum Streptophyta; class Pinopsida; order Cupressales; family Cupressaceae; genus Sequoia; species Sequoia sempervirens. The sequence continues at coordinate 553,393,623 of VDFB02000015.1, forward strand.
CCTTGCGTGAAAAAAATCCACACCCAAGGAGATCCAATTTTTTTATTAATATTCAAAGAAGTACATCAATAAAATAATTTGGTAGCACTTTATTGTCCTAATAACCTATTAGCTCTCAAATCTACACCCTTGCTAAGTTGAAGAACTTAGTGATTTGAAGTAACATGGGAACACTACTAGGGTGTGGGTCGCCTAAACTTGGAGTGGACCTCCAAATAAGGATGGCTCCTAAATGGTGTCACCTAAACTACTGCTAAACTAATGCTTTTTTGAGGAAAGAGTAAGAAGGAAACATGAAAATTAAACTAACCTTATGGTGATACACCAAACTTGATTTCTCAGATCTATACTATTGTTTTAAGACACAAATTTCTCAATAGCTTATCTTGACTTCACACAACTCAGATATTTTAAAATATCAATGCATAAGTGTCTTGTAAGGAGGCCTGGTTCACTTGCCAATTTTGAAGGGAAAGAGTTTCCACAACTAAAATAACTATTGAACTAGTGCACAACTTACAACATGCAAAACATATGTTTCCTTTTCCTAAAGGTGATAAAATGAGACAAAAATTTAAGGAATTATCAAAATTCACAAGAACATTCATCAATCAAATATTTCACACTATGAAACAGCTTCCAAGAAGGAAAAAGTGTTGAAATTCATTGATAACAAAGGTGTTACCAACTCTATACATGCCTGAGATTGAGTTACAATAGTGTCTTTTTCCTATAAGAGCTCCAAAATAAGCCACCATACATGTTGAAAAGAAGAAAGAAATAACTCCAAAAACTCTATTTGAAGTTACTTATGGCTTTTCAAAACCTTCCCCACATATATTCTTCTAGGAGCTTCCTGGCTGGATTCAACAAAAAAGCCAAAAATAAAGCACCCAAAACCCCTCCAAAAGGTCTCCAAAGTGAAGAAAAGGCCAATACATGACCATATCCACACTAAAATCATGAGAAACCACCTCCAAATGCTCACATTCCCTCCAAAAAACCAATTAAAAATAACCCACATACTTTCCACATGTTTTCCAATCACCTCCAAATTCCCCACATGCTTGACACAAGTCGTCATTATTCAACTATGTCTCCAACTACTTTGAATCATACCTTTGGTGTGTTTGTAAAGGAATAAGGACCCAACTATAATCCCTTTAGTACATTATACACCTCATTTTTTAATTTAAAAATGACACTTTTACTAAGTGATTTATAATCACATCACTTAATTAAAATATTTTCCATTTCAACCAATGCAAAATAAAAGGCCAAGATTTGGCCTATATGGGAGATCAAAATGCAAAATAAACTAATTCCTAAAGGAATCCTATGCTTCAAACAAAAGGGAACATGGAAACTTACTAAGGCATAAACTTGACCATGGGAATACATTAGCTTCATTGCAATTTTGTAAAAATATAGGCAAAAATGCCTTAATTGGCCAAAACCTAGGGTAAGAAACCTTAATAAACAAAACCAACAAAAATACTTTGCAAAGCATTTCATTTGCTCATCGAGCTTTCTAGAATTTTGAAGGATCCAACATCCTAGGGTTTCATGGAGCTCATCCATGGAAGATTTGGAACTCATAGAGGCACTTGTCAACATATTTCATGCTAAATCAAAGGGACACGCTTAGGTGAGCTTACCATGAGAAAATTTTCCATTTATCTTTTCATTTTGTAGAAAATTTTCATGTTACTATGCAAAAGATGAATAAAATATTACTCCTACATTTCTCTTCCTCTATTTTGTCTGTGGCCTCATCCATTTGCAGATATTTGTTTTAAGTTCATTGTATTTATCTCAAGAAATAGAGGAAAAACTCAACACCAAGCATGACTTCATTTAGTGTTCCATGTTCAATACTTGCCACAGCCTCCACATTCTTTCTACTGATTTAAAAATCATAAATAACTTTTCTTTCCTCATGATAATCACCTTTGTTGTGATAAGATTGTGTCTATACTTGTTTCTGTGTCTTCATTCTTGCAAAGAGAAGGTTTATCTTTTTTGGGTTTTCCAAAAACTGGTGCCTTTTAAGCTCCATTCTTTGAATTTTCTAGGTTTCATTCTTTATTTAAAGAAAATTATTTAAAAAAATTTGTTCTTTCTCACAACTTAGTTGATATAGGAAACCCATTTCCTCTGGTTCTTCTTGCAAATCTTCTAGCTTTCCCTTTTCTAGGCCGAGCTTTTCTGGGCCGAGAATTTGGCTTCTATGCTTCTTTGGTTTCCCTCTCAAGAGATTTGAGGATTTTTCTTCTCTCTGTAGCCACCATAATCCAAATCACTCTTTTTAGGTCATCGAGATTTTTCATTTTTGACTTCTGGCTGAGATTTCTTTTAGTGTTATGGGTTTTGAGCTCAACTATATATTTCATTTTTACTTGTCACTCCTTTCACAGGCTCTAGATTATGACTGAAGGTTTTATAAATAAATTGGGAACCCTAACTTGTTGTCCCAGGTGTTCAAATGAAATGATATCTCCATGAATAATGTTATCTTTATTTTAATATTCACTGGAAGCATAGTTATTTTGGAGGACACTGTCATTTCATTTATGATTGCTCTTATCAATTTTGATAATGTTGTCAACTTATTTCCATAGGTCCTATAACATGATTCATTACACTTACCTCCCTGAGTTATAACTGTTCAATGCATATAAACATTAATATCATTTGAATTTCACTGTCATTTGATATGGCATCCATGACTACAACCAATGTGAGCATTTCTTACACACTACCTCCATGTAATAAAGAGTCAAAATATCACTGATATTGAATCATTTTTTTGAGACCATGCTGTTGTAAGGAAACCTCTGACTAAAAATCTTCTTTTCATGGCTCTTATTAACTTGCTAATTTACTTATTTATGATAGACCTATGGCCTTCTTTCCCTTTTCTCATTCAAGGTGATAGAGCACTAGTGATTAAAGGTCTTCCATTAATCCCTCATCATTGTTCGGTATGATTAACCACTATGTTGGGTATGCTCTTATATTTCCCTCTACTCTTATTTTATCTTCATTGCCCCATGAATGCTTCTTTAGTACTGTCAACACTTACAAATTTCCTTTGACTACCCCATCTATGATGATTTTACTTTTTCCTTATATCCAAGACCACCGCCACCTGAAAGAAGTGCATTTTTTGACTTTGAGATGACTATCACCATTTTTTGTCTCCTCAAAAACTATCCTTTGAATGGTTGACCCTTCAACACATTCACAAACAAGCAATTTTTATTTCCAAATACAAATGGCTCTTGTCCTCTACACTTGGCATTGCTTCCTTATTCCATTTTTTGCTTTGGATCTTTTAAATCCATTGACTATCTACTTGGAATTGTGGTGTCCTCTTTAATGGAGTGATTTCCCCTTTTGGTGAATGATGGTTGTCTCATATGAGTGAATATGTGCTTGTTGTTTTCATTTCAAATCCTGACTCTCCCTTTTGTATTATGAAGTCAATGCTCTTTGATTTCTATTTGCTAGCTTTTTTTATTGGATGGTGAATGATGCATTGTTTTTTTTATAACTACCATCCCTCTTGGATCCAGTTGACAAGAGTTCAAGAAAGATATACCATTTTTTAATTTTGAAAATCAAACCTATGCTAAAAACTAGAAATATGTGTTAATTTTGAAGTCTTGCAAACTTGGGTAAAATGGGTCCACTAAGAAGATTGAAAGACACATCCAGTAGAGTAAGATTTACAAGGAGAAAAAAATGTTGAGGAACATGATTGGTAAGAAAGTTTCCTTGTAAAGATAACTTAACCATTGCAATGAAATATCCAATCTACTCAGGAATACTATCAACCAAAGCATTCCATGAAAGATCTAACACCCCATAATGTTGTAAATACACAAAGTTAGGAAAAAATATTTTTGGAAGCTCATTGTGCTGATGTTGTCTTTAGCTTGATGTTCCACTATTCATGGTAGCTATTTTACCCATTCAAGGAGGTAATTGTCCCTTTATTGTCTTTCTCTCAATGACATGCTTATGATTACTATCTTATGAATTTCCTTTTTCATTGACTTCTCATTGAGTCTTCAAGATCATTGCTCATTGATATAACATAATATCTCGGTCATGCAAGGAAACTCACTGTTATGCAAGGAAGCATACTATTGACTTCATAATTGATTGTTGTTTCATAAGCATGATAGGGTAGCTTTCCATTCAACTCTTGTGCACATGCTTGCATAATCTTCCCTTTTTGTATTACAATGTTCTCTCTGTTGTATCAATTTCAATATCTCTTCTTTGCATCCTAGGACAACACCTTGATATGATGACTTGATCATGTACTCCATTGTTGTATGCTATGATAAATATTGTCACAACCCTCTTCTTAATACATTTGAAAATGAAACCCCTTATTATCAAATTAAGTTGGATTGGAAATAATCATTATTTTATTTTATTATGGAATTAAAACATAGAAATAAATTAATTAATTAAAAATCAATAAATTAAAATATTAAAATTAGGTACTTTAAAATAAATAGAAAATTTATGATGCTAAAATTTAATTATGAAAATAAGCATATTTTTCATGAAAGAATAAATAAATTAAAATTTTATTTAAAAAATTTCTATACTTTTCTATTTTAGCTTCTATTCTTCTCTCTAGTCAACACCTTGATTTTTTTTTATCTCATTTTAGAATTTAAATCTTTATTTTATCAGTTAACTACTTTTATTTTAGTAACTTCATGAGTAAACTACCCATAAAAAGGGAAACATGTGTTCACCTTTATCCATCTTTAAAATTTAAAATTCAATATTAACTTCTCACATGTGCGCACTATTATCCACCTTTTGAAATTAAAAAATTCAATATTATCCTCTCATGAGACAAAATGGAATTTTCCTTTTTACTTTCCTAATATCGACCATTGATTTTTACAATTAAATCTTAACCATCGAATTACCATATATTTTTCTATAAATATGACCCTTAACTTGTTTCAAAGGGCAGAAAAAAAAATTAGAATTGCTCATGCTTACTTTTCTTTCATCATTTTTTTTTTTTGCATACAATTCCAAGGGTGGTAATTTCATAGGAAAGAGTTGGGGTTTTATTTCTTCTTGGAGAGTAGCAAAGACTTGGCAAAGCTAAGGAGCGGGAATTCAATAGAGAAGGATTAAACATCAAGCGTCACAAGTAATCTCACTAATTTGAAAAAATATATGTATACATATAAGCATTAAGAATTTGTTTAAAAAAAAGAGAGAGATTGTATTCTTTTATAATTATTTAACACAACCTTCTCTTTGATTAAAAGTTATTTCTTTAAACTTTTCTAATTTTTACTTAAATTCAAAGTTTATCAAAAAAATTTATTTTAAATTTCATTAGAAACTTTTATCAAAGCTTTACTTAAAGGTCCATTGATTTTTAATAAAAATTATTGAAATTTATTTTATTGGAACAATAGAAATAATTTTAATAAAATTGTAGTTGAAAGTTTATTTAAGTAAATTAAACTTTATAGATTATTATAAATATTCCATATTTAAAGAAAGTTGTTGGGCATGACAGTAAGCCTTTATGCAGCCGTGAGGAATTTAAAAAAAGGAATATATATATTCTTTTAAGTTTTTTTTATATATACTAAAGACTTTATTAACTTGGAATTAATATATTTACAAATAAATATAATTTATTTATATGTTGTTTAAAATATTATTTTAATAGTTAAATTGAATATTGTTTTAATATTATTTTAGAATATGTCTCAAAAATATATGTAATAATAATATTAATGAAAATTTTAGAAAGAAAAATTAATTTAAAATGTTTAAATTATGAATACAAGATACAAGATTTTTGTGCATGAATTAAGAACTAAATTTGTATCTTAAAACAATAAATCAAGTTTTTAGTTAGAAAGTTTCATTAAGATTTTAAGATTTTTATGTAGTAAACATAGTAAATATTTATCTTTTCCTTAAACCTTCATATGATTTTGATTTACTTAGTTGGATTTGTTTTTTTATTTTTCTTGATTGTTTTATTTCCAAAATGAAAAAAAAATCATTCAATAAAAGAAAAAAAAGAAGAGGAAAAATGAATTTAATATATATTAAGAATAAAAGAATTAAGTATATTTAATAGTAATCATATTTAACATTGGGTTTGGTATAAATATATATTTATATATATTAATAATAATTTTAAGTTGATAACTTTTAAATAAATAAATTTTGTTCTTGGGGAATCTTCAATAATATAATTTAGGATTAAAAGAAATAATGAAATGAATTATTGAGTTAGTGAAAATATAAAAAAATATAAAAATTGCTTTTACTATATAAGACATTATTTAGAAAATGTATGAATGAAAATGAGGGAAACTATTTAAATAATTATTTAGTCTCACTCCAAGATTGTTTTTAGAAGTTTAAAATCCTCTTACAACTTGAATTCAGTTATTAAATTAGAAGGCTCAAAAAAAATCTCATCCATAAATCAAATAACTTGATTTTTATATTAAAAGTAATCATTCAACAAACTTTCCTTTATAAATCGAATTACAATAAAAATCTAAAACTACCTCTAGATTTAAAGCAATAAAACAAAATCTTGATTTATTTATTTAAAAATAATTATTCAATTATTTATTTTCACAAAGTTGGGATTAGAAGTCTTAGTAAATAATTGATTTTAATTAGTAAGATCCTATGTCTTGACTTTCTCTAGAGAATTAATGAACTCATAAATTGTACATGCAATGATTAATTATATTCACTTCCAAACTTATTTAAATTATTAAAATGAACTTATTTCTTATGGAATTTCAAAGCAAATAAAATAAGTTTTAGATTTTCACATAATATTATTTGGTTTAAATTTCAATTAGTGTTAGTCAAATACACCTTTAAAAAGAGAAATTTATTTTACAAAGAAAAGTTGTAATTTATTCCAAATGCTTAGCAATGCTTAAAATTCCATTTAGTGGTGGTAAATATCTTCAAATAATTGGTTCAATAAAGTCCATATTTCATAATGATTTATTTCTAAAAATAGATAATATATATATATATAGAGTTAATCACTGAAGAATAAATTTGTCCAAAATAACTAGTAGGATAGTACTTAGTAATAACTTATAAGTTATATTGTTGATATTTTTAATAATTAATACAATTTATTTTATTTTTTTCAAGGAAATTAGTAACAAAGGGATTTTATATTTGCAAAATTAGGTTTCAAGAAATAAAACTTGATTTATGAAAGGTAATTGAAACTAGTCAAACCTATTAGGAAATCTTGGTGTATGCTAATCATAATAGTCTAGATCATAGTTCACGTGAGAAAATGTGGTAATATAAATTCCTTACTTGAAACTTTTTAGGGGAAGATTTAAGAAACAATGGATCACATTTATAACTAGTAGGATCCTATAGCTTCCTTGATGCATATTGAATTCTTAATTGAATAGTTATGAGTTTGAACGTATATTTGATAAGGACTAAATTAGTTGGGTATAGTAATAATAGGATTATAAACTTAGGATTATGTAATCATCATATGCCCTCACCTCACCCTTGAGGATCTTGGTGATAAAAAAAGATAACCAATCCTTTGATTTAATTTAACTTCAATTCCTTTTAATTCTACGCAATACTTCTTGTTACAAGGTTAATTACTATCTAATTTTCAAAGTGTTAGGTATTGGTTTCATCCATTTTAAAAAGATGCATATTAGAATTAGTATTCATTTCCAAGCAAATAAAGTATTAGTAAATTTAAGATTTGCAAAGTAATTTTCAAGTGTTAGAATGGTTCAAATATATCAATAATAGTTAAAGGTAACAATTTGATAGATTAAAATAAGCTATTTTCAAGGAGTTAATGTTTGTTAAAACCATTTTTTAAAGTTAAAGTAATTACAAAATTTATTCTAAAATGTTTAGAATAGTTTATGTTTTTCTGAAAAGAATTAAGTATTTATTTATGTAAAAGTGATGCTTGGAGTACTTTTAAGAAAATCTCAAAGTGTTTAAATAGTTTAAGTTTATTTTGTAAAGACAAGTGATATTAGTTAATATGGATAATTAAAGAGATGAGTTTAGAAAGGTAACTTTAGTTCATTAATATAGTTTATTTTCTATTATTAGTATGGGATAGATTCAATTTCAATAACATTAGCAAATAATAGTTGTTTAGTTTAATTCCAAAAGTAATTGTTTTATTCATTTAGGGAAATAAAATTAGATAAGTTTATCTATGTGATTATTTACTTTCATTATTTAATTTTATGTAATTAGTATGGCTTTTATTTTGTGTTAGATAGAAAACCTTAAACAAGATTTGAAACTAAAACTAGCAGTGTTCGGTATCAGCAGTGCCTCTGGCTCACGTTTACGGGTAATGTCGTCATGCTTGAGCTACTGCATCCATAGCCTAACATAGCTACAACAATGGCATCTGTGGCACCGTCCCTTTAAATCGTCGGGGAAAAATAAGGAACACCATGTTAATAAAATCCAAGAGATGGGTAATCTCTCTTGGATCGATAATCTAATAAGATAACTTTAAATGAACAAAAATTTGCTAGTCCAAACCTAGTAAACCATGTTATAGGATTCAATGGAATTGTTTTAATATATTGTTATGATAATTAAAGGTAATTGTATCTCAAATGGGTTCAAGGGAGATGTTATTTAGGATCTAGGATTTAGATGTTTAGGAAACAAGTAATAGTCAAGGAGACTATTTACTTATATTTTATTGCTTCCCTTCGTGGGTAGCAATCGCAGAGGAATTATCTAGGGAAAATGAAAATCCCTAGAAAGGGTTGCGTACCCACAAAACAGTTCACATCAAACATAGGTTAGAAAATATAACTACATATTTTATGCCTTGATCCCATTTGGAAGTAGGGTATGTAGGCAGTCTAGGAAATGAAGAATGCTCCCAGTACCTCAGGCGTTCAGGGATGGGGCTTAGGGAAGTTTAAGATAATGATAAATTAAAATATATATTTCAAGAGAATCACTTGGTCAAAAGGGGATATAAATATCAAACATAAAGATAAGATAAAAAAATGTTTCTTGTATACTCGGAAGGAATACTAGATGGATTCGCTTGACTCCCCGATGCCATAGGCTAAATTCTAAGGCGGGACTCAAGCTACATATTTATTTTAATGTACTCCTAAGGACGAAGACCTCAGTGCACTTCCAAGGGAAGTGTAGTCTTTAGTGAGTGACTCAGGACCTAGATGGTCCCAATGAGTCTAAGTCTTTGGCTAGAGTACATTCCTATCCTTTATGGATAGATGCCTACCCCATTTGGGTAGATGCCTATCCCAGGTGGATAGATGAATTCTTGTCCCATATGGACAAATGCCTAACCCATATGGTTGGATGACTGTCCTGGATGGACGGATGCCTATCCCATATGGATAGAAGTACCTGAGTATGCAAGTGAATGAACACATAATAAGGTAGTAAAAAAAAAAACTAGTTGTAATTTTTGGGTTATTAGTTTGGGTTATTACAAATATCAATGTATTTGAACGGTTTCTCAATAATGTTTTAGTGGCATTATGACTATTCCTTCAAATCTTGCTCTTTGAATATAAGGAACAACATGTTGTTTCTCTATAAATAGTGATTGAAATGACTTCTCATCTCTCTTAATTAGTTAAAGCATTATATTTTGCATTGCATTTATCTTCTCCATGATTTCCCCTGATCAACATGATGGCAGCCTACTATTCGATTCATTGTGAAATGATGAAGAGTAATCTTTCTTGATAATTCACATAATTTTTTGTTGCATATTTTAAATATGATAATGAAAGTTGATCAAGTGGTATGATTCCATATTGATTTAATGCATCAAGAATAGGTTTATCATCAACTTGATCAAGTTGCTCATTTTTTCTCACATTCCTACCCCTCTTAAAACACAAGAGGGAAACATGTTGGGCTCAACCCTTGTGGGAGCCACATTTTACTCCACATGATGTAACTAGATGAAAAAAAATAGCAACAAATATTTCACCTATACCTTCACAATGAGTAAATGCGTTGATAAAATAGAGCATATGATAGATGATTTTAATAACTCTTTTGTTTTCCTAGAAATCTATGGTATGCAAGCTATTTTAATGCTTATGAGGATCAGCCTATATGTTTATGGATGTTTGCATATGTATTGATTTGTGATCCTTCATTGCTCTAACAAAACTCTTCTCACACATGTAGGAAACCTAGGAGCAGCAATGAGTGCAACAACTAGAGGCTAGATAAGCAAGAGAGGCTGAAGCTAAGGAAAATCAACACAACATGGATTCATCATTCAGGAAATGACGGATCGCCTATCTCTATATATGCATTTCTTTCATTATGTATCTATGAATGTATAGTTTTTTCCATCATTTGCATTCAAATAGTTAGTCCCACAGCTTGTGTGGGACAACATTCATTTATATTATTAATAAAGACTACATTTTGCAAAATATGTTTCACTCTCTTCTCTGTTGTATGCATTTGCATAATGTAATAATGCAATCTAGTTGATAATCTCTTTTATGCATATGGATGAAAATTGGTAGAAAATGACATGTACCTTTCATCTTTAGTTTGCAAATGTTATCTCAGCTCCACCTAACTGAGTTGGAAGCAAAAATTAGGTAACACAACCTACAAAGAACACATACTAAAACACCATTCAAGGGCTCCAATATATGGAAGTTTATGGGAGAGAATACCACAAATGGTATCCCAAAACAACAAGAAAAACCACCTAGAAAAAACCACACCCCACTTAGTGGATAGCCCATAAACATGGAATAAAGTATTAAATTATCACATGGCCTTCACATGGGTGCCTAACCCATAGCCAATAGGAATTGGTCAAACCAAAGTGCGCCATAACTCTTCGACAGATCTAATGGCTACATACAAGATCATGCACCAACATGCACACTTGGGTGCCCAACCATGCAAGAGCATTCAAAACATGAAAATAGCATGCAAGGAAATGCACACTCAAGTGGTCCCAACCCAAAAAGTTTAATTCCCAAGAGGAATATTCTCCCAGGATTATTAGTAACCACCACCATAATTGATCCGCCTCTTTAAATGCAATTATAATTTGTCATAGGAAAATAATTAATAAATATTTTGTCCCAAATGTCCCCCAGAACACTTTCCAAAGAATGTGGAGACACATAAATCACCTTAGGATAGTAATTTTAATGTTACCTATCCTAACAATATGACATCAATAAAAGGAGGGGGTGCTCACCATACTCCTCAATCCTTAACTCATATGGTACAATCACATGGGAGGCTAAAATTTTGGTTGTCCACTAGTGAGTACTTAAGTTTAACATTTTGAGAGTTAATTTATTTTTTCAATGCAAATTTAAATAGATAAAAATAAAAAACTTAAAACCCTTGTACCTTTTGATAGGCAAGTGATATTTGAGTGTCATTTTTTCAAGTTTTTTTTTCATGCTTGATCTCTTGAGAATGTCTATGCACTAAAATTATAAACTGTCATTTTTTTATGTTTTTCCTATTGGGAACATCTATGCACTAAAACTATAAAGTGCCAAAATATAGGGGGGTTTGCAATATTGAATCAAGGGGTTGTGTTTTGTATTGTTTCTTATACACTTCTATATTTCCTTCCATATTTTATTTATGTAATAATTTGTTTTCTACAAAAAAATCTACTTTATGTATAGATTCATATTAGTTTTGCATGCCTCTAACACCCTTTAATTATCATTATTGGAAACTTAAGGTACAAATTATGCTAATGAGCAAAGGAGTGTATAGGGTAACAATGGGCATTGAGAAATAACCTACTACTAAGGAAGCTAAAAAAAATGGTTTTAAAATATGATCAAGCCTTAAAATTTATGTCTTATTGTATATCCCATAATCATCTTTCATGTAGAAGCTTTAAAAACACCCACTGAAGTTTGGCTTGCATTATAAAAACTCTTTAGAAAATTGGATAAAATGAGAAGTCATGAGTTGGAGAATGATCTCATATGTTTGAGCCCTATTTCCTTTGACATTCTCAAGGATTTATTTGCTAAATTCAAATCACTACTTGGTTACAATTAAAAAAATATAGAATAGAGAAAAAAGAGGATCAAATACTTCTTTATATACTCTCCAAATTAGGTCTTCATAATTATGTTTTTGTATCTACCTTCTACTCCACCAAAAGGGCTCTTGCAACCACATGGAAAATGCCTTCTCTAGATGACTTTATTGTAAACTTGACTAAGGATTAAGATAAGTTATGGGTACACTAGATTCTTCAAAATTTCAAGCTCCCATTGTTTGGAATGGGAAACAATAGGTTTCAAACTTTTACAAGTATGAAAGTGTTGTCATTGATTTCAACAGGAAGTCTATTGACTAGTGTTTTCATTGATGTCAACAATGACATGAAGATGTTGAAGATATTGAGAAATTGGGAAAAAGAGGAAAACAAGTTGTGCATGTGTAGTTGAGACCTTAAGGAAATGTTATGAGTACATGGAGCTATCTTTTTGTTGCAATGTCTAAAGATGAGTTGGAATGATGAAAAGAGCTGAGATGTTGTCTCTGGTACTTGGTTTCCAAGTGCTTTTGAGGAAATTTGATAAACAAAGTAAATTGTGTTGTACAAGTGTTCATAGTATGCCCTGGTATTGTGCTCCACATTTCTTCCATGTTTATACTATGCATGTGTCAATCTTACAGGTTATTCAAGGTTTTCAAAGGTTGCTATATTTAGAATTTTGGTTTCTAGATTGTTGTTCAGTACAAGATATTTTCACCAATGTGTGAACTAGTTGTTTAGTGATATTTTATGTGGCTTGGAACAAATGTATTTTCTTTGCATTTCTCCATTGTTTGTCTTTAGGTTGTACAAAATTGGGAAGATGCTTATAATGCTTGTATCTTTTTGTATTCAAGGTTTTACTTAATTTGATGTAGTATAGAGTGAGTTTTATTTATCAGTATGCAAGTAAGGGTTACCAATTGTTCTGAGTTGAAGTATTTGAATGATGTGAGGTTGATGAAGTGTTTGATGAATCTCAAGTATTTCATGAATTACTCTAGATTGTGTTCAAGTGAATTATGTTGTCTAGAACTTTCAACTTTTAGATTGATTTAAGGAATCTTGTAATGAATGTTTATGGTGTTTAACATAGGTGTTGGATGACCTTGTGTTAACACTACATGTGAGGCTTTTGAATCATGTTGAAGTGTGTTTGTATTTATTTAGGTCCTAATTAGGGATTATTGTAGGCCACCTTCATTCTTATCCACCCCTGGGAATGTTTAGGTGCTGACCTATTTTGAATTTATATGTATAACAACTAGTTGCCAACATTGGAGAAGGTTTTTAAGGTTGAGGTTGATATAAATAAGTGTGGTGTTGTTGTGAGTTATGGCATAAAAAAATGTGAAGTGAGATAGATGTAAGATCAATGCAAGTGATGTGTGTGATGTTAATTTGAGTAAATCAATACGAATTTCAGTGTTAGTGCTCTTGAAGGAAATGATATGAAGGCATCTAAAATCATTCAAGTGAGGTTACGAGATTGTTGGAGCGATGTGGTTGATTTCCTTCTTGCATTAAGAAGTGTTCTTTGTGTAACATTCTTCTTCTATCTTCTTGCATTTCTTTCTATGGTAGTGAGCCTTGGTTGTGATCCCTTTGGGATAGTGTGTCCTATTTTGGAAGTGAGCCCTTGTACAAGTTTTGCAATTACTTATGTTGTGAGCTAATCCTCACTTTGGTTTTTCCCTCATTGGGATTTCCACATAAATCTGGTGTTCTCTTGTGCATGATGTTGCTATTTTAGTTTTTTTTTATGTTCATTCCATATTTAATCATACTAATAGAATAAGGGTTTAATGAATGCATGTGGATCTAATTATTATAGAGGGTTTTGAAGGTATAATTTTCTACAACTGATTCACCCTCCCTCTTAGTTATATTTTTTATTTCAACAATTGGTATTAGAGTGAGGTTCTTTAGAGAAGAGCTTAACCACTTAAGCTAGATCTGGGATGGTGACAAGATTTCTTTGGAATATCCTAGATTTGATGGCTTAGATTATGCATTATAGAAGACAAAGATGGAAGGATATTTATCTGCTCAAGGATATGAGATTGAGAAGGCTTATTAGACTACATATACTACACCTCCAAATGGTCCAAGTACAAATACAAAAATTAGGGTGCATGAGATCAATGCTAAGGAAAGATTTATTATTGTTAATAGTATTTCAAATATTGAATTAGTTAAATTTATGATTTTAAAGACTACTAAGGATGTTTGGTATAAGCTAGAAAGCATTTATGAAGGAGATTTGAAGGTTAAACAAGAAAAGTTGTAAAACTTGAAGGCATAGTTTGAAATGATGCATATGTCTGAAGATGAAACAATTGAAGGCTACATATAGAGAGTTGATGAGTTGGTTAGTGCTATGAGAGGCCTTTGTGCAATAGTTAAAGAATCTAAAGTAGTGAAGAAAGTTAACAAATCACTTCCGGATTACTACAACAAAAACATATCTACTATTGAGGAAACTATTGATTTTGACAATTATTCTAGAGATTAGTTGATTGGTACTCTAATTGAATTTGAAATGAGAAAACTAAAGAAAGGTACAAAAGTTGAGACTAATTTCAAGGCTGGTTAATCAGAGAAGGTTGAAGATTCAGGTGAAGAAGATCTTGATGATTTGGAAGCTAATTTTGTGAGGAAGATGAAAAAGGGCACCGATAAGTACAAATATAAATTACCTTTCAAATGTTTTAGATGTCCAAAAATAGCTCTAAACAATAGGAATAAGGAAAATAAACTAAAAATGATGAGAGCTTACTATGTGAGAGAAAATGTTGGTATTTTAGATGATGAATTTGATTATGGAGATTTTGATGATAATGAATTCTTTTTTTTGGCTATAAAAGAAGAATTTGGTTCTACTAACCTTGAAAGTTGTGTGAAGGAAAGTATTTCAGAGAAAAAGGATAAGGTTGAAGGTACTTTGGTATCTTATTTTCATGTCAAAGAGGATAATAATTACTAGGTTGTTGATAGTGGATGCTCAAGGGTAAAAGCACAAAGTTGTGTCACACTTTTAGCCAACTTATTAGCACAACTGAATTTAAGTATTTCTAGCTAAATATCAATTTTGGTCAAACATATGATCTAGTAAGATTCATTCTAGCCAAGTTAGATACTTCCACAACTTTTTCAACTAAAATTGTTGGCTAAAAATATATGGAGCACCACTTTTAGTCCAATTTACCAAAAAAATAAAATTATTTGAAAAACTTGAAGTTTCAATAACTCCTACTAATGTAAATAACATTTAAAAAAATAAAATAAAAAATACCCTTTTGTAGATCCATAAGTGTAGTTTTCAAAAATATATTTATTTTAATAGTTTATTTATTATTTATATTTTATTTTTTATTTTTACTAAAAGTAGGTTATCAACACAAAATATTAGGTTGATTACCATGCCAAGGAAAAATACAAAAACTTATTTTAAAAAATTAAATAAATATGATGCACTAGATAAAAGAATTTATTTCAAGATGGTATAATTTTTTTTCCATTTTAGATAAATATTTAATATGAAAGTTAACGTCTGATGGAAACAAGTTTATTTTGATTCATGCATATTTTAATATTTATTTAAAAATATATACTTATCAAAACTGGAAAAAAAATATATCCATGCACTAAAGTTTCAAGTTATAAATACACACAAAAAATTTGAAAGAAAAAAAATTAAAATTTACTATTAAAATTTTGACGTCTCATGCAACTTCATTTTTCAACATTTTATCAACAACTAAATTATAGTGTTAATTTATTAAAAACTAGTTTAAAATAATTTTTAATTTTTTTTTTTAAATTAAAAAACAGAAAATATACTAAAAAATACATATTTTACTAGTTTACATCATTTCAAAATTCAAAACATATATGCCACTTTTTAGTGATTCAAGTTTTAAAGTTGAATCAGTGTTGGTCATTTCCTTTATAAAATGTGACATGACTTTGTGTTTTTACACTCTAATCATATGATCAGAGACAAAAGTAAGTTTGTTAAACTTGAAAAGTATGATGGAGATTAGTTAAATTTGGAGATGATTCAGGAGCTAAGATTTGTGGAATAGGTTCAATTATTTTTTATGGCAAGCATAACATTGACAATGTTTATTATGTTAGGGGTTTAAGGAATAACCTTTTGAGTGTTGGAAAAATGTGTAGCAAAGGATACACTCTTGTGTTTAAGGATGAAAGATGTCAAATCAGAAAAGGATCTGGAACTATGATTATTGTTGGTAAGAGAACAGATGGAAACATCTACCAGCTTAAGGGTGTTGATGGCCATTGCTTCATTTCTTAGATTAATGATAGTTGGTTATGGCATCAAAGGATGTGTCACATGAAATTTTATAATTTCACAAGAATTAGTTTAGTTCATGCAATAAGAGATTTACCTAGAATCACAAAGCCTATCAATGATGTTTGTGAAAGTATTCAATTTAGAAAACAAACAAGGAGTAGTTTCAAGAGAAAGGAACAATCTACTATCGAACTACTGGAATTAGTTCATATAGATCATTTTGGTCCTACAAGGGTGAGAATTCTACAAGGTGGCAGGTACTTTATGCTTTTTGTTGATATTATTCTAGAATGACATGGGTTACTTTTCTTAGAGAAAAATATAATGTATTAGATAAATTCAATGCATTTAAAGTTATGGTTGAGAATGAAATGGATTTGAAAATAAATGTTTAAGGTCTGAAAGAGGTAGTGAATTCACCTCCAATGAGTTTAACATGTTTTGTGAAGTTCATGGAATAAAGAGGCATTTTTTCTGCCCCTAGAACTCCTCAGCAGAATGGAGTTGTTGAAAGGAAAACCCAGACTATTCAAGAAGCTACAAGGACTATGATGAAAGAGTCAAATCTACTGAAATTCTACTATAGAGAAGCTATCCATACTATTGTTTACATACTTAACAGAGTTAAAGCTAAAGCTAACAACACAAAGACTCCCTATGAGCTATGGTATGGAAGGATTCCTACTGTGAAGTACTTTAGAGTGTTTGGAAGCAAAAGTTACATCAAAAGAGAAGAAGAAAACTTAGGAAAGTTTGATGCAAGATCTGATGAAGGTATCTTCCTTGGATATTCTATTAGAAGCAAATCTTACAGATGTTACAATAAAAGGCTAAGAAAGATAGTTGAAAGTGAAAATGTTAAAGTTGATGAAAACCTACATAATTCAATTACAGTAGATGGATATGTATTAGATGAACCTGATTGCAAAGTACTTGAGGAAGAAAATTTTGATGAACAAGAAGTTTAGAATGAAGAGGAAGAAGCTCTAAAGAAGACCCCTAAAACCCCTAAGTATGTGCAAAAGAATCATTCAAAAGATCAAAGCATTGGAGATAAGAGCAAAGATGTACTGACAAGAAGCAAAGTTGCTAAAGTTGAACCTTAAATAGTGAGTGAAGCACGCAAGGATGAACATTGGATGAAGGAAATGGAAGAGGAACTTATGCAAATAGAAAAGAATTAGACTTGAGAATTGGTTCCCAAATCAGAAAATAAGAAAGTAATTGGAACTATGTGGGTATTCAGAAACAAGCTAAATGAGAATGGAGTAGTAATAAATAAGGCAGGACTTGTGTGTAAGGACTAGTCACAAGTGGAAGGTATAGAATTTGAGGATACTTTTGCTCGTGTGGCTAGGATGGAAGCTATCATAATGTTTTTGGCATTTGTAGCACATAAAGACTTTAAATTTTATCAAATGGATGTGAAGTCTGCTTTTCTGAATGGTGAATTAGAGGAAGAAGTTTACATGGAACAACTAGAAGGATTTTGGTTGTCAGATCAATCGGATATGGTATGTAAGTTGAAGAAGGAACTATATGGATTGAAGCAAGCTCTAGAAGCTTGGTATGCAAGATTGGACAGGTACTTGATATAGCAAGGATTCAGTAATGGCACTACAGATAGTAATCTTTACCTTAAAATTGTGGAAGACAAAATCTTGATAGTAGTAGTGTATGTGGATGATATTATCTTTGGTGGAAATGAGGCTATGTGTAAGAATTTTGTAGAGGAAATGCAGAAAATTTTTGAGATGTCAATGTTTGAGGAGATGAATTTCTTTCTTGGGCTACAAAACAATCAAATAGATAAAGGGATTTTCATTTCATAGTCTAAATATGTCAAAGGGATGTTGAAGAATTTTGGAATGGATGACTCCAAAATGATATGTACCCCTATGGTGACTAGTTATAAACTATGAAAGGATGATGATTCACCTAAGGCTAATCAAAGCAAGTGTAGATCCATGATTGGTGGATTGCTATATCTAACTACTAATAGACCAGATATCATGCATGCAGTTTTTCTTGTAGCTAGATTTCAAGAAGATCCTAAGGAAACACATGTTGTAGCTATGAAGAGGATATTCAAATACTTAAAAGGA
The DNA here is from genome assembly GCA_007258455.2 of Sequoia sempervirens. Lineage (NCBI taxonomy): Eukaryota > Viridiplantae > Streptophyta > Pinopsida > Cupressales > Cupressaceae > Sequoia > Sequoia sempervirens. The sequence continues at coordinate 553,412,164 of VDFB02000015.1, forward strand.
AATCTAAATTATGGTTTGTGGTATCCTATGGATGTTGATTTCACATTAATTGCTTATATAGATGTAGATTGGGTTGGTTGTGTTGATGATAGGAAAAGCACAAGTGGTGGTGCATTCTTTCTTGGATGTAGATTAGTGTCACGGTTGAGCAAGAAGCAAGATTCAATATCCATATCTACTACAAAGGCTATGTATATTGTAGTAGCATCATGCTCTACACAAGTATTATGGATGCAACAAACATTGAAGGATATCAAATTTGTATATGATGAGCCTATTTCTATCTTCTATGATAACACAAGTGCAATTAACATTTCAAAGAATCCAGTGATGCATTCAAGGACAAAGCATATCTATTAGGTATCACTTTTTGAGAGAAAAGGTTATGGAGAATGAAGTGAAGCTTGAGTATGTTCCTACAAAGGATTATATTGATGATATATTTACTAAGGCTCTACCTAAGGATTATTTTGAGTACCTTTGGGAGAAGTTGGGGGTTATTACCCCTCCCTGTTTGAACTAGATACATATGGAGATGCATTTGTCTAGTGGATATATGGATCTATCTCTTGTTAGGACTGGTTTTGGTGGATACCTCTCTAGGGGAGTAGTTAGTGTCATGTTTTTTCATTTATTTTCTGATTTTTTTGGGTATACTCCTTAGGGGGAGTGTTCAAGTGAAGTATCTTGTCTGAAACTTTCAGCTTTCAAATTGATTTATGGTGTTTAACATAGGTGTTGGTTGAACTTGTGTTAACACTACATGCGAGGCTTTTAAAGGGTGTTGAAGTGTGTTTGGATTTATTTGCGTCCTAATTAAGGATTTTTTTAGGTATCCTTCATTCCTATCCACTGTGGGAATGTTTAGGTTCTTACCTATTTTGAGTTATATGTATAACAACTAGTTGCCAACATTGGAGAATTTTTTTGAGGTTGAGGTTGATATAAATAATTGTGGTGGTGTTTTGATTTATGGCATGAATGAAATGTGAAGCAATATATATGTAATATCAATGTGAGTGAAGTGTGTGATGCAAATTTGATCAGTAGAGCAATACAAATTTCAGTGTTAGGGTTCCTAAAGGTAGTGAGTTGTAGATATCCAAAATCATTCAAGCAAGGTTGCAAATTTTTTGGAGCATTGTGGTGGATTCCCTTGTTGCATTGAGAAGTGTTCTTTGTGTAACATTCCTCTTCTATCTTCTTGTATTTATTTTTGTGGCTATGAGCACTTTTGGACAATGTCCTATTTTGGCAGTGAGCCCTTGTACTAGTTTTGCAATTACTTATATTGTGAGCTAATCCTCACTGTGTTTTTTCCCTCATTGGGTTTTCCATTTAAATTTTGTGTTCTATTGTGTATGGTGTTGTTATTTTAGCATTTTTTATGTGCATTCAATATTTAATCATACTAACAGAATAATGGTTTAGTGAATTCATGTGGATCTAATTATTGTGGAGGGTTTTGAAGGCTTAATTTGCTACAACTAATTCACCCCCCTCTTAGTTTCCTTGTTCATTTCAACACAAAAGAAAGGGAAGACAAAAAACACTTAAAATGAAAAGGAAACCAACAAAGATTAAAAATATGAGTCCTCTAAAATCAACACTAAAAACTCTTCAAATAAAGGGAAACCTAATAAATAAAAAGTTAAGTGTCCCTATTGCAAGAAACTTGGGCATGGTGAGCACAAATGTATGAAGAAGTAGATTGACCGCCTCACGCATCTTCTTAAGAAGAAAAAAACAGGGATCCTTGAACCTATCAAATAATCCTCATCATCCTATTAATATTATAAGGAAAAGGAAAAACATAGATCTAAGGGAAATTCTCTAGTTTCTACTACATCATCATCAACTTTGTCTTAGATCATTGACTCAGGTGCTCCACATCACATGGGTTATTCAAAAGTTATTTTTTCTTTCTTTGAGCCTTATATCATGTACACTATCACTTTATGTGATGAAAATCTAGGATTAGTTACAAGGAGAAGGTATGTTGAAATTTAATGTGGAAATTTCATAAATTTTCTAAGTGTACCTTCTCTTTCATCTAATCTCCTATCAATGTATTAGATTACCAAAATCTAGGGAAGGGCATGAGATTCCATTTCTCTCTAGATTAAGTTGAGATTAGAGAGTTGCACAATAACAATTTGATATCCTTGGGAAGGGAAAATTACCAAGCTATGTTATACACCTTATCTCACTTTACACCTGTTATTTCTCCTCCAACATTGCTTAATCATTTAGATGGAGTTAGAAAATTATGGAATGAGTGGTTTAGCCACCTTAGCTACCGCTAAATTGAGAAACTACATCACAAAAATAATTTCACAAGGTTGCACTCATGGGAAGCGTCCTAAAGAGAAATTTAACAAAGAAAAATCTTAGAGGGCTACATAAGATTTGGAGCTTGTTCACATTGAAGAATCAAGGGAATTTAACCATCCATCTTTCACTAAGGTAAGGTATGTTTTCACTCTCATAGATGAATTCTCTAGATACACATGGGTCTACTTCCTTCAAAAGAAAATTTAAGTCTTCAACAAATTTTGAGACTTAAAGGCTCTTGTTGAAAATAGTCAAAATAAATCATCAAGGTTCTTTGGATTGAAAATAGGGGTGAGTATGTCAACAACAATTTTGAGTAATTTTGTACAACATAAGGTATAGAATTGTAGCACATAGTTCTTTATACTCCCCAACATAATGGGGTTGAAAAATGTAACTACATGATACACTCCAAGGAACTTACGTGTCCTACCACTTTTTCCATTAATTTATTCTACAGGAGATATTATCCCATTCCAAATATTTTCCTTCGGCTAAGGTATGGAAATTGATTAATAATCATAATTAAAATTTTATTATTTGGACCTGAATCATATTTTATTCTAATTTTTTGATAAAATGATTCAAATAATTATTTTAATATTAATAATTTTTGCAAGTATGGTGTTGGTGTTGGTCATTGATGTCAACTATATGAAGATTGTATTGGAAGGATGCTAGTGTTGTCATAATTGTGGAGATTGTTCGAGCATGCTTATGTTGATGAGATGGTTGCTAGTATGGATGTGTTTTGAAAGTGTCATAGATTCTATAGATATGTTGAAGAGGTGTTAATAGTGTTGTAGTTGTAGTTGGATCACTTGGTTTCCAAGTGCTTTTCATAAAATTTAAATAAAATATATTATAGTGTGATAGAGTGGTGTTTAGTGTTGTGCTTTGTATTTCTTCATGATTGAAGTTATACTTATGTGTTTTGGATGTGTTGATCAGAAGTTTCAGGTTTTGGATCATTTTTTAGTAAAATTTGTGTTTGAAAGTATGTCTGTCTAGTGAAATATGGCGTCTGGGAGAAATGAGATTGCTTTGCATTTCTCCACAGTGAAGTTTCTTGTCAAGTGTGGATCTAGGAACATTATTTTATTGTTTGTATCTACCTTTCTTGAATTTTTAGGTGTTTTGGTGTTCCAAAAAGTTGTTTGGTGAGTTGGATGTTTTTATTAGTGTGTTTTCTTGCCCACAATGATGGTGTTCTTAGTTTTAGGTGGTTCTGGTAGAGTTAGATAAAACTCTGATGGGGAATATTTTGAGATGTTGTATAGATATTTTGGAGTGTTTTTATGTGGTTTGTGAAGTTCTCTTCAAACCTGGTTAAGCATGAACTTAATTATTAAGGGTGCTCATATATGTTTTTTCAACCTAGTGTGTTAATGCTAATTGCGAAAGTGGTATGTTGTTTGTGGAAGCTTTGCAAAGTATTTTGGTGTATATTTGGGTCCTAGTTAATCCATGGTGTGGTCATCCTTCACTTATTTCCACTGTGGAAGTGTTTGGTATCGAACTATTTTGTAATTTCATGTTTGATGTGCATATCTAACCTTGGAGAATATTTTCAAGGTTTTGGATGGTATATAAGCAAGGTAAAATCATTGGAGATGTGTGTAGATTGTTAGAAGGTGTGAGAAAGATGTGAATTTGATTAAGTATGGTGATCTAAGTATGAGCTTAATGCCTACGATTTTTTGGTATTGAGGAAGCTTAGGATTTAGATCAATATTCTAGAGATCATTTTTTTGGTGGTTTAACTACTTTTGAATTGAGAGAGTTTGGTCAAAATGATTCAAGAAAAGAGACTACTTTGAAGGCTAGAAAAATAGAGAAGGGTGATAGGTAAGATCTGGATAATCTTTATGAGATAGAAGAAAATTTTGTTAGGATATTGAAAAAGGGTACTGGAAAATACAAATGTCAGTTACCTTTCAAACGTTTTAACTATGGAAAGATAGGTCATTATGCTTCAATATTTCCAACCAAAGATTCAAATGGAAAATACAAGGATAAAAAAGGTAAATCTATCAAGAGAAGTTATTATATTAAAGAATATGCTAGCATATCTTATGATGAATCTAACTACCTAAATGATGAAAATGATGAGTGATTATTCATGGCTCTGAATGTTGGAAATAAATCTACTAACTCTAAAATATGTATGAAGGAAATTTCTCCAAAAATAGGTCACAACATCAAAGGTAATATTGTGACTTCTTTTCATGATAGAGAGGAGAAAAAACACTAGATAATTGATAGTAGATGCTCAAATCACATGACAGGTGATAAGAGTAAGTTTGTTAAACTTGAAAAGTTTGAAGGTAGTCTTTTTAAGTTTTGTGATGATACATCTACTAATATATGTGGAAAAGGTTAAATTAGTTTTGATGGAAAGCATAATACAGATGATGTTCTTTATGTCAAGGGTATCTGACATAATCTTTTGAGTGTAGGAAAAATGTGTAGAAAAGGATATAATCTTGTATTTTAGGATGGTGGTTGTGAAATTAGAAAAGGAAGATCTAGAAATCTAGTTTCTATAGGAACAAGGACATATAGGAATGTTTATCAACTCAAAGGTGCTAATGGTAAGTGTTTAATGACTCAAATTGATGAAAGTTGGCTAGGCATAGAAGAATGTGCCAAACCAATTTTGATAGTCGTGTGAGGATCAACTCTACTCAAGCTATGAGATATCTTCCAAGAATTACAAAGAATATCAATATAGTTTGCAAAGAATGTCAGGTTGGGAAGCAAACAAGAAATAGGTTCAATATCAAAGAATATTCTATTGCATGACCTTTGTATTTGGTGCATACATACCTATGTGGAACTAAAAAAATAGGAAGATTTTAAGGTGACATATATTTCATTTTGTTAATTGATGATTACTCTAGAATGACTTGGGTAACTTTTCTCAAAGAAAAATTAGAATCTCTAGACAAGTTTAAAGCATTTAAAGCTATGGTTGAGAATGAAATGGATATGACAATAAAATGCTTAAGGTCTGATAGAGGTGGAGAATTCACCTCCAATGAGTTTGACAATTTTTTTGAAAATCATGGAATAAAGAGGCATTTGTTAGCCCCTAGAACTCCTTAGTAGAATGGAGTTGTGGATAGAAATAATAGGATAGTATAGGAAGTAGCAAGGACAATGATGAAGGAAGAAAATATATTAGATGTTTGTTGGAGAGAATCTATTCATATTGTGGTATACATACTCTACAGAGTGAAAGTAGAAGTAAATAGTTCAAAGACTCCCTATGAACTATGGTATGGAATAACTCCTATTGTCAAATATTTCAATGTTTGGAAGTAAATTTTATATCAAGAGAGATGGAGAAAGGTTGGGAAATTCTAATGCAAGGTCAAATGAAGGAATCTTTCTTGGATATTCTACAAGAAGAAGGCTTAATGGTGCTATAACAAGAGGATGAGGAAGATAATTGAAAGTGCAAGTGTCAAAGTAGATGAAGAACCACTTAAAAGTACAATACTAATAAAAGGATATGAATCTAATGAGTCCTCTTATAGAGAAGAAGAAAAAGAAGGGAAGGAATGTTGAGAAAGGGTGTCTCAAACTTCTTGGCACAAAAGGATTCATCCTTCGGGTTCATCAAGCTACAAGTGAATGTCGGTGAGATGAAATGCCTAGTCTCCTTGACATCTCGATAAATGTTCCATGGGTTGGTGTTAAGTTCTTTGTCAAGTTAACAGTCACATGTCAACAAGACTTAGATATGAATCTCCTCAACATCCTAATAGTTGCTTGGCTTATCACTAGGAGTGCTAGGAGTTTGCATCAACTGAAGCTTCATCGATGAGACAAGTGAACATTGAGGAGACTGAATGAGCAGTCTCTTCAACATATTGATGAACAACAAGGAGTGTTTCATCAAAGGGATAGGTTAATGTCAAAGGGATTCACTTAGCAGTACCTTCAACATTCCATTGAATGATGGGATGAAAACCTTTCGAGGAGACAATACGGTATCAGAGACTATCACCAACATCCTATTAATACGGTATTAGGATGTTGATGATAGTATCTTCAACTTTCTAATAGGATGTTCATGAAGCTGGTGTGCTGGTATTAGAGAGACATATCATTATCAGCAAGACATGAATGGAAGTCCCTTCGACATTTTGATGATAATTTATTGGTGAGAATTCACCATATCATAAGGAGTTGCTACATGGTCCCTTCAATGTCTTGGTAAGATGGAGCAATAGGCATATCAAGAGGACAATGAGAATTCAGAGATACATGGTTTCATTTCCCTTTGACATTCTGGTAGAACTTCATCGAGGTGACGGTTAAATCTATCTAGTCTGGAAGTTGGAATGTTAGTTTTCTAGTGACACTTGAGAAGTTTTTATGTAATGCAATAGTGCATTGAGTCGACATATGATTGAAGAAATTGTAACAAACTACTATCGTTGGATTCATTTTGTGAATTAACACCTAAAAGAGTATAGCTTTGTACTTGTATGTAATTTACATTTTACTATAATACAAGAGATCTCTACTTTGGTGTGTAGGTTTTTTCAAGAGAGGGTTTTCCCACATAAATCCTATGTTCTTTCTTTATTGTCTATTATAGTATCTATGTATGTGCATCTTTATGTTATGCAATTACAAGTTTTGAAAGATTTTTTGTAACTCTCTCCTGAAGATTAGTATTAGGTAGGTGTATTATGCACTTTGCTCTCCTTTCAAGGAAAAGAAGAGGTTGAAGAGAAAAATACTCTAGAAAGGATTTCTAAGACTCCTAAGTATGTGCAAAAGAATCATTTTGAAGATTATATCATTGGTGATAAGAGCAAAGGCATGTTGACAAGAAGAAAAGATACTATAACAGAAGAATGGGTAAATTTTTGTTTACTTTCCAAAGTAGAACCTAATATAATGATTGAGGCATGTAAGGATGAGAATTGGACCAAAGCTATGGAAGAATAATTGATGCAAATTGAGAAGAATTGGTTTTGGGAATTAGTCCCAAGACCAACAAACAATAACGTAATAGGAACTAAATGGGTATTCTGAAATAAGTTGAATGAGAATGGAGAAGCTGTCATAAATAAGGATAGACTTGTGTGTAAGGGCTACTCACAAGTAGACGAAATATATTTTAAGGAGACATTTGATTTGGTGGCAAGAATGGAGGCCATTAGGATGTTTTTGGACTTTGGATCACATAAGGACTTAAAGGATTATCAGATGGATTTGAAGTTTGCATTCTTGAATGATGATTTGGAAGAAGAGGTATACATTGAACAACTATAAAGCTTTCAATTATCAAATAATCCTAATATGGTTTGTAGATTCAAGAACTCATTGTATGAACTCAAGCAAGCTCCTAGAGTTTGGTGTCCAAGATTGGATAGGTACTTGTTGTAGAAGTGATTCAATAAAGGTACCATAGATATAAATATTTAATTTAAAGTTAAGAATGATCAAATCTTAATTATATTTGTGTATGTTGATGATATAATATTTGGAGGAGATGAAGCAATGTGCAAGAATTTTGCAAAAGAGATGCAAAATAAATTTGAGATGTCAATATTTAGGGAGATGAATTCCTTTCTTAGGATAAAAATTAGTTAGATACAAAAAGTAATATTCATTTCATAGTCAAAATATGTCAAGGAAATGATAAAGAAGTTTAGAATGGAAGAATCTAAACTAGTATGTACTCCTATGGTTACTAGTTGCAAGTTGAACAAGAATGATGAATCTCTTGAGATTGATCAAAGAAAGTACAAATCAATTATTGGTAGATTGCTATATCTAACTACTACTAGACTAGATATCATGCATACTATTTTTCTTGTGGCCATATTTCAAGATCCTATAGAATCACATATGGCAGTAGTAAAGAGGATATTCAAATATTTGCAGGGCACTCTGGACTATGGTCTATGGTATCCAAAGGATACTAGTTTTTCTTTAAGTTCCTATACATATATTCAAATTGGGAAGGTTGTGTGGATGATATGAGAAGTACAAGTGGAGTTGTTTTCTTTTTTGGAATTAGGTTCATTTCTTGGCTAAGAAAAAAGTAGGATTCAATATCTTTATCTACTATAGAGGCAGAGTATATTGTTGTAGTATCTCGCTTCACACAAATGTTGTGAATGAAGTAGACTTTGAAGGATATTATAATATCATATGATGAAACTATTTCTATATTATGTGATAATACAAGTTCTATCAATATATCAAAGAATCCAGCAATGCATTCTAGGATAAAGCATATCTCAATCCGATATCACTTTCTAAAGAGAAGATTACAAAAAATAAAGTAAAACTAGAGTATCTTCCTACAAAGGATCAAGTTGTGGATATTTTAAAAAGGCTCTTCCTAAAGATACATTTTAGTATCTCTAAAAAAATTTAGGGGTTATTTCCCCTCCTTGTTTCAACTAGATGCATAAGATTGTGCATCAGTTTGGTGGAGCAATTCAAGATTTACTCTTTTGTTCTCGACTGATAAAGGCTACCTCTTAGGGGGAGAATGTAGTAGTATTGTTGGTTGGTTAAATTTTGTGGAGAATATTTTGTGCCTTTGAGGGGGGAGTGCAAATAAGTAAGTGTAGTGAAGATAGAATGAAGTTGCTTGCTTGTGTTGCAAGTGGTGTATGCAGATTTCAAAAGGAAAGATTGTATGTAGGTGATATGTGAAAGGTGCAGATATTTCCCTTTGAATGTTGTCAAAGGGGGAGAGAAAAATATTTCAATATAGGAAAGAGAGTTGGATGAGTCTATGGCCCTTTTCCATTGATGTCAAAGGGAGAGAGATTTGGTTGAAAAACCATAGTTCAGAGGAGTATTGCAAGAGAGAGTTGGTTGAATAGTCTAGAAGAGAATATGATCTGAATACCACAGGGGGAGAATGTTTAGGAGAAAGAGAATGAGAATTGAGGGATGTTCTAGTTAGGGGGAGTGTTGGTTGTTGCAGAGTTGTTAATGGTTGCTTTTATTGTTGACGGTTTTTTAGAGTGTTGATGTTGTTATCAATGAAAAAGGTAGATATTGTTGCAAGTATGTTGTTAGTGTTATCATTGATGTGAACAGTTTTTGGTGTTGTTCATTGATGTCAACTATATGGAGATTGTGTTGGAAGGATGTTGGTGTTGTCATAGCTATGGAGATTGTTGGAGCAGGCTCATGTTGATGAGATGGTTGGTAGTATGGATGTGTTGTGAGAAGTGTCATAGATACTGTAAATATTTTGAAGATGTGTTATTAGTGTTGAAATTGTAGTTGGATCACTTGGTTTCCAAGTGATTTTGAGAAAATTTGAATAAAAGAGAGTACAGTGTGACAAAGTGGTGTTCAATTTTGTGCCCCACATTTATTCATGATTGAAGCTATGCAGCTTATGTGGTTTGGATATGTTGATCAAAGGTATTCAAATGCATTATATATAGAGTTTTAGGTTTTTGATCATTCTATAATAAAAGTTGTGTTTGATAATGTGTTTATCTAGTGAAACAGGGTGTCTAGGAGAAATAAGATTGCTATGATTTCTCCACAGTGAAAGTTGTCTTGTGGATCTGGGAACATGGTTATATTTTTTTATCTACCTTTCCTTAAATTTTCAGGTGTTGTGGTGTTTTACAAGGTTATTTTGTGAGTTGGATGTTTGTACTAGTGTGTCAAGATGCACAAAATGATGGTGTTCTCAATTTTAGGTGGTTGTGGAAGAGTTGAAAAATATTCTAATGATGTTGGAATTTTTTGAGATGTTGTATGGATATTGTGGAGTGTTGTTATGTTGTCCACAAAGTTTTCCATGGACTTGGTTAAGCATGAACTTAATTGCTAAGGGTGTTAATATAGGTTTGGTTGACCTAGCGTGTTAGCAGTAATTGTGGAAGAGGTGTGGTGTGTGTGGAAGCTTTGCAAAGCATTTCAGTGTATATTTTGGTCCTAGTTAGCCCATGTTGTGGTCTTCATTCACTTATTTCCACCATGGAAGTGTTCGGTGATCTATTTTGTAATTGCACGTTTGAGGTGCATAGTCGACCTTGGAGAATGTTTCCAAGGTTGTGGATGATATATAAGCAAGGTAAATCATTGGAGATGTGTGTGGATTAGTAGGTGTGTGAAAGATGTGAATTTTATTGTGTGGTGATCTAAGTGTGAGCTTAATCCCTATGGCTTTGAAGAAAAGAGAGGATGGGTCTACATTTTGGGTGTACCTAAAGTTACTAAAGGAAATGAGTTGGAGGTTGTGGATGGTCCAAAGTTTTTGTAGTGGATCTTCTTGTTGCTTTGAGATGGATTTCTCTTTGTAATAGTTCCTTTCTTCTTTCTAATTCAGAAGTGAGCCATTGTAAATGAGCCCTTCGATAGTGAGCCTATTGCATTCGGTGTTGCTATTAATTTATATTGTGAGATAGTCCTCATCATGGTTTTCCCTTCTTGGGTTTTCCACATAAATCCGGTGTTCTATTGTGCATGGTGTTTTTATGTGTTGTTGTTTCACTTGTTTACTTTTATGCTAAATCTGATTAAGGGTTTAAGGGATAATAAAGATCTAAATATTAATGACGGTTTTGATGTTTTAATGTACAACTAATTCATCCCCCCCTCAATTAGCATGTGCATCTAACAATAATTTGGAGTATTTTTCCAAGGAATGACATGGTATTTCTTATGAGGAGATTTGTAACCTCCTAGTTTAGGTGACAAACAATTATTAGCAGATTATTTGCTAGTTTTAATGATAGGTTACATGTGGGGATTTATTGTTTAATTTTGGTGAAGAATCATGTAACAAACAAAATGGTGTGATTCTTTGGAGGAAAATGATACAAATAATATTATTTAATTTACTTTACCAAGATAGAGGCATTTTTATTTTTCCCTTTATTTATTTTTAGCAAAGTCACATTTCAAAATCCTTTTTCCATTTTAATTTTATAAATTTCCATTTAATGAACTCAATGTTATGCAATATCCTTCTATGGATGAAAACCCATAAAGGAATTATGGGTTGTGGATGAAAACCATGAGTTATAGGATTCAAAGTATGTAAACCCTTTGATTCAAGAAGGCTTTGTCATTCAAAGATTGCTATAGAGCTTTAAAGTGTTGTAACTTTCAACTAGTTTCAGTTGGTGAGATCGGATATAGGTTTGAGTTTGTAGTTTGTTCCTAGATTTTATGTAGGTTATTTTTCTATCAAATCATTCCTCATGTATCCTTTTCTATGCACTGTATATTTCATATTACTATATTGGAAAATATTGGTAGTTTGTTAGGTGCTCTCTTCTAGCATGATTGTCAACATTCGTGGAAGAATTTTGGAGTGTTGTCATGATCCATTTTTCTATAGATTGGACCTATTTTTTTGGTGAATCAATTCTCTTATCCATTCCATTGTGTTTTTTCATTCATATTTCAAGTTTAGGTTTATTGGTAGTTTCACGTGAGCTTTTCAATGTGTGTTTGACAATTTTTGTGGTGGTTGTGAAGAATATATTTCTAATTTGGTATGTTTTATTTATTTTGGTTTTATTACTATCATAACCATCCTTTTGCATGTAAAATTATAATATTTGGATTAATAATACTTTCTAATGAGTTTGGGGTGATTTTGGTGCATTAATAGTATGACTAGATTATGTGATTTCAATGAGTTTCATGTTTTCTTTAAATTTGAATAACATCTTTCTTAGATATGAAAATTAATATTCAAAATCATGGTTTTCATATTATAGTGGTATCAGAGCCTTGATCTTTCTAGCCTGCAAGGTAAATTAAATTGTTGAATCATGAGAGGATTTTTTGACCCTACCAAATCCATGTTCTTACCAAAAAAATAAGAATAAGAAGTTCTAAGATTGTTGGTTCGTATGGAGAGTATTAGGTTCTACCTAAAGATCTTAAGGAAATATTTCCATTTTGTGAATTTTTAGAGGATACAAGAAAAAATCATTAAACATGAACCAAAGAAAATAGTATTGCAAGAACTTGGAGGGAAGAGATTTGACCAATTGAGCAAGATAAAGAGGAAAATTTAGATTTTCAAGAGATTAAAAGCAAGTAAATATTGGAGGATTTCAAGATGAAAATTAAAGGTGTAGATATTTTATCAAAATTAATTCAATAAGAAATTACTTTTTGAATGCAAAGAGTTTAAAATGAAAAATTATGTTACAATACCTACTAGTATTATAAAGATTGAGTCATCGCTATATGAGGTTGATATCCAAAATATATATGTTGTTAATCATACTAGTGAGGAGAATGTATTGGTTAGTGGTGTTGATACACATCTCTTAGAAACATACAAATTAGAAATAAAAGGTAAAATCATTCATTATTTATTTGATCACATTTCGAGGAAAAAAAGATAAGAGTTGAGAAGAGTTATTGGATCAATTTGGTTACATATCATTACATGTTATTTGTCAACATGAGAAGCATTATATTAATGAAGAAAAGAATAAGGGTACAAAGTGGAATGGAAATCCTTTCTCTCAAATTCAAAATGTCTTATGGATGACCTTGTGGGATCTTGGTGTTTCAACCAAATCGAGCATACAAGTTGTAGGTAAAAATCCTTTGGTAACAGAAGATGTTTTTCTAAATTCTAATGTTTACACGTGTTAGCAAAATAATGATGAATTCAAAGAAGATGTAGATTTAATTGTTGAATTCAAGGAGTTTGAGATGAAGGAACATGCATTATGCTCCATGTTCTCAAAGGGTGAGTCATTGATTGATTTACTAAATAGCATTGAGGATGGACATGCTTTTGAAGAAATTTTTTTGAGTTACAAAAATAGTGTTGAAGATATCTCAATAGATCCTCTTTTCCCAAAAGAGGTTGAGAATTTTGTTTGCAACCCAAGGTATAAAAATATTTCATTTTTTTTGCTTCCCATATCACTAAAAAATTATTTTCATCATTAAAAGCATGATTATGAATTGTTGGAGACATGTGCCTCAAACTTACCGACGTGAACCTCCTGGAAGAGAAAAATTAGTGATACATTTGAAATGTTTTGTCAAAGAGCAACTTAGCTCTAAAGGCTTGAAGTGATCAGATTGGTGAGACTAATGGTCGATCTTGTTGATGGAAGTCGTCGGTGTGACCTAAACTATTGGCGCAAGATTCCTAACTCTTAACGATGGTAGAATTCTAGCCGAAGAGTTCTATCAGGGAGACTCTTGCTGATGGTTGCACATGGGTCAGAGTTGGGGTAACATTGCTTTTTGGTAAGGCTTGAGAATGTTGGACTGACACCTTTGTTCTCATTGATGGATCTGTTCCTATTGAACATTGGTATGACTCTTGCCACTGAGTTGTTCCAAACTGCAACCAAACTAAAGGACATCGGGGTGACTTGGGATTTCGATGAGACATTTTGAATGTCCTCTGATGGTTGTAGTCTTGTTGATAAGGTTGACTATGAGGATGGTGTGACTCTTGGCAATGCTCATGATCTCGGTGTTTCTTTTAGGATGTCAGGGAGACTTGGGCTATCATTCTGATATCCTAGATGTTCGTTGATAGTGTTGATCATGCTGATGGACTTGAAGATAGACCATGGTTGAACGAACACTAACTTGGTTGGACTATTGAGGTGTATGATGAACACTGGAGGATTGTGTTGAGTTGGAGGTGACTGTTTAGTGACTAGTAAGATCAAAAGTCACTCAACAAAGGAAATTGCACCAAACCATTTGTACAAAAAACAAATCAACCATGGTTGTTGGATATACATTGCAGTGTACTGTAACAAAGGTATTGTGGATGGTTGAATGATATGTTAGTGTTTTTCATTGTATGTTGTATAAGAATTGTAATAGTGAGACATAACATAGATTAGGATTTTTTTTATGCAAGGTTGATCAGAGAAATGTTGTTGTAATGAAATTGGCATTTGAAAGTGAAGTTGAAATATATGTATGTAATTCATTTACTATAATACAAAGAGACTTTACTTACTGTGTGGGTTTTTCTCCCATAAGGATTTTCCCATGTTAAATAGTGGTGTCAAATTCTGTATATGATCTTAATTTTCCATTCTGTTATTCCTATAATGTACATCTTTAATGAATTTTAATTATTTTTGAACCTATAGTCTACACTATTCCTCTTAGAATTAGCATTAGGAAGGTGTTTCCACACCTTTGCTTTCATTACAAGTGGTATCAAATCCTAGCCAGTTGTGTTATCCTTATGGGTAGGGTTGGTTTTTTTTTCAATTCTGAAGTGGGAGTTTTGTAGAAACTTGGTAATCTTGATTGCAGATTAAGATGGCAAGAACATCAAGAAATATTGAAATTGAGAAATTCAATGGTAGCAATTTTGAGTTGTGGAAACACAAAATGGAAGACCTGTTGGTGGATTGTGATCTTTGGCTTGCAGTGTTTGGAATGAAACCTTTTGGCATGAAGCAAGAAGATTGGGACCTTGTAGAAGGAAAAGCAAAAGGATTGATAAGACTTTGTTTAGCAGACTCTGTTCTCTTGAATGTTCACGAAGATAAATTTGCATCTTCTTTGTGGAAGAAGCTTGGAGACATTTATCAAGACAAGTTCTTAGTGAATAAGTTGTTCTTAAGGAAGAAGTTTTACTCTTTGAAAATGGAGGAAGGGGCATCTATGGCTGATCATCTAAATATGTTCAACATGTTGATTGCTCAGTTAACATCTATGAGTGTGAAAATAGATGACGAAGATCATTGTATGCTCTTGTTGTGTTCTTTGCTCGATTCTTGGGATTATTTAGTGATGGTGATTGGGAACACAATAACCACTTTCAATATGGAACATGTGGCTACTTCTTTTTTATTAGAAGAGATGAGAAGAAAATATTTTGAGATGGTGAAGGAGGCTCTTGTTGTTCATGATAGATCAAAAGAAAAAAGAAAGAAGAAGGAGAAGAAGTCCAAATCAAAATCAGAAGGGAGATCAAAGTCTCCTAGCAAGAAGTCTAAGGTGAAATGTTGGAACTATGGGCAGCCTGGTCATGTCCGAAAGGATTGAAAAGAGGAGAAAAAGAAGAAGAAGAAGAAATCTTTTGATAATGATTCTTCTCAAAGTGAAGCAGATGCCTTCATTGCAGCCTTGGCAACTCAGGCATCGAATGATGTCTAGCTAATTGATTCTGGAGCATCTTTCCACATGACATCTCATAGATACTGGTTCAAAAAGTATGAAAAATACGATGGTGGAAAGGTGTATATAGCAAGCGATTCATCTCTGGAAATTGTTGGTCATGGAAGAGTCAAAATTCAGTTTCCTAGTGGAAGAATTAAGGGAATTGATGGCATAATACATATACCAGGTCTGGCTTGAAATTCACTTTCTGTAAGCAATTTGAATGATGTTGGAGTGTAAGTATTGTTCTCAAGCAATGGTTGTAAAATGATGAGAGGCTCGATGGTGTTGGCTAGGGGTGCTCGAATTGGTATTCTATACAAGTTGGACGCACTTGTCTTTCAATGTAACAATGTCTTTGCAAAGTCACCAAAAGTTGTTCATGTAAAGGAGATTGATGTTCCTATAGGGGAAAATTCTTTGGAAATTAAACTTCCTATAGAGAAGACTATGCTTTGGAATCAAAGGCTCAGACACATTGGTGAAAAAGGTTAAAAAGCCTTGAAAAATAAAAACCTGGTTGAGGGGCTTGAAAATTGTAACCTAGAATTTGAATTTTTTGGACATTGTATATATGGAAAACATCATCGTGTTTCATTTTACTCTAGTCCTCACAAATCTTCTAGTGTTCTGGATTATATTCACTCTGATTTTTTTGGTCTAGTAAATGTTCCTTCATTATAGAAATCAAGATATTATGTTTCCTTTATTGATTATTATTTGAGAAGGGCATTTGTATATTTTTTAAAAAGTAAATCAAAAGTGTTTAGTTAGTTTAAAGAGTTTAAGAACTTGGTTGAAAATCAAACTAGTAAGAAAATCAAATGCTTGAGGACATATAACAGTGGTGAATTTTTTTCTACAGACTTTGATAGGTATTGCCAAGATCATGGAATTAAAAGGCATAAAACAACACCTTACACTCCACAACAAAATGGAGTTGTTGAAAGGTTGAATAGGATGTTGATGGAGAAGGCAAGAAGTATGTTGATAAATGTTGGTCTAGAGAAGAATTATTGGGTTGAGGCTATGGCTACAACGTGCTACTTATTAAATTGGTCTCCTTCATCAGTACTTGTTGATAAAACACCTATGGAAGCTTGGTCTGGTAAGAAGCCCTCTCTAAGACATGTTTGTTTCTTTGGCTACAAAGCATATGTGTATGTGCCAAATGAGAAGAGATATAAATTGGAGAAAAAATTTGTTAAGTGTATCTTCATTGGCTATGACATTGGTATGAAAGGATACAAGCTTTGGAATCTCGTGATTGAAAAGGTTGTATACAACAGAAGTGTAATCTTTTGTGAGCTGAAACCTTCTTCAGTGGATCTACAATTAAGAATGAAAGAAGACAAGGAGAAAAATGAAGTCAAAATTCCTCTAACACTAGAAAAAGAGGAACAACAAATTGATAGTGTACCTGAATCCAAGGAGAGTTTGAGCAAATCTGAGAATTCTGAACAAGAAGAAGAACTACAACCTCAGCCTCAGCCTATGAGGAGGTCTACATGTGAGAAGAAACAACTTAAAAGGTATGGTTTTTCCATGTTGGATGCAAACTGTGCTTATTCTTTGATTACAAATGTAGATGAGCCTAGGACTGTGAAAGAGGCAATTGAAATTCCTAATTCAAACTCTTGGTTGGAAGCCAAGAATGAAGAAATGGCATCATTAGAGAAGAACGAAAATTGGAGTTTGGTGCCCTTGCCTAAAGGCATAAAATCTATTGGGTGTAAGTGGGTATTTAAAAAGAAAATTGGTTTGGATGGCAATGTTGAAAAGTATAAAGTGAGGTTGGTTGCGAAAGGGTATTCCCAAGTAGAGGGAATTGATTATGGAGAAATATTTTCTCTTGTAGTTAAGTTGGCATCTATAAGATTTCTTTTGTCACTTGCAGCAGCATATGACTTAGAGATTGAACAGATAGATGCAAAGATAGCATTTCTTCATGGTGATCTTGAAGAATAAATTTGTATGTCCCAACCTGAGCAATTTGTGGAAAAAGGTAAAGAAAATCTAGTTTGCAAGTTAAAGAAATCTTTGTATGGTTTAAAACAGTCACCTAGAATGTGGTACCAAAATTTTTACACATTTGTACTTTCTTTGGGATTTGTAAGATCAAAATTTGATCATTGTGTGTACTAAAAGATATAAAATGATCGAGTTCTTATTATTGCCCTATATGTTGATGACATGTTGTTCATAGGAAATAGTAAGAATATGATTTTTGATCTAAAATATCAATTGTTTGCAAAGTTTGAAATGAAGGATCTTGGTGCAACAAGGTATATTCTAGGGATGGAAATAACTAGGAACAGAAAGAGTAGAAAGCTCTGGCTCAGCTAGAGCAAGTATATTAATACTATTTTGGAGAGATTTGGTATGACTGATTGCAAACAAATAGTTGTTCCAATTTTACAAGGAACAAAAATATCTATTGAAGATTGTCCAAAATATCCTACTGAGATGGAGGACATGACTAGAGTGCCTTATGCAAGTGCAATTAGCAGTTTAATGTATGCATTGGTCTACAAAAGGCCATACATTGCCCAAGTAGTGGGAGTTCTTATCTAGTTTATGGTGAATCCAGGAAGGCCACATTGGGATGTTGTGAAAAGAGTCTTTAGATATTTAAATGGTGCATCTTAGTACACTTTGTGCTATCATGGTAACTGTATTGGATCACAACAATCACTCCGCATTCAAGGATATGTAGATTCTAATTGGGTAGGGGACATTGACAGCCGAAGATCCAGTAGTGGATATATTTTCATATTGAATGGTGATGAGTTAGTTGGATGAGAAAGCGACATGTTGTAGTCACTCTATCCACTACTGAAGCTGAGTACATGGCAAAAACACATGCCTACAAAGAAGTTATATGGCTTAGATGTTTGTGTTCTGACATTGGGTTTAGTGCAAGGAAAATTTCAATTTGTTGTGACAATCAACGTGTTATTTTTTTGGAGAAAAATACAACATTTCAAGCTAGGACGAAACATATTTATTTGCAATATCATATTTTACGAGATATGGTGGAGTATGGAAAGGTCTATTTAGAAAAAGTGGATACTCTAGAAAATATTGCAAATGCATTGATGAAACCAATGAGCATAGACAAGTAGAGGTGGTGTGCTAGTTCCATGGGCCTTGGAGCCCATGAATCTTAGTAGTTCTTGAATGCTTTGCAGGTGTTAGTAAGATCTTCATCAAGTGGGTGATTGTTGGAGACATGTGCATCAAACTTACTAACTTGAACCTCCTGGAAGAGAAAAATTGATGAGACATATGAAATTTTTTTCCAATGAGTAGCTTAGTTCAAAAGGCTTGAAGTGATTAGATTGGTGAGACTAATGGTCAATCTTTCCAACAGAAGTTGTTGGTGTGACTTGAACTATCAATGCGAGATTCCTAACTCTCGATGATGGTAGAAGTCTAGCTAAAGAGTTCTGTCGAGGAGACTCTTGTTGATGGTTATGCATGGGTTAGTGTTGGGGTAACATTGGTCTTTGGTAAGACCTGAGAATGTTGTACTGACACCTTTTTCCTCGCTGATGGATTTGTTCCTATTGAACATTAGTGTGACTCTTTTTGATGAGTTTTTCTAGACTACAACTGAACTAAAGGACATCGGGGTGACTTAGGACTTCAATGAGACATTTCAAATGTCCCCAATGGTTGTAGTCTTTTCGATAAGGCTAATTGTGAGGACAGTGCGACTCTTGGCGATGCTCATGATCTTGGTGTTTCTATTGGGATGTTAGGGAGACTTGGCCTATCGTTTTGATATCCAAGATGTTCGCCAATAGTGTTGATCATGTTGATGGACTTGAAGACAGACCGTGGTTGAATGAACACTGACTTTGTTGGACTACTAAGCTATACAATGAACACTGGAGGACTGTGTTGAGTTGGTGTTGACCATTCAATCATTGTCAAGATCGACAGTTGCTCAATAGAGGAAACTGAACCAAACTATTTTTACAAATAATGAATCAACCATGGTTGTTGTATATACATTGCAATGTACTTTAATAGAGGTAGGGTTGATGGTCAAATGATCTGTTCATGTTTTTCATTATATGTTGTATAAGCATTGTAACAATGAGACATAACATAGATCAGGATTTGTTTTGTGCAAGGTTGATCAGAGAAATGTTGTTGTGATGAAATTGACATTTGAAAGTGATTGAATCTATGTATGTAATTCATTTACTATAATACAAAGAGACTTTACTTGGTGTGTGGGTTTTTCTCCCATAAGGGTTTTCTCATGTTAAATACTAGTGTCAAATTTTGTGTATGATCTTAATTGTCTATTGTGTTATTCTAGTAATGTCCATCTTTAATTAACTATAATTGTTTTTGAACCTATACTCTACACTATTCCTCTTAGAATTAGCATTCGGAAGGCTTTTTTGCACCTTTTCTTTCCTTGCGTGAATTAGATCAAATACAATTGAATTTAATAATTAAATAATCAATTGCATAAATCAAACCATATTCCCAATGAAATCTTTGAAATGAATTAACTAGAAGCCATGAAAACATGAAATGAACTCAAATTTGATAAAGGAAACTAATTAACCACTTGTAAACCCAATACCATTAGGGGATTGGTGTTGAATTGATGTGGAATGCCATCCCTTTCTCAATCCCATTGATTGAAACAAGCTTGAATGATGATCCAATGGAGAAAATGCCTAAAATTGATGTTAAATGACAAAATTCTCTAAAAATGGCTATAGTCTAATTTCTCTTAATGAATGTTGATGAATTTCTCATGAAATGGAGGCTATTTATAGGAATTTTGAGTGATTCAATTGCTAGGATCAATTTGATTAATCAATGGATGTAAATTGATGAGAAGAATTGGCATGGATCAAGGATTCCAATCCATGGATGAGATTGAAAGATCACATGGATTGATGCAAATAATCAAGGGATGAAATTGATTCAAACACAAATCTTAAAATTTAAGAGGAATGTGCAAGATATTTCCATTTAAGAGGGAAATATTTTGAATTTGAATGGGAGGAATATTCCTTTGTAAGTGGGAGAAATTGGAGGGATTGAAAAAATTAGTCAATTAAATAATTAGAATATTATTTAATTGTGCAAGATGGAGGAATTTAAAATTTTAATTAAAAAAATAACTCATTTAATTAAAAAGGGGAATTAATGATATTTAATTAAATAATTCAGATTATTTCATCAAATGAGAAGACTTGGGGAATTTAATTATATAATTCTCATTGTTTAATCAAATAAGATGAAAACTAGTATAGAAATGATGAATTAACCTAATAATGTTGATTATTTGATTAATAGAAGAAAATAATGAATTTAATTAAATAGTCAAGATTATTTAATTAAAGTCAAAAGGGGTTAAATCATGTTGAAAATAGTGTTAGTAATCAAATTCAGATGCATGATATCTATTAGGACAATTTTAAGCGTCTACATTTTTCCCCTATTTGAAGCGAGGTACCTATTACATTGGTTCAAAGACTAACGCTTTTTAGATTAACATTGTTGGTCATATCAAAAATTTAAAAATTCATGATTTTTTCAGATGCCCCACTGTGCCCCAATTGAAGGAATTGTGCGGGTATAATATCCCCTCGAGAGATAAAACATAAATTCCATTTTTTAGGTCAAGATTGCGACAAAAAATAAAATATAGGTTCATTTACAAAAAAAACATGAAAGTGGGCTCCAAGATACAAAAAATGCCTCAAAATAAGTTACCAAGCTCAAAAATGGATTAAAAATGACAAAATCACATTTATCCCCTTCAATTAGGTCAAAAACCCTAATTTCCAAGCATAAATATGGGCTTGGGAGGAATTTCCCACTCATTTGCACATGTTGAGTTGGAAATTTGGAGATTTTTTTCTCTGAGCACCTGAGATTATGGTTGACTGTTATCTCCCTCAACACCTTGTAGATCGAGTTTGTGAGCTCCAACAGCCTGCCAATGCAAGACCCCTAGTACGTAACCCAAAAACTTTTCCTTCGCATGTGTTTTTATGCTTTAATTTTGAGTTAAACTAGGTCAAACAAGTGTGTTTCTATTTTAGCAATGCACTTGTTACTATTAGCAGTGAACTTGTACACCCAGCAATGCACTTGCAAAAGTGCGACACACCTTCTAAAATACATGTACATTTTTTTACTAGTGCACTAGTTAGGAACCCTAACACACTTATTGGATAGTGGTACACTTGTCAAAATGTAGTACAATAGTTAGGCTTTCATCCCACTACGCATTTGTAAATGTTGGTGTACTTGTCATAGGGTCATGCAATTGAGAATTTAGCTAGCATTGTGCAATTGTAAATAGTGATGCACTTACAATGAAGTCATGCACTTTTCAAAAGTGTCATGCACATGCTAATTTGAAAGATCCGCGCAATTATAAAAATTGGCGCACTTTCCTTTTTAGGACCTCAAACTTGGAAATTTTTAGGTTTTTAGCAATTTTGACAATGTGTGCTTTGTTCATGTAGGAGACTATGCACCTTCTCATGTCTCAAGAGTGTAGACCTAGTATTTTTATACAGGTATTCCAGTTTAGGGATGATGAAGATTTATTTTTGGGGGCTAAGTATTAGGCTTCATTGCATGCATTCTTGAGATCAGGATGCACTTGGCTATGATGACTGCACTTGTTGAGTAGTGGCACTCTAAGACATCTTCTTTCCACCTTCTGATAGGGGAAGCTACTATCACCCTTGAGGATTTCTAACACATCCTTTTAGTTTTGATCCATGGTGCTTGAGTTATTCACTATATAAATCTTGGTTTAGAGGCTCTATTCAGAGTGTTGGATGCAGATTCACTATGGGTGGATATCTACCAAATTGGCCTATGACAACATAGAGGACGGGTTCCTGATTGGTCATAGTTATTGTTGAATTGATTATGGGTGTTATTGTTCCAAAAAAATTTAGTCTTGGATTCAGTGTTAGTTGGGGCCTAGTCTTTTCTAGTTTATGGTTGACAACATGACTGTGTATGCTTGGGGTCTCATGATTTGCTTCACTATATCACAACATGCACCAAGTGGTACTCCTGTGGGGACACAACTTATCGGTTGGGGTCACTTTACTACATATATGGGTATGGGAGTACATTTCCATGCTTATATCTTCCATTTCATTAGTTTCCATTGATCATGATGAGCTTGTGGTATATAGGTATAGGGCTATGATCACACTACATCATACTAGTGTGATAGGGATTATGTACTAGCACAAAGTTATAGATGATATGAAATATTTTAGATGGAAACATTATATTTTGATCCCTTCCTAGGATGACCATTAGTATGAGCTATTCTATGCATGAAAGACCCATTGGATCATGGGTTGGCTTCACCATATTATTGAGAGGTATCTTCTAGATGGTTGCGAGGTAGTTTGGAGAGCCTCAAAATGCTCTAACTCCTGGTTACACAGTTGTTTATGTATGTACATCTAGGGAGTCAAATTAGGGTACCACTATGGACCCAAAATTAGCCATTCATGATTTTTCTCACATTCATTCATTGGCATGGGCATATGCAGGAGGGCCTGATGATCCAAGTATGACACAAGCTTATGCAAATTGGTCTGCTCAACATGCTCTTGTGAGACTTATAGATCTAATAGGAGGATTTAGTAGAGGGAGAGGCATAGGATGAGATCAGAATCCACCTCATGGTAGGTAGGTTCCAAGAGATAGACAATAGGATAGATAGCACAATGGCCAACATGATAGCTAGGATGATGGGCAAGTTCTTAGTGATAGGCAACAACCAAAAGATAGGTAGCAGCTAGGTGTGGGACAACAACCACATTAGATTCCCCTGATAGTTCATCTGTTATGATAGCATCCGCCATGGAAGCAATAGTAGGGTCTAGACCCTAGAGATGCTCAAATATGAGCTTTGATAGCTAAGAGGGACTGGGCCCTCAGAGAAAGAGATATTGATTTCTAGGAGCAAGATATAGCAGTGACCAATCAGGATAGATACAATCATGAGCATGACTAGGAGCACCAACAATGGCAATAGTTAGACCTACAGTTGGCACAGGAGACTTCCAAGAGGTAGCAATTAGAGGCCACTATGTAGCTACAGGCACTGGGTCATGTGGTTTCAGCACCACTTTAAAGAGATGATGTTGTCGAGGCTTCATATTAAACGCTAATACAAAAACAACAATAAACTACTGAAAAAACTACTAAAAACTACTTATAAATGACTACAGTTGGTCATGTGACCACTAGTAGTTTATTTCTAGTCATATATAACATGACCAGATTGATGACTACACCATTTTTAGTCATTTATTGGTTGTTTTGATTGATTCATTTGGTAGTATATTTAGTCATTGTTTTGGTCATGCATTGTTACGATCTGGTCACTTATTTGGTCACTTTTTTTCACTATTATATTTAGTCATTGATTACTGTAATCTAGTCACTTATTGAGTTATTTTTTACTCACTAATATATTTAATTGGTCACTTATTTATTTGTTGATTTATTCATTTATTGTTGTAATCCGGTCACTTATTTAGTCATTTTTTTATTCATTGATATATTTAGTCATTGATTGTTGTTAACTAGTCACTTATTTAGTCATTTTATTCACTATTCACTGATTTCTATCAATTGGTATATTTAGTCAATTTAATTATTAATTGATGTCAATTAGTAGTATGGTTAGTCATTTTAATTAACTAATATTTGGGGATTTAAGCATAAAACACAGAAATACACATCAATCATCAATTGCACACAATAAGACAACCATTAAGAGGGAAAATTAGTGAACTTTATTAATAAATGAGTGTTCCAACTACAACTTAGAAATAGAGTATTACAATTGTTATTTTTAGTCACAGGACTTAAAATCTAAGTTACAATATTGCACAGAAATGACTACAAGAAAGAAACTTCAAAAAAAAAAAAACCTTCTACAATGATGGAAACGCATGCTTGAAGCCCTTCAATGTGAAGACATGCCCCTTTCATCTCTTAAAACTTCTACAACGATGTGGGAAATCCTCCTAGAGCAAGTTGTAATGTGTAGAATCCAAGAAGGAGAGTGTTGATCATGTCCCATATATGAAGCTCTCTCCTTCAATGCAATCAATAATAACCCAGCTAGAATCTTTCCTCCTTTATGTTAGAACTATAAAATTTTGAAAATTTTACAATTATTTATACTAATGAGTCAACAAAATAGTCCTCACCAAAAGGCACATTTTCCCTCCATAATATTTTTAC
Source organism: Sequoia sempervirens (assembly GCA_007258455.2). Classification (NCBI taxonomy): domain Eukaryota; kingdom Viridiplantae; phylum Streptophyta; class Pinopsida; order Cupressales; family Cupressaceae; genus Sequoia; species Sequoia sempervirens. The sequence goes on from VDFB02000015.1 coordinate 553,436,911, forward strand.
CCATATTTTTCCATGTGGTCCCATAGTTTCCATCGGCTCATGCATATTTCACTACATAATCCATATCGGCAAGAGAAGGACAGGGTCTCCCCAATCTATAATTATTTTTATACTAATGTATACTTGTTGTAGACTATTGGCAAGACTTCAAAAGGATCACACTGATCATAATGTACTCAAACACTTATTGGTAGAACACATCTATTATCTCGGTGATAGAGATGTCATATCGGCAGGAGTATTATTATCAGAGTGAGTCATAGCAAACTCATATATGTCTCACTGACTAGTACTTTGAGTGATGTATCGGCCAAAAAAAATATTATTGGAGTAATGTCTTAGAGAAAGCATCAGGTCTTTCCAGTAAAGCTCAAAAGGATTCCATCAGAAGGCTATCGGGAGGAAATCACATAGTCTTGCCGACTCCAATTGTCACACCGATAAAGACTGGCTTCGGCAAGAGTAAGGGTCATCGGTATGAGTTTCACCGAAGTATGAAAGTTACACCGATAGAGTACTTTGGGGAGAGTCTCACCGAATTGAATAATCTAGAGAAATGGGTTCAGCAAGACATTTTGGCATCTGCAAGAGTCTTTTCGAAGATTCAAAGTCTTGCCAATGGAATTTATTTCATCGGTAAGATCAATTTCATCAGTGAGAAACTTGAAGGTCACGCCGAAATATGGTTTTATTGGTGAAAAGGTGCTTATGTCTCAGCGACCAAAAATTTACCATGAAGTGCATCTCGGTAAGACACAATGAGGTTTATGAAACATCTCCCCGAATCGGGATTGTCACAACGACATGTGAAATTAAAGTGATACCTATTGGCGAGACTTGAAGGTTTCGAGGAGACTATAGGATGTTTTGGAGAAAGGTCTAATGAACGTTGCAAAATAGATTTCACCCCAAATTTGAAATTTTCTCACCGACAAGACATCTAATGCGACAGTGTAGGTTTCAAATAACTCTTCATTCGTGCTTCTATTGACACATTAATGGCGCGATGGATATAATAGGGAAAATCTAATCAAATGCATCAGTGTTGAATTGATAGCAGAGGAGCCAACAAGGCAAATGGAGAACCAGGGAAACTTTTAGTCTGAAGAATTCAAACAAAATACTATAAGTAATTGCATCATAGCTTTTCAAATTTTAGCTTCTATAACTCTGAATAAATGGAGTCCCCTAGTTCTAGAAAAATTAAAAGTAGAAAACAAGGTGAAAGTAGTCAATCAAAAGGGAAGAAACAAAAAATTGATACAGAACATGAGGGCACTGAACAGAGATTAAACTAGGACCTCATTGACCAGTTACCTGGCTCAGGGCCTAAAGCCAAAAGGTCTGCACAACTTAGGGAATAATTTGATAAATTGGATGATAAATGCAAATTCATAGGTGACGTCTGGACTACCATAAGAGGGTATAAGTTTTTTAATTTCCATTATCATAGGAGAAGCCGTTTTGAACCAGTATGCAATCCATGGAAACTCAACTTAGGAAAACTAATGTGCCCTAATGTTTTTTTAAATGTCGAACTGGTAAAATTGTTGGTTGATCACTATGACCCAAAGCACAAAGCTATATGTGACCCATCTAGAAAACCACAGATATTTTTTTCAAAAGAGGCAATTGGGCAGGTTTTCAATTTGGAAGGATTTTGCAATGAGGAGATCATATATGAGGAATTGGAGAAGGAATTCTCGAGAATGGATACAATCTATAAGGGTTGGAGGTTGCCAATTCATAGAGTTAAACAAGGCAGCAAACCAGATCCTCTGCAAGATAGTGAGGGGGCCCCTTATCATGTGGACTTGTTTGAACCCTATATGAAATACACTTATTTCTCAATGTGTCAAGTATTGGGAATGGATGCCCCAGAATTCATGTCAATTGTGCCGATGGTTATCACAACAGATATCCAGTACCATAATTCTAGGACATTTGACTATGCTTCATTCATTTCTAGGGGGCTTGATTCAAGTTTGATGGCTATAAAAAGTGGATCATCCACTCTTCATCTCAGGCATTATTCATTGTTGATGCATCTGGTACTCTATTTTGGACAGGAGTTGGGAGTGTGGCCTCTGGAAATGAGAATTTCTCAGCTTAGCAAGGATGGTGAAACATTACATGTTCAATTGTGGACTGTTGTTTGGGATAGCAGGTTTGCTAATGCTAGTTTCATTCATTTTGAGGAATATTTTGTGAAAACATTATATAGATTGTATAATTATCCCTATAATTATTCATTATCTAATGAGATAAAGAGATTCCTCTGGCCAAAAGATTTCAATGGGCCAATTGACCATAATTGGGGAGATTGGTATTGTCTAGAGGGAGCTACAGTGATCAGAGTTTATGGGTTTGAAGATGCCCCTTTCATTCTGCCAAAAACAGTCCCAAATAGGATTGCATATCTGGAGATTGTTAGGCAAATGGATTACTGCAGTGTGATGAATTTCAGCTCTTTTGGGAAGCAAGCTTTTATGCCTAGTACATTATGTTTTGGTGACTTTACTGTATTGGCCAAAGAAGGATATAATTTGATCCTTGATAGACTGCTTCAGTATAATATGAAGAGAGGACCACTTAGGAAAAACTTTGACCTAGAGGGGTATATCAATTCTGCCAAAATGAAGATAAACTTTGGAGGGTATCAACATGTGCCCTATCCCTTCAATGATATGATTCAGAATCTTGAGGAAGAAGAAGCTGAAATGGTGGTCAAAATATATAGCCAAGGGCTACAGGATGTAGAGCAATTGTCTTCAGGGGAAGAGACACCAAAGGATAATGCACTACAAAGCCAACCAAGAAAGATATCCAGGTTGAGAACTCAGTAGTATGTTTTCCCAATCAGAGAATTGAGTTTTGAGGAAAGTGGAGAGGCAGATGTGAGGAATGTTGAGTATAGATCATTTGTTTCAGATGATGAGTTCATAAATTCCCCAAAATTCAAAGCATTTTTGTACAAACAGAAAGGGAAAGAAATAAGGGATAAAGTTGATGATGTTACTACAGGTAATAAAGAGAAATTGTTGGGCGAGTTGAGGAAATGTGTAGATGAAGAAATGACAAATATGACCCCTAAAAAGGGGAGGAAAATGTTGCAAAATGTTGGTGTGATGATCTTTCTCGGGCTAGATCTCAATTATGCCCTTATTTTTTATAGTTTCTTAAGGGACAACAATGCTACACATAAGCTTGACAAAGAAAAAGTAATAGAGGTGTATGTAGGGTCCAAGTACAACATAGATGAAGGATCATTGATGATCTGGGCTTTATATCCACCCCATAGGAAATCAGTGGTTATTGACATTGAGAAGGCATTTGGGCATGTCATGAGTTTGAAAGTTGGAGAAGTTGATCATGTAGCTACTACAGACATTGGAATTAACATTACAAAACTAAACAAGGCCCAAATTTAGATGTTAATAAAGGAGAAAGAGATGTACAAAGAAAATATGAAAGAATGTTGAGAGAAAATGACAGATTGAAAGATTTGGTAGGCATTTCAATGAGGCCAACCAAAATGCTTACTCAAGGAGAAATCTCTCAAGTGAAGGATCATTGGAAAGGGTCAAGTGCTTACTCCCAAGGAAAGCATGATGCAATTGCAGCAATAATCAAGAAAAGGCAGGATAATTTAACATCTTGGTTAAATAAACTTTGGGGAAAGTATTCTCATACCCTTGTCACATTAAAGGAGTATACAAGGATGGATGGATGAATTATGGAGAAGTTTCATTAAATAGCCCAAAGAGATGCTTCTAACAGTGCAACACTTGAAGCTACAAATCATATTATAAATCATCATCAAAACTTCTATGTTGAACTGCAAGGGGATGAACAAGGGTTGATAGATGCTGCCAAGAAAATTGTGATTGCATTCTCTAATGACAAAGGGGAATTGAAAGAAGCTACCAGATGGAAAAGTGAGTACTGAATGAAGTCATGAGGCTAGCTTCTACGGAGGATACAATGTTAGAAGAAGTAAGCGAGCGGAATGAGAAGATGATAAAGATGGAAATCATGATCTAGAACGCAGTTGGAGATGTGGACACATACAAGCACCAGGATTATTTGGATCATCTTGCTAAAACTCACTTGTGGCTAAACAGAGCTTAATTATCCTCTAATCTATTTGTTATGTAAACATATAACATTTCCAAAAGGATGATTCCTTTCATGTATTCGATGTATAAATATCTATTTCAATCACGAAATAGAGATATAAGTTAGTAGAATAGAAAGTAGGATAGAAGAGATACAATATAATACAATGTTTCACCAAAATGAGACTATGTTGCATGTTTAAAATCATGGAGATATCAATGGAAATCTTTTAATTTGGTGTAGTTATTTCTGGTATCAGTTGTTTATTGTGTTCATTGAAAGCATTATTGAAGTTGTCTCCAATGTGGTGTTTTCTGGTTATTTGAATTGGTGTAACAAGTTTATATCCAGTTTGTCTGTGCACATTTGTTGTATCTGTATGATCAATTGATTGGTTCTTTCCAGTAAATATTAAATCCTCTAAGTTGATCATAGTAATTAGAGAATGTCAATTGGATCACTAAGAAGAACTCAGTAATCATAACCTTGCATGTTTATACAAGTTATAAACTAAATCATATGTTGAACAACTTGAATGCTTGCCAGAAAGAAGTACTTGTTTCAGATTTCTCTTGACTCTGCATACCCTATAAGGCACTAGTCTTCACATTTTTATCGACTAGTTTTATTCAATTTCTTATTAGATCTTTTAATTGAACATATTAGGTTTTAGTTCCAAATAGTTTGCACCAAGTCAATTTTTAAGTGGTCTACTCCCATATGCCACCGTGGACAAAGTACTATAAGAAAGACAATCATAAATCAAGTCTTCCCAATTCATTCAAGTACACCCGCCTAGGTCTAGCAGCACCTAAAGAGTAGAAAGCTTAGATCATTTAGCTTTTTCTGTTACCCTAAAACGTACCAAGAGATTGGCAGCCTCTTGAGGTAATCTTACCTGTGTTTTTGAGAGCTAACACTTTATATGCAACATTCCATCTGATATGAGCAACATGGTGTTTCCTTTTCCTCCATGAATGAAGTTGTGCCTCAATACAACCAAAAAAATTACTATTAGTCTCAATTTAGAAAGAATAAAAATGCATTATATATTGCAATTTTACAAAAATCCAAACACAACAAAAACATAAATCAATTAAAAAATTGTAGCCTTGTCAACAAATTCCTTAAATAGAGTGTTAAACATAGGCCTAAAATATGCATATTGAACCCTTGATTTCAAAAACTTTTTCAAAGTTTAAGAAAGGTGATATGCTCAGATTATAGAATGAAGTTGGAATTAAATAAGGAAGGCTATCAACACTAACTAGACTGGAACAACATTATCAATATAAATTTCCTAGAAACCAAGCCCAAGAATTCCATCAGACTTAATTAGACAACAAAAATGTCAACCCTAGTTCATGTATTGTTTGAGTAAAGACCTACACCATGGAAGAATCCATTTATACATAAATTTCAAATTAAGTTGTTAAGAAAATATCTTTGATATCCAACTAGGAAGCCTTAACATCCAAAAATTACTAACCTGATGTTTCACAAAAAGTTTCCCAAATATGACATCATCTTTACTTAAAAAACCAAATATTGATCCACTACCATATTGAATCTCACAAGATTCTCCTACACAAACAAAAAATGATATATATTAAGTTTTTACCAACTTCCTTAATATCCCCATGTAAGCAAACTAAAGTAAGTGAGGTTGAGGGTTTGAAGTAGAGTACCATCTTCTTGGTATGTGCTTGACCTTGATGACTTGTATCTTGAATGAAAATAGCAAGCTAGTTGCACTCTAAAATCATTGTTAATCATTGTTACAAAAATAACCACAAAATCCTCTTTAATTAAAATAATCCTTCTAGATATTTTAGTTAATTTCTAAGAGGGCTAATTTCACTATCCAAACAACCATCAATCTATTTACTGTATATAATTTCCCAATAATTAGAATTTGAATATAATGAAACTAACCATAATTACCAAAGATTTGACACCAAAATGTAGTACAAAATGAGTTGTTTGAAAGAATGCCTCAAAGAGATGTCATCTCATGGAATGAAATGATATGATTGTAGAATGTGCACAAAATGGATTTTGCAAGGAAGCTTTCAAAACCTTTGAATTAATGAAGCACTTTGGAACATTGACATTGTAAGCTTTTCTTGTGTTCTAGATGCATGCAGTCTTGCAGGTTTAGTAGATGAGGGTTGCACATACTTCACATGTCAGTAACCCTTCTTGTATTACATATATTGTTGATCATTAGGTGTACATGGTTGACCTTCATGCCTGTGCTGGCTATCTTGAGGACACCCTAAACATTATTATTGAGATTCAAGTTAAACCTTTGGTTCTTATGGACCATATATGAATATAGGTTGAGCATTCCAACAACACTACTTTTTTAGTTGGATCCTAAAAATGCTGCAACTTATGTTCTTCTCTAAAACATCCATGCAGGAGTGGGCAAGTGTGGTGAGGTTCAAATAATAAGGAGATTGATGAAATATGGAGGAATTAAAAAGATATTTGCATGTAGTTGGATTGAAGGGCATAAAATGGTACATGATTTTTTGTGTAGGAGATAGATCACATCCACAAACATGGGAGATCTATGCAAAATTGGAGAAGTTGGCTTGGAAAATGAAGGCAGCAAGGTATTTCCATATTCAATACTTTTACTCAATGTTGTGGAATAGAAGAAAAAAGAATCATGTATCTACCACCATAGTGAAAAGTTAGAAATTGTATTAGGTTTTTTAAACATGGCCCTTGGTACAACTATTAGAGTTGTTAAGAACCTTCGAGTATGTTCTGATTTTTGTAGAAGTTGAAAAACCAGCTTCACAGTCCCTAAGAATCACCTGCAAGCAATCACCTATCACATGCAACAGATATTCAGAACAAAAAAGAAAGATGTTTTGTAAACCCTCAGAGCAAATTTGTGCAAGCATAAAACCAACATAATGATTATTGAAAGTAATTGTTATACAAATAATACAAAAGCCTTCAAAAAGGAAATCAAGAAATAAAGCAAGAAAAAACAACCCTAATCTTATCTTGAGCAAAAAGACAACTCAACAAGATAAGGATAAGAATTAACCTAGGAAACAAAATATGCCTAAGTAAACTTATGCTAAAGTGTAATTAAATAATTAATTACACCAACACCCCCCCATAAGTGCAACTTAGGGAGAAGAAAATTATTATGCAAAGATGAGTCCTGACAACAAGGCCTAATCAGGTACTCATTTACAAATGCAATGCAAACTAAATCAAACGGGGTAAAGGAGAAAACCACATGGGAAAAAAACTCCTCCCCAAAATAGAATGCAATAAACTAACTAAGTGATGAAAGATGGAGGACTCCATAAGACCCCCCAAGGACACCATCCATCACAAAGATACTTGAAAGAACCCCCTCAAAAGAGAGGAAGAAAGAGACCACATATCCCCCCCATAATGAAGTAGCTCCAAAAGAACTGAAGAAATTGCGTCTCCTAAAAGAAGTTAGAGGGAAGAGGTTGAAAGAATGCAATCTCTGAAGGTGGAATAGGTGTAGCCCAAGATGTCTCCACATAAGCAGGTGTGACCTCAACCAATGAAGAAGTCAAAGTAGGTGAATACTGAATAGAAACCTCCAGAGATGGATGATCAATAGGATCTTGCTGCACTAAAATAGAAGAAGCCACATCGGTAGCCACACCAAGAGTAATAGGGGGGGGAGGATATGGAATGGAAGGATCAAGAAAAAGATTCAAAGTGAGAACACCAATGTTCAAGAAGCCAAATATCTCCTCTAAATGATGATGCACACTAGAAGTGTGAGGAACAGCTGTAGGAACAGAAGCACCATCAATAGAAAAATCAGTGAAGGAATACAACCGAGATGAGTGATCCACTATCCCAGTAGCAATAACTGCTCTACTCTCTAAGTCTCTGATGGTAACTGAATTAGGTGTGAACTTCACAGATCTCCCAGTGCTTCCATGTGTGACTAATAAATGGAAAGAAGTTTGTTTGTCAAGTGAGGGACACACAAGACATCCTGAAAGGAGTGGTCCCCAAAAATAATAGAAAAATTCCCTGTAACACTCATGTAAGTGTTGTTTCCCATCAAAATGGGAGACATAGTGCAAGGCTCAAAGGAAGTGAACATAGTATGTGAAGATGCCATATGATGAGATGCTCCTGAGTCTAGAAGCAATCTCCCTAATCCAATACCTAAAGAAGCACAAAGAGCATGTCCCTTCATATCTAATGAAGTATGTAAACTAGTTGTGCCTGTGTTATGTTGTTCTAAAGAAGAAGAATGAGGAGAAGAAGATTATGCAGACATCCTAGAAGGAAAATCAATCTGATGTTTCTAAAGAAGATGTTTCAGCTCATCAATGTCCTTCTCTCTTGCAATATGCACATGTACTCTTCTCCTTCCTAGATGATTTCCCCTTAGAAGAGGAGGATGAATCTGAGGACTCCTTTTATTTCTCATGAGGTTTGGAATCCTTTTGTTTTTGTTTCTTTCCTTTTCCTGTAGAAGCCTTCTAATCACTCCTGTGATGCAATAAGTGCCTATGATGAGGAAGAAGGTTTCACCATGCCCATGCTAGCTAACTTATCTTTCTCTCAAGTGAGAGATGAAGCAAATTCATCAAGAGATGGCATAGTGAATCTCGTACCAAGTGCATCCCTAGTGGCATAAAAGGTAAATACAAAAACTGAATAATTTGGTCCAAGCTTAGAAAGAATGGATAGTATCAACTGAGAGTCTTCTTTCTGAACACCACACTATGACAACTGCAATCTAAGAGACTTGAGTTTGGTGAAAAAATCCTGGATGCTGTCAAAATCCATAGGATTTAAGCCAATAATCTCATTCTCTAACTGAAACCCTCTCATAGTATCCTGCTTCCCAAACAAAGACTCTAAAGTAGTTAAGATCTCATTGGGTGTAGCACAAGACTTAATATGAAAAAGAAGGTTAGATGAAAGAGAAAGACATAATGTACCATAAGCTTCATCACACCTATTAAACCATTTTCTCTTTTCAATAGCATCTGTAGCTTCAATTTTTGTACCCACAGTTACCCTATACAACCCTTTGTGTTTCAAATGAATCTCCATTTGTTTTTTCCAACCAAAATAGTTGAATGGAGTAAGGGGTGCAATATTATGTAAATCCATGATGGAAAACATCAATATATACTCTCAAATAAAAAACAATGCTTGTTGATCTCAAAAAAAATAGCCTAATTGCATGCTTTCCAAGAAAATAACCTAGAAAACAAAAACTAAGTTTTGATTAAAAAAAATAGATACCTAGTGAAAATTCTACAAAAATCAGGTCTAAGATCTAAGAAGAGGATGGAACCAACTTTCCAACGCCTTTTTTTTTTAAACAGAGTCAGGACGTAAAATTTATGACTCCCAGAGTGAAAACAACTTCTAGCTTTGACGGGCAAAAAAGGCACCAAAACAGAAAAATCAGAAAAAAAACCTACACCACTAGATCTTTCATCGAATCAACTTTTCGACAATATCTCATTTTCAAAAAAAGGACACTGTATGAAGAAGTTATAGCCGATTTTGTAAACACACTCCAAATCTACCCAATAAGCTTTGAGCCCTCATGGGCTAAAAAACAATTTGGCCCCTGGTCGCATGCAAAACCAGGGGGCTGGCAGTCAAGTGCAAGGTCGAAGTCCTTGGTCACTGATGTGACCGCCATAGGGGCTTAGGCTATTGACAGGGGCTAGCACCTGGCAGTCGGTCCCTTATGTGACCGCGGCCTTGTGGGTTAAGCCCTTCAGGGCTGAAAGCTAGTGAGCAGCAGCAGTAGGAGTGATCGGCGAAGAAAAGGAGCGCCACCGAAGGAGGTGGCTGGTAGGCCGCCATCTGGTGGCCACTCGGTGGCTACTGGGCAATGGCCTCTTTAACACTAGCGATGATGAAATTTTCACCAAAATTTTGATTTTTTAATTTTTTAAAAAAATTTTTTAATTGTATGCCTCAGAGTTCATGCCCTGGGGCCATACGGCCTTGGGGCTAAATTTTTTTTGCCTTTTTTTCAACTTTCACCAAAATTGATGAAAGAAAAGGTGTTTCTAGGGTTTTTGGATGCTCTGATCGTGATGACGACATTCGTTTGGCCCAAAAATGCACATAGAATTAGGCTACCCCCAAAGCTACAAAAAATCAACCTAGCTTCAAACACTTGCACAAAAAAAGATGTGAGAGAATATCTTCAGATCATGAATAGGTGGCAATAGGTCTAGAGCTCTGATACCATGTAGAAGTTGAAAAATCAGCTTCACAGTCCCCAAGAATCACCTACAAGCAATCACCTACCATGTGAAATAGATATTCATAACAAAAAAGAAAGATGTTCTGCAAACCCTTAGAGAAAATTTGTGCAAGCATAAAACTATCATAATGATTATTGAAAGTAATTTTTTTACAAATAATACAAAATCCTTCAAAAAGGCAATCAAGCAATAAAGCAAGAAAAAACAACCCTAATCTTATCTTGAGCAAAAAGGCAGCTCAACAAGATAAGCATAAGAATTAACCTAGGAAATAAAATATGCCTAAGTAAAATTATGCTAAAGTGTAATTAAATAATTAATTACACCAACAATTTTCACACTGCATCTAAATTTATCTCCAAGATTGTTGCAAGAGAAATTGTTCTAAGAGATGTGAACCAATTTCATCATTCTAAATAGGTAAAATGTTCTTGTGGAGAATATTGGTAATGCTAAATGAAACAATCTAAAAAATAGGCTTACACTATAATAATGTGCACTACATCAAATATCTAGTAATAATGAAGGGATATCCATCAAAGCATAACAATAGGTATTTTTTGTCATATGTTGTAGTTTCAAGTGCCCTACTAGACATACATGAAAGTGTGGAAGAAATATACACAAGGGAAGCAAACTGTTTCAAAAAAATGCTTCAAAAAATGTGAATTTTTTTTTTATAGTTTAATCATGATACCACACTATTTTGACATGATCCTTGTGGTGATGTGGGATGTTACTGCTACACAACAAGACCTATAGGCCAAGGAAGTTCTTCATGGATGACAATGGGAATAAAATTTAGAATGGAAAAGCGAGTGGAAAAGTAGAATTTGATGAAACTCTTGCAAAGTTCAGGTTAATGACTAATGCTTTTGTTCATTGTTATGATGGGAAAGTTTCTAAAAAATCATCCAAGAATAAAGGATTTTGAATTTGAAATAATGGTGTCTTATGTATAGACTCCCCCTATTATTTTCTCTTAGAATAAGGTATAGCAATTTAGAATTTGAAACTATGGTATATGAACAACTATTTAGCCTATCTGTTATACTACAAAAATTAACTATATGCTAGAACATATCCATTTCAGCATAAAATACTAAGTGCAATTCACCTCAAACTCTATTGTACTTGAGTATGATAGTACATGAGCTTCTGGTGTTTCTAGATGGAACCTATAGTGGAAAAGTGTAGTCTCCATATGAAGGAACCATCTTTGAAGATCTTCCCTGAAATGAGGGTTGAAAACATTAGAAGAAAAGAAATACCATAATTCTATAGTAACAATTTGTATCAAGCCAAATGTAGAAAGTATAATTAAAAAGGAAAATCCATACAATTGAACTTCAAATTGGACCAAGCAGATTTATGATTTTATCTTTAGAATGTAGGAACTTTATCTATCAAAGCTTCATGACCTCAAATTGGATCTCAAATTGGACTGATAAAATTTATGATTTTATCTTTAAAATGTAGGAACTTCCTCTGTTGGAGCTTCACTACCTCAAATTGGATTTGAAATTGATTTAAAAAAATTATTATTTTATCTTTACAATGTACAAACTTTATTTAACAAATATTAAAATCTCAGGTTGGATGTCCAATTGGACAAGTAGATTTATGATTTTATCTTTAGAATAAAGGAGCAGCTTCCTCTATTGGATATTTAAAAATTCCTATAGTTAGGTTTTGCTTCCAACTAAAAACACCCAAAAGTGTTTCACATCGTCTCAAGGTACTCTCCAACCTAATTATGACACTGATAGCAATCCAATTTTGCTTGAACCATCCATACTCGAATGTTGCATCACAATCTATTCTTCATTCACATAAAAATGCCACATATTAACCCCTTCTAAATAAAACTCAAAATCATCATAAAACCATAATTAATAAATCATTTCAGCATCAGAAAGAATCTAATGTCATTTACTATCAAAACAAAAGTTGTATAAATCACAAAAAATCCGTGAAGCAATCCATCCAAAGAGAAAATAAGCAATGTAAGGATTTGAGCAATATAAGTCCAAAGGGTTATGTTGTAATGGTAATGGATTCACCATAAGAGCACAACCGAGGAACAACTTATTGTGATTGTAATTATGTGATCCATAACTCTATTGGTCATGTGGCATAGCTGTGCTATAACAAATACAGGATCCATTCATGTGTCACCCAAGTTTAATGCGGCTATGTTGTGATAGAAATGGAGGCACTCATATCAGTACAATTCATGTACAAATCACTGTCATCACAATTAGGTGTCAATCATCATTGGGTGCATTTAGGTTGACTCAAGTTTAATAGGTTATGATGTAATGATAGCATGATCCAAGAGTGATTACCTCTTGCTACAATAAAGAGCCTATAACTCTAGTTGATATGCAGAGTGGTTGTGTTATACCAATTATGTAGTACATTCAAGCACAACCCATGTTTAATGGGATATTGTAGAGAGTGATCAATATTTTCTAAACCTTATGAATGTTACTTAAAAGTGTACAGCTTAAACTACAAACCAAGTTTTTTATATACTTGAATGAAATCTTGGGTTACCACAAACTATAATAATGTGATCTGCTAATAACCATTATGGAAAGTATTAAAGTAATACCCATGCTATATAGGATGCATTTCCCTGATCAGGTTTACATACCTTAATGATCAAACACAAAATTCCCACACACTCTAGGATACAATCCAAGATCATACCACAATGGGTTGTTAAGACAGCTAATTTTCTGACCCAAGATTTAAGGTTGTTTTTAATACCAACATAAGCATTGGTAAGAGCATGACTAGGGTACAAACCCGAGGCCTTCGTAGAAACATAAACAATAACTCTGGAAGATTAGTGAGGCTACAATACCAAAAATATTGAGACATTGTAGCCAATAACAAAATCTTGTAATCTAAAGATTGTAGCCAATAACAAGCACACTATGTAGCTTAGTGACATTTGTAAATGAAATCTATGGTAAGAAGAATGACAGTCACTTAAGGAGTGATAGTTAAAAAGAGGTTGAGCAATGACAAGATAATAAATTTCAAACCTTACATAGTAAAGTGGAGATTTTAATAGTGAGTTTTCTTACCCCCTTGCTGACCTTAAGGGTTTTTCAAATGCTTTTGGCAGTGTTAGAAAAGGAAAATACAATCAGGGAATGACTGTCCAAATGAAGTAACAATGGTAATCACAAGTTTAATGTTTCTTCTTAGCCATTATATAATGGAGGTAGTAGATTACATGTTTGAGTAGTGTTTTGAGACTCATCAAAGATGGGAGAATATTGAATAATACCTTGTGTACTGTGAAGTAGTGACAATAAGGTTTAAGGATCTTAAGACCCATAATACCATGAAACAATGAGTCCCTTGTAGTAAGTAGGCATTCTACAGGGCATATTTTGATTTTATAGAAGGATGGTCATAAAAGGAATCTTCAAGTGATAGTGAGTGAGCTATTTGAGATTGTAGCTAAGGGTGCAATGTCCAGTCTTAAAGGAAGTTAGAAAAGTAGTAAATGTGCAAGAAAATCAAATCGTATACAACAAACAATTCACAATATTATCTTGCATAATTCCTTGAGTTTGAAGACAAAAATCTCATTGTATCTTGATGAAAGTAGTGACCTTAATGGTCAATCACTGGAAACCATGATTTTAAAACCTGCTATTGTGCTTATGGAGGCAATATTTTAAGCAAGGCACTAAGTGGTGGTTTGGAACAATGTAAGGTATGAAGGACTTGCTTTATATGCATATTATGCATTCTAGCTTAAGACAATGTTCTTAGAAGAGATTGAAGGTGGATTATGGAACTCAAGGGTTGCCATGACAAGGATTAAAGCAAAGACTAAGATATATTTAAAAGCCACGATCATGAAGATATTAAAGATTTCACAAGCAAAACCATAGAAGCTAGAGTAATGAATACAGTGCCAAAGAGGATAGTGTGTTGGGGTAGATTTAGGAGATCTCCACATTATCTAATCACAGGAAAATACATCATTTATTTATTTTTTAAAATTAAAAAAATAATTCTAAACCCTATATAGGATATATTAATACTTCAAAAGCATCTGAAGGAATTTGAGATTATGTAAATATATGTCAATTAAATGCCTATATTTCAAATAGTAGCGTGAACAATGTAACCCTTGTTGAGTAGAGTAGGAATGAGATAAGCAGCAATAAGTCTTATGCCTCCTGTCACACATCTCCTTACCATTCTCTATCATTCTTTACTAAAACATTTCTCCATTTTGGAGGGATATGCCTGAAAATAATGTTTCAACGAAGGTTTCAAAGTATGTTTATTAAAATGAAAACACCATTCTAGCAGGCTACGCCTGAAAATAAGATTTTGATGAAAGTTTTAGGGTATATTTATTAAAGTTTTAGAGTATTTTGGCGGGCTATATTCTTGATTCCTTAAATGATTTATTCAAATGGATTGTGACTAAATAAATGAATAACTATTTAGTCATTTTTATTTGTGTGACTAAATATTTTTTATTCAATGACCAAATTAGTCATTTATTTACTCATTTATAGCCGAGTTGCAAAAAATTGTAGAATTTAGTCATTTTTAGTTGTTGTGACTAAAAGTTTTAGTCACCTAGTCATTTATTTTCCAAATTATACTAGTGATAGGACCTTATATTACAGAGATGTCCCAACACAGTAATAGTAACTCAATTATTCACAAAGGAGGAGGGTGGTGCCAAGTGGCTCGACAAGTGGTCCTTTAGTCTAGCATCCCTTATGACAGCAATAGCCTTTGCAATATGATGATCTTCAAAGCAGAGGATAGCTCTATGATATACTTGTACATACATTTTTTATGTATTGCCTAATTATATTGATGTATTTCCATTCATCGACTAATTTTTTAATGACTCATGTACACATTTTGATGATATCATACATTACTCTTTATTTGTACCATGACAGTCATTATTTTGATATATTTTGATATATATGAGATGACTTTTGATGTGATTATGATATGTTGTTTTATTTTATGTTCATGCTCATGTATGGATAGATGCATGTGTTTATGATATGGATGCATATGTTTATGATGATTCCTTTATTATGCATGTGATGCAATTTATATGATTTATGATGTGATGTTATATGGATGTGTATGTATGGTTTATGTTGTGAATGCAAATGCAATGGATGTTTTTTTTCAATATCTTTTCCATTCCTGATATGTTATGATGATGCAGGATGTATATGTTTATGAGATTCATTTATTTTTGTGTATTTTCTATGTGACATTCTATGAATATGTAGTATGTATGTATGTTGATGGTTTGTGGATGTAGGGTGAATGTATTTATTATTTTTTTGTTGACCATCATGATACTAGGTTGGAGATGTTAGCATGGAAAGAAGATAGAATAATAATATGGATAGATTAACCATTGCTTTAGAGATTGATTCAAGAATCATATGATTATTCAAGACTTTATCAGATATGGTGACAAGAGAGATGATTTGCTTGTTTCTAATATTGGGATAACTTCATCATATCATTCCTTATTTTTGATATAGCAAATAAACATGATGCATCAAGGTATTGATAACCAGTATGATGTTGTATCTAATGCGATGGGCTTTGACTCTACAAGCATATAGGAGTATTCTTGTTCATACCTAACATATGGAAACCTTGTTTAACCATGTGAATGAATAATCCATCGAAGTAATGAGACTAACACACAAAATTTATGAAGAACTTGATATGTCCTAGCCACTATTTTACTCGATACTACCCCGCACATGCAAGGCAAGTACTTGTTGAGGTCGTATTACAAGAACATCCAACAAGCACAACAAATAAAAGATAATGATCAATGCCCCATTCCTTTCTATCTAAATCATTTTGATAGACATCATCGAGAGGTCATTAGAATGAATCAATAAGATAAATCATAAGAAAAGATAAAAATAAACAAATAATCAATGTTATTCATATCTCTTTCCAAAGTGATGTAACTACGATGATTTCCGATGATGATGTCCATAGTAGGAAAGATGCATCCTAGGACATGTTTATCATATGTTTTACCTAAATCTAATTGTTTGATAGTTTTTCAATACAAATGTTAACCAACTTGTTTACTCACGATCAAGCCTTTAGGTTTTTTTTATACTTTCAAGTTCATACCTTACTAATTGCTACACTTGTTTCCACTTATTTTACCAAAGGTTGAAACTGATGATCAATTTATTATGGATGAAAATTTATTTTGGGTGAAAGAGAAATGATATGGGGTGGGTGGTATTGGTCTTTTTGGAATATTTTTATTTTTTTGAGATTTTACAATGTTTTGAGGCTATTTTTGGTCTTTTAAGATTATGTGAATGTTTGGACTTTCAAGCTATTTCAGGCTATTTAGGTGTTTTGAATGTTTTGAAATGTTTTGGGTTTTCCAAGCTTTTCAAAATGTTTTTTGTTTTTGAAAGTTAGACCAAAACCTAAGGGGCTCATCAGTGATGGCCTTGCCTATACAAGTGTAGTGATGATGTAGTTCAACTGACTCCAACTAATAATTGTTTATTGACAAGACATGAACATTGATGGATTGTTTGTTTATTTTGACAGACTCCAAAAGACTAACCTAATACCTCAAGGGCTCATCGATGATGGCCTTTCCTACATTCAAGCTTAGAGACAATGTACTTCAATAAGTTTTTTTGACTTTTTGAATTTTTAGACCTGTTTAGGGATTGGGATGTGATTTCAATTTTTTTATTTTCAAACTTTACAAGTTTTCAATATTTTTGGATTTTGACTTTACAAATTTTTGGATTTTTTTGGATTTTTGTGAGCTATACAAACATTTTGAATGTTTTTTGGGTTTTGATGATTTTGTGAATATTTTGGATTTTGAGATTTTGCGACTATTTTTTTATTTTGGGATTTTGTGACTATTTTTGAATTTTGAGATTTTATGAAATAATCTTAAGGGATATACAAGAACTCAATCCGATGCAAGTATAGGTATATTCCCCTAGTGTGATGTGATAGACTACCTCAATATAAGTAGGACAAACTAACCATAGTAATGTGCCAAGTAGTACTAAAAGGGAACATGATACTTACTCAATATCCAGCTATGACACAAATGCAAATGGATGAAAGAATAAATAGGATAAATAGGATGAAGGATGAATGCAATGGGAAGCAAATGTAGGATAAGCCAAAGATTCAATGGTGGATGGATGATGCTTATTTATGCAAGGTGCCTATTTTCTAGGTTTTCACCAAGGTACTTTCCCAAAGCACCACCGAAGTGGTTTTCACTAGAGGAATATTTTTCTTTTACTAGTTTCAATCGTTTTTCTATTTTTTTGGATTTTCTTCTTTTTCTAATTTATTTTTTTGGATTTTTGATTTTATACCATTCAATACCTAAGGATAAAAATTATTGATATGTGTGTTATTGATAGGTTACTACAAGGGTTCTCCCTCAAGTGTTAACAATTGATAGGCTCTAGAATCATAACTAGTTGTGACAACAAACAAACCTAACCAATTAGGTTCAAATTTCCCTTTGCTATCTAGATCTAGTATATTCTTTTGGTTCTCCTTCAATACAAGATCTCCCACTTGAAAGTACCAAATTTTGATCTTCTTATTATAGCTCCTTTTCATTCAATTTTGATAAGCTTGTAAATGATTCAAAGCCTCAAGGCGACGCTCATCTAGCAACTCTAGCTCATTCAATATGGACACTCTATATTCTTCATCTATAATGAGATGTTATAATGATACTCTCAGTGATGGGAGCTCGACCTCGATAGGTAGGATAGATTTGGTTCCATAAACTAGGGAATGAGGTGTGGCACCTATAGGCATGCAAATGTTCATTTTATAGGCCCATAAAGTAGGGTTCAATATGATATGCCAATCACATCCAACTTCATTGACTATCTTTTTGAGTATCTTTAGGATGGTTTTGTTTGAATCCTCGGCTTGATCATTTTCCTCGAGATAATATGGGGTAGAAGATTGGTGTTGGATATTAAATTTTTAGCATAACTCACAGAAATCTTGGTTTTTAAAGGGTGTTCCATTGTCTATGATTAGGGCTTGGGGAACACCATAACAGAAAATGAGATAGTTTAGGATGAATTTAGATATTTTATTTCCTATGATATAGGTCATAGGTATGGCTTCAATCCACTTTGTGAAGTACTTGGTGGTTGTAATAATAAGTTTATGATTGTTGGATGAGGTGGGGGTGATTTTTCCTATGAGTTCAAGTCCCCAATGCAAGAAATGCCAAGGTGTAGTGATCAATCTAAGATCATAAGCTGGCACATGGATGAGGTCCCCATGTTGAAATTGCATGCATTTTTTGACATACAATGAACTTCATGTTCCATGGTAGGCTAGTAATATCCTTTCCTCAACAGTTTCTTATCCAAGGTCATACGACTTGAATATGATCCATAGATTCCTTCGTGTACTTCTTTCAATGTAGTCAAAGTTTCCTCTTGATTAAGACATTGCAATAATGGCCCCTTGAGACTTCAATGGTAAAGGGTATCACCTAAGAGAACAAATCAGGATGCTCTTCTGAAAAAATGTTTTGTAAGGTTCAAAGTAAGGTCATATGGGAGGATACCTCTATGTGGGTAAGTAAATATATCATGATACCAAGAGGAGTTGAGACTAGTTATTTCACACACAAATTCAGATTTTGGTACCTCAAATGTTGGGATGAGAAGCTGCTTGATGATGAATTCATATTTCAAAATGTTATGCAGCATATCTAGCAAGGACCCAATACTTTCCATAGCATTTGCTGCTTGGTTATTAATTTTGGGTATTTGCTCAAATGTGATGTCAACGAAGAAATCTTTGAGAATTTCTACCATATTTTTGTAAGGTGTGAGCTTGTCATCCTTGGTTTGGTAGTCATCATTAACCTAGTTCACTATCGATTACGAGTCTCCATAGACCTTCAACTCTTGGATTTTCTAATGTATTGTGATCCTTAATCATGTGATAAGAGCCTCATACTCAATGGTGTTATTGGTGCATGGGAAAGTAACCAATATGACTTATGGATATAATCACCTTGTGGGGTGATGAATAGAATTTCTGCTCTAGATCCATGTTGTGTATACGAACCATCAAAATATAGCTTCCACTACTCCATCGTGTTGAGGGTAAATACTGACTCATCAAGAAATTTAGACACCAAGGTATTTTTTGCATAGATAGGTGACTCCATTAGTTGATCTACAATAACCTACCCTTTGATAGTCTTTTGATCCACATACTCTATCAAATTCTATGAGGATCGTCACCCACTTGGCCATATGTCATGTGAGATTATCTTTGGATAAAAAATATTTCAATGGATCTATCTTAGAGATAAGATTCACTTGGTGTGAAAGCATGTAGTTCATAAACAATTGTGAAGAAAACACTACTATACTAGGAAAGATTTTTCAATGGAGGAATAGTTTAGCTCATATCCCACCAAGGTCCTACTAATGTAGTAAATAGCTCTCTCCTTTCCTCTTTCATCTGTTGAGTCAGAAGAGCACCTACGGCTACTGATGTAGCTAAGATATACAGAATCAAAGTTTTATTTGGTATTGGTGGCATAAGTACAAGGGGTTTCAGTAGGTAATCTTTTATTTTTTGGAATGATTCATCATATTTTGAATCATATTCTTAAGCTATCCCCTCTTGGAGAAGGTGAGAAAAGGGATGAATCTTATTTGCCAGCTATGCTATAAATCTTCTGATAGGCTACAATCTCTCATGTAATCCTCACAATTGCTTCAGTGTTTGTGGTGGTTCCATATCTAGGATTTCCTTGACCTTATTTGGATATATTTCAATTCCCCTCTATGACACAATGTATCCTAAGAGTTTTCTTGAAGTAATTCCGAAGATGCACTTTTTTAGGTTCACCTGCACCTTGTACTCTTCAAGTCTATCAAAGATTGGTCCCAACACCTCTAGATGTTCTTTCCTTGTTCTTTACTTTTCCAAAATTTCATCCACATAGTCTTCTAGAGTTTTTTGAATCATTTCATAAAAAATCAATGTCATTGCTCTCTAATACGTGGCTCAATAATTCTTCATACCAAATGGCATCACATTCCAGCAATACATTCCCCATGGACATGTAAACATTCTTTTATGTTGATCTTCTTTGGATATCATGATCTAATTATACCCTAAGAACCTATCCATAAGTGAAATCATCTCATGTCCAATTGTTATATCTACAATGATGTCAATATTAGGTAAATAAAAGTCATCCTTAGGGCATGATTTGTTTAAATATTTAAATCCAATATATATTTTGATGCCCTCGATGGTTTTGAGACCAGTACGAGGTTTGAAAGCCACTCAAGATAATCTATTAGTCAAATGAATCCCACATCAAGAAGCTTTTGTAACTCTAGTTTGACCAATAATGCAATATGTGGATGCATTAACCTGATATTTTTCTTTACTAGTTTAGCATGAGGATAAACTACAAGATGGTGAACAACTAATTCAAGGTCAAGGCTTGACATGTCTACATAAGACCACACAAAATTTGAATTTCTCTCTTTCAGGAATTCTACCAAGTTCTTTTTCTCTTCATCAAGGAGTGATTCTACATAAAAATTCATTTGCAATGCCTCCTTTGTCCCTACATTAACTAGATTAGATTTCTCGACAAGCACTGCTGATTTTTCTTGATGTATCACACTAAGGGGAATATTGAATCCCTCATCCTTAGGTGCCTCAAAGAGGTTTTCACCTTCAAATTTTCCCTTTATCTTTATTATTTTATGATCAGAAAGTGCCATAGTATGGTTTTCACTTAAGGATCGAGACATGATTCTCATATTTTAAATTTTGTGACTACGAGATTTAGTTGTTTCCCCATAGTAGGATTGCATATCCAATTTGATGGAAAAACCTGCTTTGTGATCCCTATATGGCATGTTGTTGTGAAGCCCCATGACCTCGAAGATAGCTTCATCAATTTCAAATGAATCCAAAATTTGTGATCATCGTTTTGTCCCAGTTTATAAGTTAGGGATAGACTAGTTTCAATTCAGTGATTTGGATATTAGAAGCAAGGGATGTGGCAATTATCATGAATATGTAGGTATCCTCAAATAGGTATGTGATATCAAATGGAAAGTCATCGATGGTATCATTATGTGATGTAGGTAACCAAGAGGAAGGTTCAACTCATTTAGAAAAAGCACCCTTGCCAAGAATGGTCACTTTATTTATGGTACATACAAGACCAAGATTCTTAGGTCATTTCTTAGGAGCAAGAGGTTCTAGCAAACCATTATTGTTTTGACCAAGCTTTTCATTTTTTTTGTATCCCCAACCCTTCATCATCTACAATCCTTTATTTGCATCCTCCATTGGAAGAATGGGATTTGGTTTTTTATCTTGATGTATCAATTCTAATACATTTTCGACATCAATAATTTATTTGTTCAAATCTCCCCACTTTGTAAAAGTGGTATATGCTATCTTGATTTTCTTTGATACCTTGTCAATAGGTTGAGGCTTCCCATGATATCTAGGATAAATAGGTAACTCTCCCATCACAAAAAAATATTTCTTCATGTTGTAGTCTCCACATCCATTGTATTTTATTACCACTTTGATATTGGGGATATTATGCAAGATGCGTGTCTTTGATTCAATCTCGAAGCTAGGGTATATGGGTCAATGAAAGAGGAGGGTTTTGGCACTTCATCATTCTTAGGCACTTGGGGGATCCTATAATACTTATCTTCTATGTTTTTGGAATAATAGAAGGGTTCAGGATCACCATGGATTGTGATTTCTCTATCTTCATAGGGAAACTTTATGCATTGATTGTAGGTGGAAGCTGTATATACTTAAAAATGGTTACATCACAAAAGTCTGGTAATTAATTAAATATTTTTAATATTTAATTAAATCTCTAAATTCAATCTACGTATAAATAAATCTAAATAATTTATTTATATTGTTCATTCTTCCATTATGATTAAATAAATAAGTTTATTTAATCACTTTTCTTATCTATTTCTTAATTAATTAAATAAACATTATGATTTATTTATATTAATTATTACATAATCTTGGCTTGAATATTTTATTCAAATAAAGATTAAATATTCTTCTCTAAATTCTATTCACAATTAAATATTTCCAAATATTTAATTAATTCTTCTAAGGTCCATTTACAATTAAATATTCTAAATATTTAATTGAATCTTCTAATGTCCATTCACATCAAATATTTCAAAAAAAAATTAAACCCACATAACACATAAAATTAAATAAATTTATTTATTTAATTTGGATTATCTCCAACAACCGTGAAACAAACTTCAAAACAGAAAATTAATTTCTTTGTTTCTGAGCAAGCTTGTTCTTGTGGGTTGAAGAAAAAACTCCATTCTTCTCTCCAACCTCCCAACATCTTCCATCTTCCTCTCAACCTCTCCATCTCTCACCATTCAAAATTACCAGACAATCTCATAGCCATTGATCTTTGCCAGCTAGGCTCTTGCCTGTGAAAATATATAAAAGGGACTGCCGGGTCTCTGAAAAGAGAGAAGCTTTTGTACAGGAAAACTATAGTCAATCAGCCTTCCAGCATCCATAGCATTCTAGAATCATAGCATAGCATAGCTTAGTATATTAGCATTCCATATCATGGCCTATCAACCTCATATCATAGTTTTAATAGCATTCTTAATCCATAGCCCCTGTGCATATCTGTATTCACTTCACCAGCATATAGGATAGAGAAGTACTCTCCTTTTGCATACTCGTTCTACAGGTTGCAATTCTGAGAAACTTTTCTTATACAATCTGACAACAACAGCTTCAAGTGAATCATTGGAGATGGAGGACAATGGAATGATTCTAAAGAAGCTTTGTTTGTTTTCTCTGATTTCATTTTATTTAGCTTTCTTTAGTTTAATGTTGCATTGGTGTGTTTTTATTATCTTATTTTGATACTAACATTTCCCACACACATTTTTGGCACCCACCATGGGGCCTATGCCCAATTTTAACATCTTTGTGCAAAATTTTTTGACAGGTTACAGCTAGAAGAGTGAATTAGCGCATCAAACACGTTTCAGCGCATATCACACCCAGTTTAGTGCTTTATAACTCTGTTTTAGCACTCCTTGCTGGTTTCACAGTGCTCGTCCATCATTTCATAGCACCCATTCATCATTTCACAGCGCCCATTCATCATTTCACAGCGCCTATTCATCATTTCACAGTGCCTGTTCATCATTCCACAGTGCCCGTTCATCATTCCACAGTGCACGTTCATCGTTTCACAGTGCATGTTCATCATTCCATAGCACCCGTTAAGAATTCCATAGCGCCCGTTCATTATTCCATAGTGTCCATTCATCATTTCATAGCGCTATTTCATCATTCCACAGCACCCATTCATCATTTCACAGTGCCCATTCATCATTTCATAGCACTCGTTCATCATTTCATAGCGCCTGTTCATCATTTCATAGTGCCCTTTCATCATTTTATAGCACCCTTTATGTCTTTTTTAGCGCATTTTTCTACAGAATCTGTAAGTATGCAACTGTAATCTATAATTTAAGTAGAAATTTGACTGGATCCGACGTGACCACGGCCAGTACGAGCTTTAATTTATCAATCAATCCTAGGATAGTCACTTAATTTGAAAAATCAAGCAATCCTAGGATAGTCACTTCATTTTCCATTTTGGACTAAAAATAATTTCATGTCTTTGTGAAGCAATATCTTCACCTAGCATAGAAAATTGTTTATTTGGGGTTAAAATTGAACTCTTGCTTGTTGTGATTGAACGGTGATAGGCCTATGCTCTCCCCTTAACTGGGTGATCAAAATGCCAGACTCATCTATTTTATTTCATGCAATTTTAAGTTTTGTTAAAACCTTTTAGAAGGCTTGTTGTAGTGGGAAAAATTACACACACTACGGGAACAACCTAAGTGGGTTAAAACCAAAGCCTAGGTTTTTCCACCCCACTATAAAATTTTAAGCAAATATGGGGAAACCCACTTTTTCCAAAAGTGTGCAAGATAACCATCCCCAAAACCTTTGTTCTAAAGGTTGGGAGGTCTCCTTGAGGGAGTTTATCATTTGCCACTCCGAACGGAAACCCTTTCTAAGAACCTAGTGTAGTATCCAACTGAGTCAGTAACCAAACATTGTAATACTCGCAGTGCAAGGGGAGGGAAGAATCTGCCCCCAAGACACTCACCATATAATTTCCAAGGACCGTTTGCTCAAGGGATTGAGAAATCTAACCTTGAGTAAGCACCTGGAAAAGAAAAAAACACGGGTGCCCTCTAGGGGGTGACAA
The DNA here is from genome assembly GCA_007258455.2 of Sequoia sempervirens. Lineage (NCBI taxonomy): Eukaryota > Viridiplantae > Streptophyta > Pinopsida > Cupressales > Cupressaceae > Sequoia > Sequoia sempervirens. Next base: position 553,461,688 of record VDFB02000015.1, read on the forward strand.
GGCTATGTGATTCGACACAATTTTAAGTTGTGGGCTGTTGAGTATAACGATGACCTTTTGACCTTAAGAGTGAGTCTATCTAAAGTGCATTTTTGTTTAACAAACCAGTGAAAATAGGACCATACGTGGTTCTTTTGAACATACACTATCTGTTTAGATTACAACTCTTAAAAACATTTGTTTTCATCTGAGTGTTGTGTATTCCAAAATCATTAAAATTCAGTAAAGATCATCCAAAATTCACAATTATATTGATTACTCTCATGATAAGAGATTGGAAATCCACAACCTTTGTTAAGAAATCTATTCTCAAATGAATCAAAAAGCCAAAGAAACCACTTAGCTACAAGAAACTATTGAAGAAAAGACAATTCTTGTACCAAAGTCGAAAGGTTTTACTTAAACATAGAACCTTTATCCATCGATATCATGACTGTGTTAGAGGTTACACTAATGATTGTGCTATAGAACCATTATACTCATGAGCTTTCTTTCAAAGAAGAGCCCTTTCTCAAAGACACAACCATAGTCAGTGTATTCGTTCTTCTTATATTCCCCAACCTACAATTGAATATTCCACTTGTCCAAATCAATTTCTGGAATAGAGAACTCAATCACATTAGGCATTTCTCACAAAACCATCTTTTTACGAAGCTACGATCAAACTTCATAACATGCAAAATCATTTTTTTGGTTTTTTGTTTAAATTCCCGCAAACAGGATTTTCATCCTCTCAATTAGGGAAAACACAAGACTAGAAATCTTTTTAAGTCATAGAATCTTCATTCTATCCTGACTTTCATAGCCATCAAAAATTGCACTATTTCATTCTTTTGATCAAAAGTTAGTAGAATTTGGGGCAAAGCTTATGCCTATTGTCATGAGATCTTGAAAGCACATAGAAAAAGATGAAAGAGAAAGTACCACAAGCAAAATGGGTGATAATAGTGAGAAGGAAGAGAATCCATTTCATATTGAAGAGATAATAGAAGAAAATCTTTAAGAAGTAGAGCAGGATCCCCAATTCCATACTCTTATAGAAAGGATTTTAGAAAGAAATAGAGAAAAATATTTCCTTTCATTGGCTAATCAAGGAGCTAAGTTACCTGCTGATTTTGATATAGAAGGGGTTAAAGCGAATCCTGAAACTCCTCCTAATGACTTTAGTGCCCTTACTCAACAGATAAAGGAATTACAAGGACAAATGAAGGAGATGAAAGGGGGTGCAACAAAGAAGTATGTTTTGGAAGACATATGCCCTTATCCATTTGATAGAAGTCTTCAAATGATTCCTTTTCCAAAACATTGCAAAATCCCTAAATTTGATAGGTACGATGGAAACACTGACCCCATTGAACATGTGAGGGATTTTCGAAATATGAGTCTAGAATTCGCTTATGAAGATACCTATTTAAAGTGATTGTTTCCACGAAGTTTGGGTGGAAAATCTATGGACTGGCTTTCAAAGATCACCCCCCCCATCAAAACCTTTGAGGAGCTAATAAATCAGTTTATATCACAATATGCTTACAACATCCAACACCAGATAACCATGCTTGATCTTTGTAAAGTGAAACAAAAAGTAGGGGAATCTTTCACTACATTTTTGCAAAGATGGAGAAGATTGTTTGTATGATATTCCCATCCTATTCCTGAAAAGGAAAAGATGGATATCTTCATCAATAGTCTAAATCAAGAATTAAGCTATAGGCTTAATCTTCATTGTCCTCCTAACTTTGAAAAATTGATTGAAAATGCAATCACCAATGAAGGGGCCTTGGTCAAAAGAGGAGTAATAAAACTTGATAATCCAAGTTCATCTAGCCATAACAACAATGAAAAAACAAGGTTTTGGAACAGAAATAAAAATGTTGTCAATGATGGTATAGTGGATGCAAACAATCTATGAACGAAACCATCCATTTTCAACCTATCAAGTACTCCACGAAACAACCAACAAGGAAATACCAATCAACAAAGAAACAACAATCAACAAAGACAAAATTCCAATCAAGAAAGTATGACCAATCAAAACAACAAGGATAATCATGATAATCTTGGCAATATCCAAACATCAAATCCATCCAGACTTCCATTCTTTTCAAATTGATGGAATTTTACTGCTTTGGGTCAATCTCTTGAATCTACTCTCAAGGAACTTCTTGATAATAAGGTTATCACCTTACCAACACAAAGAGATTATGAGCCACGAGTCAAACCATCATCATGGAATGACTCATATTATTGTAATTATCATCGATGTAAAGGTCATAGAACAAATAATTGTCAAGCCTTGTGAAATCTACTACAAGATTTAATTGAAAATGGCACTATAATAATTGAAGGACATCATATCAATGATGATCATCAAGCATTCAAAGATCCTTTACCAAACTATCAAAAGGGGGAAACATCAAATGCTAAAGCAAAAAGTATAAATAATGTTGAAGACAACATAATCCGCCACATATTTGCAGATGATCAATGGGTTAATGTTATCAAAATCAAGGAAAAACAAGAATATCAACAGGTTAATGTGACTACGAGAGGACAAGCAAATTTTTTCTTAAAAGGGAATTCATCTAAAGCAGTTATTCCTCCTCCAACTCTTTATAATCTAGTTGATCAATTGAGAAAAACATCAGCTCAAATCTCCATTCTTGAACTTCTAAAAATATCTCCCATACACGAATATTTTAGAAGAAGCTCTTGTAAACACAACTGTCGACACTGATCTGGATGTAAATAGATTTCAAGCCATGGTGGGACATTTTTCTTTCCCCACTTGTCTTTCATTCTCCGAAAAAGATGATGCCTCCATATCACATCCACATAATTCATCGCTTTATCTTGAAGTCATGATCCATAAACACCGAATTCACATGCCCTTGGGGTACCTATTGTTGGAATGTCATGCCATTTGGGCTAAAAAATGCAAGAGTGACTTATCAAAGAGAAATGACCACCATTTTCCATGACATGATGCACACCTTTATGGAAGACTATGTGGATGACTTATTGGCCAAATCTAACACAAGAGAAGGACATCTAGAAATCTTGTCAAAGATCTTTATCAGAATGGAGAAGTTCAATGTTCGACTTAATCCGAAGAAATGTGTCTTCGGCATTAAATCTGGAAAACTCCTAGGATACATTGTTTCAGAAAGAGGCATAGAGGTTGATCTAAGAAAAGTACAAGCTATAATGACATTCCACCACCACAAAATATCGGTCAACTCCGATCACTGCAAGGATGATTACAATCCATCAGGAGGTTTATTGCTCAACTGGCAGACAAAAGCTTTCCATTTACACATCTATTACATAAAAATGTCCCATTCAAATGGGAGGAAAAGTGTGAAGTAGCATTTAATCAGATCGAGCAATATCTTATGAATCCACCAGTTCCAGGAAAGCCGCTCATACTCTATATTTCCACAACAGAAGTATCTTTGGGAGCGTTACTAGCACAAGAGGATTCTACAGGCAAAGAAAGGGCCATATACTATATCAGCAAAACTTTAACTAGTCATGAACTAAACTACACTTTCATTGAAAAAGATTGCCTAGTAGTATTTTTTGCTTCCCAAAAGTTGCGACACTATATGTTGGCTCATACAGTTAAGCTGATAACCAAAATTGATCCACTAAAATATCTCTTAAGCAAAGCTACCTTAACAGGAAAACTTTCAAAATGGGTAATGATCTTAAGTGAGTTTGACATTCACTATGTAGATCGACGAGCTATAAAAGGACAGTTCATTGTAGATCAATTGGCTAATGCACCTTTACAAGAATAAAATCCAATCCACATTGAATTTCCTAATCCAGATGTCTTCACAGCAACAATTAAGAAATCATGGACATTGTACTTTGATGGATCTTACGCACAACATGGCTCGAGGGTAGGGATTCTTTTTGTCACACCTGAAGGACATACCATTCCAAAATCATATCGGTTAATGTTTTCCTGCACAAATAACATAACTAAATATGAAGCATTGCTCACAGGTATGAAGATAGCATTAGAATGGTGGATTACAGAGCTGCAAGTTTATGGTGATTCACAACTTGTCATTAATCAAATCAATGATGATTATCAGACTAAAGATGATAAGCTGCTACTTTACAAGAACATGGTGGACAATTTTAAAAATTATTTTGTGGCAATCAAGTTTTCACAAATTCCAAGAATTGATAATAAAGTTGCAGATGCAATGGCTACAATTGCTTCCTTGTTACAATTATCAGAAAATCAAGAACAGTACAAATTCTTGGTGGAGCAATTGTTTTCTCCTACCTATGATAATCCTAAGACTCAAGTCATATGCCATTTAACTGGTTCTGATTCACCTTTATATGGCAAGATCTATACCTACTTGAAAGATAACATCTTACCTCCAGACTTATCTCGAAACCAAAAAAGGAATTTCATACGCCAATCATCTTGCTATTCGTTGATTGCCGATATCCTTTACCAACATAGTCTTGATGGTACACTCCTTTGATGTCTTGAACATGATGAATCTGAAAAAGCCTTACACGAGGTACATAGTGGTATTTGTGGAACTCATTCAAGCAGTTTAACCTTAGCCAAGAAACTTGTTAGAATGGGATATCATTGGCCTACCATAGAGAAAGAATCTTTTACTTGTGTCAAGAAGTGTTCTAAATGTCAAATCCATGGGAATCTTATTCATGCACCTGCACAGGAACTACAACCTTTCATTCTGACATGGCCTTTTTCTCAGTGGGGATTAGATCTTGTTGGAAAAATTCATCCTCCATCATCAAATGGACATAAATTCATCATCACGGCTACAGAATATTTTACAAAATGGATCGAAGTTGTTCCTTTGACGACCATGACTGGTAAACAAATCTCTTCATTTATCTTAAATTATATCATCTATCGATATGGAATTCCTAATTCTATCATCACTGATAATGGGAGACCTTTCAAGAATCAGGATGTTGACGAACTTTCTGAAAGATTTCACATCCAACACAAGTTCTCTACACCTTACTATCCACAAGGAAATGGTCAAGCTGAAGCTTCAAACAAAACAATCTTGAAGATCTTGAAGAAAACGGTAAATGATGTCGGTCATGATTGGCATGTCCAGTTAAATCCAGCTTTATGGGCATACAGAACCAGCATTCGCACACCAATAGGAGCTACCCCATATGCCTTGGTATATGGAATAGAAGAAATCTTACCATTAGAGGTAGAAATACCTTTGCTCAGGGTCTCACTCAAGGGACTGATAAATGATGAAGACTATCGAATATCTCATCTGCAAGAGCTAAAATTGTTAGATGAAAGACATCAACATGTAGCTAATAATTTGAAGGGTTATCAACAAGTTATGTCCCGTAGCTACAATCACAGAGTTAAACCATAGAAATTTCAAGTAGCTGACTTAGTCTTGAAAGAAAATCCACACAATTAGCAAGATAGAGAAAAGAAAGGAAAATTTGAACCAAATTGGCTTGGTCCATTTATCATCATTGCAGCATATGGTTCTGGAGCATATCAGTTATCTACGTCAGAAGGGGACCTGTTTAAAGAACCGATCAATAGCATTCATTTGAAGAATTTCTATGTTTAAAATTAGAAAAATTCTTGAAAAAAATACATAAAAAAATTAGAAAAAGTCCTGAAAAAATACATAAAAAATTAGAAAAAGTCCTAAAAAAATACATGAAAATCAGAAAAAGTCTTGATGAAACAAAAAGGTGCAATAAAAAAAAGTGGTGAAAACTTGGCAAACAGGCACTACTTGTGATCAAAATGGGCTCCTCTATCTATTAGCTTTTGTCTTACATTTGCTTTTACGACATCATCTATCCATATCTATCATCTGTACATATTGATCATATCCATATCATGCAACGGGAATCCTTGTGTTTCATCATGGCTTGATGAAATTTGTACATTTCCATAATATTAGGTTGTGTTTACACTAGGGGCAGAAACACATATTAAACAAGAGAGGGGCAATGAGCTTTTAGAACATCACAAACAGACAAATGACAATTTGACAAAACGCAACATACATTGATGCATCAAATCAACCACAACACCAACACAATCACTTAACGCCAATGAAATCAAACAACATGGTCAAAACAAACGTAAATCAAAACACAAACATCAATGTTGATAACCAAGTTGGATGATCTTACTCTGAATAATGTTTGGAATACTTTAGGAAAAATTTGAATAGATGGTTGATTTTCTATCATATCTCTGGAGCAATTCGATGATGTGTTGAACTAGAAAAGCAAGGAAGGAATATGATTTTTCTTTGTTTGTTGTTTGTGAGGAAATCATTAGTACTATGCAAATTGGTCGCGAGACATTTCAGAATTTGCATGGGAAATGGGTTAACTCTTGTCTGTTTATGCAAGTGATACTCAGGTCATCTCGGTTCAATTATACCTAGATGCTTGTATTATCTTGTTATATCAAAATTCATGAAAGCAATACTTAGGCCATCACTGGTGCTAACATACCCTTTGATGCTTGTATTAACTTTCAACATTTCAATGCTCTATGATGACATAAAAATCACAACTAAGCTCTTAGAATGGCAATATTGTACAGATACTCTGCATGGTTAGTATAGATTACATTCATTTTAGAATTTTCATTTTGCATTTATAGATTTTCCCAAAAAGTTGGAAAAGTATCAAAGTTTCATATCTTTTGAATAAACAACTAAGTATATTTGACATTCACAAAAAAATCATTACATACATTTTTCATACATGTTTGCATCATAAAATAATAAAGTTTACATCATAATTCTCACATCATTGTTCATTGCATTTTCATTTTCACAACATATCATTTTGTTTGCTTCCATACATCAAACATCACATCATAAATCATATCATAAACCATAACATAAAACATCATGCAAATAGAAAATAGAAGGATTCATCAAAACAAATCATCACTACATATCATATATCTCAAAAATGAATGTCAAACTATACAAAGATGTCAACTATATATGACATAATATCATAAAAAATGGGACCATATCAATCAATGTACAAATGTCTCAATAGAGTATCAATAAAACATCATGAAAAACGCACTATGAAGTGTTATCCTCTGATGGTGTTGGTCTAGGACTTGTCCCACCTACACCTGATGGACCTGCTCCACCTGCCCCTGATGGACCTCCTAGAGGTAATGGCTGAGATACACCCCTGCTGGTAGTCCAAGAGCGACTATGTGTTGACTGAGACTCTGTATAACTCACTCTATGCTTGGGTGGAACTGCATCATGATATCTGATCCTATAGAACTCTGCCTCCCGGACGGCTCTGGTTAGCTCTCTCACCATACCACCTCTTGCTGCTCTCTGCAGACTGTCAGCTAGGGCCATGGCCTCCTCACCCTGTCATCTAGTTGTATCTCTCTCAGCCATCATTGTCGTCAACTATCCCTGTAGCTATGTAGCCAAGGCCTATGCCTGTGCTAATTGACCCTGTAAGATCTACACTCTACTCTGCAATGTAGCTATCTGACTCGACACCACTGGATATACTGAAGATGATGGAGTTGAATGTCTCATCCATGGTCCACCTCTGCCACCACCTCTGTCGCTACCCCTATCACCTCTGCCACCTCCCCCACTACTATCATCCCCATCCTCATCACTACTATCTCCATCCCCATCTAACTCATCATCATCATCCTCCTCAGAGTCATCACTCTTTGAAGTTGTCTCTCGTTGTTGCCTATGTCCTGCTATCTGTGGTCTCTGCTATGCAACTGGGGTAGGCTCATCAGGATCAAATAATCGTGGCGCGGGATGCTCCAACACATACTGACCATACTCTATAGTCATACCCCCATCAAGAATATCAGATCTGTAATCCCACATCTATACTCCCAAACTAGTGAACTCAGCCACTGTTGCATCATATGAAATCTGTGGACCCCACACTGTAACCTCCTGTTGTTGATGCACATAAATAGCAGAACCCTGTGGCATACCCTGAGGCTGACCATACTGTCGATACACTAGACCAAGAAGAAACCTCTCAATAATCCCAGGAATACAACCAATCAAATATCTGGCAGTAAAGACATAGGGCATCTCCCTAGCATCCTCTGGCCATCCCTCACAATCTACATAGGGTCGCCAGCATACTGTATCAAGATCATCCAGAAGATGCTGCCAATGATTCAGTTTTCCCAACCTTGGCTAAGTAATGATATCTACAGATCTAAATCTATATGGCTGACTGGCAAGCTGTCGTCCTTGAGTCAATGGTCGCATAACGAAAAAATTCTCCCATGCCCATATCTGTAAAAGTCAACAACCAACCGCTAAACTCTGACCTCCACCATACACAATATGGTGCAACTCATCATATAAATGTGCAAGCATGCACGATCCCCAAGCATATCGTGTGCCCTGCATCACCATCCTCTCAAGTACACGGCCCCACCTGACTGCAAATCCCTTCAACCTATGGTCGGGGCACAAAACACCTCCAATAAAGCTTGCAAGTACAAATGGTAAGGGCGCATATGAATCCGCAATCTCGCTCCATATCAATCCATGTACAAATGTCTCAACAAAGTATTAATAAAACATCATGCAAAACGCACTATGAAGTGCTATCTTCTGATGGTGTTGGTATGCGACCTATCCCACCTACACCTGATGGAGCTGCTCCACCTGCCCCTGATGGACCTCCTAGAGGCAATGGCTTAGATACACCCCTGCTGGTAGTCCGAGAGCGACTATGTGTAGACCAAGACTCTATATAACTCACTCTTTGCTTGGGTGGCACTGCATCATGATATCTAATCCTATAGAACTCTGCATCCCAGACGGCTCTGGTCAGCTCTCTCACCAAAAAAATATGAATATAAATTTATCAAAATCTTGTTTGTTTTTAACAACTTTAGAAGCAAACTTATCAACAACTATTTGTTTTTCATTAACTTGAAAGCAAATTTATCAGCTATTATTTTTTTTCCAACAACCTTGGGAACAAATTTATCACACAAAACATTATCAAATTAGGGCAATGCAATTCGCAAACAATCGATACAGAGTCATGAATTGTCAAATTGAAAATGGGTGCTGCAAAAATGATAATAGGCGCTAAGGAATCATGAGCACTACAAAAATCCTCAAGGGTGTTGTGGAAATCATCATTGGCGCTAACATATGGAGGGCACTACAAAAATCATCATCAGCACTACAAAAATCTTAAAATGTGCTATGGAAAACATAAATAGCGCTACAAAAAGATTAAAAAGTGCTAAACATTAAATTTAATATCAAAACATTGAAAAACATGCCCTAAACGGAAAATTTTCAAATGTTGAAAGTTTAACGAGGTACATATCGCGGGTCCATAGTGTGCCAGCCACTGATGTTGTCAGATGCGCTCAAAATGGTGCTGGTGGATAGGAAGTGCCATTTTTCTCACTCCATAGCTCAAAAATTATAAGTTTTACTAGGTTAAAATGGGAAAATGACATGGAAAATGACATTTTCAACTTATTTAAAGGCAAAATTGGGGCATTTTATCACATTTTATCATTCCAGGGGCAATTTAGGTCATCAATTTTTCATCTCACATCTTTGCACGTCAATTTCTTCACATCCTCATTTTCGAACGATGAATCGACATCTTCAAAAAGAATAAAAATTGAAATATTCCAATAAATCTAAAAATTCAAAAAAAAAAAGTTCAAAAAAATCAAAATCTTATCGATTCATCGTCCGAGGGGGCAATATACCTATCAACATTTCGGCAAATAGCATATGGGGCAAATTTCAAAATTCTTTGAAGCAATGCATAAAACACATCACTTCAAAGAGGGGAAAAATGTATATACTTAAAAATGGTTACATCACAAAAGTCTGGTAATTAATTAAATATTTTTAATATTTCATTAAATCTCTAAATTCAATCTATGTATAAATAAATCTAAATAATTTATTTATATTGTTCATTCTTTCATTACGATTAAATAAATAATTTTATTTAATCACTTTTCTTATCTATTTCTTAATTAATTAAATAAACATTATGATTTATTTATATTAATTATCACATAATCTTGGCTTGAATATTTTATTCAAATAAAGATTAAATATTCTTCTCTAAATTCCATTCACAATTAAATATTTCCAAATATTTAATTAATTCTTCTAAGGTCCATTTACAATTAAATATTCTAAATATTTAATTGAATCTTCTAATGTCCATTCACATCAAATATTTCAAAAAATTTAAACCCACATAACACATAAAATTAAATAAATTTATTTATTTAATTTGGATTATCTCTCCAACAATCGTGAAACAAACTTCAAAACAGAAAATTAATTTCTCTATTTCTGAGCAAGCTTGTTCTCATGGGTTGAAGAAAAACCTCCATTCTTCTCTCCAACCTCCCAACATCTTCCATCTTCCTCTCAACCTCTCCATCTCTCACCATTCAAAATTACCAGACAATCTCACAGCCATTGATCTTTGCCAGCTAGGCTCTTGTCTGTGAAAATCTATAAAAGGGACTATTGGGTCTCTGGAAAGAGAGAAGCTTTTGTATGGAAAAATTATAGTCAATCAGCCTTCCAGGATCCATAGCATTCTAGAATCATAGCATATCATAGCTTAGTATATTAGCATTCCATATCATGGCCTATCAACCTCATATCATAGTTTTAATAGCATTCTTAATTCATAGCCCTTGTGCATAATCTACAACCCCTATGCATATCCACATTCACTTCACCAACATATATGATAGAGAAGTACTCTCCTTTTGCATACTCGTTCTACAGGTTTCCATTCTGAGAAGCTTTGCTTATACAATCTGAGAGCAACAGCTTCAAGTGAATCACTAGAGATAGAGGACAATGGAACGATTCTGAAGAAGCTCTATTTTTTTTCTCTGATTTCATTTTATTTAGCTTTCTTTAGTTTAATGTTGCATTGGTGTGTTTTTATTATCTTATCTTGATACTAACATTTCCCACGTACATTTTTACAAATGAATCCACAATCTCGCTCCATATCAATCCATGTACAAATGTCTCAACAGAGTATCAATAAAACATCATGCAAAATGCACTATGAAGTGTTATCCTCTGATGGTGCTAGTCTGGGACCTGTCCCACCTACACCTGATGGACCTGCTCCACCTGCCCCTGATGGACCTCCTAGAGGCAATGGCTGAGATACACCCCTACTGGTAGTCCGAGAGTGACTATGTGTAGACCGAGACTCTGTATAACTCACTCTCTGCTCGGGTGGCACTGCATCATGATATCTAATCCTATAGAACTTTGCCTCCCGAACGGCTCTGGTCGGCTCTAGCCTATTGATACACCCAACCAAGAAGAAACCTCTCAATAATCCCAGGAATACGACCAATCAGATATCTAGCGGTAAAGACATAGGGCATCTCCCTAGCATCATCTAGCCATCCCTCACAATCTACATAGGGTTGCCAGCATACTGTATCAAGATAATCCAAAAGACGCTGCCAATGATCCAGTTTTCCCAACCTCGTCTAAGTAATGATATCTACATATCTAAATCTGTATGGACAATCGGTAGGCTATCGTCCTCGAGTCAATGGTCGCATAATGAAAAAATGCTCCCATGCCCATATCTGTAAAAGTGAACAACCAACTGCTAAACTCTAACCTCCACCGTACACAATATGGTGTAGCTCATCATATAAATGTGCAAGAATGCATGATTCCCAAGCATATCATGTGCCCTACATCACCATCCTCTCAAGTACACGACCCCACCCGACTGCAAAGCCCTACAACCTATGGTCGGGGCACAAAAAACCTCCAATAAAGCTTGCAAGTACAAATGGTAAGGGCACATATGAATCTGCAATCTTGCTCCAAGGGATATAATATCCTACAATATGATCATCTCTGAATATTCACCTCAAAGCATCAGTTCCTCCTACCTCTTGGCCATCAAATCTCACTATCTCACCCATCACTGGAATCCTCAGGATGCGATACACATCCTCAGGAGTCATGGTAATCTCTACTATCGCCAAATGAAAGGTGTTCGTGTCACTATGCCACCTCTCTACAAGTGTTGTCAATAAACCTTTGTTGAGGTGCACCTCAGGCATGTCAAGTAACGAGGTCAATCCACATGCCTTGATCACATCTCTATCTGCCTGTCCAAGCTGCAGAATCAATGTCCATGTCTTCAGGAATGTCTCCCGTAGCTTCAAGATGCCCAATCTCTCCTATTGAATAGGAAGAATCATCAAGTCAAAACAACATCAAAATCAATTCATCACGACAAACCAATCAAATCTGAATATAAATTTATCAAAATCTTGTTATTTTTTAACAATTTTAGAAGCAAACTTATCAAACAACTATTTGTTTTTCATCATCCTCATGGCAAGAAAATTTATCAAAATCCTGTTTGTTTTTAACAACCTTAGAAGCAAACTTATCAACAACTATTTGTTTTTCATTAACTTGAAAGAAAATTTAGCAGCTATTATTTGTTTTCCAACAACCTTGGGAACAAATTTATCACACAAAATATTATCAAATCAGGGCAACGCAATTCGCAAGCAATCGATACAGAGTCATGAATTGTCAAATTAAAAATGGGCACTACAAAAATGATAATAGGCGCTAAGGAATCATGAGCGCTACAAAAATCCTCAAGGGCGCTGTGGAAATCATCATGGGCGCTAACATATGGAGGGCACTACAAAAATCATCATGAGCGCTACAAAAATCTTAAAAAGCGCTACAAAAAGATTAAAAAGCACTAAAACATTAAATTTAATATCAAAACATTGAAAAATGTGCCCTAAACGGAAAATTTTCAAACGCTAAAATTTTAATGGGGTACATACCGTGGGTCCATAGTGAGTCGGCCGCTGATGCCATCGGATGCACTCAAAACAGTGCTGGTGGATAGGAAGTGCCATCTTTCTCACTCTAGAGCTCAAAAATTACAATTTTTACTAGGTTAAAATGGGAAAATGACATGAAAAATGACATTTTTAACCTATTTAAAGACAAAATTAGGGCATTTTATCACATTTTATCATTCTAGGGGCAATTTAGGTCATCAATTTTTCATCTCACATCTTTACACGTCAGTTTCTTCACATCATCATTTTCGAACGATGAATCAACATCTTCAAAAATAATAAAAATTGAAATATTCCAATAAATCTAAAAATTCAAAAAAAAAAGTTCAAAAAAATCAAAATCTTATTGATTCATCGTCTGAGGGGGAAATATACCTATCAACATTTCGGCAAACAGCATCTGGGTCAAATTTCAAAGTTCTTTGAAGCAATGCGTAAAACACATCACTTCAAAGAGGGGCAAAATGTATATACTTAAAACTGGTTACATCACAAAATTCTGGTCATTAATTAAATATTTTTAATATTTAATTAAATCTCTGAATTCAATCTACGTATAAATAAATCTAAATAATTTATTTATATTGTTCATTCTTTCATTACGATTAAATAAATAAGTTTATTTAATCACTTTTCTTATCTATTTCTTAATTAATTAAATAAACATTATGATTTATTTATATTAATTATCACATAATCTTGGCTTGAATATTTTATTCAAATAAATATTAAATATTCTTCTCTAAATTCCATTCACAATTAAATATTTCCAAATATTTAATTAATTCTTCTAAGGTCCATTTACAATTAAATATTCTAAATATTTAATTGAATCTTCTAATGTCCATTCACATCAAATATTTAAAAAAAAAATTAAACCCACATAACACATAAAATTAAATAAATTTATTTATTTAATTTGGATTATCTCCAACAACCGTGAAACAAACTTCAAAACAGAAAATTAATTTCTTTGTTTTTGAGCAAGCTTGTTCTCATGGGTTGAAGACAAACCTCCATTCTTCTCTCCAACCTCCCAACATCTTCCATCTTCCTCTCAACCTCTCCATCTCTCACCATTCAAAATTACCAGACAATCTCACAGCCATTGATCTTTGCCAGCTAGGCTCTTTCCTGTGAAAATCTATAAAAGGGACTGTTGGGTCTCTGAAAAGAGAGAAGCTTTTGTACTAGAAAACTATAGTCAATCAGTCTTCCAGCATCCATAGAATTCTAGAATCATAGCATAGCATAGCTTAGTATATTAGCATTCCATATCATGGCCTATCAACCTCATATCATAGTTTTAATAGCATTCTTAATCCACAGCCCCTGTGCATATCCGTACTCACTTCACCAGCATATAGGATAGAGAAGTACTCTCCTTTTGCATACTCGTTCTGCAGGTTGCCATTCTGAGAAGCTTTGCTTATACAATCTGAGAGCAACAGCTTCAAGTGAATCACTGGAGATAGAGGACAATGGAATGATTCTGAAGAAGCTCTTTTTGTTTTCTCTAATTTCATTTTATTTAGCTTTCTTTAGTTTAATGTTGCATTGGTGTGTTTTTATTATCTTATTTTGATACTAACATTTCCCACACACAGAAGCTATGGCTTTCATGGCATGGATCCATGGATGACCAAGAAGTATATTGTAGGGAAGATCAAGGTCAAGCACTTGGAAAGTAGTTTCTACAAGGGTCCTAGTTGGATAGGGATTTTGAGTGTGCCTTCGGAACTCCATTCTTGATCATCATATGCTCTTATGGTAACACCTTTTTCCTTTTCAATAACATCTTTGGAATAACTCAAGTTCTTGATTAGTTAAAGGGTAAAAATATTAAGGCCAACACCTCCATCCACCAAGACTCTTTTGAAAAAAAAAATTATGGATGAGGACCTCAAGATGCTATGCTTGATTATGTGATGGTTGTGTGGGAAGGTCTTGCTCATAAAATGTGAGAAGATTAGGGGTGGTGATGTGTCTAAACATAGCTTGATATTATTTGGTATCAAGATTATTAAGTATGAATGATGAGGATAAAGCCTATGTCCCTATGTTCAGGAGATATTTTCAACAACTCCAAGATGGATATTTGGGTGGGAGTCTTCTCCAATTGGTCCAAGAGGTTTTAATCATTATGATTTGACTTCAATACTGGGGGTACCCTAGGTTGTGATGGTGCTCCTTGGATTGTGACTTTTCCTCTATGTGTGGTGACCCCACACTTTTCACTAGGCCCTTTGATGGTAATGATGGATATAAAATGATCACAAGATGCTACCACATTCTTGTAAACATGGCCTACGCTATGGTAATTGTTCCCTTTTCCATTATCATTTTCCTAGCTATGGTTCAGCATTGGGTTTTTGTATATTTTAAGGTCTTGATTTCCCAATTGTTGATTCACAACTACCTCCCCATTGTTAATAAGATCTTGAATGAAATTTTTCAATTTCATGTAACTTGATGTTTTGTGTCCCTTAATTTTGTGAAAATCGCAAAGATCCTCCTCTCTATACCAAGGGGGTTTGACTTGAGATTCCTAGTAATTTTGATAATTAGGGAGTGTGATGAGATTGTATTGCACTAGTTTTTTCATGACCACTTCAATAGGTTCCCCCAAAGGTGTGTACTTTCCTCATTGAGGGTAATTGTTTCGAGGTTGGGGTCCTATTTGAGTGTTGGAATTTTTTATCATTTTTTTATTGTTTTGTGACTACTTGTTTTGTTGTTGTGTGTTTTTTTGTGTGTTTGTCAGTTTCAGAGCATTGAACACCACTTTCGTGTCAACTACACCATCATTAGTAATGTTCTTGTTTTTGGCCCATTTAAGGGGTTTATCATTAGAACTAGATGATGGATGGTTATATTTGTATGCTTGTGTTGCTCCTTGGGTGATGAGGGATCTTTCAATGTTAAGGCCACTATGGATGAGTTCTTCATATATTGAGACACATTAAATTTTTAGTTAAAAGGATAATTATATGTCCATGCTAGCAATAATGATCTCTATATATTGCTTCTTGGGAATTGGCCATTTACATTTACTAGCTCTATGCCTCCATCATTGCAAAAGTTTTATAAATGATTCACCCTTATTTTGTTTAAGGGTATATAGCTCCTCCAAACTTACATCCATGTCAAGATTGTAGGCAAAGTGTGCTACAAACTTATCTATTTTTTCTTAAAAAGTTTAGATTTCAGGAGGTAGATTCAAGAACCATTCTATTGATTGTCCTCCCAAACTATGTGGGAAAAGATGCACCAAATAGGATTCATTGTATACTTCTTCCATACATGCCACATAAAATTCCTTTATGTGACCTTTCAGATTTTTGTACCCTTTGTATTTGTCAAATTTGGGAATCTTAAATCCTAGTGGGAATGGTATCATTGCAATGTTGTGATCAAAAGGATATGGACACAAGTCCCATTTGGCATACGATTTCTTCTTTTTCCCAGCTTGGATATCTTGAATTTTTTGCATAAGTGTTCTAATTTGTGAAGAAAGGTCATCTTGAGGATTGTTTGGCAGTGGAGCATACGTATTTTATTGAGGAATGGTGGATGAATTATATACAGGATTTTGGTAATAGGGTGTGTTTGTGTTGAAAGGATTGTATGGTGTGTATGGTGGATTGTTTTGATATTGTGGATTTAATGGTGATAAGGGTGGTGGTGTGTTGTATGCTCCTTGCAAATTTTGGTTGAGGAAATTTTATGAATTTGCATATTGTTTTTGTTAGTTGTAGCACAAGCCTTCTTTTTGTTGTTGTTGGACAAGAAATTAGTTTTTTTGGGCATATTGTTGTTGTGCTTGTAAATTTTTTGGGGCTTGTTGCACTTGCAATTGAGCCTATTGTGCTTGCAATGCTTGTTGTGCTTATTGATATGCAATAGATTATTGATGAGCCAAAGAAGTTTGTCCTTGAGGTGATGGAATTGTGTTTTTATTTGGGACATATTGGTTTGATTGAATGTATTGGCTTTATGGGATGTTTTGATTTTGTGAAATATGTGGTGGATTTTGTGGAATGATGTTGTGAGTAGATTGTGATGGAGGACTGGGTTGATTTTGGTATTGATGTGTGACCAAGTTTTGATTGTTGGACATTTGATTTTGATTTGGCACATGTTGACCTTGTTGTGAAATTTTTCCTTGATTTTGTTTTACTATAATTCATTGTAATATTTGGGATTCTGATGGAGGAATATATGTTTGAGGACCCATTTTATTTTTCATTTTTTGTGGGACTCCTTGATGTTGATCCAAGGGTTGGGATACTTGATATGATGTCACTTGGTGTTGTTATTTTTGTGGCACACTTTGATTTAGGACCAACTGATTTTGAGGAACACTTTGATTGATTTGATTTTGGTTCAATGGCTTTCCTTTTTGTTGATACACTTGATGTGGATCATTTGATTTTGAGGATCAATTTGATGGTTTTGTGATGATTGACCTTGCAATGTTTTGTTTACTTGATTTTATTTTATTTATCCTTGAATATTGACTTGGGATGGTTGAACACTAGGGACATTGGTTTGAACATTTTGGGTAGTTGATATGATTGAAGAACATGGTTGTGCAAATGTTGGTGTTGTGTTTATGTTGAGGGCATGTGATGTAAGTGGCATGTTTGGATGTTGAGGTTGTTGAAGGATGGTGGTGTTTTGGGGTATGCTTTTGTTTTGAGTACCCAAATTTGTGTTATTCTCTAAACTTTGAGTAGGACCAAGTTGTGTGTTGGAAACACAAGGGCAGACAACTAAGAGGGGGGTGAATCATTTCTCACATAATTTCAAACTTATTCAACTTATTAACCTTATTTTTAGATCTGATCAATAACCATGAAAACATAAATCAACAACACATCAGAAACACAGATAACACAATTTTTTTTTTACGTGGAAACTCTGATAGGGGAAAAACCACATTGGAGGTCAGTCCACAAGATTATACCCTGTTAAAAGTATAGAAAAATATGAATGGGGAATGCACATGCATTCAAGCTCACTGCTCAATTACAAAAGGAAGACACACTATCTTACAAAGATTTGAATTACATCCATAGTATTTGAATTAAGAAAAATAACATTTGTTAATGCCTGATTACAATTCGAGTTAAGCACATGAACACTTCACCCTTCTTCACCCTTCTTCACTCTTCTTCACACTCTACTCTACCTTTGAAATATTTAGATTATTTGCAAACACCATACCCCAAAATGGTATAACAATCACTTATATATATCCACGACAAGAAATTATATCGCTACATGTCGGCCTCAATGAAATAATCAAATGGATACAAACTGTCGGCCCAAAACATTAAATATTGTTAATGCAAATCAACCAAGGTCAGCCACAACATAATGAAGACCCAAAATAAAATTCTCAAATTTCAAAAATTAATCCTCAAATATCCACAACATGCTACAACACCCTATTGGCCAAGAACATGAAAAACATGAACATGCAAGACAAAATCTTGGATCTTGAGCACAACAATCAATGTAGATGTGCAACAGAGATAGAGCATGATCTAGAAACATCCACAAATATCATGAATCACTAGAGAAGCATCCATAGCAACTAAACTTGCTAAAATCAAATCATCTTCATTCAGGAACATCAACTAAAACAACAAAAAGACTATTGGAATACAAATCTTCATAACACAATCAAATATTCATGTGGATCTCTAAAACTTAACATGAATAAACTAGATATACTCAACAAAAAACTCTTTAAACCATAACCTTTGATCATCAATGTATTGAACTCACCAACAAGTTGAACTTCACTTCACCACTGATAACCTACAACTTATTTCATTACAATTTTCTAAATATCCTTGACATATACAACCTCTAAGATATTAATTCCAATAGTGTTGGCTTCAATGAAAACCACATATCAGGAACACAACCACAACATCCAAAACTATTTTCCTTGTTGATTTGCAAAACTGGATGAATCCATCCTAGAATTTGAAGGTTGGCTTGGTACATGTGATGAGGATGGTTGTGTGATGGATTGAATAAAATTTTGGACCAAGGGTTATGTGTTAGATGTTTGAGGAATAGATGCAACATTTACCAATTTTTTTCCCCTAAGTGTGTTCAGATCAAATGTGGAAGGGAGTTTAGATCCTTCTTTTTCCAATGCTAACATATATTAAGTTGGATTCAATTTCATCATGGTGTCGATAAGATGGTGAACCTTAGGATCTTGTTGTGGATTTTTTCCATGTCTCTCTTGTGTTTTGACCTTGTTACCATAAAACTTGGATCAACCTTTGGGGTAGTGTGATGTGATTTGTATTTTTGAAACTCTTTGGTTGATTCATTTTTTTGTAAAAGTGAACCTTTAAGGAATTTAGGACCAATTATCTTATGAATGATGAAAGGATGAGTAATGTGAATGATAAGGAACTCTCAATTTTGGAAAAACTAGACTTAGGTTTTGATATGTGTTTGATGAGGATGCTAATGAACTTATAAATCCTAGAAGTAGACTTGTGATTTTAGGATAAATTTGTTCAAAATTATGTGTGATAATCTAACTAGATGTATGAAAAGGGATGTGTTTACAAACATGTAGCTAAACTAGATGGTGTTTTAATGAAAACTTAGGTCTAGGAGATTTTTTTGTCTAAAATTTAAAGTTGTTGGTGAGATGGGATGTTTGATTTTTGATGTTTTGATGTAAATGTTGAGGTTCATGTTTGATCCTAATGTTAACCCTAAGAGGAACTTGTGACAAGATCAAGGTTTTGAAACACATACATTTTCCTTTGAGTGTTTAAACCTAAATGATCAAATGATGTTTTGGATGATGGAACTTTGGTGTGATGTTTCAATGTGTAATAACCCAAAATTATTTTAATTAAAAATAACCTTAAGTATGAATTTCCTTGTTTTCCTTTGTTGTTTGGAAGCCAAAATGTTTTGAAAATATGACCAATGGATACCTACTTTGTGGTTCAATTCTTAAAATTTTATTAATTTGAAATTATTTTTACCACATGAAGGTCTTGATTATGTTTCAATCTAAAATGTCTATAATTAAGCAAATTGTTTCCCATAAAGTTCAAAATTTGTGAAAATCAAGATGTTGAAATCATAGTCCCCTAGGTTGACTTTGAAATAATGAGTAGAGATATGAACCCGAATACTAGGAATCCATTGAGATAAAGTTGTAATAAAAATAATGTATGCATAGGGACATGCATTAGTATAGTGTTCTTCAAGTGTACTCCATTATATTCAAAGGGTTTCAAATTTTGTGAAAATGTTGATGTTTGTTTTTGAGTTTAAATGTCAAGAAATGTGTTTACAAACTCAATGGGTGAGAGGAATATTTTGTAAACCTTCTTCCATAATTTTCACTAGTTTAGCTCAAAAAAATCAATCAGTAACAACCTAGAGGAGTAAAGGTATGTTTCTTCACAATAGGCTTACCTCACCCTTGAAAGAGTGATGTAATCTAAACTTATGGAAGGATTGAATAGGACATACCAAGGTCATGCACCACCTTTATACTCATGGATTTATGAAATAGAATGAACTCTTAAGCCTTACACCTCAACCATAAATCAAACGTGGTAACTTCTAGGAATGGTGCTATTCCTGTGCACTACTTTGAAAAATCATTTCAGAAAAATTGGATGGCCTCTAGCTAAAAGGGTTTTTAATGACATCATGAACACCATATGTATACTTCATACGGGAGACACCAAAGTATCTAGCTTCCCCTAAGCAACCAATTTTTTCGCATGAGAGTATGCCCGCAAGGTATAACGTCCACATATTTATGCTACTTACTTTCAGTTTTGTATACTTCATATAGCGCGTTGGTAAACATGCTTGAAGGTCACCTTGAGTTCTCTATTGTGGGATGTATCTCAAGGGAGCCCCTCTCTAATAAAATAAAAAGGAATATGCTATTTATCTTCAACCAGATTGCATGAAGAGCAAGGGGAGAGGACATGTAGCAAGCCTTGGGTGACTCAAAAAGGTTGTAAACTAAGAGGGTTTATCTTCACCCAAGATCACACTAAGTGTAAGCGGGGAGGATATGCACTAAAATTTTACCAATCAAAGTAAGAAAAGAAGATAAAGGTTCATTTTAGTGCACCAAAGATAAATTTTATGTTCATTTTAAGCACCAAAACTAAGCGTGAATTTGTCTTGTTCAATTTTAAACCCAAATTGAAGTGTGAGGATGTTTGGTTCAATTTTAATCCAACTTGAAAATCCAAGATAGATTGTTAAGTTTGAAATTGATTTTAAACCCAAAATGAAGTGTTGTTTAACTAAAGCATGAAAAATAAAAGGCTTTTAGGTCATCCTTTTCACAAGTATTTAGAAATACTTTGAAAATTTATATAAGATAAGTGTTAATAAACACTTTTACTTCACTCCAAGCTTCCATGCTCCAATCTACAAATTGTTAGTACTAAAAATAGAAAACACATAATAGAAACTCATCAGGTTTAGAAATCAATTGAAACTAAGAATTTTGATTAACTTTGAAATTTTACCTCTTTGGATTACCTATAAGTGTGTTGATCTATCAAATAACTGTGTTGGAATTCTATTGACAAGTGCACTGGAGTTTCACAGGTGCACCAATCTGCATCAAGACAAGTGCACTAGTATATAAATGTGTAGCTCTAGTGAACTACAAGCATGTTGACTTGTCAAAAACTAGAGAAGTCAAATGTGTTAAGAAATACATCACTTTGCTAAAAAATATATGTGCACCAATACAACACTGGCTGGAAACAAGTGTGTCGCTCTATCTGGAAACAAGTGCACCACCCTACCTTGGAAACCTGAAAAACATGAAATTCTCAAGTAGAATTGATTAGAATGATGGATTAGGTCCCATCGGGCATGCCAAATATGTGAACATGATTATGAATTAGATCAAATACAATTAAACAATTAGTTGAACAAATCAAAGCATATTCCCATTGAAATCTTTGAAATAAATTAACTAGAAGTCATGAAAACGTGAAATGAACTCAAATTTGATAAAGGAAACTAATTAACCACTTGAAAACCTTATTCCATTTGAGGATTGGTGTTGAATTGATGTGGAATTTCATCCCTTTCCCAATCCCATTGATTGAAACAAGCTTGAATGATGCTCCAATGGAGAAAATGCCTAAAATTGATGCTAAATGATGAAATTCTCTCAAGAAATGCTCTAAAAATGGCTATAGTCTAATTGCTCTTAATGAATGTGGATGAATTGCTCATGAAATAGAGGTTATTTATAGGATTTTATTGAATCAATGTCTAGGATCAATTTGATTAATCAATGGATGCAAATTGATGAGAAGAATTGGCATGGATCAAGGATTCCAATCCATGGATGAGATTGAAAGATCACACAGATTGATGCAATTAATCAAGGGATTAAATTAATTCAAAAAAATGCAAATCCTAAAGTTTATGAGGAATGTGCTTGATATTTCAATTTAAGAGGGAAATAGTTTGAATTTGAATGGGAGGAATATTTCATTGCAAGTGGGAGAAATTGGAGAGATTAAAGAAATTAGTCAATTAATTAATTAGAATATTGTTTATTTGTGCAAGATGGAGGAATTTAAAGATTTAATTAAACAATTAACTTATTTAATTAAAAAAGGGAATTAATGGAATTTAATTAAATAGTTTTCATTATTTAATCAAATAGGATGAAAACTAGTATAGAAAGGATGAATTAACTTAATGAAACAACTGAAAATAGGTTTTTGGGGGCTAATGAAAGGGGGATTCACCAATATGATAATAGATAGAGCTATTTTCCTTTATTTCATTAGGAAATGAGCTCCCCACAAAGAATTGACCAACAATCCTTAGGTGAAACAACACTTTTGGTAGAAAAACTAAAAATAGAAAATAAACCTAATTATGCCAATTCAAACTTGAAATAGTAATATGAAACTCAATATTAGCATAACCAAAAAATGAATTACAAATTTGAGAGGGGCAGAATAGTGTTTACTAGTCACCAAAAGTCACTTTTTTATAGAAGTTGTTAGGGACTCATTCGCCCATGGGTGAATGGGTCTTTTGTTAGGGTTTTTTAGAAACTTTTGGGAGTATTTGATGCTGATTTGTAGCTTCTGATTTATCCAAGTTTTAGTTTTAGAAAGTCAAAAAACAAATTTGTAGATTAGATTCTATGATTTGACAACTTTTACAACTTTGACAATTTTTCTAATCTTGCACTTCAAGAGGTCTTCAATCCATATTCAACCTAAATTTACAACAAAAACACAAGAGAGATAATTTTTTGTTTTTGGTGAATGGGGGTTTTCCTTGGTCAAACCCTATTTTTGTAATCAAACCTTGAATTGAAATAAAGCATGAAAGAGGGAATGAAGAATGGACAATGTTATGTTACCACTCAACAAACCCTTGAATGAACCTTGGTAATGGACATCTTAGAAGGTCTACAACTTGCATGAAATTCCTTCAATGGATGTGGATCTCGATGCTTTAAATGATGCTTGAACTTGATCTTGAAATCTACATCACAATGTTAGCTCCAAAAACATGCATGATGCAAGAAGACTTTAACATGATGATTAGATCCTGAATGCTACAATAAATCTCTAGTATATCTACTCTTGAATTCTCTTGATCATCAACTTTTCTCTTGTGAAATTCTTCTTCAAAAATTCTCTTGAAAATCTAGATTGCTTAGATGAAACTTAGTGAAATAACCTTGTATTTATAGGTATGTATCCTTAATTTCTTGAAATTCAAATATTGCAAGCCGACATTGAAATATGGATTTGGGGACCCCAAAATACTACCAAAAACATATTTTAAATTTAGGTTCAAAGGTCTAGGGATGACCCATTCACCCATGGGTGAATGGGTCCCAAGTCCCTATTCTTGGAACACACATTACTCAAGGTAAAGTGTTATATGTTGGCATTAATTATTGTTTGGTTTCCCCTTCAAAAAATGTAATTTGTTAGGCTTGTAAATGAATGATATGGCTTATTAAGGCCCAATTAAGCTCAATTTAATTAAGAGGGCCCAAACAAGTGTGAAAATGTAAAGGGATACATTTTTCAATGCTAAATTAAGGAATTATTAAGTCCATTTTAATTAGGAGGGCCCAAACAAGTGTGAAAAAGTAAAGGGATACATTTTTCTACACTACACCTAATAATGTCGATTATTCGATTAATAGAAGAAAATAATGAATTTAATTATACAATCAAGATTATTTAATTATATAGTCAAAAGGGGTTAAATCATGACAAAAATGGTGTTAGTAATCGAATTGAGATGCATGATATTGATCAAGTAAATTTAAGTTTCTACAAAAAGGGGTGATAAAGTAATGGATACAACTTCTAGCAAAGGGCATGTGGACTTTTTATTTCAAGTTCAAGATTATTTTCATATATGGTATCTTGGTGCTTTATTCAAAGAGGCAAAAAAAAAATTGAGAAGAATATGAAGGTTAAAATTCTTGATTGGTCCAATTTTAAGATTGTAGAAGTGTTCTCTGATTCAAAATCCTAAACTTCCAGCTCTATTAGAGTAGCACATTGGAAGAATGGTGATGAATGCACAATCCATTTGGGGAAACCACTAAGGAACAAAAAAAAAAAAAATGTTAGAATTGGCTATGGCTGCCAAGATCTTGAGGCCAAATGGAAAGCACAAAGAGAGAATATGAATATGACAAGAATAAATTGTATTCAATGTCAATGTGATTCAATGATATGATTGTTATGTATAATGAGAGAGA
This sequence comes from Sequoia sempervirens, assembly GCA_007258455.2. Lineage (NCBI taxonomy): Eukaryota > Viridiplantae > Streptophyta > Pinopsida > Cupressales > Cupressaceae > Sequoia > Sequoia sempervirens. The sequence goes on from VDFB02000015.1 coordinate 553,486,416, forward strand.
CTCCTTGGTTATATAGCCAAGGTGAGATGCAAGATGTCATAGGATTATGACAAGTGTCTTAATCATATGACATGAGAGAACTAATCACACTTACATAGGTTCACATGTGTTACAAGTCAAAATATAAGATAAAAACTAATGACAACTAATACCTTCTAGAAAGATTCCTTCCTATGACCTAAGTAAACTTAACATGTGTAAATAAGTCCTCTAGTAATGAATTAACTAAACACAAGACTTTATTTACACCAACACACCCCTTTAAGTGCAACTTATGGAGAAGCAAATTATTATGCAAATGACTTAAAGATGCAAGAATGGTTCCCAACTATGAGGCCATGTTAGGTACCCATGTACAAATCCAAATGAAATCAATGCAATCTCTCACAAACAGAGAAAAGGAGGAAACCCAGTGGGACAAAACTCCTCTCCAAAATCTAGATGAAATACAATAATGAAATACTCTCAATGATGTATGAGAAGGTAAAAAACCCATGTGAGGAAAAAGAACCCCCCATAAGAGAGAAGAAGAAGAGATACAAGGCAGCCCCCCTCAATGTTGAGTCTCTTGCAATGATGGTAGAAGCTCAACATTGAATGTTGAAGATGATCCAATTTCACTAAGCAGCATTCCTCCCTTGAGGAAGGAACAAAACCATGGATGTATGCAGGATATTAGGAGTATGGATGGTGTAAGATATCTTTGAAGCATGCTCAACTGTCTCCATGTCGATGTCGAAAGATGACACACTCCAAACAAGCATTCTAGGCCACATTGTTGAAGAGGAGAATCCAGAATCTAGTAGAGATGAATGTAGAACATGATCCAAAGACAATGATATCCCATCTTAAGACAAAGAAGCCTCCTCCATTTTTTTTCCAAAAGAATCCACACTCACACCAATGTGCAAAGAATGATCATGTAGAGAATGAACAAGAGGGTCAAAGTGTTCCCTCACAACAACTGAAGAAGGATATTCTCCATCAAAGAGAAGATGAATGCTATCAATGATGCCTTTGAAATCTAAAATATGAGACTCCATAAACAAGTTTGAAATACCTGTCAAGAATTCAACACAAGTATCCATATCTGGGAGACTATGTAGATCCTATTGCATTGAATCACAAGGAATCAAAACTATGGAATCACAAGCATCCTTAGCTACAACATTAGATGGAGGAGATGAAATGCATGACTCAAGAACTAGATCTGATGTGAGTACTCCCAAGTTCAAGAAGCCAAATTTCTCCTATGAATCATGGTTCATATCAACAAACAAAGGAACAATGTCACCATCAGAAGCAAAATCTGCAAAGCTATACAACCGAGATGAATGATCAACCACCCCAATAGAAATGATCTCTTGACTCTCCAAGTCTTGAATGATGACTAAATCAGGTGTAAACTCCATATTCCTCCCATCTCCACCATGTGTAATCTGATATATGGAAAGAAGGTTGTTCGTCAAATGAGGAACACACAAAACATCCTGAAAAGTGTTATCCCTAAAACTAATAGATCCCTTCCTAATTACACTCATGTATGTATTGTTTCCCATAAAGATAGGTGACATAGTACAAGGCTGAAATGAAGAGAATATAGACTATGAAGATGCCATATGATGAGATACTCTTGAATCTAGAAGTCATCTCCTTCATCCTAGACTTGAAAGAGTACAAAGAGCTTGTCCTTTATATCCTGATGTAGATGTTTGACCTTTGTCCTTTTTAGACTATTTTAAAGTAGAAGGAGAAGAAGATTTAGACATTCTAGAAGGAAAATCAATGTGATTCATTTTTATAAGATTTTTCAACTCATCAATATCCTTCTTATAACAATAGTGTCCTTCATGTCCATCCTTCTTGCAATATGCACAAAAAGGCCTCTCCTTCTTAGATAATTCTCCTTTTGAGGATTCTAATTCTTTATGTGCCTTGTTCTTTTTCTTTTTTTGCTTCTTATCAAGATTCCTTGATTCTTTCTATACCTTAGACTCACTTGCCACCAATGCTTGTGACTTGGAAGACTTGATTAGACCCATGTTCATTAACTTTAGCTTCCTCCTAGATTAGGAGATTTGCAAAGTCATCAAACTTAGGATCAACATATGATGCTCCCATAGAAAGCCGATGGGTATGAAAGCCAGAAAAAAATACTGAATACTCAGGACCAAGCTTGGATAGCACATTCAAAATCAACTATAAATCCTCTTTATCAATGTTGCATTTCTTCGACTATGTTCTTAGTTGCTTGATTTTGGAGATGTAGTCTTGGATGTGGTCAAAAATTTTAGGATCAATATTCATCAAATCATTATCAATCTGATATCCCATAATCTTATATGTTTTACCATACAAATTTTCAAAAGTCTCCCAAGCCTCTTTAGGTGTTTTGCATGATTCAATATGAAATTGTAAATCAAATGAGACTAATGAACATATGCATCCAAGCGTTTTCTCACGATCAATCTCCCACCTTTCCAATTATTTAGCATCAGTAGGTTGTTGAGTAGTTTCCTTTAGATGACCTATTAGACCTTTCATCATGAGATAGTTCCATACTTATTTTCTCCATGTAGCATAATTATGTGGAGTTCAGAGTTCAATTTGAGATTTCCCCATTTGAAAGAACACAAACCAAGCAAAAGAATGCAAGTAACCACTGCAAGATTACCCCCCCTAAATTACTCAATCATGAAACCCCCCCAAAAATATATGAGCTTGGCACTTTATGAGTAGTTTGTTTATAGTTTTCACTTACCAAAAATAGTGAAGTGGTCTTTGATCTTGGTACATGCAAATGCCCAAAGTAGGCCATAGAATCAAGTATAATTTTTGGTACAAAATGAGATCAAAAAATCATGCACTTTAAAAAAAAATTGCACATAAAAATGTTATCGTAGGAGCAAGATATGAGCTCCCAATGTTCCCAAAATGAGGATGAAGCAGTAACACCTATGAGAATCTACAATTTCTGGAAAAAACAGGCACCAAAACCAAATTTTGATTGCACCACTACAAAGAGCATGAAAAATTATCCCAAATCAAAAACAAATCACTCAAAAAGAAGCTCATATGAGTGAGATATTAGCCTTCAAAGTTTGTGTATGAAAACTAGAATGCAAACGGTGAGGGGTCAAAGAATTTTCATATGAGCTAACGTGGCATTGATGTTTGTTGGGTTGTCAAAAAAAAATATCCTCCATGGATGACAGAATATTCTCAATATCAGAATATGTTCGCCTAGGTTAGAATATTCTCTTACGTTTAGATTTTTGAGAAGATTCACCGGCTATATTTATCGGGCCGATACGAAGGTGGATTGGCTGGCCGAGTTGAAATTTTCTCCCAGATTTTTTAAAATGACTACCGGTGCTTGTGTGGGTGATGGGACCCATGTGTTCTATTCCATGTGGAGCCCCTGCAGGTATTATGTACCTTTACGGTATAACAAGTCTGCATTCAACAAGTGCACAAACTCTGTGTTTTTATTTTTATTTTTACTTTGAAATCAAAATTTTTACAATGAATTTTTCTTAAAAAACTATAGCAAATGAAATATAATTTTTTCAAAAATAAAATCAAAATTTTTTATTAAAAAAAATCAACAATAAATAATAATATTATTATTATTTTCGTACCGTCAATTGCATTTATGACTATTTGGGGGTCATACGGCTCTTTGGGGAAAAAATTCCTCACTCGACAACTACTCTGATTTGGATGAATTGGCAGTCGATCTTAGGGTTTTTGGCCCTTATGGATGCAATGGCAAGGTTGAATTTGACCCAAAATGCTCCAAAAATGCAACTACTTTCTAGATCTAGCAACCACTCTCCAGCTTCAAACCCTCATAGATTTGGCCTCGTATGTCCAATTTGGATGAAACAAAAGGAAAAATCAACTTTCTCGAACACTCTGGATGCAATGGTGAGATTATATTTGCACTAGCAAGCTCTGATTTGAACCTACAATAAAGAGCCAAAAATGGAACACCCCCAAATCTAGGATCACTCTTCAGAAAAAAAAACTCTCCAATGGCACCCAACCCACTCTGAAACCATGTTAGAATTGGCTATGGCTGCCAAGATCTTGAGGCCAAATGGAAAGCACAAAAAGAGAGAATATGAATATGACAAGAATAAATTGTATTCAATGTCAATGTGATTCAATGATATGATTGTGATGTATAATGAGAGAGACCCCTTGGTTATATAGCCAAGGTGAGATGCAAGATGTAATAGGATCATGACAATTGTATTAATCATATGACATGAGAGAACTAATCACACTTACCTAGGTTCAGATGTGTTACAAGTCAAAAGATAAGATAACAACTAATGACAACTAACACCAACTAGAAAGATTCCTTCCTATGACCTAAGTAAACTTAACATGTGTAAATAAGTCCCCTAGTAATGAAGTAACTTGGTACAAGACTTTATTTACACCAACATCAAATAATAAGGTATGTAATGATTTATATGTTGTGAAAATTGATATGATTATGGATGTAGGATAGTTGAATTCCTTTGGTGAGTTATTAAATATTCATAATTCAAATGAGTTTAAGTCTACACTTGAAGGGAAAGATGTTATATTTGGAGGAATTTCTAAGGAAAATTTGAGAATGGTCATGGCTAAGAGGTCTTCTTACATGGGACAAGTTTCTCAACTATGGAAAGAATGCAAACTATTTCATTTTATGGTAAGCAATATAACCTTAATTATGATATTCAACTACTTTAAAATCAACGTAGAATATTGTTAAAATATATCCCCAAGATAATTATTAGATATAATGTTTTAGTATGGAATAGAGTTTGAAATTGGTTTTGAGCTTACCAATCTTGCTTCATATTTTCAAAGACTGATTTGACAACAAGATATTCCCAAGACAACCTTTGTATTCAAGACAACCTTTGTATTCCTTATTGAACATATAGATTTCATGGTCTTTCCTCACATTTTGACTTTCCAATTCAAGGAGAATCAAGTGAAAAAAATTTATTTCACTAATGTTTTTTATTATATAAGCAGCATTTACAGGGTGTTGTACCCTTTACACGGAGAGCCCATAGGGCCAAAAAGGAACTAGTTCAAAACATTATCATAAATTCTATATCCAAAAACAACAAAAATAGGACATAGACACAACACATTAACAACAAAACACAAGCACCACCCAAACCAAAACACTAACTATCAAAATTTTCCCATTTCTAGATCAGGAGATTCAAAACATCATCCACAATCTAGTTGGGTCCTCCCTCATAATTCTTATCTGCTTCCTCCTTGATGAAATAAAACAGAGTGACAGTAGATCTATGGATCATTTTAACAATGAACCAAGCCAAACAAGTGAATTTTCATTCCAATTTAGCAACACATTCTTGCAGCACACCGGGTTCCTTGTTCTTGCCCTTCCTACTCAGGATCTCCTCTTCCCTACCAGGTCTAGAATTAGAGGAGTGAGTGGAGTCCTCCTTAAGCCTTTGATTCATGTCAGAAAAATTAATAGTGCCTTCCATAAACCCTTCATTCATCTCTTTAGCAGTTCCTTTTTTTCCTTCATTCATGCCACCAATCTACTCTGAATCATTGGAAATCTCATCAACTAGGGCACCTTTTTTGTTCTTCACAAGTCTTTGGGACCTCCTCACACTATTTTGTTCCATCCCCACTTCAAAGCTTACAACAACCATGGTGTTTCCCTTGGAGTCTTTATCCTCAGCACTCCTCCCTTCACTATCAAAGGCTAGTAAGTCCACCTAGCCCCAAGAAACATTTTTCCCCTTCTTCTTAGTAGTGGGTTTGTTGTCCTTCTTGACGATTTTATTTTTTAGCTCACATAACCTAGCCGTTGCATTTGACTGGGCTAAACTAGACATGCTTTTCTTCTTTTTAGAAGGGGATTTGAGCTTATGTTCATAAATGGGATCAATTTAAAGCATGGGGGTTTTCCTCTTAGAACCCTCAGAGGCAGCAGGGGAAGGATTAACAAGGGCCACATTAGGGGGTTCCAGTTCCTCAACATGCACAATAGAGATGGGTTTGGCTGGGCACAAGGAAAAATGAAATTGGTATAGCCTAAGGATTAGGCCTTGATGTAGTGGTAAGGTAGGCGGGTCATCCAAGTTGAGAGCAGCAACCTCGAGGGTTTCTTTAACTAAATTTTCTAGAGAAGTGAAAAGAAAAAATAGAAAGTTGAAGGTCATCTTGTGCCTAAATTAGTTTAACAGTGGAAAATGGTAAAAATAAAACACCTTGAACTGACCTTCTAAAGTAACATATTTCATTATTGCAAGACACACCTTGTCCCATGGTTTTGGTAGCACCTCATGGTTGAAACTATACTGCTTCTGAACTAGCTTCTCATCACCTTTGAAGAAGGCATTGAGACTCTCCAATTCTTTTATTTTGGTGTGTTTTTTGTATTTCTTTCCATCATAGGAAAGGCTCGTTGCATTGGGAATAACCTCTTAATTCACCTCAAATGAGATGCCACCCATGGTGACCCTCCTATCCTTCTATGAACCAGCAAACTAGGTCAACAAACACTCATTGTGGCCCACAAGGTTCTCTAAAAGTGGCACCAAACCACCCTCATTACAAATGTGCCAAGTAATGGAGTCCCTACAAAACTCCTCACAGTTTGCAAAAGACTGCTTCCTATACATGCACTTCAAGAAAGAATAACAACATATGGACAATAAAGTTATAAGAAATTGGTCAGTTAAACTACTATTGTGACAATCATGGTTGGGTTCAAGTGGAGACATGGAATCCAAAACACCGAGATAGACATAATTAGTTCTACTAACTAATTAATAATCTAAAACATAATTCCAAGTCACATGTCACCAACAAAATATTGATAATATTTTTATCTCCAATAACACATAGGAAGATATTTGGGAGCATTTGTATATAATTAGAGTTGTATTTCAACAACATGATTATTTATCAAAGTATCTACATGGGAAATTGAAATTGCCTACTTGGATCAATTCATAATTAGAAAGAGTAAGTTGCTGATTTTGAAAGGTTTCAAAAGTGTACATATGTTTGTGGGGTGATTTTCTATCATCATGTGGATAATTATAACTTCCACGTTGATGTCTTTGTTGGTTTACTATTGGTATACCCATTTGGTATTGTTGACTTAATTTTTTTATGACTTTCTTTAGTTGCTTGCAAATATGTGAATTTTAATGTAGTTAATTTGTACATATTCATGAGTATTGAACTTTATATTATAGTGGGAATACTAGTCATGGGAAAGAGTATCTTCTAGTTTGTGACTATTAACGGGGAGTTTCTAATCCTCACATGGTTCCCCACCAATTTTACTATGATCAAATTGACAATTATGTCATTTTTGTAGTTGTAACACCTTTGGTGTATTTCTGATTTTGATGATGAACAATCATAGATTGGTGTATCTTGAGGTAGTCACCTTGCATGATGTTGTTAGAAAAAGGCCCCTACTATTAGTGATAATTACTTCAGAAATCATAATATTGATTTGGAGGAGATTTAAATAATTTTGTGACTATTATGATTTTTTTAGCTTACATGCAAGTTGATTTATTTCATGCTTAAGAGAGACCAATCCTTAGCAACATTATGAGATCCATTGAAGCTTAGGACTATATCCATGAAGAAAATGTTTTCAATTCTTCATTACATTAAAATAATAAATGGGTACAATAGGAAAATGATGGTGAGTAATCAAGGCAACTCTTGATCTCTAGAGAATATATAGAAGGTGCAATGCCCCGCCAAGGAACCCCTAAGGACAACACTAACTATGGCACAATAATGGAACATTTTAACAGAAAAAAAATGGAATTCATATCATAACTTGACATATAATCTAAACCTAGGTCCTCTAAGGTTTCATGACTACACTACTAACATATCTATTAAACAATAACTAGAATCATTTCATTAACTAAAAGGATATCATGATTTAACTAACAAGGAAAGTTCATTTTAAACCACCACATTAAATGAACCTACATTATGTATTTTTGTAACATGTTGTCAAATAAACAACATTAAAGAGAATTTCTAAATAACTAGCAATATATATATACACATTTCATTTCATGAGAATACATCAAAACCTATTACATCATTACATTATTTATAATAATGCTTCCCTAAGTACACATGGGAAGAATGCATAAAATTACAATAAATGGTACAACTGATATACAATCCAAAGCAAATACATACAGATTGTCTTCTCGAATTGGAACTTGGACCGGAATCTGCTACACAAGGTACAACCTCCACACACTCAAACAAGCAGTAAGGAAACCCAATGGAGGAAAAATTACCAACTTCCCAGCCATGTGGAACCCTAAGGTCCACCCCCCATGCTAGGAGATAACACAAGGTCCCACATCCAATAGACAGTCAGGAAACAACATGATAACATAAACAAGGGCTATACGTGACTCCAACACAACATTGCTAACATGCCAACATCACTTACCACACTTACTTCACTCCCAGAGGCATTCACACAATAGATAGAGGAAACACATTGAGGGAGTGCTAGAATACAATAGGGAGAAGTTCCATCACATGGTCCAAGCATGGGTTGTCCTAGTAGTCTCTCACTAGACCCCAGTCCCCATCGAGAAGCACTCCACCTACTTGCAACTAGAAAACCCTACACAATCAAGCAAGGTATTTACCAACTTGCTACATCAATACATGAATCCAAAAACAGTGCAAGGCATTGACCCTCTTGCACACCACACAAACGTTACCATCCACTTCCAAGTGAAACAAACATAAAACCCATACATACAAAATACCCCCTTATAATCCTTTGGAAGTCAACCTTAACCACTTGGCACAAAAGACTCTCACATTGAACAATAAAGAAAACCACTCCAACTTCCAATAGTCAAACACCCTATTCAACACAAGCAAACAAGTCCCATAATGCAATCACGAAATACATGGTGAATTTACAATTTTTCTATTAAGTATTTATAAAAGACATTGGTATTCATAATTAACAAAGAAAATAATCTAATTTTCTCATTAACAAATCTTCCAATTATTTAAATATAAATAAAACATTTTTTTTTCCTATTTATTTCCCTATCCATTTACTAACATAATCAATCAATCTCATGGACAGAATTATTCACTTGTTATAACCATAATATATGCATATATATTAAAACATAATTCAATTTATAGAATATCATATCAAATAATAATATGACAATATATATATTTACATACATATAAATATATATATATATATATATACATACACACACACACACACACACATATATATATATATATATATATATATATATTTATAAAATTAAATTCCAAACTCAATATTCATCGAATGGAGACGCAGTCCACTATTGAATATCAAACACATAGTTATATGCAGCGAACATATATGTGAATCGAACCTCAAAATTATAAATGCAAAAAATCATCAAATAGTATATGTGCATCAAAATTTAACATGGAGTAAAAACTAGTGATTTCCAAGCACTATGGTATGCATCAATTACCCACATGAAGCTCATTCAACAATCTCTAACCTATTGTATAACCATCGGTTATGCAATTAAATCGAATTTCAATCACAAAATAAACACAACGACTAACAAATGTAATGAATATTCAGTGAATTATATATTGTATTTTATCGATTCACAAACTTACAGCATAGAAATCATTGAATTCCAAACATAATAGTGCATATGCAGTGATCTCCAAACAGCATATATATCCATTGAAAACTAAATACTATGCACACAAATCAAATGTCAAGAATTAAGCTTTTCTATCAATTTCCAAATGCAAATCACAAGCCAAGGTGAGAAATTCAAAATGTTCTACATTGATATCATATGCAGGAAATAAAATTTCATGGGCACCGCTTGTGGAGAGAGTTGGGTTGGCGCAGCCTTAAAAGGCTTTAGAGACTATCAAGCAAATGTAATTCGATAAACAACAAGATCTGATTCCAAATAAAAAGAATCATATTTTGTTGTTTTCAAAGAACATAAAGACCTAATTCTTAATGCACCACTTTGCAAGGTAAGATGAAGTTTTTTTTCCAAAAAGCATGATCACCAAAATAGAATCGCTATACCCAGAATGGAATCCACAATCACAAACTGAAGGAAGGAATATGCTAGATATAGAATTCAAGAAACGGCATAAGTAACTTTCAAGAAAATACAAATGGGAAGACATAAGGGAGGCACAGATATTAGATTTATTGTGTAGGCTTCAGAAACTTTCAAGTAGATACATTTAGCAGTTTAAAATGGATTTTATCTCATCGGATGCAATGGTTGCAAAATACGCATAAATTGAATTTAAATCTTTCAAGAATACAATGATTGTAGAATATATAGTCCAATGCATATTTTAATTATTTCTATATGGAATTGAAATAGATGGATATCACATCTTCGAGCAACATCAAATAGTCAAGTATTCATTTTCAACAAATAGAGAGAGAATTCAATTGCATTAATAGAAGAAATAAAACAAAGAAAAAGCCACCCTAGATCCAATGCTGGTTGAGGTGATAATCTGATGTCAAGATCAATATTTTGCAGCAACAACAACTTCTTCAAAATACCCAATCAATCTTTCCAATAATTCCCAAATTCCCCGCAAAATTCACAGCATATGAAATTTTCTTGCAAACAAAATTCAATAATCCCCCAAATCTCTCAAAAAGGATAATTATTTACAAAAGGAAGGTTGTTTATTTTTGAAAATAAAAATCTAATAAAATCTCTAAAATCCCCAATAAAACATCAAGTTTCTTTTTCGACAATTAGTTTGAAGTTATGCATGTGCAGCATAAAAAACCTTTCTATCTTTTTATATTATTTTTACTATTTATCAGTTATCACATTCCATTATAATTTTTATTATAATATCTCATCACACTTTTAATTTATTATAAACTATAATTTTTAATAAATGTATTATATTTAATTAACAAAATGCCCTTTTTACTTAATAATTTATATTAATGTATTAATTAACCAAAATAACATTTATCAAACAAATTCAAATTAAACAAACCAAATATCAACAACAACTACCTAGACCCTAATGAGGGTGTAAAATCAAGACCAACTAACCACAGACATTAGACAACACTGACGAGGTAACAAACCAAATACTCATCCTCTTCAAGGATGATGGCTAGGGTAGGGGACCAAGTGCTATCTCCAGTCGATAGAACCATTGGGTTTCAAGGCATACTCAAACCTGGTAATTCAGGTGGAGATGTAGCCTAGTACCTATTCACTCAAGCATATGAGTTAGAGCACATATTCATAACACTCGAAGCACTAGGAAAGGGGCTCTAGAAATCATAACTCATTCTCATATGTCCCCATATGTCCAATGGTATGATATCTCCCTTTCCACCTATCCTCACAACATACTACTGCAACACCTAACTATCCAAATAAATCTCTGCATAGCGATAATAACATGACAATATACATCATACTCACTATAGCACTAACAGGAGGTCATGTCCCATCTACAACCATAGTACTTGAACACAAATCAGTACACCTTCATGACCAAAAAGATAATCATAATCAAAATCATAATATCATATCATCATGATAACAATATGTCAGAATTGTGTGAAAATCCTAAAGATAACTAAAGCACTTCCATAGCACAAATATTCTCATAGCTTGCATCCTTCATTTTCAAGTTCCTTAGGAAAACTCCCTACACATCCTTGGTGAGAGTGGAGGGAACTACAGAAGGAGCTCTCATGCATAGGGTAGTAGGATTCATTAAAGGAGAGCATAATGGTGTGGGTGATGGATATAGTAGTTTTCATGAAGGTATTTGGTAAGGTTTCCCTTATTTGACTATTATGGAATTTATATGTTATAATTATAGCATGTTTGTTGCTTGATTTCATTTGAACATGTATGGTGTTATTTGGCAGAAGATTTAGGAAGACAGTTACATGGAGTAAAATAAGCCCAACTTTCATATGGATAGGGTGTATCTCTTTTTTCAGACTAAGGTAAAGAGGATAATTTTGAGATGAACTTATGACACATTTTGATGGCCCAGTTAGAGAAACAGAAAACACAAGTAGAGGAGAAAATTGCTTCTTTATATGGAACTCAATGAAGATGAATTCAAGAAAATTGGGGAGTATCTCTAAATATTTCATTATTAGGTTTCCTCTAGTTTAGTTCAAATGGTTACACCATATAGATTTATGCTAAATTGATATACACCATATGTTCACTGGTATTATTCTACTTAAGGAATTGTGTGTCTAATCATAAAAAATGGTACTATGGAAACACAATACAAACAATGCAAACATGCAAAAAGGGGGGTATGACAATCATAGACTAGCAAGTTCTATCAAAATATTACTAGGATCCATACCAAAGGTGTTCATGAGTCACGTGCTAATAAAGTTTGATATTTTCAAGGTGGACCATGAACCAAAGCACAACAGGCCAATGAATTTTGATACTCACTAGGTGGGATTTGATAAGAAACAACACAGGCTAGTGAAGTTTGATATTCACTTGGTGAGTTTTTGCAAAGTAGCAAATGAAAAACACACAAGGGCTAGTGAAATCTAATATTCACTAGGTTTGTTCTCATTTCAACCATACCAAGAATTATAATCTCAATAATTCTGATAAGGCACTATAAAAAATGATGAATATCAATGATAACAAGTTTTCACAATACATATTGATAGTTGCTTAACAGATTTCTAGATTCAATTGTGTGATTATTTTTGCATCAGCATTTCAGATCACACTCTGTGATCCATCATCAAGATGAAGAAGAGAGCATAAGGAGTAAAAAATGAGTAGTTTCTAACTCAACAAGGCATCAAAAGGTTTGAAAGAGGAAGGAGAGAAAAGGGTTAGCACAAGAATCAAGACACTAAGAAAATAATGAGAATAAGAAAGAACAAACCAAATGATGCATAATAGTTTAAAAATCAAAAGGAGAACAAAAATCAATTCAAGAATTAGTACTAAATAATCTAACAATCTAAAGGACGTAATTAAAAAATGGAATATAAAAGAAATAATCAATAAGAATATTAAGATAAAACTAGAAAAAATTAAAGATATTAAGATATAATAAGTAAACTATAAAAATATAGTGTCAATTAATTAGTTAGGAAAACTAATTAAAAATTAGAATAATAAAAAATTAGAAAGTTAATTGATTAATATAGTACTAATTTATTAATTAGTGCTATATTAATTAATTACTATTAATTAGTACCATATAATATTAAAGGGATATTAATATTATATAGTACTATATAGTATTAATGAAATATTAATATTATGTAGTACTATATAATATTAATGGTAATAATAAATAGAGTTATATAATATTACAAATGGAATCAAATATAATATTAATTCAAATAGAATAAAAATATTTTGAAATTCCAATTAATTAAGAATTTAATCAACATTAAGAAAACTAGAAATAATTAAAGATCAAAAGAAATTAGAAAACAAGAAACAAATTAATAATCTAAATAGAAAAGAAATAATATCTGGAACAAATTAAATAGCACTAATTATAGAATATAATAAATTAATTTTAAAAAAAGCTATTTTTGTTCTCCTCTTTAATTGAAAAAGGGAAGAAATAAGAAAAAGAAAAGGTACTATGCAAAATTATACTTAAATTATATTAATTAAACAAATAATACAATGAATAAAATCTTTGAAAAGCTATGCAAAAGAAAGCTAAGCTATGCAAATAAAAACAACTTAGAAATAGTTTCTACAAGGCACAAAATAAGAAAAACAGGTATACAAAAGGGGGAGTGAAAAAAAACAAAAGGAAATAAAATAAAGCATAAACAAGAAGAATGAGGAAAATTTTGAAAATTACTCTATAATGAACTCAAAAGAAAAGACAAGCAAAAATATAAATAGAAAAAATAAGAACACATAAGAATCAATTATTGGCTATAAGAAAAGACCTTAATAAAATAAGAAAAGATGAGAACAAGACAGTAAAGGAAGAAAAAAGATGACAACAAAATATTAAATAGGACAATGACAAACCAATTAGGAAATAAAAACTTAAACAACAACAAGGTGAAGACCAAAAGAAACAACCAAGGGCAATGAGGAAAAGGACAAATAGAGAAGAGGGAAAGGATCCAAGATGAACGGAAGGGGAGAGAAAAGGAAGGAAACAAACAAAAATTAGTAAGATGATGGAACGAGGTGGGATCTATGAAAGGATAACAAAGGGTACTAGGATAGGCTTAATCTCCATCCCTCATCTTGATTAAGGTTCGAGGGGTGATTATTGATCTCAATGGCTTCTTTGAGCTTCCTTTTGAAGAAGTTGTCTTCCTTGTAAAGGATTTGAGTATCTTCTAAACAAATATGATGCTAGGTGGAGGAGTGGTCAACAATAGCATATTTGAACACCTATTCATGCTTGATGTTAGCACTATGCTCTTTGATTCTAGTGCTAAAGGAGCAACCAATTTCACCTATATAAGGTGTACCATAAGAGCACACAACCTTGTAGACTCCTAAGTGGATAAAAATATCCTTGGAGTCTTTGAGAGAAGGAATGTGATTTTTGTAGCATTACAAAGGGCTTGAAAGCACAATGGAGGCCTTTTTTAAGAAGGATCTTGGATATTTTTTGAGATAAGCCCTCAATATAAGGGAGGGAAGTGCCAAGGAGGAATGGGTCATAGAAAGGTTTGTTGATGGAGAGAAAGCTCGACTTGGCTTGGTTTAAGGATCTAGAAATGTGTTCATTGGAGTACCCATTCAATTTGAAAACTTGACACAGGTGGAATAACTCATGGGTCAATTTATCCTAATCACAAATTTGACAGGCCCTCAAGGATAGGGTTTTAAGGACCCCAATTTTTTTTCTATGGTGGTGATAAGAAGAAGAGGGAAGGTAGAGATCAATGTGGGTCACCTTGCGGAACACCCCCCAACCAAGGGAACCATTAGGTTTTTTGAGAATAAAATGTCAAGGAAGGGAAGTTGGTATCTTGATTCAACCTCCTTGGTGAAAGAAATACAAGAATTTAGGATATTGAGGTGTGCATGGAATTATTCCAATTTTTCTAAGTCATGTGGCCAAAAAATGTTGGTATCATCCACATATCATTTCCACCACCTTGGATTGAGAGAGAAGGATTGAAGAGTCATTTCTTGAAAATGCTCCATGAAAAGATTAGCAATGACAAGTGCAAGGGGGGAGCCCATGGCCACACCGTCAACTTGCTCATAGACAACACCTTGGAAAGAGAAGAGAGCAGATTTCAAGCAAAATTCAACCAAAGAGGCAACCTCATCATTATATTTGTTTCTATTTCAATGGAATCTAGAAGGGGAAACTTGGTGAAAAGAGATACTACATCAAAACTCACAAAAAGTTCATTCTTTTCCAAATGTTTATATTTGAAAATTTGGAAAAAATGGTTAGAATTTTTAATGGAGTTTTATTTCCCACAAATAGGAGATAGAATTTTGGCTAGGTATGAAGCAATATTATAAGTTGGGGACCCAATGGTGTCAACAATGGTTCTTAGACCCAGTCCTACTCTTCATGCTATCTCTTCTCCCCATCTCTCAACCTCATTGGTCCACTTGTCTTCCATTGTTGATGCATCATGTCTTCCTTCTTCTCATGTTTCCAACCTTCCTTCATGTACCATTGGTTTTGGTTCACCAATCCATGGTCACACTCCCATGTCACCCTTCCCAAATTTGTTTGGGAATGATTTCTCTCCTCATTCTCATCGATAGTCCTTAGGTCTTTCTCCCTATCCTCATAGATCCCTCTATCGTCCTCAGGTTCTTGTTTGGAATAGGAATTTAGTGACCAACATTTTTTATGTCATCCTTGACCCCCTTTCTATCAAGGTTCTAAAAATATGCTTTGGGTTTGCGATCTACCCTCAAGCTATCCCACATGTATACTTCCTTATAGAAATTGAGAATTCCATCTGTTCTCTCCCATTGGATATGGTTGATGAAGTTAGACAAGATTGTGTTGTTGCCCTTAGATATGCCAAACCTCCAAGGTGCAACATCCCCAAATCTGAACTTCTTAATTTTAACCAATTATTAATCAATAAGTATATAGTCATCACCAAAGTCGACAAAGGAAATTCCATGGTTGTTATGAACAAGAAAGACTATGTTTCCAAATTTCTTGTCCTCCTCTTTGATACCAAAAGCTACAAAATCTTATCTTGCAACCCTTGTTCCAAAATTTTCAAAAAATTCAAGTCTTTAGTCTCATCCTCCTCTTTTCATGAGCCCACCAAAATTGTCTCCTTCCTCTCGAGGAAGTAACTCACCACATTTATGTTGTTCCCAAAATTCACAAAGCAAGAATTCCTCCTCCTCACTCTATCTCTTCTTCCCATCTCCCAACCTCATTGGTCCACCTGTCTTCCATGGGTGAGTCATTACATCTCCCTTCTTCTCGTGTTTCTAACCTTCATGTACCATTGGTCCTGGTTCATCGACCCATGTCACCCTTCCCAAAGTTGCTTGGTAATGATCACTCTCCTCATTCTTATCCCATTCCTCGGGTCTTTCTCCCCATCTCCATAGCTCCCTCTATCCTCCTTAGGTTGTTATTTGGGATAACAAGTTAGTGCTAAAAAATTCGAATTTGATCCTTAGATCCCCTTGCTATCAAGGTTCTAAAAAGAGGATTTTGGTTTGCGATGTCCCATCGAGCCATCCCACATGTAGACTTCCTTATAGAAATTAATAATTCCATATGTTATCTCTCATCAGATATGGCTAAGGAAGTTAGATAGGATTGTCTTGCTGCCCTTAGACATGCCAAACCTATGAGGTGCAACATCCCCAAAGCCAAGCTTCTTGCTTTCAACCAATTATTAATAAATAAGGATATAGTCATCACCAAAGCCAACAAAGGAAATGCCACGGTTGTTATGAACAAGCAAGACTATGTTTTTGAAATGCTTGTCCTCCTCTTTGATACCAATAGCTAAAAAATCTTATCTCACAACCCTTTTTCCAAAATTTTCAAAAATTTCAAGTCTTTAGTCTTGTCCTCCTCTTTTCATGAGCCCACCAAAAATCATCTCCTTCCCCTCAAGGAAGTAACTCTCTACATTTATGGAGTTCTCAAAATTCACAAAGCAGTCATTCCTCTAAGACCCATTGTTGACTATTACAAGTATGAGGGTGTTGGACCATTGATTTCAATAGGAAGTCTACTGACAGGTGTTGTCATTGATGTCAATTTTTTGATAAGGAAGTTATTGCATCATGAAGATGTTGAGGATATTGAGAAAATTGTGAAAAAAGAGGAAAACAAGTTCATGCAAGTTGTGCATGTATAATTGAGATATTGAGGAAGTGTTGTGAGTACATGGAGCTATCTTTTGTTTGAAATATTTGAAGATGATTTGGAATGAAGTAATGAGTTGAGATGTCATGTCTCTATTACTTGGTTTAAGTGCTTTTGAGAAAAATTGATAAATAGAGTAAACTGTGTTGTGCAAGTGGTTAGAGTGTGCTCTGGTATTGTGCTTCATGCTTCTTCTATATTGATCCTATTCCTATGTGGATTTGATATATTTTTCATGGTTGTAGAGGTTGTTCTATTCATATTTTTGGTTTTTGGATCGTTGTATAGTGTGAGATATTTTCACTAGTGTGCGAACGGGCTTTTCAATGATGGTTTTTGTGGCCTAGGAGAAATGTATTTGTTTCACATTTCTCCATTGTTTGGCCTCAAGTTGTGCAAATTTTGGAAGTTTCTTATAATGTTCGTATCTTTCTATATTCAATAGATTACTTGATTTTTTGTAGTACAAAGTGAGTTTCATTTGTCAGTATGTGAATAAGGTTTACTAATTGTTCTAAGTTGAAGCATTTGTATGGTGCGAGCTTGGAT
This sequence comes from Sequoia sempervirens, assembly GCA_007258455.2. Classification (NCBI taxonomy): domain Eukaryota; kingdom Viridiplantae; phylum Streptophyta; class Pinopsida; order Cupressales; family Cupressaceae; genus Sequoia; species Sequoia sempervirens. The sequence continues at coordinate 553,504,401 of VDFB02000015.1, forward strand.
GAAGTATTTTATGAATCTCAATTAGTTCATGGATTATTCTAGATCATTTTCAAGTGATTTCTAATGTCTAGAAGTTTTAGATTAAATTAAGGAACATGTACTTAATGATTATGGTGTTTAACACTGGTATTGGTTGGCATTGTGTTAGCATTACATGCAAGGCTTGTAAAAGCATGTTGAGGTGTGTTGGGATCTATTTGGGTCCTAATTAAGCATTTATGTAGGTCTCCTTCATTCCTATCCATGATTGTAATGCTTAGGTTCTAAACTATTTTGAATTTGTATGTATAACTACTAGTTGCAAACATTGGAGAAGGTTTTTGAGGTTGAGATTGATATAAATAATTGTGGTGTTGTTTTAAGTTGAAGCATGAGAGAAGAGAGAATAAAGGTAGATGTGAAATCAATTTGAGTGATGTGTGTGATGTGAATTTGAGTAGAGCAGTGCAAATTTCAAGTGTTAGGGTTCCTGAAGGCAGTGATTTGAAGGCATCCAAAATCATTCAAGCAAGACTACGAGATTGTTAGAGCATTGTGGTGGATTCCTTGTTGCATTTATAAATTATTCTCTATTTAGCATTATTCTTCTATCTTCTTGTATTTATTTCTATGGCAGTAAGCCCTAGCTATGAGCCTTTTTGGACAATGTGTCCTATTCTAGCAATGAGCCCTTGTATCGGTTTCGTAATTACTTATATTGTGAGCTAATCTTCATTGTGGTTTTTCCCTCATTAGGTTTTCCATGTAAATCTAGTGTTCTCTTACATGTATGGTGTTACTATTTCAATTTTTGTTATCTGCATTTCAAGTTTAATCACATTAACAGAATAAGGGTTTAATGAATGCATGTAGATCTAATTACTATTGAGGGTTTTTGAAGGTTCAAACTTACTACAACCGATTCACCCCCCCTTCTTAGTTGTCTTGTTCATTCAACAATTGGAATCAGATCTTGGTTCCTTGGAGAAGAGCTTATCTGCTTGAGGTAGATCCGGGATGGGGAACAAGTTTCCTTTGGAATGCCCTAGATTTGATGGCACAAACTATGCATTTTGGAAGACAAAGATGGAAGGATATCTAGTAGCTCAGGGATTTGAGGTTGAAAAGGCTTATAAGACTACTATATACACCTAAAATTGGTCAAGATAATTAATTAAATACCAGTTATTTAATTAATAAATCTCTTATTTCATCTACTTATAAATAAATTCTAAATTTATTTATATAGCTCACACTTTTCTAATTCTACCATCTTAAATCACATTCTTCTAATTTTAATTAAATAAAAAAATTCCTATAGTTTGTTTTATTTAATTAATAATCTTCTCACTAAATTTAAATTCCCAATTTGAATTTAGGCACATGTCTCCAAATTCTCCTGTTGCCACCTCATCAAGTGTCACATGAATTTAAATATGCCTATTATTTAAATGGGAATTATCCTCAACTAATTCCAAAACAAAATTTGGACACTTGGCTATCTCTATCATTTCATTCTCCCTCACACTTGGCATGGTGCTCTTTTAAAGGGAACATCCTCCATGATTCCCTCTAACTTCTTCCTTCTCCACCATTCATCTCTCTAGCGAAAATCTTGACCATTGGTTGTTGTTGCATCACAATATGCCTTGGAATTCCTATAAATACAGCCTCATTCTCCAGCATTTGGTATCCCATCTTTGAGTAAACTTACTATGTAGAAATTTTGTGAGAGCATTTTAGTGTTTAAAGCATTTGTGAGCATTTAGAGTAATTTAGCATTTAGCATTTGAGCATTGTAGTATCATATTAGTTTAGAATCATGGCTTAGTTTCATAGCTGCATTTTAGTTATCATCTTGGCTTTTACACAAAATTTCCACCATAGCATTTATTATCATTATCATAACATAATCTTCATTTTATCACAGAAGCATTTGATATCATAGAATCATAGCATTATCATACAGCTTATCAAATCATGTAGGAATTACATTCTTGCATTCTACAGCATTCCATTCCTTAGGTTGTCATTCTAACAATTATACTACATACAAAAATCTTAGAGCCAATAATGATTTAATGAATCCCTGAAGATAGGAAACAATGGAATGTTTTAGTGATTAATTGTGTTTTGAATTTGACTTATTTTGTGATTTAAATCTCTAATGTAATACATTTCATTGGGTTTTTGTGTTTTATTACTCCTTTACTCACATTACACAATTACACACAACACATTTTGGTGCCCACCATGGGGCTTGGCCCCTTTTTATTAACATTTCCTAGAAAGTTGTTTTAGAAATTTTGGACCTGACACTCTAGGTAGCACATCTGTGATTTCTTTCGATGCATATGAAAAATCTTTTAGCGCATCCAGTTCCTATTATGGTGCATCTAGTAAATCTTCTAGCGCAACTAGTTCCTTTTAAGGTGCATCTGGGCTTCTTTCGGTGCATTCTGCACATCTTTGAATGCATACAAGGGGTCTTTTAGCACACTCAGTCGATATTTCAGTGCATTTAGTAGTTCTTTTAGTGCATAGGAGTGATCTTTTAGCACATTTGATGTTTGTTTTAGTGCATCTAGTTTATTTTGAAAATTTTCAAAATCCTGAGAACTAATTGATATTTTATGTGTTGTAGGTGCATAATACACTAGTCAAAGACAAATGTATCAAACTATTGATGATGTATGTAGGGGCTGGAGTTGTTTTATTGTCTTCTTTTAATTAAATTAGGAACCTAGTTTAACTAGAAGGTTAAAGAACCACTTGTCTACTGTACTTGAGGTGATAGGCCTATGCTTTCCCCTTAAATGGGTGACTAGAATGCTAGACTCACTATTTTATGTTTTGTTAACACCTTTAGAAGGCCTGTCGTAGTGGGAAAAAGTAATCACCCTATGGGAACGACTTAAGTGAGAACAACTAAAGCCAAGTTTTTTGACCCACTATAATTAAAAGTGAATTTGGGGAAAGTTTGCAATTCAACGGTAGTGTGCAAGATAAACATCCCCAAAGCCTTTGTTCTAAAGTTTTTGAGGTCTCCTAAGGGAGTTTATCTATTTGTCACACCGAACGAAAACCTTTATTACAAACCTTAGTGTAGAAGCCAACCGAGTCAGTCTCTGAACACATCTAATATCACAGTTCAAGGGGAGGGAAAAATCTTCCCCCAAGATACTCACCATATAACCATCAGGGATTATTGGACAAAGGTGGAGGATTCAACCTTGGTTAAGACCCGGGAAAGGAAAAAACATAGGCCCCCTCTAGGGGGTGACAGGCTATGTGAGCTGACATGGTTCTAAGATGTGGGTTGTAGTATTTTAAGTGACTCTTCAGATTAGAAAAGTGCTTGAATTATCTTCTCTTGTATTATACCTATGGAAATTGAAGGAATCAAACCAGATTCTTGAATAGACACTCAATGTTTAGTTCCTAGGTGGAAACAATTTTTTGACAACTTGATGTTGTGTTTGAAGTCATAATTCAAGAAAATCATCCATTTAAAGCATTTAATTCCCATAATTCACAAACTAGAAACCAAGAAAAAATCATTGTTTAGAAAAGAATGCCCTAGAATGATCCATTTCACTATTTAAAAGCATAATAACCAGAAAAAATTGCAAAAACACTGAATAATTCCATATTAGTGCATACATCCCTTGTTCCAACACATTCATTACATTTTCTAGCGCATCTAGTGTATTTTCTAGAACATCCATAGAATCTTTTAGTGCATCCAGTCCATTTTCTAATGTATTTAGGGTATAGTCTAGCACATCATGGTCTTTTTCTAGTGCATCTTGTCCATCTGCTAGCGCATCTAGGTCACTTTCCAGTGCATCCATTCCATATTTTAGCACATTTACTTCTAGAATACCCAATTGAAATCACATACTTAGGGGTAGTCTAGTGCATCCCTGGCTTTTTTTGGCACATGTAATCCATTTTCTAGCGCATGTGAGTGATCCTTCAGTGCATTGTGTCCAGCTTCTAGCATATTCAGCACATTCTCCAGTGCATCTGATTCATTGTCTAGGGCATTGAGTCCATTTTCTAATGCATATTGGGTATAGTCTAGCACATTTGGTATGTTTTCTAGTGCATTCATCCAATATTTTAGTGCATTCATAGCTTGTTTTAGCGCATCTAGTAAATTCAAAACCAAAGAGCTAAATTCATCCATTGTTTGACAGTTTGAACAAGAATTAAGGATCTTTTCCATAACAGAATTATTCCTTAGTCATATCAGAATCTTAAACTTTTTGAAAGTGACATTTACAAGTGAAATTCTTCAAACTAAACCAAGATCTAACACCTTAAAGTGCCTAAATATCCATCATACCTCTGATTGTTAAGCTAAGTTTCCTCATCAGGATTTATCATCCTTTCATCACGAAAAAAATATTGTATAATCAGATTAAACTTAGTCTCATCAATAGAATTTTTCATTCTATTTGACTTAGTTTTTATCCTTGGCACTCCTCTAAACAAAGATCAAAGTTTATTCAAATTATAACACTTGTATGCCCATTCAAACAAGGTCCCAGAAGTAGAAACTCAAAGAAAAAAAACTTGAAACTCAAAACAGTATGGTTGAAGTTCAAGAAAATTCATTCTATAAAATCCACCAATCTGAAGGTGAGGAAATAATTGAGGAAGACATCCAACATGCTCAACAAAATCCAAATTTCCACAAGTTCCTAGAAAATATTTTTGAAAGAGATGGGGAAAAATACTTCTTAATGTTGGCTAATCAAGGTATCAGACTTCCACATGACTTTGATGTTAATAAATTGAAATCCACTCCTAAAAAGACTGAAAATGATCCATCAAATGTAGATCTAGTGGCTTCCTTAACTCATCAAATGAAAAATATCCAACAACAAATTCAAGACATGCAAAGGGGAACCTCAAAAAGATACTTGATACAAGACATCTTCCCATATCCTTTTGATCAAAATATCAACATGATTCATTTTCCCAGACATTGTGAATTCCCAAAGTATGATAAATAAAATGGTAAAACAGATCATATGGATCATGTAAGGTAATTTTAAACTATGAGTCTTGAATTTTCACATGAAGAAACTTACTTGATGAGATTGTTCCCACACAGCCTAGGTGGACAATTCCTAGAATGGTTCTCCAAACTTGCACCACCAATTAAAACATTTGAAGAGTTGGTTAATAAATTCATCACCCAATACTCCTACAACATCCAACATGAGATAACAATGAAGGACCTTTGCAATACAAAGAAAAAAAAGGGTGGATCATTCCTCATATTCCTACAAAACAGAGAAGATTGTTTGCAAGATATTCTCATCCCATACCTAAAAAGGAAAAGATGGAAATCTTCATTGACAATCTAAGTGATGAGATGAGCTATAGATTGGAATTGCAATGCCCACCTACCTTTAAAAAATTGATTGAAAATGGAATAAAAATTGAAGAAGCTTTGGTCAAAAGAGGAGTCATAAAAACTTGCAATGAAGGAAACAACTCAACCAGCGCTTCCAATAATTACAACAACAATGATAGACCAATTTTTTGGAAAAGAAACAAGAATGTTGATAACAATGATACTTCAGCTGAAACACAAAATGAAAAACTAGTATTTAACTTGATAGTAATTGCCACCAAGACCAATCAAAACAACAATCCGACCAACAATCAAAACAACAACCAAAATGACAATAAAAACAACAATCCAAGCAATGTTAAATATAGACCACCGCCATATTGAACATCCTCAAATCGAATAATAATCACACCTTTGGTACAATCATTGGAATCAACATTAAAGGAGCTTCTTGCAACCAAGGTTATAACATTACCAGAAGCAAGAGATTGGGAACCAAGAGTTAAACCTTCGTGGTGGAATGATGCATACTATTGTGACTTTCACAAAAACAAAGGACACAAAACAAATGATTGCATGTAGACGAAACATTTGATACAAGATTTGATTGTTAACAAAACAATATTTGTGGAAGGACCCCAAACAAACAATGATCATGGAGCATTCAATAATCCTTTACAAAATTATGAAAAGGTGGAGTCCTCTTCATCAAACACCAAAGGAAAAAATGTGAACTATGTTTATGATTCTACCATTCATTATGTTGAGGTAGTTGAAGATGAAACTAGGGATATCAAAATTAAGGGCCAAAGAAACATTTTTACGGCTAAAAATCATCACCATGACATCAACACCAAATCACATCAAATCAATGGCATCATACCGATCAGACAATGTCAAACTAAGGATATCGAAATCAAGGGCCAAAAAGACATTATTGCAGCTGATAATTCAATTAATGACATCACAATTGAGCATGAACAAAGCATTTTTATCGCTGAAACTCATCTTCACAACAACAACAACAAATCACATCAAATTAATGTTATTGTACCAATCAATTTGATCACAAACATTGCTACAAATGATAATCAGATTAACATCATTAAAATTGGAGAAAAATAAGAAAATTTACCAATCAATGCAACCACAATGGGGCAAGCCAAAGTAATATTAAAAGGAGCCACATTTAAGACACTTGCTACCCCTACAACTCAATACAACATAATTGATCAATTGCAGAAAATCCTAGCTCAAATATCCATATTGGAACTCTTCAAAATTTCACTAGCTCACAAATAAATTCTAGAACAAGCTCTTTTAGCCACCACAATACCAAATAATCTAGAAGTTTTCCAATTCCAAACTATGGTGGGAAACTTGACCACACCTCATTGCCTATCATTTTCTAAAAATAATGATGTATTACTTACCCACCCACATAATTCTACTCTCCACATTGAGGTTTTAATTCACAAACACCAGGTCAAACGTGTTCTAGTAGATGGTCAAGTTGGCCTAAATATATGTACTTTGAAACTTATCTATGCACTTGGATATTTTGAAAATGCCATTGATGCTAGAAGAAAGATCATTATCAAAGCTTATGATGATCAAGAGAGATCTTCCCAAGGATTAATTGTGTTACCAATTCAAGTGGGATAGGTTGTAAAAGATATAGTATTTGACATACAATATACTCTTGGGACATCCTTGGATTCACGAGATGCAAGCAGTGTCGTCAATGTATCACCAATGTTTGAAATTTCCTTTCAATGAACAAGAAATTACCATTTCAGTTGATTCCAACAATCCATGATATTGCAACACACTCAAAACAACCCAAGATACTTTTGTGCCACATAACAAGGAAGCTCCAACTCCTAGTTCATCCAACAATGAAAGACAACTAAGTTCCTTGTCAAAGTGGGTTGAGAAAAAGGACCATCCAAAAGATAAGGGTATTAGTGATTCTACTCCATAAAACAATGAAAGTCAATCAATCTCTTTATCAAATCAACCTCAAGAAAAGGTTCAATCAAAAGACAAAGGTTTTGGTGATTCCACTCCCTCAAATCATGAAATTCAACTACATTCCTTATCAAAACAAGTTGAAAAGATCCAATTAAAAGACAAAGGCATGGGGGAATATTCATTTGAGAAATCATTATTTCTTTCACAACTACTATCTTCTCCTACGTCATATGGGAAACCATCCACATCAAAACAAAAATCCTCACAACCAACCATTCTCTTTGAAAGTTTATAAAATCATGCACTTTAGTGGATGAATCAGAAGACAAAGAGGTTTTAAACTGGTTGTACAAATACGAAGAAGAATCACAAGCATCAACTTCCATTGTTTTAATAGAACCATATGGTAAAGGTTTTACTATCCTAGAGAAGATGGGATATGATGGAAAGGGTCCTATTGGAAAAATAAAAGAGGGTATCATTGAACCAATTCATCCAATCACAATGAATGCTAAGGAAAAAATAGGGCTAGGATATAGAGAAGAATCAAAAGAGGAAACCAGGCAGCAGATTGTTGAACGAATCCTCCAATTGAGATAGTTCTGAAACAGATTCCAATGAATATGAATGGGATTTCCTCTCTGAAGATTCTTTTCATGATAAAGAAATTGATGTGATGTAAAGGTATGCACCAACACATGTATGAAGGAACAAAGCTCGGTTTCTCAACCACTTGAATTTGGATCAAAACATATCAATGACTCAAGTGAAGACTATCGGAATTCGAGTGAGATAGATACTTTGGAAGAGAGTAACATCATAGACCTCAATATTGTTATTGGAAACTTTGACAACATTTCCATCATGACACTCACCCCTTTTGACCTTAGCCAATCTAACGGTTAATTTCCATTGGTACACCTTGAACTAATTGACTGGGACCATACTGAGCTACTTGACATATCTATCTTTCCAAATGATGACGCCATTGTGAACTTCCTTTGCTCTGATGATCCTAAAACATGTTCCACCAACGAATCTCATAACGAAGCTTTAGAAAAGGGGAGTTCCAAATCTTCCAGCTACAAAAATGAATATCAAAAATAGATCTAATGGTGAAAACCATTTAACGGCAGTATTAGATCAAGAAAAAGTAAAAATAAAGAGTGCATCTCAAGGTGAAAACCTCTACGAGGCACCAAAAGATGAAATATTTGACACTCTTCCTAAACACTATCATGAGAGATCTTCATTGTTGGTTGAGCCCACACAATCCATCAGCATTGGTATAGCTAAAACAGTCAAGACTCTACATCTAGTAGCATCCATGACAGAGGAAGAAAAACCAAGATTCACTAAATTCTTTGAAGAGAGACAAGTCAACTTTGATTGGTCTTACACTGATATGCTAGGCATAGATCCAAATCTTATCATGCACCATTTATCTCTACCACCTAGAGTGAATCCAGTGAAACAAAAATTGAGAAAAATGCATCCACACATCACCCTATTGGTGAAAGCTAAATTGAAGAAACTACTAGACGCGGGATTTTTCCGTATAATTGATTATGTTGAATTGATCTCCAACATTGTACCAGTTTCAAAACCTAACCACAGTATCAGGATATGTATGGATTTTAGAGACCTTAACAGGGATTTTCTGAAAGTTGATTTTCCTTTTCCTAACATTGACATCATCATGGATTTAACAGCGGGTCATGCAATGCTATCACTCATAGATGGATTTTTAGGTTACAACCAAATAAAAATAGCACCAAAAGATCAAGAGAAAACTACTTTCACATGTCCATGGGGTACTTTCTATTGGAACGTCATGCCTTTTGGGTTGAAGAATGTTGGGGCTACTTATCAATGTGTGATGACCAATATCTTTCATGATATGATGCACACCTTTATGGAGGATTATGTAGATGACTTGTTGGAAAAATCATTCACTAGAGAGGGACATCTGGAAATCCTAGACAAAATATCTTCACCAAGTTGGAGAAATTCAATGTGAGGTTAAGCCCCAAGAAATGTGTATTTGGTGTGACATCAACTAAACTTTTGGGGTATATTGTATCATCCAAAGGCATTGAAGTGGATCCTACGAAATTCAAAGCCATCATGGAGATTCCTCCTCACAAGAATATCAGCCAACTCAGATCTTTATAGGGATGATTCCAATCTATTAGGAGGTTCATCGCACAACTAGCAAATAAAACTCATCCTTTCAATCACTTACTACACAAGAATGTTCCTTTCAAGTGGGATGCAAAATTTGAAGCAACTTTTAATCAACTAAAGCAGTATCTGATGTCTCCTCCCATACTGATACTGCCAACTGAAGGAAAACCATTGTTACTCTACATAGCAAGAATAGATGTATCCTTGGGTGCTCTATTGGCACAAGAAGATTCTATGGGAAAAGAAAGGGCTATTTATTACATCAGCAGAAGCTTGAATGGCTTTGAGATCAATTACACATTTATTGAAAAAATTTGTCTGGCAGTACTATTTTCTACTCAACATCTAAGACACTACATGTTAACCCACACCATAAAAATCATAGAAAAAATTGATCCATTGAAGTATCTACTCAGTAAAGTTTCCCTGACAGGAAAATTAGCCAAATGGGTAATGATATTGAGTGAGTTTGATATCTAGTATGTGGACAGGAAAGTAATCAAGGTTCAATCCATAGCGGATCCACTAGTTGAAGCACCATTACAAGATGATCATCCCATGAACATTGATTTTCTAGATGTGTATGTCCTTACAATCTCAACACAACAGTGGATGTTATACTTTGATAGATCTTACACGCAACATAGATTAGGTGTAGGAATCTTGTTTTTCATGCCACAAGGATACACCATTCCAAATTCCTATAAGTTAATGTTTCTTTGTACTAACAACACATCCAAGTATGAAGCATTGATCATTGGTATCAAGACAATCATAGATTGGAAGATCACAAAGTTACACATCTATGGAGATTCTCAATTGATCATAAATCAAGTGAATGATGACTACCAAACAAAAGATGATAAAATGATGCCATATAAAAGAATGGTTGATGATTTTAAGAAGTACTTTATGGAGATCAAATTTTAGAAGATTCCAAGAGGGGATAACAAATTCATTGATGCTATGGTGACCATCACTTCTCTCCTATGGATACCTAAAAAATGAGCCTGTTATGAGTTCGTGGTGGAATAACTATTTAACCCTGCCTATGATAACTCTGAATCCCAAGTCATATACCATCTAGTCAAGGTTGATGCTTCAATCTATGGTAATATCTACACCTATCTAAGAGACAACACCCTACCACTAGATCTATCCCGAAACCAAAAACGTAACTTTATTTAACAAGTAGCTTGACATACCTAGATATCCAATGTAATTTACCAATGAGGTCTTGATGGTACTCTCCTTCGATGTCTAGAACGTAACAAAGCTAAAACCGTTTTATGTGAGGTTAATGAAGATATCTATGGAACTCATTCAAGTGGACTAACTCTCACTAAAAAAATCCTACGCTTGGGGTATTACTAGCTGAATATGGAAAAGGAGTCTTTTCAATTTGTCAAGAAGTGCCAAAAATGTCAAATCCATGGAAACCTGATACATGCACCAACATAAGAATTGCAACCATTCACCTCAAAATGGCCTTTCTATTAGTGGGGACTAGATCTTGTAGGTAAAATTCATCCACCTTCATCAAATGGACACAAGTTCGTCATCACAGCCACAGAGTACTTTACGAAGTGGATTGAAGTTGTTCCCCTAACCACAATCACTGAAAAACAAATAGCATCCTTCATCCTAAACTACACCATCTGTCAATATGGCATTCCTCAATCCATTGTCACTGATAATGGTAGACCTTTCAAGAATCAAGATGTCTAATAACTTTGTTAGAGGTTTCATATCCAACATTTATTTTCTACACCATACTACCCTTAGGGAAATAGCCAAGTAGAGGCCTCAAACAAAACCATTTTGAAAATCTTAAAGAAAACTATCAACAATGATAGACATTATTGGCACATTCAACTAAACCCTGCTCTATGGTCATACTGAACTAACATCCACACCCCAATAGGAGCTACACCCCATGCTCTAGTCTATGGATCAGAGGCCATTTTACCTGTTGAGGTAGAGCTACCATCACTTTGTGTGTCACTAAAGGGGATCATTTCAAATGAAGATTATTGGGTGTCTAGGCTACAAGAGATAGAACTATTGGATGAGTGTTGTCAGCATGCAGTGGATCACCTAAAATCCTACTAGTAGATTATGTCTAGAAGTTACAATCACAAGGTCAAACCAAGAACATTTCAGGTTGGTGACTTGGTCTTAAAAGAAAATCCTTGAAATCAACAAGACAGAGAGAAGGGGAAATTTGAACCAAACTAGCTAGGTCCCTTTGTTGTTGTCTCAGTCTATGGATCTAGAGCCTATCATTTGTCTACACTTGAAGGTGGTTTTTTTGAAGATCCCATTGAAAGCCTACATCTCAAGAAGTTCTACACCTAGCTTATCTAGTGCATCGTTAAAAGTCCTAAAAAAATACAAAAAAATCAAAAAATGTCCTAAAAAAATCATCACCCTAATGAAAACCTGGCAAACAGGCCTCTTGGTGACAACAAAAAAAGAGAAAAAGAGGGAAAAAAAGAGAGAGAGAGAGAGAGAGAAAAAAGAGAAAAATACAAAAATATAAAAACAGCAAAAAAATTGAAAAACACAAAAAAAAAAGTCAAAAATCAAAAAAGTCAAAAAAATCATATAATCTGAAAAGGTGCAATAAAAACAAGTAGTGAAAACCTGGCAATAGGTTCTATTTGTGATAGATTATCTTTTCCATCTATTTGAGCATGTTGACCATTTACTTTCCTCATTCGCTTTCATCATCATATTGCCTATCATTGAGAGAACCTGATGTACATATCCTAGCATCGCGGGCGTGTCTCACCCTAGATTGGGGGAAAATTCCTAAACTCACTAGGGGAAAATAAACTTTGAACTTAAAACTACAAACAAAATAGTAGTTAGACAAAACATAGAAAACACAAGGATCACAGCAAAACACTCAGCATTGAACATACATCAATCATCAAACGTTACACATCAACCATTCAAAATGAAACAGCTAAATTCAATCAATCAAAGCAAATCTAAATGGATGATGTTCTTTCTTAATCATGGCTTTATCATGTTAGCATGAATTTTCAACTGTTGTACTTTTATTTTGTTATTATTTCTCTAGAGTACCTCGATGATGTATTGGACTAGAGGAGCTACGAAGGAGTATGATTTTTCTTTGTTTGTTGTCTATGAGTTAATCATTACTATTGTGCAATTTGTTGTGAGACGTGCTCTACAAAGTATCACTAATGACATATTGAATTTGCATAGGAAAATTATTAACTCTTGTTTTTTTACGCTAGAAATGCTCAGGTCATCTCAGTTTAATTATACCTAGATGCTTTTGTTAACTTGTAATATCAAAAATCATGGAAGTAGTACTCAGGTCATCATGGTCTAATTATACCATCGATGTTTGTACTCACTTTCAACAATTTAAAGGCTTAATGATGATAAAAAGCATGAAAAATCAACTGATACGATGACAACATTTGCATATTAGATTTACATGGTTAGGTTAGATTGCATCCATGTTAGTTTTGCATCTGTATTTAGGGGTTTTCCAAGGCTGTAAAAATTTTACAATGATGTTATCTCTATCATTAATGGATTGAGTAAACTTGAAATTAACAAAAACATATCATTCTCATATAGTTGCATAATCATTTGCATACATTAGAAAGCATTATCATATCATATATACATTATCACATCATACATCCATCCATGCATTACATCATAATATTTGCATTAGAAAACACAAAAAGAAGTGAATTGCATCTCACTTGCATAATCAAAATCATTTCATATAGTATAGAGGTATCATATATTTGTATTAAGAAAATACAAAAACATAAGAGGCATCATATTTCATTTGCATCCATCACATGGTATAAAAGCATCATGCATAGGAGCATATGCAATCATCATCCATACATCATCATATCATTATTAAATCCATACATAATCATTGTATGATCATACATAAACATCACATATCATTTACATAATCAAATCCATCTCACATAGCATAAAACATCATCCATAAAGCATATAGAATCATCATTCATACATCATCATATCACCTTTGCATCCATACATCAACCATAGCATCATATAAGCATAAGCATATTAACGCATCATATAAGCATCATAAATCAAAAATTAAATGCACCCATCATGGGCATCCATCATAAATCACATATAGACATATAAGTCGATAATCATCACCACATATCATATAACCTCAAAATCATAATGTCAAGTGTACAATGATATTCAAATGTGTAATGAGATACATCGTCAAAAACAAAAATGGAAGTGAATCATAATGTCTCTACTAAGTTGGAATATACATCATCAATTGTCTCAAATACAATAAATCTATCATCATCACAGAGCTATGTGGTTCTCCCCCCTGACGATGTTGGCCTTGTACCACCGGTTGTACCTGATGGCCCTGCCCCTAGATCCCTATGAGGCAGCCCTATAACACCCCTGCTGGTAGTCTTGGAGTGAGTGTGACTGGAAAACTATGTGTAACACTCCCACTACTGTAGAGGAACCACCTCATGATACATTAGCATATAGAACTCGGCCTCCCTAGTGGAGCATGGTACCTCTTTGAAGTATTTTGTTGTACCAATACCCTCGATGACCCTTTGCAATCTCTCTACTATTCCCTCTTCTTGCTCAACCTACTACCTCAAGGTATCCCTCTTGGGTATAAGAGTGGAAATTTGTGCCTATGTCTAAGCCTAATCTTAGGTCTGTGTTTGCAATAAAGCTTGAACCTATTCCAACTGACCCTGCAATGTCTGCACCTAAGCCTGTAACGTAGTTATCTATGTATGTTGTTGCTATGAGGGTATTCAAATCTATACATGTTTTACTTTAGCAACCAACGATCACCTCTTCCAAGGCACTCTAAAGTTTTTCACATCTATCATGGGCCCTACACCACCCTCATCTCCCCCATCACCATCTCCATCCCCATCACCATCATCACTGCTCTCTCCCTCCTCCTCCTCCTCATCTCCTCCATCTCTCCTCCACCTATGTCCATGTGTTAGTGCCCTCTCCTCATCATCTAGTAGTGGTACTAGCTCATCTAGGTTGGAGATCTATGGAAAAGGATGTGTGAAGAAGTATTGTGCATGCTCCTTAGATATCAGAGCCTCAATGATCTTTGGATGATAATCCCAAATAATGGTTTGTAGACCCCGGTACTCCTCAACTATTGCATCATATGATAACATAGGCCCCCACTCTGGCACATCAATCTATCATCGTGCATAATGAGCCACTCCCTGGGGCATGCCCTAGACCTTTCCATACTGTCACAGTACCCTCCTCAACAGAAATATCTCAATAATAAATTGTGTCCTACTAATTAGATACATAGATGAGCACAAAAATGACATCTTAGTGGCATCCTTCAGCCACTATTTATAGTCTAAGTAGGATCACCATGTCACTGTCTCAAGATTGTCCAGTACTCTCCTCTAGTACTCCAATTTTCCTAGCTTAGGCTAGAAAATTGGACCTGTATATGCATAAACATATGGATGACCCTCTAGACAATGTCTCTCTACCACTAGATGGGTGACAGCTATATGCTCCCACACCCATATATGTAATAGTGTGACTCTAACTAATAAATTGGCCTCTCTCAAATACACAACCTGGTGTAGATCATGGTATAAATGGGCAAGCATGCAAGATCCCCAAGCATATTGGTACCCTATGTAATCATACTCTCAATTATCCAACCCCATCCAACTGAAAGTCCCTTCAACCTATGGTTGGGACATAGAAATCCTCCAATAAAACTAGCAAGCACACATGGCAATGTTGCATATGCATCAACCATCTCTCTCCATGGAATCTCATAACCAAAAATTTGATCATCATCAAACACTCTTTGTAGTACATCTATACTGCCCTGCTCAGTGGAATCATATACAACCAACTCCCCAATGACTAGAATCCTCAAAATACTATAAACATCCTTGAGGTCATTGTCATCTCGATGGTAGGCAAGTCGAAGGTGTTATGATCATTGTGCCATCTCTCTACTAACGCGGTCAGAAGCCCCCTGTTAATTCAATGTTGGGGCATATATATTAGTGAAGTCAATCCACATTGGCTAATTACATTTAGATCAGCCTAATCTAAATGTGGAATCAAATCCCAAGTCCTTGGGAAGTTCTCCTGAATCTATAGGACTGTCGAAGGCTCCTATCATCATAACATATCACAAATCAGCAAATCAATCAATCAACATCGATCAACCTATCAATCTAATCAACTCTTATGAGACTTTGATCAAATCTCATGAGCATTTATCATTGATCCTCACCTATCATGAGGACAATCATCAATCTATCATTGATCCTCACCTATCATGAAGTCAATTATCAACAATCTATCATTGACCCTCACCTATCATGAGGAAAATTATCATCATCCTATCATTGAATCTCACCTATCATGAGATCAATCATCATCTAATCTATCAACATCATCAAACATCATCAAATCAATAGCTGACACAATCAAAAATCATCAAAAATGGGGAGTCTAAACTAAAATTCATCAATCTGGTCTAAATTTCATCGATATGCTAAAACAGTAACTCAAAGCGCTAAAAAACATGGATGGGCTAGAAAATTTCATAGATGTGCTAGAACAGGGTCTCTATGCATTAAATCGTCGTATGCACCATCAAATTCCATCAATGCACTAAATCCCTCTATCAATGCACTAAATGATTCTATGCACTATAACATTGACCTATTGTGCTAAATCACATCACCTATGTGCTAATAAACCCCATGCGCTAGAACATTTATGGAATGCACTAAAAATATGACTTTAAGTGCTAATTCCCTAGATGTGCTAAAACCTAAGATCAATGTGCTAAAACCTAACATCGATGTGCTAAATGTTCAACTCTACGAGCTAATCTACCAAATGTGCCACTACAGAGTACTGATGCACTACATCGGCATCTCTATGCACTAAAACGCATGAAAGTAGAATTTAAACATAAAAAAATGTGGGAAAAATGAATTTCAAAAATCACAAGGAGGTTTTCAGGGTATGTACCAGAGGTGCATATGTGGTCGAGTGGTAGTGATGTCGCACACACTCAAATCGGTGTGTGTGCTAGGGAATCACCATCTTGATCAAATTGCTCAATTGCTCAATCACTCTCAAATTTCAAAATCAAAATGCACAAATGAACTTCAAATCATCTATTTTTACCTTTTAATGAGTGATTAAGTCGGATTTTTAATGCGGTTGATTTCTTTTATTTTTCAACGGGGCTTAATTAATCATTTCATCACCTGGTGGCTTAAACATCATTTTTCAGGAGATAAATCGACTTTGAATCATAAATTTTGAAAATTACCATCAAATCATCAGGAAATCATCAAAATTTAAAAAAAAAATCAAAAAAATCCTAAAAATTCAAAAATTTCATTGATTTATCTCTCGAGGGAGTATATATCTATCATCACCTAAAAATTAGCATCTGAGGCATCAAATAAAATTTGTTAGCATCATCAAAAAAAAATTCTTTGAAGCAACGTGTAAACACATTAATTCAAAGAGGTGCAAAATGTATACACCTAAAATCAGTCAAGATAATTAATTAAATACCAGTTATTTAATTAATAAATCTCTTATTTCATCTACTTATAAATAAATTATAAATTTATTTATATAGTTCACACTTTTCTAATTCTACCATCTTAAATCACATTCTTCTAATTTTAATTTAATAAACAAATTCCTATAGTTTGTTTTATTTAATTAATAATCTTCTCACTAAATTTAAATTCCTAATTTGAATTTAGGCACATGTCTCCAACTTCTCCTCTTGCCACCTCATCAAGTTTCACATGAATTTAAATGTCTAATATTTAAATGGTAATTATCCTCAACCAATTCCAAAACAAACTTTGGACACTTAGCTATCTCCATCATTTCATTGTCCCTCACACTTGGCATGGAGCTCTTTTAAAGGGAACATCCTCCATGATTCCCTCTAACTTCTTCCTTCTCCGCCATTCATCTCTCCAACTGAAATATTGACCGTTGGTTGCTGCCACATCACAATATGCCTTGGAATTCCTATAAATACAGCCTCATTCTCCAGCATTTGGCATCCCATCTTTGAGTAAACTTACTATGTAGAAATTTTGTGAGAGAATTTTAGTGTTTAAAGCATTTGTGAGAATTTAGAGTAATTTAGCATTTAGCATTTGAGCATTGTATTATCATATTATTTTAGAATCATGGCCTAGCTTCATAGTTGCATTTTAGTTATCTTGGATTTTATACAGCATTTCCACCATAGCATTTAGCATCATTATCATAACATAATCTTCATTTTATCACAGTAGCATTTGATATCATAGAATCATAGCATTATTATACAGCTCATCAAATCATGTAGGAATTAGATTATTGCATTCTACGGCATTTCATTCCTCAGGTTGTCATTCTAATAGTCATAGTGCATACAAAAATCTAAGAGCCAATATGATTTAATGAATCCCTGAAGATAGGAAACAATGGAATGGTTTTAGTGACTAATTGTGTTTTGAATTTGACTAATTTTGTGATTTACTAATTTAATGTGTTTCATTGGGTTTGTGTGTTTTTATTATTCCTTTACTCACATTACACAATTACACATGGAACAACTACATATACCCCACCTCTAAATGGTCGGAATACAAGTGTAGAAATCAAGGCACATGAGATTAATGCTAAGGAAAAATTATTATTACGAATAGTCTTTCAACTATTGAATTAGTAAAAGTTATGAGTTTGAAGACTGCTAATGAGGTTTGGGATAAGATAGAAATCATTTATGAACGAGATGAAAATTTCAAACAAGCAAAGCTGCAAAATTTGAAGGCACAATTTGAGACCCTACATATTTTTGAAGATGAAACAATCAAAATCTACATGCAGAGAGTTGATGAGCACAATAAGAGGTCTTGGTGCACAAGTCAAAGAATCTAAAGTGGTAAAGAAAGTTCTCGGATCTCTTCCTGATCCTTATAGTGAAAAGGTATCTACTATTGAGGAAATTGTAAATCTTGATACTTATCCTAGATATCAAATGATTGATGCACTAACTTCCTTTGAAATGAGAAAAAAAGGTTTGAAAAAGGGTATAATTGTAGAGACTACTTTCAAGGCTGGAATATCATAAAAGGTTGAAGATTCAGATAAGGAAGATCTTGACGATGTGGAAGATAACTTTGTAAGAGGAATGAAGAAGGGCACCAGTAAGTACAAAGGTAAATTACCTTTCGAATTTTTTAGCTATCGTGAAATAGGTCATTATGTTTCAATATGTCCAAGAAGAGCTATAAACAATAAGAACAAGGAAAATAAAGGAAAATTGATAAAGAAAGTTTACTATGTGAGAGAATATGTTGGCATTTCTGATGATGAATTTGACTATAGAGACTTTGATGACAATGAATGCTTGTTCTTGGATATTAAAGAAGAATCTAGTTCTACTAACTCAGAAAGTTGTGTGAAGGAAATTGATCCAAAGAAGAAGGAGAAAGTTGAAGGTACTTTGATATCTTCTTTTCATGTCAAAGAAAATAAGAATTATTAGGTTGTTGATAGTGGTTGCTCTAATCACATGACTAGAGACAAGAGTAATTTTTTCAAACTTGAAAAATATGGTAGAGGACTAGTTAAATTTGGAGATGATTCAAGAGCTAAGATTTGGGAAATAGGTTCAATCATTTTTGATGGAAAGTATAACACTGGTAATGTTTACTATGTTAAGGGTTTAAGGAATAACCTTTTAAGTGTTGGAAAAATGTGTAGCAAGGGATACAATCTTGTGTTTAAGGATGAAACATGTGAGATCAAAAAAGGGTTTGTAACTTTGATTGCTACTTATAAGAGAATAGATGGAAAAAATTATTAGCTTAAGGGTGTTAATGGACATTGCTTTGTCTCATATTAGTGATGGCTCTAGGAAAATTCATCGTCAACAATTCACCGAAGGAAAATTCACTGCTAGCAATTCACCGCCATGGAAAATTCACTAACAGAAAATTTACCGCCAAGTAAAATTCACTACCAACAAAAGTTTGATTTTATTAAAAGTAATGAGGTGAATTGTTGGCAATGAATTTTACTTGGCTGTTAATTTTCCATGGCGGTGAATTATTGATGGTGAATTTTCCTTTGATGAATTGTTGGCAATGAATTTTCCTGATGCCATTAGTGATAGTTGGTTATGGCACCGGAGGATGTGTCCCATGAAATTTGATAATTTGGCAAGAATTAGTTCAATTCATGTAGTGAGAGACCTACCAAGAATCACAAAGCCTATCAATGTTGTTTTTGAGAGATGTCAATTTGGAAAACAAAAAAGGAGTAGCTTCAAAGGAAAGGAACAATCTTCTACTAGACTACTAGAATTAGTACATAGAGATATTTTTGGTCCTACAAGGGCGAGAATCCTTCAAGGTGACAGGTATTTTATGCTTTTAATTGATGATTATTCTAGAATGACATGGGTTACTTTTCTTAGAGAAAAATTTGATGCATTAGATAAATTCAAGGAATTTAAATCTATGGTTGAGAATGAAATGGATCTAAAAATAAAAATTTTGAGGCTTGAAAGAGGTGGTGAATTCACCTCCAATGAGTTTAACATCTTTTGTGAAGTTCATGGAATAAAGAGGCATTTATTTTCCCCTAGAACTCCTCAACAGAATGGAGTTGTTGAAAGAAAAAACTAGAGGGTTCAAGAGGCCGCTAAGACGATGATGAAAGAGGAAAATATTTTGGAAGTCTATTGGAGACAAGTATTCATAATAATGTTTACATAATGGAGTTCTTGAGCTAAGGCTAACAACACAAAGACTCCCTGTGAGCTATGGTATGGAAGGATTCCTACTGTGAATTACTTTAGAGTATTTGGAAGCAAATGTTATATCAAAAGAGAAAAATAAAGTTTAGGAAAGTTTGATGCGAGGTCTAATGAAGGTATATTCCTTGAATATTCTATCAAAAGTAAAGCTTGCAGATGTTACAACAAAAGGCTAAGAAAGATTGATGAAAGTAAAAATGTTAAGGTTGATGAAAACCTATAGAATTCAATTATAGTGGATGGATATGTGTCAGATGAACCTAATTGTAGAATAGAAGAAGAAAAAGTTAATGAAGAAGTGCAGAATGAAGAGGAAGAAGCTCCATAGAAGACCCCTAAGTATGTGCAAAAGAATCATTTTGAAGAAAAAATCATTGGAGACAAAAGGAAAGGTGTATTGACAAGAAAAAAAACTACTAAAGTTGAGGTAAATCTATGTTTACTTTCTAAAGTTGAACCTAAAATAGTGAGTGAAGCATGCAAGGATGAACATTGGATGAAGGCAATGGAAGAAGAGCTTATGCAAATAGAGAAGAATCAAACTTGGGAATTGGTTCCTAGACTAGCAAACAAGAACATAATTGGAACTAAGTGGGTATTCAAAAACAAGTTGAATGAGAATGAGTAGTAAGAAACAATGCAAGACTTGTATGTAAGGGTTACTCACAAGTGGAAGGAATAGGCTTTGAGGAGACATTTTCTCTTGTGGATAGGATGGAAGCTATCATAATGTTTTTGGAATTTGCAGCACATAAGGACTTTAAATTTTATCAAATGGATGTGAAGTCTATTGGAATATGTTGTCATTGATGTCAAATAGGATCAATATGTGTCATTGATGATAAGGGAGTATTGCAAATAATTGGAAGTGAAAACAAATGCCAAATTTGATCTGGGTTTCTTGAGAGCTTTTCATAAAGGTATTTTACAAGTCTTGATGTCAATGGAGATGTCATCTTTCATTTGTTCATGCTCTCGTTCTAGGGTTTATTAGTTAAACCCTAAGTGTACAGGAGTTTATATTCACAGCATTCAAATATTTTATATTTTGTTGGTGACTTGGTATTGTAGGTAGCAAGTCACTTAAGTGATAACTTAATTCATTCATTCCATGTTAGTGACCTTCCCCATCACCTAGGTTGGTGGTGTCCTAAAGGTGTGATGAGACACCTTTCGATTGATGATTGTGGTTGAGGTTTCGAGATACGATGGTGCCTGTCAGTTCCGCTGAGTTTTTGGTGGATCTCGGAAAATTCTCGTGGGGTCAGCAGAGAGCAATAGAGATTAATCCACAATGGGTGGATATTGACCATCAATGCATGGTGGGACCTACAAAGGCAGTAGTTGCAGCTAGTGGAAAGTGATGTCACGGTGGACAAATGGAAAAAGCTCACGTACCTTGTTAGAATTCTCGTGGGGCTTGATCAAGACCTAAGAGGTCATTGGGGAAAGGTATAGATTATCCCTTGTTGATTGGATGGTGCTCATTGAAGAGTCTAGTGGGACCAAATGGTGGAAGATAACATATGCACAATGATGAATGGTAGCGATTGAATGTGGAAGATTTGACGGTGCCTGTAGTGAATCTAGTGGGACCCAATACACTGATAGATTGTGACAAGAGATAAACAGGTAACAAAGAATGATCACTCAATATGATAATTCTCATCATTTTTTGTGAATTAGGTGGTGGTGGCGTGTATGAAAAATAGCAACAGTCTGCTAACCCTGCAAGGTTTGTGTGGGCCCATTTTCAAGCTCACAAGATGAGCAGATTTTGGACGCATGTCTTGGTGGACCCCGCATATGGAAAATGGTATATGAATGTGATCAATGGTGGAGATAAAAAGGAAAAAGATCCATCAGTCATGATTTAAGATTATTGTGATGTACTATGTGATCACGATGGTTATGTAATCAATGATGGAGATTTAAACAACCGTTTATCGAATGGTTGTGTTTTAAAGTTGTGACAGTGAATGGAAAGCACATGATCATGGTGCAAAGATAGTAGATCAATCACCAAAATTCAAAGATAGAAATTTGAAATGGCTATGACAATGTGAATAAGGGTTTTGACTGGTAACTGACATGGAAATGAGAATTAAATGCTCTATCTATTTCAACAACAATTGTAATGAGATTTGATGCATAGGGCGGCAGTTTAGATGATCGAGAGACAATAATTAAGATTAGATCAAATGAACAGAATGATGCATTGAATGCATAATCATATTTTAGGGTTCAGTAGAGAGAATGAGGAAAATTCTCTATAACCAAATTAAATTTTGGGTGGCTCGATGCAAGATATGGCGCTATCTGGTAAACCCTATCAGATATTTTAATTATGAGCTAAAAAGATGTGATTCTTGCTCAAGGAAAAGGAAGCTTGTTGATGAAGTTTGCAAGTGAAGGAAAACCTAGCAAAAGATTTGAGAATATCTGAATGGTGGTGTGAATCTTGAGAAAAAGATTACATATCAGTTGAGAGAAGAAAAAGAAGACAATCACAAAAAAATTTGGGTGTGGTAATCTACAAAAAGTGAAGTAGAGAGAGAGATAGTTATGAGTGCAAATAGTGAATGCACATATGTGTGTAACCTAAACACAAAATATACTATCATATAGGTTTTTCATTTAGGGGAGTGTTGTTGAGAGTAAAGCTTCAGTAACAGTAGCATAAGTTGTAGGGTGTGCAACAATTCATTGAATGTAATGGTGCATTTTTAGGTTGAGTAGAACTTAATTGTATGCACATATGAATTTTGTAGTTTTGTTAAGGTTGTAGCTCAGAATAGGTGATTTTAGTGTCCTTGGATTTGTAGCTCCTAAAATAGGGAGTTGAAGCTTCCTTGGGTTACAGCCCTAAACTTTGTAAAAGAAATTTCATTTGTGATGTTGGATTTGAGCAATAGACTCAAGCGACTTTTGTCACTGTGGTTTTTCCCATCTTGGGTTTTCCATGTATATCTAGTGTTATGTGTTGACCTCTCTTGTGCTTTTGGTTATTATATATGTTCATGTTTTAATCTACACATCTAAGTTTAAGGTTGAATCTACAAAAAAAATTAATGACTAAAAGTTTTAATATCTATTGATTCACCGCCCTCTCAGTAGATCCTTGTGTTCTAACAATTGGTATCAGAGCCCTATGTTCCCTAGGAGAAGCTTGATCAACTTGGGTAGATCTTGGATAGGTGAACACAATGGCATTTCAAGAAGGTTCAAACAAGCCTCCTAGGTTTCATGGAACAAACTATGCTAAGTGGAGCTCATTAATGGAAGGATACTTACTTTCTCTTGCAACTGAGGTTTGGGTGTCTATCGAGACCCAATATACTATTATTGCTACTATTCCTACTGATCCTGCAGGAAATAAGAATCATAAGGACAATAAGAAAGCTTAGTTTATCATTATGAACATTTTTTCTGATTCTATGCATAGCAAAGTTATGCATTGTAAAATTTCCTATGATGTATGGGAAAATATGAAGATCTATGAAGGCGACACCAAAGTGAAGTTGGAAAAGTTACAAGTGTTGAGAGAAAAATTTGATGGCTTGAAGATGAATGAAGAAAAGAAGATTCCAAACTATCTTGAGAGAGATGATGATGTGGTAAATGGCTTTAAAGGATATGGTGTAGATCTAAAAGAATATGTTGTTTTGAAGGTTCTCTATTCTATGACAACTAAATATCACTCCAAGATTTATGCTATTGAAGAAGGAAGAGAAATTGATAAACTCACTCTTGATGAGGTGCATGGCATAATTACTACATATGAGATGAGAATGCAAGATGCTAAGTCATCCAAGAGAGAAGTTGCATTTAAGGTTGTCAAGAAAGGAAAAGATGAAGCTAAAAAGAAAGAAAAAGCTATTGTCATTGCATTTGATTATGAAGAAATTGATGAGAAAGAAAAAAAAATCATAAGAAGACTAAGGAGAGGATCTAGAAAGTATAAAGGTAAGTTCCCTTTCAAGTGTTTTAATTATGGAAAAATAGGTCATTTTGCTTCTAAATCTTCATATGATAAAGTGGATAACTCTAAATAAGAAGGAGATAGTAAAAAGAAGAAATAGTTTCACCCTAAAAGGAAGAATATTGGAAAGAAGTTAAAGAGTCTACATCAACGAATAAATTGAAGAATTTGATGCTAGTGATAGTTTAGAAGAGGATCAAGGCCATGCCCTTGTAATGAGAGAAGATAGAAGATAATTTCTATTCATGGCTAAAGAAGCTAAGGATCATGAAGATGCACAAATTGAGGACTGATATGAAGGAGAAGAGGAGGCAGTTGTTGATCTTGAAGGAGAATTAATTAGTGCTCTTGAAGATCTTGATGAACTAAGAGATAAATTTGGTGATCTTAAGAGAGAAAACAAAAAACTGAAAAAGAATGCTCAAAAGGAGAATGATAAGCTAACTCAACAACTTGAGGAATAAAATAAGTTGGTGGTAAATTTGAAACTGTAGGTAGAAGAGCTCAAAAGAGTTGAAGATGTTATGAAGTCTAAACTACAATCTAAGGTGGACAGTTGCATGAAGCTTGAGGCACAAATAGTTTCCTTAAGAAAAGAAATGGAGAAGGCTAATGAGTAGATTAGAAATGAACTAAAGTTGAAATGTGGTATAGATATTATAAATGAATTAATAAGTACACAAAATCTTGCAAATAAAGAGAAATATGGTTTAGGTTTGGAAAAGGGAAAGAGTTCCTTTGTGGATGCCTCTACAAAACTTTATGAAAGATTTAGACCAGGAGAAAAATCTACCCCAAGTGATGGAAAATTTGACAAAGATGAAGCCCATAAAGATGAAAGAAATATGATAAAGAAAATAAATTGATTGTAGTCAAGGAGGACAACCAAAGAGTTCTTGATCAGAAAAAGAAGATGCAGAACATAAAAAGAGTAGATAATGATGGAATCACAAGGGTACACTATCCAAGGAGGCCTAGACAAAGAAAATCTCCTCATCCAGCTGAAGGAAACTCCATGACCAAGTACTCATCATATTTCAATGGGTATTACTATACTTGTAACAATTTTAGTCATAGGGCTAGAGAATGTAGGGTCATTCCAAGGAAGAATACAAATTTTGTAAGAAAAAATCCATTTTCTCCCTTGGTTGATATGAATATAATTTTTTATAATTCCAACAACTTTGGCCATATAGCTAGAAAATATAGAGCAAGATTTACAGGACCAAATGTGAAATATGAGAAGAAGAAATCCTCACCTACTAAAGAAGAAAAAGGAAATAAGACTTCTGAGACAGATGAAAAAAAATTGAGAAGAAGCCTAAGAAGGTATGGAAGGATAAAGAGAAAAATTATTATGCCACTTAGTCTATGATTTCCTAAACAGCATTACATGCAAAGGAACTAGATTTTGTGGGTCATTGATAGTGGTGTCTCCAAACATATGACTGGTGATAAAAGAAAATTCATTGAACTTGAAATGAGAAAAGGGGGATTAGTAAGCTTAGGTGATAATATTGTTGTCAAGATTCATGGTAAAGGAATTTTGAGTATAGATGGGAGGAAAAAAACTAAAGATGTGCTCTATGTTGAAGGTCTAAGACATAATCTACTTAGTGTTATCCAGATGTGTGATAATGGATAGAAAGTTGTATTTAATTATGAAGGCTGCAAGATAAGGAAGAATGGTAAAACAATTGCTCAAGGAGAAAGGACATATAGTAATCTCTATAATCTATGTGAGTTAAAAGGCCAAACATGTTTACTCATTCAAGCATATGAGAGTTGGTTGTGGCATAAAAGATTGGGATATGTCAACTTTGAAAACTACATAAAAATAAGCTCAAAAAGTCTAGTCAGAAATATGCCTAAGATTGTAAAGCCTAAAAAATATAATATGCAAAGGATGCCAACAAGGAAAGCAAACAAGGTTCAAGTTTCCTACAAATGATTATTCTACTACAAAACCCTTGGAGATAATTCATATTGATCTATGTGATCCAATGAGGACAAGAGTGTTTCAAGGAGAAATATACTTCATTTTGTTGATTTATGATTATACTAGAATTGCATATGTCACATTTTTTTAGGGAGAAGGCTGAGGTTTTTGACGCATTTAAGGGTTATAAGAAGCTCGTAGAAAATGATAATGGGAGAAGAATCAAATGTCTGAGGTCAGACCGAGGTGGAGAATTTATGTCAAACGAATTCATGGAATATTGTGAAGATCATGGAATCAAACGCCAGTATTCAGCTCCAAGAACACCACTACAAAATGGTGTGGTAGAGAGAAGAAATAAGATTGTGAAGGAGATGGCTAGAGCCATGTTGAATGAGGAAAATTTGGTAGATACATTTTGGAAAGAAGCAATATAAACTATTGTATACATTCAGAACAAAGCACTTATAAGATTTAACAGTGGTAGAACACCATATGAATTGTGGTTTGGTAGGCTTGCATCAGGTAAGAATTTCAAAGTATTTGGTAGTAAATTCTATATTAAAAGAGAAGATGAAGATTTAGGAAGTTTTGAGCCAAGATGTGATGAAGGGATATTTTTTGGGTATTCCAGCCAATTCAAAACTTAAAAGTGTTATAATAAGATATTTCATAGAATTGTAGAGAGTGTACATGTCAGGGTTGATGAAAGTGCAAATCAAAGTAATCCTAGCAAAAACAATCTTGAAATTGAGTCAGATAAGGATGATATAGGTGTAGTAGAAGAAGGAGAACAAGAAGAAGAGAATGAAGAAGTGATTGAACAAGCAGCTGCAAAATATGTGCAAAAGGATCATCCTGCAGATCAAATAATTGGTGATAAGAATGAAGGTGTGTAGACTAGAAAAAGGCTTGCAAAGAACAAGGAACAAGTGAACTTTTCCCTCTTATCATATATTGAACCAAAAAGCTTTGATGAAGCTAGTAAATATGAAGGTTGGATAAAAACAATGGAAGAGGAACTCAATCAAATTGAAAAGAACAAGGAATTGGTTCCTAGACCATCAAGCAAGAATGTAATTGGCACTAAATGGGTGTTTAGAAATAAGTTGAATGAAGATGGAGTTGTCATCAAAAACAAACCAAGATTAGTGTGCAAAGGATATGCACAAGTAGAAGGGATTGAATTTAAAGAAAAATTTGCTCCAATTGCAAGATTAGAAGCTATTAGGATGTTTCTTGCATTTTTAGTGTATAAAGGATTTAAAGTATATCAAATGGATGTCAAATCTGCATTTCTAAATGGAAACCTTGAAGAGGAAGTATATATTGAGAAGCCAGAAGGTTTTCAGTTGTCAAAGAATGATGATTATGTTTTCAAATTAAGAAAAGCATTGTATGGTTTGAAGCAAGCACCAAGAGCTTGGTATTCAAGACTAGATCAATATCTACAAGAACAAGGATTCAAGAAAGGTTGTGCTAATAGCAATCTATATCTCAAATATGAAGGTAAGAAAATGATCATTGTTGTAGTATATGTAGATATTATATTTGGTGGTAGCAATGATGTAATGTGCAAAATATTTTCTACAAACATGTAAGATGAGTCTAAAATTTCCATGCTAGGAGAACTTGGATTTTTTCTTAGTTTGCAAATTACACAAACTAATAAAGGTATATTTATATCACAAACCAAGTATGCAAAGAAATGCTTAAAAATTTTGGCATGGAAGATTGTAGGCTAGTCAATACTCTCATGATTACTAGCTGCAAATTGAGAAAAATTGATGAGTCACCTGATGCAAATTAGACTACATACAGATCTATGATTAGAATTCTACTATATTTAACTACATCTAGGCCTGATATAATGCAAGCAATTTGTATGGTAGCTAGGTTTTAGGCAGAACCTAAAGAATCGCATGTCAGTGTAATCAAGAGAATCTTTAGATACATCAAAAGTACTATTGACTATGGTTTATGGTATCCCAAATAAAAATATTTCACTTTAATAGCATACATAGATGCAGATTGGGCAAGAAGTGTGGATGACAGAAAGAGTACTAGTGGAGGAGCCTTCTTTTTGGGAAACATACTCGTCTCTTGGATGAGTAAAAAGCAAGAGTTTATCATCCTTTCTACTATAGAAGCAGAATATGTTGCAACAGATACGTGTTGCACTCAAGTCCTATGGATGAAATAGACACTAAATGACATCAAGGTAGAGTACAATGAGCCTATCTTGATTCTTTGTGAAAATTCAAGTGCCATTAATATCTCAAAGAATCCAGTGATGCACTCCAGAACCAAGTATATATCAATCAAGTATCACTTCATTAGAGAAATGGTTGCTAATAAGGAAGTCAGCATGGATCATGTGCCTACCAAGGAACAAGTGGCTAATATATTTGCAAAGCCTCTTCCTATAGAACTATTTGAATACTTGAGGCAAAAGCTAGGAGTAGTTCCTCCCACCACATATCACTAAAAATTAGTGATAGGACATATATCTAGGGGGGCTTCATTCATCATTTATATAACCTCGGTTAAGAATAGTGTGATCAAGTCATGTAAAATATTGTCTTACAATTTCTAATGACTTGATGGTTATAGAGTTTGTCAAAATTGGAGCATTTCCTCAAAGGGAGTGTACCCTTTTCCATTGATGTCAAAGCAGGAGAAATTTGATGCAAAATAGAAGCTTACTGAGAAGAGAAGAGATGTTTTTAATAGGGAGAGTTGTTGTGTTACAGTGTGAATAATCAAATTGATGCAAGGCTTCAGTGGTACCTAGATGAGTGGTTAGAGTGTTGCCATCAATGACAAAGGGTGAGATTGTTGTAAAATGTTGCCATTGATGTCAAATAGGATAAATTTGTGTCATTGATGACAAGGAAGTATTGTAGATAATTGGAAGTGAAAACAAATGCCAAATTTGATCTAGGTTTCTTAAGATCTTTTTAGAAAGGTATTTTGATGTCAATGGAGATGTTAGCTTTCATTTGTTCATTCTCTCGATCTAGGATTCATAAGTTAAACCCTAAGTGTGCAAGAGTTTATAGTCACAGCATTCAAATATTTTCTATTTCGTTGGTGACTTGGTATTGCAGGTAGCAGGTCACTTAAGTGATAACTTAAGTCATTTGTTCCATGTTGGTGATTGGCCTCATTTCCTAGGTTGGCGATGTCCTAAAGGTGTGATGAGACACCTTTTGATTGACATTTGTTTTTGAGGTTTTGAGATCCGATGATGCATGTCAGTTCTGAAAAGTTTTTGGTGGATCTCATCTAAGTCCCATGGGTTCAACAAAGAGTGGTGAATATTAATCCATGATGGGTGGATATTGATCGTCGATGCATGGTGGGACCTATGAAGGAAACAGTTGTAGCTAGTGGAAAGTGATGTCATGATGGATAGATGGAAAAATCCCACGCACCATGCTAGAATTCTAGTGGGGCCCGATCAAGACCTACAAGGTCAATGGGGAACAGTGTAGATTATCCCTTCACGATCAGATGGTGCTCGTTGAAGATTCTGGTGGGACCAGATGGTGGAAGATGACATATGCACAATGATGAATGGTGATGATTGAATGTAGAAGATCTAATGGTGCCTACAGTGAATTTGGTCCAGGACCTGATACGTTGACAGATTGTGATGGAGATAAATAGGTGGGGAAGAATTATTACTTGATATGCTAATTTTCATCATGGTTGTGAACTAGGTGGCGATGATGTGGATGAAAAATGGCAGTAGCCCGCTAACCCCACAAGGTTTATGTGCGCCCGTTTTCAAGTTCACGGGATGAGTGGATTTTGGACGCATGTCTTGGTGGACCTTGCGTATGGCGAATGGTATATGAATGTGATCAACAATGGATATCAAAAGGCAAAAGATCCATCGAACATGATTTAAGATTATTGTGATGCACTATGTGATCACGATGATTATGTGATCAACGACAGAGATTTAAACAACCGTTTATTGGATGGTTGTGTTTTAAAGTTGTGACAATGAATGGAAACCACAGGATCATGCCACAAAGACAATAGATCGATGGCCAAAATTCAAAGATAGAAATCTGAAATGGCTATGACAGTGTGAATAAGGGTTTTGACTAGTAACTGACATGGAAATGAGAATTGATGCATAGGGTGGCAGTTCAAATGATTGTAGAGACAAGAATCAAGATCAAATCAAATGAATAGAAGGATGCATTGAATTCATAATCAAATCTTAGGGTTCTACAAAGAGAATGAGGAAATTTCTCTGTAATCGAATTAAATGTCGGGCAGCTCGAT
The DNA here is from genome assembly GCA_007258455.2 of Sequoia sempervirens. Taxonomy (NCBI): domain Eukaryota; kingdom Viridiplantae; phylum Streptophyta; class Pinopsida; order Cupressales; family Cupressaceae; genus Sequoia; species Sequoia sempervirens. The sequence continues at coordinate 553,535,029 of VDFB02000015.1, forward strand.
GTAAGATATGGCGATATCTAGTAAACCATATCAAATATTTTAATTATGAGCTAGACATATGTGTGTGTCGCTCGAGGAAAAGGAAGCTTTCTAGTGAAGTTTGCAAGTGAAGAAAACCCTAGCAGAAGATTTGAGAAGATTTGAATGATGGTATGAATCTCGAGGTAGAGATTGTAGATCAGTTGAGAGAAGAAAAGGAAGACAATCAAATAATTGTCATGGTGTGGTAATCTACAAGAAGTGAAGTAGAGAGAGATTTACGAGTGTAGACAATGAATGCACATATGTGTGTAACCTAGACACAACATAGACTATCATCTAGGTTTTGCATTCAGGGAAGTGTTGCTGAGAGTATAGCTTCAACAATAGTAGCATAAGTTATACATCATGGCTCAAAATGAATACATGTTTATAACAAGAATAAAACCTGTTCATTTTGGGTGATGATTATTGTGTATAACATAAGGATATACTACATCAAACACCTCTAAGCAAGAAGAATAGAAAGGTTAAGTTTGGTTTGATGTTAGACTTCGTGCATCAATAATATGCCATACTAGATGCCCCAATAAAAATACAATGGTGGTGCTTATAAAATCCATGGCCATTTCCATAAATTTTTCCCCTTGTGCCTTTGAGTTTCCTCCATTTTGTTGGTTTAGGGTTCAAAAATTGTATGTACGCCTTAAACCCTTATATCCTAAAACCCTTGGTGTGCACTTTTGTTTTAAAATCATGTTGGCATCTTGTGTCAGCTTAGGCTTGACCCTTTAAGTTATGATTTTATGTCATTGTTTCTCTTTTGCCTAGTTGCAGACCCTTCTAATATTTTGTCATTTTTCCTACGTCACAGGTTTCTAGGTTTTTCTAACCTATGTCGTGGGGTTCTAGAGTTTCATAACCTCTTGACTTGGTGATATCTTTGTTATGGGTGAGTCACATATTTTCCTAACTTCGCAACCTCTGACATGAGGTTTTGTGGTTCATACTTTTAGTGACTTAGCAATCTCCCTATTATCGGTAGTTCTCAATGATCCAAGTTATGACTTATGTCTTGGAAGTCGTGTGTTCACCGGTCCCTCTGCCTTGTCTTTCCATTCATCCCCCCATAAAATGTTTTATCTTTTCCTAAGTCATGGGCTTTTAATATTTGTTCATCCCCTAAGTCTTATGTCCTAAGGCAGCCCCCTTTTAAGTCATGATTTATATGCATGTGCGTATTAAATTTTTTACATGTGTAGATGGGCCCTTGGTCAGCATATCGTTGGTTCTCAAAATTTCATAACCTCCAACATGAGGTTCTTAGGTTTGGTTTTTTGGAAACTTGGTGATAATGAAGGAAGCTCTCTATGTGGGACCCAAAAAGTGAAGATAATGGCATGTGGTAGGAGGTGATTGTGCCTGGCGCCAATTGTGGTGGGCCCTTGACTGAATGACAGATATCAAATTGAATGCATTGAATGCATCTTAGTTGTTCCTCGCACACCCCACATGAAAAAAGTATTGCTTTCCAAAATTTTGCGAGGTCAGTGGGCTAGTGACTCATGTCCCTAGTGGGACCTAAGGAGGCAATGGATGCAATAGTAGATGATGATATGAGCCAACAAGTGGTGTTTCCCGATTTGCGTGATTGGATGACTCACATCATTGTTGTGAGTCATGCAATGATCTTTATAGTAATGATCATGTTGTCCTAATTTAAAGTGTTTGAATCCAACGGTCAAGTTTTAAAGTTTCCAATCATGAGTGTTTAAAAATGGATCTTGGTACAATTAGGATTGATCAATAGCCATAATTCAAAATGTGATTTCCCTAATGGCTAACTACTCCTATTCACAAGAAAAGACTTTGTAGTAAATGGCATATTTGCAACTAGCTATGAGGATCAACTCAGGACATATATAGATCAGTTTTTTTCTTTTCCCAAGTAGAATTTATTGTTGAACAGCGCCATTAATGTCCTAATGTGTTGCAAAGAATGAAATTGATGTCAGGGCATGTTCTTCTTGAATATGATCATGGATTTCCCTAGAGTACCATGCCTACATTCATGAATGACTCTACTGGAGTGTGCTTGAGGTGTCAGGAGCATTCAAGTCTAGCGGTTGCATCATTTTGGGGGGAGATTCTCGACAGACTACAGTTTGATTAGGGTGCTTTAGTCTAAAACCCTAGTTTGGTTAGGGTCAGAAATTTAAAATTTGAATCTGAGTTATGCCTGCACTATAAAGGAAAATTTTGTACATTTTTTTGAGGTTCCATCCTCTCTAAATCTTTGTAAGCCTTTTTCTTAGTCTGTATAGTGATTTATGCACTTAGGAAGGAAATGTTGTAATGTTGCTTTGTAATAACAATAGATGACCTGAATGTTCATTGCATTTTGCATTTTATGTTTGTATCAGCTCTATCATTCTCTCCACTATTGTACTCACAGTCTTTGAATCAATATAATCAAGGGTTTTATTTATTCTCATATCACATTTTCTAACCATAAATGTATGATTTTTTAGTTTCTATTCAAGGAACAAAGTAATCTCTTTCAGTTCATATGTTAAGTTGTGATGATGCAATCAGGATCTCAAAGAAGTCTGATATTTATGTTCTTGTGTTGGTTTCTTGTTGTAAGGAAGAAATTTTATAAGAAGCCAGGGTGGGTCTATTGTAGAAGTATTACTTCATTTCTAGACTCAGTGTGGATAAGGCACTGGTCATTCTATGTTCATAAACCTAGATTTGAGGTGGATCCAATTTCAATTCAAAAGAACTTTTTACTTTCCTGTATTTTCTTTTATGTTTTATTTCCATACTACCACAAGATATTGAAGACAAGGGAGAGTTGTGTAGATGATTTATCCCATTGAAGGCTTCCCACCATTGTAGTATGATTATTTTCCTTAATGAATAAGGATACCCACCTTGGTTCTGCAAAGCCTAAAGTGTAGAGGAGAGGCTTTCAAATCAGTCATCTCATGTTCATTGGCCACTAACCTAGGGTCTCTAAGTATAAGGAGTAGCTACCCTTTAGGAGATCCTAGACCATCAACTGGAAACACCAACAGATAACAAGGGAAGGTTCAAACTTGAAACATAGAACTTCAAGCATTGGCATTACCTCTTGTCGAATGCATTGATGAAAAGAAAATCAAATGGTTGAGTCTGAAATGTCAGACATTGAGCATCGGTAGTACCCCTTTCCAAATTCCCTTAGAAAAAAGTGAAGCATGAAAGGATAAGTATGAAAAATTTGTACATCAAACATCGAAAATACTCTTTTCAAATGCCTTGAGGAGAAGAAGATTGAAAAATTTGAAGTCTACTTATGTTTTGGACATCAAGCTTTGGCCATACCCTATGTCGAAAGCCACAAGGAAAAGAAGATTGAAAGAGTGATGTATGAATTAGGTGTTGGGCATCAGGCTTCAATCATACCATTTGCTGAAAGCCTCAACCAAAAGAAGGAGATAGGAAGGTTTAAGTCTGAAACATTGGACTTTGATCATCAGTGAAGCCTCACACCAAATTCCATTTTAATGAAGAAGACCAAAAGGACTAAGTCTAAAAACATTGGACTTCGATTTTCAACAATTCCCTTTGTCGAATTCCCTTAACAAAAAGAAAGAAAATCCAAAAGCATAAGCCTAATATCTTTGAACTTCAGGCTTCGACAATACCCAGTACCGAATACCTTAGCACAAAGTAGGGAGGAAAAGTGAAACCTTGAATCTCAACACCGAGATGGATTTGGTGTTCACAAATTTGGCCTAAGGCTTTTTCCTTAAACATTTTGATGAATATGAGATGGAAATAAGGTCTAAAGCCAACTCCCAAAAAGGTTAAGTTTGTTGACGGTTGAGAAGAAGTGATTCAGGCATCATGGGTTGGAAAGATGGCCTACACCCATATGTAAAGGCATAGAAGTGGCATCATGGAAGGTAGGACCCCGACCTCTAATGATTTAAAGAAAATTCATAGTTCACACTTCAATGATTTGGGGGTTAGCACAATGGATTGTGATAGAGAAGGATAGGTAGAAGGTAATGGGTAAGGTAGATGGCCAAAACATGATAGGTCATAATGATTTTTAGACTTAGGAAATTGGACATGTCTTTTAAAGTATGCCAAAGCTCTTCTAGCATAAGGTAAGGGGGATTAGCGATCCCGGACTCCTGACTAACATGAATGTTGATAGAAAAATTTTATACTACGAGGTACTTGCATTAAATTTGGTTGACCTATGAAGGCCAACAACTTGGTGACACATGGTGAACAACAATTGCCTCAAAAGAATCACCTCCTCATTGTGAATCATCAAGGTACAACGACCGCATTAAAAACTACATCAGTTGGAGCAATGAACATCCATTCCATTTGCAATTAAAGAAAACTCCCAAGCAAGGTTTGGAGTTATGAGTCTAACATGGTAGGGTCAAGGCACTGAGTAAAATCTTGTCTCAAATATGATCAATGCTAGAGAGTGTATTTTCAATAAATTTAGTTAATAATGAAGGGTACAATGCAAGAAAGTTGATGATGAAGCAAAAGTTGGAGGAATGAACCGACATAACAATCTATAGGTTTCCCTTCTAAGCAGTTGGCTCAACAAGGAACACGCCTCCCTAACAAGGATACACATAGGACCCTAATTAATTGATTACTCTTCTCCAAATTAATGTACTAGTTTACACATTTGTAAAACATTACATCTCCAATGCAATGGCTAGCATTTTATACTCAACACAATTATCCTATACTATCGATTGGATTGGAGGAGTGAATTAAATGGTCATTCCAGAACATGCATTTATATACAAAAGCATTCATTTATACAATAACATAAATAAACATGTATTATGCTCAATAAAAGTATAGTTCAATTACAGGGAGAAAAAAAAGAGAACAATACGATACATCTTTTCCAACCTGGACTATAACAAACTTCTACGCAATGCTTAATACAATACGAATTTGCATTCAAATGAGAGAACTCCATTTCATTTTCAAACAGTATGCATCAATTCCCTTTAAGCAAGAACAACAAATATCATCTCTTCTTATTACATAGCAACGATAAACAACTTTAATCCATCTCTTTCAACAGCTTGAATTAAACACTACGCTAGAGTAAAGAAGCTAAAGTCACAGTTATAATTACAACAAATAAACTTATAAAAACATGTTACAAAAAATGTATCAATTGTTCTAATATCTCTATTCCATTGTATAAGAAGAGGTGTTTTTTTGCATATTGGAAGTTGTAATATCTTAGACCTACACATATACACATAAGGTCTTCTCTCGTGACCATAGATAAGCTCACCTCCCAGCCGTAGGTTTTCTCACAAACCACCCCTGAGCTAGGAGGTAACCAAAAGGTATAGGTACATAAAAATAACATGAAATAGTCCATTTAAAACCACAATATTCAACAAAGATACTCCCAACCAAGATTCACACATTTACATAGGGATTCTTCAAGAATCCAAAGATGGGGATAGAGGTGGACTTCACTTCTATATGGGGATTTTTTTTTAACAAGTAGCAATGACCAACACATCATATTTTCCTTCTTTTCCAAATACACATACACCACAACCCTTCATATCATACACCATCCATACAAAAATCTCCCAATACACCATACCATCATGAAATAAACTAGGGTACTCATAACATTTTTTAGTCTCTCCTTCTCAAAGGAGGAAAAATCTCCTCATAGAGGTTCCTATTCATTCCTATCCCCCACAAGGATGCTCTTCCCACATTGGGTGAGTTTATCCTATACAACCCCAAACCCAAACTCATATAAATGAAAAGGCACATAAAAATGAATAAACAACCCACATAAACAATCTTCTCACAGTTCCATACATAAGAGATAAAAAGGAGAAACATGCATACAAGTAAAACCTAGCTCAAATCCAAGCCAAAATAAAAGGAAATTGAATATGAACTCCAATCTTCTATCCCTCCAATCACAAGCCAAATTTTTCCTCTTCCAAATTAATCCCAACCAAAAAAATGAACCCTTCCTTTGACTTTCCAAAGGATTGAAATAGGAGTCAATTAACCCAATTTAAGGACTAATTCAACCTTTTTAAACCCTCAAAAAGAAACTAAAATTAAAACATAATAAATGAATTTCCAAAATACCCCAAAATCCTCATCAAAAGTTTAATTGACTTTAAACACCTAGTCACAAGATTCAACATTAAATCTTTTTAATCACAAAATAAAATACAACATAGAGAGGCTATGGTCTGTGGTGGGTTTCACTTGGCTAACACAATTGGGTACCCCTAGTTACCTCCAATCCCATTGGCCATGGGCGTGTACCTGCACACTCAATTTCCACATGTCAAAATATCCAATGCATGATAATCAATAATTAAATCAACAAATCCTTATGCATATATTTAGCACAATCTAATTCTAAATCAATGAATCCAATATTAATAATCATTTTTCCTCTAGCAATAACATATTCTATCAATTCATTCCTAGTCATGGCATAATAATGAAGTCACATCATCACCAAATTAAATTTAGCATCCTATCAGTTCCATCTCGTAAAAAAATTATCCATTTCTATCGTGATAACCAAATCATATGAGCATATCAATAAAAGAAGCATAACATGCATATAATCATCATATCATCATAAACATGAAACAAACATAACATTAGTTGTCTATGATCATCCAAAATAGTCCAAAACATATAGAGTATCAACATGATCGAATCAAAAGATAGTGAAATGGGTGTATCAAATGGTAGGCCTCACATAGCATATATCTATTAGGTATCACTTTTTGAGAGAAAAGGTTATGTAGAATGAAGTGAAGCTTGAGTATGTTCCTAAAAAGGATCATATTGATGATATATTTACTAAGGCTCTTCCTAAGGATACTTTTGAGTATCTTCAGGAGAAGTTGTGGGTTATTACCCATCCATGTTTGAACTAGATAATATAGAGATGCATCAATCTAGTGGATCTATGGATCTATCTCTTGTTTCGATTGATGTCGGTGGCTACCTCTCGAGGGGAGTAGGTAGTGCCATGTGTTCTCATTGAGTTGTTGAATCATCTAGGTGTACTCCTAAGGGGGATTATTTAGAGCAGGTATTTTGGTGTAGTGTCAAAGGGGAGAATAATGCAAACATTCTATCATTTTCCATTGATGTCAAAGGGGGGGAGAGAATCATGTGAAAAATATTATCTACTAAGGGAAAGAGAAAAATTTGTGTATGTTTTCTAATCATTATTTTCAAAGGGAAATAGAATCATGTAAGGAAGAGTGAGTACAAGAATCTTGTATGTTCTCATTGAGTTGTTGAATCATTTGGGTGTACTCCTAAGGGGGATTATTTAGAGCAGGTATTTTGGTGCAGTGTCAAAGGGGAGAATAATTCCATTGATGTCAAAGGGGGGAGAGAATCATGTGAAAAATATTATCTACTAAGGGAAAGAGAAAAAGTTGTGTATGTTTTCTAATCATTATTTTCAAAGGGAAATAGAATCCTGTAAGGAAGAGTGAGTACACGAATGTTATGTAGGCTATCTAATATGAAAAAAGAGGAGAGAGTGTGTATGTTGTCCTTGATGGTTTTCTATATCTTGTGTTGCCATCAATGACAAAGGGGGAGATTGTTACAAGTATGAAGGTGTTGTCATTGATGTCAACAGGAAGTCTATTAACTAGTGTTGTCATTGATTTCAACTATGTTAAGGAAGTTTTTGCATGATGAAGATGTTGAGGATATTGAGAAAATTGTGAAAAAGAGGAAAGCATGTTGATGTAGGTTGTGCATGTATAGTTGAGATATTGAGGACATGTTGTGAGTACATGGATCTATCTTTTTGTTGTAGTATCTGAAGATGAGTTGGAATGAAGTAATGAGTTGAGATGATGTTGTGAATGGTAGCTCTAGACCTGTTCAAATATAGAAAAACATTACAATATTAGTCATCAAAAAAAACTAAACTAACATTCCCCATGCAATTCATTCAAATTTCAAGAACAAGAAATAAAACAAAGATAATCAAATAAAAACTATTAAATCTTGCTCAAAAAATTTGAACCCTCAATCCCATGGGGGAATTGGTGCTATTTTGATGTGGAAAATGGCCCTTTCCCAATTCCTTGCAAGATTTGATGATGATAAATGGTTCTCCTTGATAAAATTTGCAATAACCTAGCTATGGTGATGAAAAACTATAAAAACTTGAATGATATGTTGATGACTTTGCTCAAAATATGTAGATAATGACTTTGTATAAAGTTGTGCATCCAAAATCAATAGAAGAGTCCTTCATTTATAGGAAAGAAGGATGGAGGAATGAAAGATATGAAGAATGTGGGACTAAAATAAGCCAATGGTATTGTGCCACTTGTCAACATGCACATTTTGATTAATGTGTAAATAAATGTAATTAGGTGGAAATTTGAAATTTGAAAGTTGGCTTGTGGAGGAAGAGAGAAAGAGGAGTTAATACCACTTGGCTCAAGAAAAAGGACTTGTAAGAGATATAAATTCCATGTTGGAGGACAAGACCTTTTGGGAGGGGGATTTCAAAATGCGGGAATATTCCAACTTGATGCCCTTTTGAATGAAAATAGAAGAATTTATAAATTGATTTACTTGTTCAAGTTGCAAAATCTAGAGGATTTGGTGGATTAGAGTTAGAGTTAATCAGGATTTAATTAACTTAGATAGAAATTAGTTTTATTTGACATTTTGACTTAGATTTTTGGATTTATTTAAATCAAAATGAGAGGAATGTGAATATTAGATTTAATTAAATAAAGTTTGATTTATTTAATTAAAGAGGGATGATGTTAGACTTAAATCAAATAAAGGTTAGTTTATTTAATTTAAAGGAGATAAAATATGATTTAATCAAATAAAGTGATTTATTTAATTAAAAGAGGAACATTAGGATTAATTAAAAAAAATGATTTATTTAATTAATAGAAGATAATGATTTAATCAAATAAAGTGGATTTATATAATTAAAAGATGAAATATGATTAATTAATTAAATAAGGATTATTTAATTCAATTAGTTAGTAAGGAAGATGATTAGGCAGAATTGGTGTTAGTAAATCAGGATCAAGTGTGCAAGACCAATCAGTATAATTTATGTGTCTGCATCTTGCCCCTCTTTGAATCAATGCACTTGTTGCATTGGTTCAAAGAATAAACTTTCCGAGATCAAAATTCAAAAAATTTCTAATTTTTTCAGATGCCCCACTACTTCCCTAGTGAAAGAATTATGCTGGTATACTACCTCGAGAGATCAGACGAAAGTTTGGATTTTTGGGTGATTTCTCGAAAAGAGAAGACAAGTTTCCCTATGGGTCCAAAAAGGCTCTGGGATACTGAAAACATGCCAAAAATGTGAGGAAAAAACCTGAAACAAGCTTCGGTTGGGAAAAATAGGGTCAGGGGCACAAAACCCTAGTTTGACGCCCAAAATGGATCAAAAAACCCTAATTTTCATGCTTAAATAGCCTTTGAGGGGTCACTTTCAATTTATTTTCACATTCAACCTTTAGAATTTTCATCATTTTTGAGCTCTGACCCCCTTGCAAAATGGCACAACAATTGCTTCCCTGACACATTTCCAAGCGAGTTCAAGTCTACCAAAGACCTCCAAGTGCAAGACTAGTGGTATGTTATCCTAACCCGACTTGTAATTTCATTTTTTGTGTGCATTTACTATGTTTGGAAACTCAAACTTGCCCATCGTTGCTATATAGCAATGTTAAAAGTGTTAAATCAGTGACGCTAAGCTTCAAAGAGTGCAGCTATTGTGACCTGTGACATCGCATCGTAGTTTGGGCTTTAGGGTACAAACTCCAAAGGTTGACGCCATTGTGAATGGCGATGTGGCACTTCAGTTAGATTTTTATGGTTTGCAGTTTGGGTGGTCCTAACATCATAGTTTGGAGTTTTCAAAGAGCAATGCCTTTGCAAATAGCAACACATTTGTTGTTTTAGTGTTGAAAACTTCAAATGGGGTCTAGTATTTTTATGAAACTTGACATTGTGGCTTTATGCATGTAGGAGGATAGAGAGCCTATGTATTCACATGACCATCGACCCTTGGTACTTAGTAGATTGAGCAGACTACATGAGTTGCTACAGAAGCACCTTGGTGCAATTGGTCTATGGTATGTTGCTTACGTGCCCACCATTACGACCCATTTGGTGATGATGACTGCATTAGCTAAGCGATGGCACAATGAGACGTCATCATTTCATCTTCCCACTAGCGAGGCGACTATCACATTAGAGGACATCTGGAGTATTTTGTGATTGCCCATCCATGGAGAGAGAGTTATATATGACATGGATGTCAGCACGGATGCAAGCTATGAGATTATGGGGATAGATGAGATTGTTTTTATAGAGGGTTAGCTTGATCTTAAGTACTACAAAGGTCGAGTGTCTACTTTTTGAGTAATTGTGGCTGCTATCATATTAGGACTTGTAGCTCTAGATCAGCGAGGCTGATATTTCATTCTGGGATGTGGTCTAGCCTGGGAGTGGTTGTTGTTTAGGAGGTGTTGTTTTTCTTGGGGACTAGTGATGTTGGCGTCATTATACCATGATTTGCATGAGTTTTCCTATTGTGACAGTAGAGTGATTGGTGTTGGGGTCACATTTTTACATATTTGGGAAAGGGAGCACATAGTTGTGCTTCGATCGAGAGTTACAGTGGTCGACGTCGAGCCTAACAACCCAACAGTTTGGAGGTACAAGGGCAGCCTCACATTTGCACACACAGGAAAGCCTGGCCTACCTCACTAGCAGAGGGTCTTGGATGAGATGATAGCATTTACTTAGAGACCTCGGCTACAGATGTCAGCCTAGTATGATGATGTATAGCAGTTGTTCTATGCCAAGAAGGATAGGCTCATGCAGGGATATGAGCATACTATGATTGAGCGCTACCTATCCGATAGGGTAGCAAGGAAGTTTGGGGACATCTAGGATAGGCCAGATGATCAGTATGTGGCCATTTTTGTGAGGACTACAAAAGAGACCACATGGGATTAAACGATCCCATCATCAAATGTGGTGGATTCCTTCAAATAGTTGGTAGCTAGGTCTTGGGCCTACGATCAAGGACAGGTAGATCCAGGCACTACACATGCTTATGATGATTGGTTCAAGCCTCCAATTTTCCTAATAGTACTTCCACTATAGAGACCCTAGGGAAAGACGGCCAAGAGGGGATAGGTCCTAGCATGAGGAGGAGGACCACCTCCACACCAACCCAAGCAACATCAGGATCAGAGGGGACTAGGAGACCAATAGAGGGATGCTCCCAGAGATCAGCAACCACCTTAGAGGGACCAGCAGCCACCTCAAAGAGATCAGTTGCCACCACCACCTTCGCCACCTCAGCCCAATCAGTGAGATTTCTTGATATAGCAGCTGCAAGGGAAAATATAGGGGTTTGAGGCTCAGGTACAGACATTGATTGCAAAGAGGGACCAGGCCAGACAGCAAGTCCAGGCCCTCACTACTGAGCAAGACCATGAGAGATAGTAGCGATAAATGACAGAGTTACAGATGGCACAGGAGGTTGGTAGATGTCAACAATTAGAGAGCATGGAAACAACGTCATAGGGCGAGACAATCCCCGAGCGGATGTACCATGAGGCAGTGCAAGAGGATGAGTACTATAGGGTACATTATCAACAAGAAATGCCTCTAGTGGCTTGGGTGTCATATTTTTCTCAACAGACAGGGTATAGGAAAACAAATGACAGAGCTAAGAGGCAGGCAGGTGAGGGGAGCAGCCACCAAGGCTAACTTACTCATTTTTTATTGGAAACACTTCATTCTTTTTGAGATTCATGGGCTCCATTTTTATAGCCCTGTGAGCATTGTACTCTAATTGATACACACACATTTGATTCTAATTTTGTACCATGATAGTTACATTATTTTGATATATATGATATGATTGATTCATTATGAGATGTGTCATATTTTATTTATGCATTATGGATGGATGTATATGCGATGTGACTCTATATTATGTGATGTAATGGATGCATTTCTTTTTGTATTATCTCTATGCACTTTTTATGATGATTATGTATGGAGTATGGATGTATGGATGCAATTGTTATGATATGCAAATGATTTTAAAATACTTAGACTAACAGATCTATATTATGCCCCTAATGGATGATGATGTATGTTTTTATCAAGAGATGTATAGGATGTTATGACATGTTCCTTTTCTTTTTTAGTATCTTTTTCATGTATGATATGATGATGCATGTATGGATGACATGATGATGCCTATGTGATTATGCATTGGATGATATGATGATGCATATATGGATAATATAATCATGCTTTTATGATTATCTTATGGATGCAAATGTATGGTTTATGAGATGCTTAGAATAATCAATCTATATTATGATGTTGAAATACATGCATGTGAGATGATTAGTGTTTCCTATTATGATATGCAACATGTTGATGGTTTGTGGATGCAAGATGGATGCATTGGTGATGTTTTGATTAATTGTCATGGTACCATGTTAGCACAGAGAGAAGAAAGAAGAAATGAGATGAAGACAAGAGGATCCAACAATTCCATGATCTATGAGACTTTATTAGAGATGATGATGATGATTTTCTTATCAGGAATTGGGATTTTAAAAGGGCTTACTTAACTTATGTTTGATAACACACATAGATGTGATGCATCAAGGTATAAAGAACCAGGATGGTGTTGCACCTAGTGTGATGGAATTTGACTCAACATTCATATAGGAGTACTCCTATTCACACCTGGCATATGAAACCTCATTTAGAATGCAATTCAGATATTCCAAATATCTCATACCAAGACATAGAAAGGCAAGCCTTCCTATGTGGTCAACAAGACACCTAAAACACCCTCCCTATAGACCAAACAAAGTAAGCATGACCAAAGTTATATTACAAGAATATCCAACAAGCATAGTAGATAAAAAGATAATGATCATTTCCCCATTCCTTTCTCTCTAAATCCCTTTGTTTGGACATCATCAAGAGGTCATTGGAAGGAATGTAATAAGATAAGTCAAAAGACAAAGATCAAGCAAACAAACAAGCTAATGTTCTTCATATCGGTAGCCAAGACTAAACTACGGTGATGCCTAATGTTGATGTCCATTGTAGGAAGGATGCATCCTAGGACATGATGTTATCAAATTATTTTGAGATTGACTAGATGATAGGATATTAATACCAAGAGTTGACCAACTTGTTTACTTACTGAACTAGACTTGAGACGTTGATGTTTGAGTTTCCACTTTTGAACGGTTAGACTTGTTTTCAACTATTTCACCAAAGCTTAAGGGTAATGATTGATTTATTATGAGTGATTTTTATTGCGGGTGATCGTGAGATGGGGATGGATGAATTTTTCAAATATTTGGATGTTTTTGATGTTTTGAAATGTTTTGAGCTATTTTTGCTATTTTCAAGGTGTTTTGCAAATGTTCGATTTTCAAATTCTCCAAATGTTTTTGGTGTTTTTTGAGATTTTGACCAAGAGACTAACCTAAAGACCTATCCTAGGGGCCTCATGAGCTGATTAAATATTATCCTTTCCTACATTATACATGCAGATACCACATAGTTCAACTAACACAGACTCGATTATTTGTCGAGATATGAACAAATGGATTGCCAGTTTATTGTGACAAACTCCTAAAGGACTGACCTAAGTGTCTTGGGGGTTGATCAAAGATCAAACTTGCCTATGTTCAAAGCTCAGAGACTCGTAGTTCGACTATAAGATGACTCTATTTTTTGATTTTTGACTTTTTTTACCTATTTTTGGATTTTGATATGTTTTGAATGTTTTTTGGATTTTTCTAATTTTATGAATGTTTTTGGATTTTTTGAATGTTTTAATGTTTTTGTATTTTTTTAATTTTAAGGAAGACTTCAAGAATATACATGGATCCAATCCGATGAGAACATGCCCCCAATGTGATGCAATAGACTACTTTGATATCGACAGGACAAACTGACCTTAGAAATGTACCAAGTAGTACTAGGAGGGATCATGATACGAACACAGGACCAAGCTATGATGCAAATGTGGATGGGTGATATGGAAATGTGATGGAAGTGTGATGGATGGATTATGTAGAACAAGCTATAGAGATCATGGTGGAAGGAGAGTGCTTATTTACACAAGGAGCCTATTTTCTAGTTTTTCACCAAGGTTCTTGCCCAAAGCACCACCGAAGTGGTTTTCACTAGAGGATGATTTTTTTTCTTTATTGTTTTTAATCCTTTTTTTTTATTTTTTTTTATTTTTAGATTTATACCTTACAAGATTAGGCATAAATTTTTTTGAGATGGGAGCTCTTCATGGGATCCTACAAGGGCTCACCTTCTAGTGTGGATAACTAATATTCTCCTGACTTGTAGCTTGTTGTAATGATGAAGGGTCCCAACCAATTGGGTTCAAACTTTCCCTTGTTGTCAAGATTTGGTACATTTTTTGGATTCTCCTTCAACACAAGCTCTCTAACTTGAAAGTTCTGACTATTGATCTTCTTATTGTAGTTTCGCTTGAGACATTCCTGGTAGACTTGCAAATGGTTTAAGGAATCCATGCACTACTCATCCAGTAGTTCCATCCCATTCAACCATGATACCCAATATTCTTCATCTATGATGAGATTCTACAATGATATTCTCATGGATGGGAGCTCAATCTCAATGGGTAGGATGGCTTTCGATCCATAGACCAGGGAAAATGGGGTTATATTTTTTGGTGTGCAGATACTTGTTTGGTAGGCCCATAAGACGAGAGTCAACTATAAGTGTCAATTACAACCAGCGTCATTGGCTATTTTCTTGAGGATTTTTAAGATGGTTTTATTCGTAGCCTCAACTTGGCCATTTCCTTGGGGGTAGTATGGAGTGGAAAAGCGATGTTGGATATTGAAATTTTAGCATAGGTCTCGAACATCCTAGTTTTTGAAAGGTGTCTTGTTATCTGAGATAATGGCTTGAGGGGCACCGTAGTGGAAAATTAGGTAATTCAGGATGAACTTGGATATATGCTTTCCTATGATATAGGTCATGGGAATGGCCTCTACCCACTTTGTGAAGTACTTTGTGGTGGTGATGATGAATCTATGTCCACTAGATGAGGTGGGGGTAATTTTTCCAACAAGATCAAGCCCCCATTGTGAAAAGGGTCAAGGTGTAATAATTGGGTGGAGCTCCTGAGCTCGTGCATGGACGAGATCCCATGTTTTTGACACTACAAACACCTTCAGACATATTTGTGAGCTTCCCTCTCCATTGTAGGCCAATAGTACCCAATCCTTAGTAGTTTCTTAGCCAAGTTCATACCACTCAAATGTAACCCACAAATGTCATTGTGTACCTCAATTAAAGCAATCAAAGCTTCCTCAGTGTTTAGGCATTGTAAAAGGGTTCCTTCAATGCTCCTACAGTATAAGGTATCTCCTAAGATGAAAAAATGGGATGACTTCTTGACAAATTCTCTTTTAAGTTTTAGGGTGATATCAATAAGGAGGACACCTATTCTCAAGTAGGTGTATATATCATGATACCATGGATCGCTAGGACCAACGATTTCACACAAAAAATTAGACTTTGGTACCTCAAATTTTGGTACAAGAAGCTACTCTACAAGTAATACTTTCTTTGGGATGTTGTGTGGGATATCCAGTAACGATCCAATTGTTGCCATAGCATCTACTACTCTATTATTTTCCCCTAGTATCTACTCAAATGTGATATAAATGAAGAACTCTTTGAGGGTTTCCACCAGTTTCTTGTATGATGTCAACTTATCATCCTTTGTTTGATATTTTTCATTGACCTGGTTGATGATAAGTTGTGAATCTCCATAGACCTTGAGTGCCATGATATACCATTGTACTACAATTCTCATCCCTGTATAAAGAGCCTCACATTCTACAACATTATTTGTGCAAGGAAATGATAGCTTGTATGATTTAGGTATGCAATCCCCTTGTGGTGTGATAAAGAAGATTCTAGCTCCTAACCCATGTTGTGTGTAGGATCCATCAAAGTACATTTTCCAGTGATCTGCCACACTTAAGTTAAATATTGACTCGTCAGGGAACTCTGATGTGAGTGGATTCTCTAAATATATCAGTGCTTCTTCCAATTGATCCACAATTGCTTATCTTTTAATGGCCTTCTATTCTACATACTCAATGTCGTGTTCCATCAAGATCATAACCCATTTAGTTGTTTTCCCTGTGATCATTTCTTTATAAAGTAGATACTTGAGAGGGTCTATCTTTGCAATGAGTTTTATCTGATGTGCTAGCATATAGTGTCTAAATTTTTGTGTTGCAAACATGACTGCCAAGCAAGCTTTCTCAATCGAAGTGTAATTCAAATCGTGTCCCACCATGGTTCGGATGATGTAATAAATAGCTCTCACTTTCCTATTTTCATCATTTTGTGCCAAGAGAACACCAAGAGTTTTTGTTGTTGTTGATATATATAGGATCAAAGGGTTTCTTGGAATTTGGGGCATGAGAACTAGTGGTGTGAGTAATTACTCTTTAATTTTTTTGAATGCATGGTCACATTTCCCATCCCATTTGTATGCTACCCCCTTGTGGAGTAGGTGAATATGGGATAGCCTTGTCTACTAGTTGCACTATGAATCAGCAGATGGACTGGAGTCTTCCTTGTAATCCTCTTAGTTGTTTCAATGTTTTTGGTGCCTCCATTTCAAGGATTTCCTTGACCTTGGTGGGGTCTATCTCAATTCCTCTCATAGACATGATACACCTGAGGATATTTCCTGACTGTACCCCAAAGACACACTTCTTTGGATTGAGTCTAACCTTGTATTCCTCTAGCCTGCGAAGATGAATCCCAATGCCACTATGTGATCCTGAAGTTTCTCTGATTTGTCCAATATGTCATCCACATAATCTTCCACAGTAGAGTGAATACTATCATATTCCAACAATATGTCCCCCATGGACAAGTGAATCATTTTATGTTGGTCATATTTAGCTATCATGATCTAATTGTATCCTGAGAATATTTCCATAAGCAATAGCATTTCATGTCTTTTTGTCATGTCCACAATCATTTCAATGTTTGGGAGAGGGAAATCATCCTTGGGACATGCTTTGTTCAAATATCTGAAGTCCGTACAGATGTGGATGCCCCCAATGGGTTTTGAGATGGGTATAAGATTTGAGACCCATTTTGGATAATCAATCAGTCGTATCAAATCGACCTCTAGGAGATTCTATAATTCCATCTTGACCAATAATTCTATTTGGGGATACATCTTCCTTAGCTTTTGTCTCACTCATTGATTCTATAATTCCATCTTGACCAATAATGATATCATGATATGATTGTATCCTGAGAATCTTTCCATAAGCGATAGTATTTCATGTCTTGTCGTCATTTCCACAATCATGTCAATGTTTGGGAGAGGGAAATCATCCTTGGGAAATTCTTTGTTCAAATCTCTGAAGTCCATGCAGATGCAGATGCCCCCAGTGGGTTTTGAGATGGGTATAAGATTTGAGACCCATTTTGGATAATCAATCAGTCATATGAAACTGGCCTCTAGGATATTCTATAATTCCATCTTGACCAATAATGCTATTTGGGGATACATCTTCCTTAGCTTTTGTCTCACTGGCTTTCCTTTAGGATATACAGCTAGGTGATGAACCACAACTTCTGGATCAAGGCCAGGCATGTCGGCATAGATCCATGCAAATTTTTTCTTTCTTTCTTTTAGAAATGCAACTAGGAGTTCTTGTTCTTTTGTCAGAAGTGATTCTGTATAGAAGGTGATATGTGGCATTTCCTTTGTCCCCAGGTTGACCGGATTGCACCTCTCTACTAAGACTACTGACTTCTCCTAATGAATGGCACTAAGGGGAATATTGAATTCCTCATCCTCCAGTGCCTTAGAGAGGTTTTCACCATTAGATGTGCCCTTTTTTTTTACTATTTTCAAGTCTGAGAGTGCCACAATGTGGTTTTCACTCAAAGACCTAGATATTATTCTTAAATTTTCACTTTTGCGACTGAGGGATTCAATTGTTTCCCCATAATAGGTATGTTTTTCTAGCACAATGTAAAATCTAGCTTTGTGATCTTTGCATGGTATAGTATCCTATAATCCCATGAATTCTGAGAGCACCTCATCATTTTTTAATGTGTCCAAAATTGGTGGTCCTCGTTGGTCGTAATCGATGAGTTGGGGACAGACTAAGTTTATCTCATGGGTTTGGTTGTTTGACTCAAAAGACAAAGTACTAATCATGATAAGGGAGGAATCCTCGAATAGCACAGGTAAGTCAATTATGGGATCCTCATCACTGCATACATTGGTTATGTCAAAGGTAAAGCTATCTAAGGGTAGACTTGTGGATACTGGTAACTGAAGAGGGGATGCTAATAACTAAGGGGGAGTTTTGACCTTTCTAACTAGGGCACCTTTTCCAAGTGTGGTTACCTTCGGAGGGGTACATATGAGGCCAATATTTTTTATACGCTTCTTTGGAATGAGAGGTACTAGAAGACCATTGTCATTTTGTCCAAATTTCTTTTTTTTATTATAGCCCATATTAAGCATCATTTGTAGTCCTTTGTTGCTTTCATCCATGGGAAGATCAGGCACGAGCCTTTCATCTTGGTAAAGCAAGCTTGATATGTCTTTTTCATCTACCACTTCCCAACTTAGGTCTCCCCAACATCTGAATTTGGAGGGGTCTGCTTTGAAGGTTTGGGATGATGTTTTAATCGGTTGAGGTTGCCCGTGAGACCTAGGTGATTGAGGTAACTCTCCTATTACGAAAGTACTCTTCTTCATTTTGTAATCCCCACACCCATTGTCTTGGATAATGACCTTGGTTTTAGAGATATCAAGAATGGTGGGTGTCTTTGTCCCAGAAGTGGAGGCTAAAGTAGTTGGGTATACATATGGAGTTGTAGGGCCTTCATCATTCTTTGGGACTTGAGGGATTTTATAGTATTTTTCTTCCAGGTTCTTGCGATAATAAAAGGGCTTGGGATCACCATGGACCGTGACCTCTTGATTTTGATAGGGAAACTTGACACATTGATGGAAGGTGGATGCAATAGCTTGCATCCCATGAATCCACGAATGCCCCAGGAGAATATTATAATGTAAGTCAAGGTCAAGGACCTGGCATATGGTTTCCATAATGGTCATCCCTACTTGAATAGGGAGTTGAATAGTGCCTTGAGACACTCTTTCTTGATCATCATATGCACTAATTGTGATACCCTTACCCTTTTCAATGGCATCCTCAAAGAATCCCAAATTTTTTATTAGCTTGAGTGAACAGATATTTAGACCTACACCCCCATCCACCAAGACCCTTTTGAATTTATTTTTATGGACGAGGACTTCAAGACAGAGTGCATGATTATTAGATGGTTGGGTGGGAAAATATTGATCAAAAAATGTTAGGAGATTTGGGGTGGTGATGTGTCCAACCATAGCTTGGAACCGATCAGCATCAATATCTGCGGAGACAATACATGAAGTCAATGCTTCCTCTAGGATTTTTCTATATGTGGGTGAGATCTTTAGCAACTCTATGATGGAGATTTGAGTAGTGTTTCTTTTTAATTGGTCCATGACATTGTAGCCATTGGGAACAAATTTTGGATTTGAGATGGATGCCCTAGGTGGTTGTGATGATCTAGCAATGGTAACTTTTTCACCACGTGTGGTGAATCCACAATTGGCTTTGGCTCCCTTGACGTTAACAATAGTGACCCATTCATCTAGGGATGCAACAACATGATCATACACATGGTTTATATTGTCATATTTTTTCTTTCCATTGTTAGTCCCTTTATTATGATCGGGTATTGGATTCATGTATATCTTAAGGTCTTGATTTCCTACAAGTTGTTCAACGTTTATGACTCTGTCATCGATAAGGTCTTGGATCAAATTTTTTAGCCTCTTGCAACTGGTTGTTGTGTGTTCCTTGATTTTATGAAAATTGCAAAGGTGGTTTTCATTGTACCATGGTGGTTTTACTTGGGGCTCTTGATAATTCTCATAAATGGGAATTTTGATGAGATTCTCATTTACCAATTTCTTCATGACAGATTTGATTGATTCCCTAAGGGTTGTGTATTTTTTTGGGGGGGGTATACTTGTTTCACGAGGGTGGTCCCCCTTGATTATTTAGATTGTTGACTTGATTATTGGGTGGTTGTTGTGATACTGTGTTAGCTTGCATGTTGTTTTGATTATTTCCTTGTGGTTGTTGGTATGATTGTGTGTTTTGTTTTGGAGCACTGATTATGACCTTGGCATCAACCACACCATCATTAGTGACATTTTTGTTCTTCATCCATGTGTGATGTTTCTCATTGTAACTAGAGGATGGGTGATTGTCTTGATATTCTTTAAATGTGGGTGTCCCCCCTTGTGCAATAAGGGCCCTTTCAATGTTGATCCCCTTGGGGATCAAGTGATCATATGTGGTGATACATTGCATCTTTAGATGGAAGGAAAAAAAAAAGTCAAGATTGGCAATGATGGTGCAAATTTTTTGTTCTTCTAGCATGGTCCATTTGCTCCTATTGGCCTTGGACCACCATCGTTGTAAGAAGGAAGTGAATGTTTCCCCCTTAGCTTGTTTAAGAGAAGATAGTTCCTCCAGACTCACATCCATACCTATTTTGAATGTGTAGTTTTGTATGCATGTGTCTACAATCTCTTGGAACTTTTTTATTCCTAGAAGAAGGTGAGAGAACCATTCCACAGCAAACCCAACCAAAATTTGAGGGAATATCCACATTAGATGTGTATCATCATATGCAACCTCCATGCCATGTACCTAGAATTCCCTAATGTGATCCTTAGGGTTTCCCATCCCACAATATTTGTTGAATTTAGGGATTTCAAACCCTTTTGGGAATGGTACCATCACAAGGCTCTTGTCAAATGGATAGGGGCACAAATTGCTTTGTTTTTTTGTTGTTTTCCCATATTGGAGATCTAGCACTTGCTACAAGAGAAATTTGATTTGTTTCGTCACGTCGTTTTGTAGATCAGAAGGTGGAGTGAACATGTTTTGAGGTGATTTGATTGTTTGAGTGATGGGTGGGGTGCTTTGCATGTTTGGGGGAGTTTGTTTCAAGCTTTGTTGTTTTCCCATATTGGAGATCTAGCACTTGCTACAAGAGAAATTTGATTTGTTTCGTCACGTCGTTTTGTAGATCAGAAGGTGGAGTGAACATGTTTTGAGGTGATTTGATTGTTTGAGTGATGGGTGGGGTGCTTTGCATGTTTGGGGGAGTTTGTTTCAAGCTTTGTTGTGAAATCAATGCTTTTTGATACGCCTACAATTGTTGTTGTGCCAACAACAGTCAAGAACACTTGTCATTGTGTCAACAACACTTGTTGGTGGTCTTGTTGTTGTTGTGCCAACAATGCTTGTTGTTGGGATAATAATTTGGTTGCTTCTTGTTGTGCTTGGTATTTTTGCAAGTCTTGATAATATGCTTTATGTTGAGCTACTTGTTGTGCTTGGTATTGTGCTTGCACTTGAGCTTGTTGGGCTAGATATTGGGCTTATGCCTAAGTTTGACCTTGTTGGGTGGCTTGTGCAGCCTAGGCAACTTGTGCAGCTTGTGGGGCTTGTGCAGCTTGAGTTGCTTGAGTTTCTTGCACAGCTTGGGCAACTTGGGCGGCTTATTATTGTTGCAACAAAGCTTGAGCTTGGGTAGCCTGTTGTGCTTGTTGTGGGGCTTGTTTTGCCTATGCTTGTTAAGCAACTTGTGTGTTTTGTGCTTGTTGAACTCTAAACTATTGAAGTTCCTTTTGATAGGCTTGTTGAGTTGCTTGTAATGTGATGCTATATTGGTTTTCCATGTTTGGTTTTGGTGGTGGTGGTGGCGGATTCGGAATGACCGTGTGAGTCGTTGTGATGAGAGGTGTTGTCAAATTGATGATAGGAGTTTGTATGGTAGATGGTACGATTAATATGTTTGGTCCTTGAGAGACCATGTTTATGGATGGTGCAATGATTGATTGGGTTGTTTGGATTGTTGCCACCTATTGTTACGATATCGATGGCATGATTGGAGGATTTGGTAGGGTGGTTTGATTTACAATTGGAGGATTGTTTTGATTTTACTGATTGGGGTTTGATAAAGGGGGTTTCCCTAAACCGAGAGTGGTGTGGATGTTAATGGTAGAGGTGGAAATGATGGGAAGATGGGTGGTGTGTTCCCTTAAGAAAATGATGATGATGAGGGGTCAAAGATTCCCCCTTGTCCAAATATTCCTCCTTCTACTTACAAATTCATGGGGAGAGACACTTGTGTGTTAAGAGGGTATGTCATTGTTGCATTGAAATAGGATGGGTTGGTGGGGTCATGAAAGATGAGTGGAACATATGGGTGTAGCAGATTTTGAGGAATGGATTGACCCAAGATAGTGTTTGCATCCAAGTCTTGGTTGTGTACAAGGGAGTGTGTTTGAAGAGCATGAAGTAATGACCTCCCCTTGTTGACAATTGGTTGAGTTAGACGAATGGATGATGTGATTTTTGGGATGCTTTGAGTGATGCTTTGAAAGGAGGATTAAAATGAGACCAGTGGCATAATCCAAAGAGGTTTCTCTACAAGAGTACTTACGTCAAAATCAAAAGGGAGTTTAGCCCCTTCTTTTTCAGATTCTAGCATGTATTATGAGGGATTAAGTTTCATCATGGCATTGGCAATTTTGTGAGTCTTAGGATTTGGACCATTTCTATGATTTCATCTTGCGTCATCCCTAGGACATTGTTGGTGATGTCCTCCACTTGGCCACGTTCTTCTTGAGGATATTGTGGAAGTGGAGGAAGATTGGGTGGGGGATTACTAGATCCAATGGGATTGATTTTGGGTGCAATTTGACTCAAGTCACTTGAAGTGGATGTTTCTTTGTTTGTTTCCATGTTCTTCTTGTGTTGAGATCTAGTTTGGACCATAAAATAAGGATCAATTTTTCAGGAATGTGGGAGGTGAACCTCTAACTCCTTGGATTGATCTAAACTTTAGATATAAAAAAGAAAGTCTAAGATATTAAGGATCAAAGGATGGTGATGAGATAATGAAAGATGGGTGATTGTGAATGATTGAACTCTTAAGAAACCTTGAAGGAGATACTAGACTTTAGGACTTTTTTATTGATGTTGGTTTTGGATCTTGATTTTAATTTGGTTTGATTTGATTTAATTTTGATTTTGGATTTGATAGTGAACTCATAAACTCCAAGAGGTTAGATGTTTGTCTTGGAATAATTTTTTTCAAAAAGTGATAATTTAACTAAGTGTATGAAGAAGGATGCATCTACACACACTTATCCAAACAAGATGATTTTGATTTTATTTCAAGAGGATTTTCCCAAAGTCTAATATGAAGGATTTTTTCAAGATTTCCAAGAGTTGTTTGTGAGATAGATTTTGATTGATGTTTGAGGATGGATGAGAGTGTTGATTTTGATCCTAAGAGACTTAGAGAGAATTTTGTTTACTAGACCTAGGTGTTGAAGAACATGCTATACTTCCTATGTGAGATACTCAAACCTTTGAAAAAGTCTTGGATTTTTACAATAGTAAAATGAATACAAATTGGGATTGTTCTTTGATGCACGTTTGTAAAAGTTGAAGACCAATCTTTCTCTAAATTCATAAAGCATAGACAAATGTTTCTTGAGAGATTTTTGACTAAGACCTTTGGACTTTGGTTTTTTGGATTTTGATCTTTCAGGAAATCATTTGAAAGAGCACATGTTTGGGGTCCAATTGTTTCTTATCTTTGCTTAATGAGTTCTTTTTTCCACAAACACTTTCTTGTCTTAGTTTTTCAAACTAAATATCTAATGTCCCAATTTCTTCTCATCCCACAAGGTCCATTATGTGGAAACCAAGGAAATCAAGGAAATAGTTCCCTAATGTTGACTTTAGTGAGAGAAAATTGAGATATAAATTCAAATGCTTAGAAGACTCTAAGGATGAAATCCCTATAGCAAGCAATAGCACTTGGATTTTTTCAAAGGTATTTGCTTCCTCTAAAGGGTTTGAAATTTGATGATCATGGTTGAATGTTTGTTTTCCAATGTTTTAGATCCAAGCCAAGTGTTTTGATTCCAAAATAATGCACAACCCTAAGATAGAAAGAGACAATATTTTTTGAATCCCCACTTGGATAAATCCAGCTATGCTTATTCAGAGCAGATGACTAGAAGCTTGACCACACTGGCTCCCTCCATGGCACACACTTCTTAGGTTATCCAAGCTTTGATTCTCATGAATCTCCCATGACGAACTTCTCATATCTACAAAGAACTAAAAAAATGTGGGGCAACTTTAGAGGTCGAACCTCTTGTACCAACAAATAGAAAGGATTTTGGCTTCTACACAAATTGGTTCTTAGTCAGGGTGATCAGGGACATGGCACCTTGTGAGCATCCAGCAAGCCACTAAAGGCTTTAATCGATCCTACTAGGGGCACTTATACTTTTTAAGGTAGTACCCCATTCTGAAAGAAACTGTACGGTTAAGGCCTACATACCATGAGGACTTTTCAATTTAGTCTCATCCATATGTATACCGTCCCGAGTGAAAAACTAGTTGGAGTCACCTTCGAGTTCTCCTTTCGGATGTATCTCTTAGGTAGGCCCCTCTAAAGGTAAAAAATAGCGAGCAAGCACATCTATAGTTCGATAATTTTTGTTTGCGTGAACAAAGAGAGAACACACGTGATATACTCAACTCACACTAGCAAGATTTTGTTCAATTTTAAGAGCCCAAATTGAAGTGTGGAAGAAATATTTTATACAACTTAATATCACCAAAATACATTTGATTCTCAAGATCATCGTGAAGCACGAGAGAAGTGCACATGCCTTTTAAATGATATTACTTTGTAAAAGAGATTACAAAACACTAAAAACACATGTTCATTTTAACTTCAAAAGAAATAATGGATTATTTTTAAGCACCAAGATGGAGTGTGAAGTTTTCTTCAATTTTTAGATCCAAAACCAACTCTAGTAAGTTCCTAAAGTTTTTTTTAACCTTTTGATTGTTATTTTTAAGCCCAAATAAAATTTATTTTGAGTCCTAAAAACTTGAAGAGAACAAAGTCTTAAGAATGGGATTATAATTGCTCCCCAAAGTGTTTAAAAACACTTGATACAATCATATGATAATGCCATAACAAGTCTTGTCTTCATTTCCTCCCTTCCCTTTTGATCACTCCAACCTACAAAAACTGGTTAATCCACAAAAAACAGAGACCTAAAACAAGTTAAAAGTTTAAATTGATCAAAAAAAAAACATGTGTTAAAATTAACTTGAAGGTTAACTTTTACCCCACCCCAGTGGTGTAATCTGCAAAGGTGTCGCTATTTGGAGAAGGTCATCAGTGCTCTATGGAAAAAAAAAGACCACGGTTGCGTCATTGTTTCACAAAGAGGTGCACTTTGGAGTTTGTAAGACCGGACCCTCACGAAAATGACAAGAGCGTCACATTTTAGAGTGTTGACAGCATCGCTAAATAGCAACACTAGACTAATAGCATCTTTGTTTGACCTTTGCAGCATCACCCTTTCTTGTAGACACACAAAAATTTGAAAAATAACAGAATTTTCACCAAAAAATGTGTTAATTTCTTAAGATTCGCCCTCCTTCTAGCACCAAAATGTGAATGGTAGCCCTAGACCTATTCAAACATAGACAAACAACACAATATTAGTCATCAAACATGTTGGAACTATTAAATTCTGATAATTTTTACATACTTTCATACCCCCTGGGTCTCCATGTGATGTTTACCTAAGCCAAATTTCCACTATTTTCATGGTGTTTTATTCACATTTTTCCCATAATGCCCCATAGTTTTCGTCCATATCTACATATTTTACACTTTGGTCCATATCGGCATAGGTTTATGTGGGTCTCCCCGACCCATTATGTTTTATTGCTAAAATCTTTTGTTTCAGGTGTATTGGCATGACATGTTCTTTGTTGTGGTGACTGGCATTTGTCTATTGGCAGTTATCGGTATCACTTCCAGCTTGTTTCAGTGACCGTGGAGGCTCCTATCAGCATATGTTATGGCTATCGGGGTGGTGTCTTACCGATTATCACTTGTCTTCCCAACTTTGCATTTTGGTGGTTCATCGGTATAAGTTGAATGCTTTCGATATAGTGTCACAGCGATGTGAGTTTGTCTTGCCGAAGAAGCACAAGCAGTTTTCTTCTAAATGATTTTCGGTGTGACTCACTTGTTGGCGTTGTAAGGTCATGGCGTGTGACCTTCGGTCTTTCCGACCTTATGCTTGGTATTTTTCTCGTTGACTGTTTGATGTGACTTGGGTGCCTTCGATATAGGGTCATGGCGATATATGGTTGTCTCACTGACAGAACGTTATGTGGCTTTCAATGTAATATTTTCTTTCTCTTGGCGAAGGATGAGTACAATAAAGTTTTCTTCGGTATGACTAATGTTGCTTCGTTACAGTGTCTTGGCGAGCCCATTCAGTCTTACCGACAATATTCAGGATGTGATTTTCGGTGAGAGTTTTGGGTTGTCTTGGTGAACTGGTGTGTGTTTGAAGTATTTCGGTGAAACATTGCATGGTCTATGTATGGTCCCCCCGACAATTACAAGCTATAGCGACAAACATGAGACGGGTGTTTTTGTCAGTGTGAGATCGTTTGTGTCTTGGCGATATATTGTGGCTCGAGGTTTTTGGCAGAACTTAGTTTACTCGCTATAGTGTCTCACCGATGTTGTGTGGTCATAGTGATACTTAAAGAATCACAAGTATATCCTTTGGTTTCGGTGTAACATGCGTGGTGTTATGGCGACCTACGAGTGTTGAAGGACTTTTGGTGTAACCCAATGAAATTTGCATGACATCTCACCGACGGCAATGGGCTATAGCAAAAAAAAGGATTACTTTGTGGCTTCGGTATAACAAATAGATTGCTACAGCGACCATGAATGAAGCAGAATATGTACCTCGGTCTGGGACATTCTTGCATTGTGGTAGAAGGTTTGAAGGTTATCGATAACATTTTGGGCTCCTCTGTGAGATGTCTCATCGACATCACAGAGTCGTAACATGGCAGAATGAAGCACATGTGGATTGCCTTCAGCGTGACTATCTGACTATCTTGCCGACTGTCCACCGTGAATAACAAAAACATCAGTCTTGTGGTCGACATGTAAAACATTTGAATACCATTGTTGGCCAACTTGATTTGAGCCCGAATCTTGTGGAGGGCCGACATGAAATTTCATTTTGATATTTTTCTCATGCTGGTGTATAAATAAGCATGTTGTAATTGTTAATTACCACTAGATATTAGATTTTCGATACATTGCAAGTAGATACAGTAGAATAAAATTATCAAGCCAGAGGCTATTGTTGCATGATTTTCACAATGGAGGTATTTATGAGATTCAGTTGATGTTGTTGTATTTCTCTGGTGTCAATTATTTGTTGAATTGAATGAAAAATACTTCTAAGTTGTCTCCATAATTGATTTTTCTGGTTGTTTAAATTGACATAACAAGTTTATGTTCAATTTATCGATACACATTTGTTGTATTTGTGTGATTAATCAACTGGTTCTTTCAAGCAAAGATTAAATCCTTTTATTGATCACAGTAATCAGGGAGATTCATTTTGGATTATTAAAGTAGAACTTAGTAGTCACAGTATTGCATGTTTATACAAGTTGTAAACAAAACGTAAGCCAGATAATTTGTGTCTCATCCAGAGAGTATTTCTCATCTTGATTTCATTTGACTCTGCATACCCAACAAGGCACTAGTCTCTACACTTCATCATTATAAATTCATCCAGTTTCTTTTAATTGAGTATTTAGGATTTAGACTAGAATATTGTCATTGTTTTCAAGTGGATTTCATCTGTTCACTCCCACCTGCCATTGTGAACAAGTTATTGTAAGAAGATAATTCCAAGTCAAGTCTACATTATTCATAAAGGTACACCCACCCAGGTTTGCAGCACCTAAAGAGTAGAAGGTTGAGCTCTCTTGACCTTGTCTGTTTCCCTAAAGCGTATCAAGAGATTGGCAGCCTCTTGAGGCATTCCGCCTACATTTTTGAGAGCTAACAAAACAAAAATAAACTAACATTCCCCATGTAATTCATTCAAATTCCAAGAACAAGAAATAAAACAAAGATAATCAAATAAAAACTAATCAATCTTGCTCAAAACATTCAAACCCTCAATCCCATGGTGGAATTGGTGCTATTTTGATGTGGAAAATAGCCCTTTACCAATTCCTTGCAAGCTTTGATGATGATCAATGGTGCTCCTTGATAAAATTTGCAATAACCTAGCTATGGTGATGAAAAACTATAAAAACTTGGATGATATGTTGATGACTTTGTTCAAAACCTGTAGATAATGACTTTGCATAAAGTTGTGTATCCAAAATGAATAGAAGAGTCCTCTATTTATAGGAAAGAATGATGGAGGAATGAAAGATATGAAGAATGTGGGACTAAACATAAGCAAATGGCATTGTGCCACTTGTTAACATGCTAGTGGAGAGAGGTGGAGCACATTTTGATCAATGTGCAAATAAATGTAATTAGGTGGAAATTTGAAATTTGAAAGTTGGCTTGTGGAGGAAGAGAGAAAGAGGAGTTAATTCTACTTGGCTCAAGAAAAAGGACTTGTAAGAGATATAAATGTCATCTTGGAGGACAAGACCTTTTGGGAGGGAGATTTCAAAATGAGGGAATATTCCAACTTGATGCCCTTTTGAATGAAATAAGAAGAATTTATAAATTAATTAAATTGATTTACTTGTACAAGTTGCAAAACCTAGATAATTTGGTGGATTAGAGTTAGAGTTAATCAAGATTTAATTAACTTAGATGGAGGTTAGTTTGATTTGACATTTTGATTTAGATTTTTGGATTTATTTAAATCAAAATGAGAGGAATATAAATAATAAATTTAATTAAATAAAGTTTGATTTATTTAATTAAAGAGGGATGATGTTAGACTTAAATCAAATAAAGGTTAGTTTATTTAATTTAAAGGAAATAAAATATGATTTAATCAAATAAAGTGATTTATTTAATTTAAAGAGGAATATTGGGATTAATTAAACAAAATAATTTATTTAATTAATAGAAGATAATGATTTAATCAAATAAAGTGATATATTTAATTAAAAGATGAAATATGATGAATTAATTAGTTGGTAAGGAAGATGATTTAGGCAGAATTGGTGTTAGTAAATCAAGATCAAGTGTGTGAGACCAATCAATATAATTTACGTGTACAAATGTCTCTGGTACTTGGTTTTCAAGTGCTTTTGAGAAAATTTGGTAAATAGAGTAAACTGTGTTGTGCAAGTGTTCAAAGCGTGCTCTGGTATTGTGCTTTGTGTTTCTTTTGTATCGATCCTATGCCTATGTGGATTTGATATGTTGTTCATGATTGTCATAGGTTGTTATATTCAAATTTTGGATTTTTGAATCATTGTATAGTGTGAGATATTTTCACCAATGTGTGAACCAATTTTTCAGTGATTTTTTCTATGGCCTGGGAGAAATGTATTTGCTTTGTGTTTCTTCATTGTTTGGCTTCAAGTTGTGCAATTTTGGGAAGTTTCTTATAATGTTTTTATCTTTCTATATTCAAGAGATTACTTGATTTGGTGCAACACATATTGGTTTTCATTTGTCAGTATGTGAATAAGGTTTACCAGTTGTTCTAAGTTGAAGTATTTGTATGGTGTGAGCTTGGATGAAGTATTTGATGAATCTCAAGTATTTTTTGGATTATTCTAGATTGTGTTCAAGTGAGTTATGTCATCTAAAAGTTTTGGATTGACTTAACGAAGTGTGTACTTAATGATGATGGTGTTTAACATGGGTATTGGTGATCCTTGTTTTAGCACTACATGTGAGGCTTGTAAATGCGTGTTGAGGTGTGTTGGGATTTATTTGGGTCCTAATTAAGGATTTATGTAGGTTTCCTTCATTCCTATCCACCTCAAGAATTCTTAGGTGCTAACCTATTTTGAATTTGTATGTATAATGGTTAGTTGTTGACATTAGAGAAGGTTTTTGAGGTTTAGGTTGATATAAATAAGTGTGGTGTTGTTGTGAGTTGAAGCATGAGAGAAGAGAGAATAAAGATAGATGTGAAATCAATGTGAGTGATGTGTGATGTGAATTTGAGCATAGCAGTATGAATTTCAAGTGTTAGGGTTCTTGAAGGCAGTGACTTGAAGGCAACTAAAATCATTCAAGCAAGACTACGAGATTGTTGGAGCATTGTGGTGGATTCCTTGTTGCATTTAGAAAGTGTTCTCTGTGTAACATTCTTCTTCTATATTCTTGTATTTCTTTCTATTGTCGTGAACCTTGGCTATGAGCATTTTTGGATAGTGTGTTCTATTTTGGTAGTGAGCCCTTGTACCAATTTTTCAATTACTTATATTGTGAGCTAATCCTCAACGTGGTTTTTCCCTCATTGGTTTTTCTATGTAAATATAGTGTTTTCTTGTGTATGGTGTTGCTATTTCAGTTTTTGTTAGCTACATTTCAAGTTTAATCACTTAACAGAATAAGGGTTTAATGAATGTGTGTGGATCTGATTATTGTTGAGGGTTTTTCAAGGTTCAAACTTGCTACAATTGATTCACCCCCCACTCTTAGTTGCCTTGTTCATTCAATAGTTGAAACAATTGGGTCTCCAACTTACAATCTTGCTTTGTACCTAGCCAAAATTCTAGCCCCTCTTTGTGGGAAATCATATTCCTTCATTAAAAATTCTAACCACTTTGTCCAATTTTTCAACAATAAACATTTGGAAAAGAATGACATTTTGGTGAGTTTTGATGTAGTCTCTCTTTTCACCAAGCTTCCTCTTCCAAAATCCATTGAAATTGTTAGAAACAAATCTAATGATGAGGTTTCCTTTCTAGTTGAATTTTTCTTGAGATCTTCTTTCTTCTCTTTCCAAGGTGTTGCCTATGAGCAAGTTGACGGTGTGGCCATGGGCTCCCCCCTTTCGCTTTTCATCGCTAATCTTTGCATGGAGTATTTTGAAGAAATGGCTCTTCAATCCTTCCCTCTCAAGCCAAGGTGATGAAAATGATATGTGGATGATACCAAACTTTGTTGGCCAAATGGCTTAGAAAAATTGGAAGAATTCCATGCACACATCAATAGCCTAAATCCTTGTATTTCTTTCACCAAGGAGGTTGAAGCAGGATACCAACTTCTCTTCCTTGACATTTTGCTTCTCAAAAAACCTAATGGTTCCCTTGGCCAGGGGGTGTTCCGCAAGGAAACCCACACTAATCTCTACCTCTACTCTTCTTCTCATCACCATTCTAGCCAAAAAGTGGGGTCCTTAAAAGCATTAACTTGAAGGCTTATCAAATTTGTGATGAGGATAACTTGACCCATGAGTTATCCCACCTACGTAAAGTTTTCAAATTGAATGGGTACTCTAGTAAACAAATTTCTAGAGCCTTAAACCAAGCCAAGTCAAGCTTTCTCTCCATCAACAAACCTATCTATGACCCATTCCTCCCTATTGCTTCCCTCCCTTATATTGAAGGCTTATCTCAAAAAATCCCCAAGATCCTTCTTAAAAAAGTCCTTTGTTGTACTTTCAAGCCCTTTTGACACTAAAAAACCTTTTTCCTTCTCTCAAAGACTCCAAGGATATGTTTCTCCACTCAGTAGTCTACAAGGTTGTGTGCTCTTGCAGTACACCTTATATAGGTGAAACCAGTCGCTCCTTTAGCACTAGAATCAAAGAGCATAGTGTTGACATCAAGCATGAACAGGTGTTCAAATATGCTCTTGCTAACCACTCCTCCACCAAGCATCATATTTGTTCAAAAGATACTCAAATCTTGTACAAGGAAGACAACTTCTTCAAAAGGAATCTTAAAGAATCCATCGAGATCAATAATCACCCCTTGAACCTTAATCGAGATGAGGGATGGAGATTAAGTCAATCCTGGTACCCTTTGTTATCCTTTTGTAGATCCAACCTCATTCCATCATCATGCTAATTTTTCTTTTCTTCCTTCCTTTTCTCTCCCCTTTCATTCATCTTGAATACTTTCCCTCTTCTCCATCTGTCCTTTTCCTCATTCCCCTTGGTTGTTTCTTTTGATATTTGCCTTGTTGTGCTGATTTCCTTTATTAAGTTTGTTCTTTCCTAATTGGTTTGTTATTGTCCTATTTAATATTTTGTTGTCATATTTTTTCTTCCTTTCCTCTCTTGTTCTCATCTTTTATTATTTTATTATGGTCTTTTCTTATAGCCAATAATGGACTCTTATGTGTTTTTATTTTTTCTATTTATATTTTTGCTTGTCTTTTCTTTTGAGTTCATTAGAGTAATTTTCAAAGTTTTCCTCGTTCTTCTTGTTTATGCTTTATTTAATTTCCTTCATTTTTTTTTAACTCCCCCTTTTGTATACCTATTTTTCTTATTTTGTGCTTTATAGGCACTATTTCTAAGTTGTTTTTCTTTATGTAGCTTAGCTTTCTTTTGCATAGCTTTTCAAAGGTTTTATTCATTGTATTATTTCTTTAATTAATATAATTCAAGTGTAATTTTGCATAGTACCTTTTTCTTGTTTTTGTGTTCCACCCCTTTTCAATTAAAGAGGAGAACAAAAATAGTTTTTTTATTAATTAATTTATTATATTCTATAATTAGTACTATTTAATTTGTTCCAAATATTGTTTCTTTTCTATTTAGCTTATTAATTTGTTTCTTGTTTTCTGATTTCTCTTTATCTTTAATTGTTTATAGTTTTCTTAATGTTTTTTATTAAGGAAAAAACAGGTTTTGAAGGGACCCGAAACCCTTTACAGTCCAAAATAAAGCTACAAAAAGGATAGCCTACAGCCAACCAAAAAAACCAACCCCCAAGCAAGACCCTTCAAGATTTACATTTAGGACTTTTCTTGTGGGAGCAAAGAGTCATGTCGAAAGAAGGCCTAGAGAGTTTTGTTTTCTTGCCCATAACAATAACCCAACCTTCTTCCACTTGTGTTGCCTTATCATTCCAAGCCAGCACACCAGTTTCCTAAATATGAATGCCAACAGCCATAGTTTCGGTGATTTCAACATTGTTCTTCCATACAAGCACAGACATATTAGAAAAGCCACCAGAAATGATAGTCAGAGCACTATCACCAGAAGTGGCAGCCTGAGACCCAATCTCACACTCTTTAGGGGTTTCAACAAGACCAACATCAGTAGCCCCACCATTTGAGACATCCGGAGGGGATGTCTTTAGACCCTGTGGTTCCGAAGCAACCACCTCAGAAAAAATCCTATGTTGTTCAGTTTTCTTCTCTACCATATAATGTTGTAGAGAGGCACCTCTCCACCAAGTAGTTGTCTTTGTTTTTTTCTCAAATCTGCATTGAGCAGCAACATGACCTATTTTGAAACATCTTCTACAATGGAAGGGAATCCCTTCATAGTCCAAAGGTTGGACCCAAGAACCCTTAGGATATTTAAGTAAAATCTCAGCAGGCAATCCTTTTGAGATATCCATCTCAACCAATATGCAAGCAAAGGTGGAATGAAAAATTTCATAGGATTCATCATCCACCAGCAAAAAATCACTAAGGGCATCACCCACTTCTTCCAAAAGAGGGTCATTCCATAAGTGGAGGGGGAGATTTGGCAACCGAACCCAAATTGGGATCTTAATGTTGATTATTATTAATTAATTGGAATTTCAGAATATTTTTATTCTATTTGAATGAATATTATATTTTATTCCATTTTAAATATTATATAGCTCTATTTATTATTACCATTATTATATAGTATTATATAATATTAATATCTCTTTAATATTATATGGTACTAATTAATAGTAATTAATTAATATAGCACTAATTAATCAATTAGTACTATATTAATCAATTAACTTTCTATTTTTTTATTATATAGTACTATATAATTTTTAATTATTTTAATTTCCAATTAGTCTTTCCTAACTAATTAATTAGCACTATATTTTTCTAGTTTACTTATTATATCTTAATATCTTGGATTTTTTTCTAGTTTTGTTTTTTCATGTTTTATCTTAATATTCTTATTGATTATTTCTTTTATATTCCATTTTTTACTTACATCTTTCAAATTGTTAGATTATTTAATACTAATCCTTAAATCGATTTTTATTCTCCTTTTGATTTTTAAACTATTATGTATCATTTGATTTGTTCTTTCTTATTCTCATTGTTTTCTTAGTGTCTTGATTCTTGTGCCAACCCTTTTCTCTCCCCCTCTTTCAAACCTTTTTATGCCTTTTTGAGTCTATAACTACTCATTTTTTTACTCCTTATGCTCTCTTCACTACTCATTTTTTTACTCCTTATGGTGTCTTCATCTTGATGATAGATCACAGAGTGTGATCCTAAATGTTGATGCAAAAATAATCACACAATGAAATCCAAAAATCTGTTAAGCAATGATCAATATGCCAAAAACACATCACTAAGCTCAACACGTGTGAACAAAGTGAAGCACATAATGGAATGCATGCCTCCACCTTAAAGTAATTGCTAACACCATCTATGAGCAATTATATTTAAGGTAGAGTAAAATAATATATACATGATAAGGCCATGAGATCTTGTTGGAAAACCCTATGCCACTGATATGATACACTGCAAGGGACTTACATGTCATGTCCCCCTTCTCATTAATTTATTCTAGAAGAGATATTATCCCATTCCAAATATTTTCCTTGGGCTAAGGTATGGAAATTGAGAAATAATTATATTTTAAATTTTGATTATTTGGAACCAAATCATTTTTTATTTTTTATTTTTGATAAATGGGGTCAAATAATTATTTTAATATTAATAATTTAGAGTATTTTCCCAAGGAAATGCATGGGATTTCTTATGAGGAGATTTGTAACCTCCTGGTTTAGGTGGCAATCAATTATTAGCATATTTTTTGGTAGTTTTAATGACAAGTTACATGTGGGGAGTTATTGTTTAATTTTGGTGAAGAATCATGCAACAAACAAAATGGTGAGATTCTTTGGAGGAAAAATGATGAAAATAATATTATTTTATTTACTTTTCTAAGAGAGGGGCATTTGTATTTGGACCTTTATTTATTTTCAAGAAAATTCACAAATTTCAAAATCCTTTTTTCCATTTCAATTTTACAAATTTTCATTATATGAACTCAATGTTGTACAATATCCTTCTGTGGATGAAAACCCATAAAGGAATTATGGGTTGTGGATGAAAAACCATGAGTTACATTAGTCAAATGAAAACCATGAGTTATAGGGGTCGAAGGATGTAAACCCTTTGATTTGGGAGGGCTTTCTCATTCAAAGATTGCTATAGAGCTTCAAAGTGTTGGAACTTTCAACTAGTTTTAGTTGGTGAGATCGGATATAGGTTTGAATTTGTAGTTTGTTCCTAGATTTTATGTAGGTTATTTTGCTATTTTTTGGTGTTATTTTTCTATCAAATCATTCCTCATGTATCCTTTTCTATGCACTGGATATTTCATATTACAATATTGGAAAAGATTGGTAGTTTATCAAGTGGTTTCTTCTAGTATGATTGTCAGCATTTGTGGAAGAAATTTGGAGTGTTTTCATGCTCCAATTTTCTATAGATCTTAATATGAAAATTAACATTCAAAATCAAAGTTCTCATACTATAGTGGTATCAAAGCCTTGATCTTTCTAGCCTGTAAAGTAAATTAAACTACTGAATCATGAGAGGATTTTTGAACCCTACCAAATCCATGTTCTTACCAGAAGAAGAAGAAATAGATCCCATAAGTTCTAAGATTTTTGGTTTGTATGAAAAGTATTAGGTTCTACCTAAAGACCTTAAGGAAACATTTCCATTTTGTGAATGTTTAGAGGAGACGAAGAATTATTCCAAAAAAATATTTTGAAGAAGAAATCATTAAACATGAACCAAAATTTACATAGATTGATAAGATGAAGAGCGAAGCGGTGCTAGGCGGGAGCCAACAAGCAGATCATATTTTGAATGGCATTGAAGAGTTGGTTATGGGTGTGGCCCCTATGCTTTCGGCTAGGGGTAACCGGTGATCCTTGGGTGCCCTTCTGTGGCTGGGGCTCCCTTTGTTCTGATGGCAGTAATCTCCCTTCAACACGAGTTGTTCTTTGTGGCCATTCAAAACCTTTGTTGAATGTTGCATAGGATTTGGTCGGGGTTGTGCTGGTGGCTGGGGCTATGCAGGGTCTTGTTGTGGGCAATTGTGGGTTGTTGGGTGTGGATGGGTCTGTGCCTCCACCCGGTGGTCTGAGTGGGGTTTCAATGGATGGGGATCCCCCTGTTCTGGTAGTTTTTGATGCTTCCCTTTTGAAGAGTGATCTTCTTTGTTCCAAGGTGTCGCCTACTATTCCTATTGCTAGTGTTGCTACTAGTGGTAAATGGAAGTCTTTTTCTGAAGCAGTTTCAAAAGACTATTTTTGTTTTTTGCTTGCTTCAGCTTCAACTAGGGTTCATCCTCTTCCTTGTGCCCGGGCCTCCCCTGTTGTGGTTTATGGGCCTAAGGTTGTTGAGAATGAGGATTTTTATGGGTGTCAGGGTGTGGTCTGTAGGTTTAATGGCTTGTGGCCCACCTTTCCTAATCTCCACGAGTGGGTTTTCATTTCTTGGAAGCCCATTATTTCTGGACAAATTGACCTCTATCCCAATGCTAGAGGTTTCTTCTTTTCAACCTTCTCTACCCCTGAGGCTCGTGACAGAGTGCTAGACAGGGTTTGGATGTGGGGTGTTCATTCGATGTTCATCCAGCTTTGGTCTTGCTCTTTCAATCCCCTTATAGAGCCGCTAAATATCAGACCAGTTTGAGTTCAACTGTCGAATCTCCCTCTCTAGTTTTGGGAGGATTCGTGTTTTGAAGCTATTGACAACACCATTAGTAGTTTTTTGAATGTGGATTCTATGTCTTGGGATCTTGGGCATACTACGGTGGCTCGTATTTTAATCGATTTGGATATCTCCAAACCTCTCCATGGTGATGTGATCTTGTTGGTGGGGGACAGGCCTTGGAAGCAGCTTCTGGACTATGAGGGGCTCCCTTTTCAGTGCAGACGTTGTTTCTTTGTTGGCCACTTGGCCTCTAGTTACCCTCTTGCTCAACACAAGGGTGTTGCTACTTGGTGGAAGAATGCTCACACGGACCACCTCATGATTGGCTCTCTTGTTTCGAATGTTTCCTCTGAGGATGATCCTCCCTTGGCTACTCCTTTGGAGCTGAGCCTCCCTTGGCTCCTCTTCTGGCTATCCCCTCTATGGAACCTTTGATGCCTCAATCTACTGTCAATGTCCAGTCAGAACCTGCTCGTCCCTCGTTGAAAGTTCCTGATGGTCCTTTGATTGCTCATATCTCCTCTTCTTCGTTGCAGTCTTCCTCGCTGTGTGGTGGCTCCTTTCCCAAGGTGGACATTGTGGATTCACTACCTTCGCCTCACTTGGTGGATTTTGTTTCGATCCCTCTTGGTCGATTGTGCTGAGAAAGAAAAAGGGACTCCCTAAATCTGTTGCCTCTTCGTGGCCTCAGGTTCAGGGAGTTAGGTTGGTTGCCTCTGGTTCAAGGATTGTCTAGTCCTTGTTTTGCTTATCTTTTGTTGTCGATCTGTTGTTTCTGTTACTTTTCTTCTAGTCCTTGCTTTGGTTTGGACTATGTGTTGTTTTGGCCGTTTGGGCTTTCTGTGTAAAGGGTACAGTACCCTATAAATGCTGCTTACTTTATCAAAAGCATGAACCAAAGAAAATAGTATTGCAAGAACTTTGAAGGAAGAGATTTGGCCAATTGGGCAAGATAAAGAATAATTTTTTTTTTATATATACAACAGGGGTGTCCCCATGACCCAGCCTAATGGCCCAATAGCCCATATCTTGGGTTCCTAGGGCAAGCTAGGGCGAGACTAGTCCCCTACGGGTGAGTTTCCCACCTGCAAGTACTCCCACCTCTTAAACCTAGGAGCAGAGTCGAACTTGAGACATATGGGGAGCAAACAAGATAAAGAAGAAAATTTAGATTTGCAAGACATTAAAAGGAAGAAAAAAATCTAAGGTTTCTTCAATTTTTGTTGAAAATTTTGCTAATGCTAATAGGTGATAAGGATCTCTCCAAGGCCTTATCATATTTGAGATAAATTCAAGGCAAACTTCGATCGGGTGGTTGATAAAGTTTCAATGGAGCATCTTGCATCTCCTCATGTCTTGGGATTTGAATTGTGGCCTTACTTATATCAACTTAGTGAGGATCATTGAGAGGAGATTGGAGATGTTCATTCAAGAGGTGGTTTCTCTCCAAAAGTTTTTCAATTCTAATGGTGGGAGTTCAACCTATCATTCAAGTTTCAATGTGCTCAAGCACTTCAAGCCAAAGAAGCCCTCTCCTTTGTGGTAGAGATATAATGTTGCTAAAGCTAAGAAAGCAATTAAGTTCCTAGTTAAGTGTGTTGCACTAGTTAAATTGGAGGATGGGTCTTACAGCTCAAATTGTGGTGGTGTTTTCTAGTGTTTCCCTTTTCTTATGTAATAAGTGAACTTATGGTTACTACACAATTGTGGGCATTTTGTTTGTTTCTAACCCATTTTTAGTTTGTGGTTATTTAGGAGTTTTTGTTTTGGTCTCTAATCTTGTGACAATATCTTCACTAGTCAATTATGTTCACTATTACGTGGTTAATCTATATATCAAAAAGATTATAAAGATTAACCATGTAGTAGTGAACATAATTGACCAGTTGAAGAGTTTGTCCAAGAGTAGAGACCAAAACAATAACTCTTGAATAACCACAAAGTAAAAGAGGCTAGAAACATATAGAATGCCCAGGTTTGCAGAGTAACCATAAGTTTACATATTACATAAGAAAAGGGAAACTATTAAAAAAAACCAAAAATACACCATCCAAGGACTTATTATATATGTGAGAGGGGGCCCTAACCTCACTTGATTGATAAAAAAATTACTTTAAATCTTATAATTGATCTTGAGTCTAAATTTCTCAAAATTCATTAGCATCATTATACACTTTTTTATTCTTTTCTCGAGCTTCAAATGTTGTAGTAGAAGAATTAATATGAAAATGCAATTCAAGTGACATAGAAATACCTGAGGCCAAATTCTTTTTCATTTAAAGCATCCCATCTTTCTTTATCGTCTATTGAAGCATTTGTTTGAACATAGATTTGCATATGACAATACTCTAAAGACATTTAAATTGAAAAATAAATAGCATAAAAGATTTCCATGTATGATAATCATTTAAAGCATCACATGTTTCTTTATCATTTATTGAAGCATTTGTTTAAACATATTTTTTAAATGTGACTATACCCTAGAGATGTTCAAATCTAAAAATAAAAAACATGAGATGTTCATTTATAATAATCATTAGAATTAAACTTAACTTCTGGAATTAAAGTAGTCATCTATATGGGTGAGGAAGGAGGATAGGTTAAAACATATATATTTCAATAAAGAAAGAAGATGAAAATTTTACTAAAACTTTTAGCAATAAAAAATCAGTGAAAAAAATCTAATTATTAACAATGGATTTCACTCTATTTTAGGAAGAATTAAAAAAAGAAAGAAAATGTAAAAGTTGTTGATTACATCTTTATCTTTCAAGCAAGAAAAATGACCTCAATCTAATATTTAGTGAAAAGAAAACACCCAATTTCATGAAAGAGGTGCAAACTAAAATGTTGTTATAGATTTTGTTTTTAAAAAGAAAATAAAAGAATAGATAGTAAGAATGATGTACATAAAAAAGAACATAGAATCAAATCTACATCAATGAGCTACATAAAATTTACCCTTTCCAAGGTTTAATAGCATAGCTTTGATTTTATTTTAGAAAAATATTATTCCAAGATTATCTGTCAAATTAAAACATAATTAATACAAAATAATTAATAAAATGAAAGAAAACCATACCACAATAAATTTTAAACAAAATTTATGAAGATACTTGAAATCTTGCAAAGGTTACAATCTATGTACTACTAAGTTTCAAAAGAAACAAATTAAAACATAATTAATACAAAATAATTAATAAAATGAAAGAAAACCATACCACAATAAATTTAAAACAAAATTTATGAAGATACTTGAAATCTTACAAAGGTTACAATCTATGTACTACTAAGTTTCAAAAGTAACAAGATAACTAGGTACCACACATCAAAATATGGAACAATATCATATAGAGGTGAAAAGAGAAGTTATGCATATAACTCTATGACTCAGTATTTGTCATCTTGCATTAGTATGGGCATGTGTCATATTCTTCGTGACAAGAACATATATCCCAAAAAAATGAGTTACATCTTTAAATTGCTTGCAAAGAATATTGTGACACCTAAAAAAAGACTTAAAATCAAATATTATTTTAATGAAATATGGTGACAACTATGAAAAGACTTAAATTCAAATATTCCTTTTAAGAAATATGGTGACACCAAGAAAAATAATTTAAATTCAAATATTATTTTTAAGAAACATGGTGACACCTAAAAAAAGAGTTACATTTTTACAAATATTTAATAAAAAGACAAATGAAATGTATAATAATATAAATTAACAAATACAAAATAATAAAAATCCTAGTCATTTATTAATCTAGTAATGGTCTTTTTAAAATCTTATCGGCTTGTAAAGTTTTTTGGCAGGGCCGCTAAGTTTGTAGGTTCAAAATGTTGGCAGTTAGTTATTCCTGTCAATGTATATTCCCTATAGTGTCCCTGTTTATCAAAAAGGTTGTTAAAGGGTATTTTTTAAGGAATTTTTTAACAGACTATGCCAGTCTCCTTGATGGCAATATGATAATTGTAATTCCTATCTATAATTTAATATAATATATATAGGCATCATGCCTTTTACTGGAAAAAAAAAAATCACAAAACCTCCTCAATATAAGAATAAATCATATGTGATGAAAAAATAAAATAGAATAAATAAATATATCCTATAGCCCTATAACTCACTAAGACTCTACAGACCACAGAAAGAGTAATTCTAACACTTTCTCCACTTCCAAAAACATTTTACATGTTGACATTTCATTTTTTCCTTGCATTGTATTCTAGATTCTAACTTGGTCTTTGTATTCTAACTTGTTCTTTAAATTGGTGATATTGATTTTAAACGAGCTAATCTCCTTTTTCAAGAAAAGGTTGATTTATGTCTCTAGGAAAGAATGTGCCTTAGTTTTTCAGCAACAATTTTCCCACTTGCAATTGAAATTGAGGATCATTTCTTCTAAACCAAGGAGGAAATGATAAATTTCAATGTCAATGAAATAAAGTGAAGTCTGGAGTTTATATGTTGCCTAATTATATTCTAATTGTCCTGTTAGCTCACTCAATGTTGAGTATGCCTATTTCTAGTTGTTAAATTTAGTGATCAAAATATGTGCACAGAAATTAATAAAAATTCAAACACGGAACACATCAGATACCCTGGGAAAACCCTCCTCTTGAGGGAGAAAAACCCAGCAACAAAATCTCTCTCATATATTATTCAAGAAACAACACTCTCTTGTACAATAAGGCTGAGCTCAAGGCCAAGTAATAGCATCAACTCTAGATGCAAAGATACAAATTACAATTTGTACTCTTATATATCAAAATCCGCTCTTGGATAACTTCAACATGCTCTTGAAGGAAATTCGCACTTTTAAGGAATGAATATCAAACTTGCTTGATAATCTAAATGAGAAGAATTGATCTTGTATTTATACATTGCTTTGTGAGAGGTCGCACCTCTTCAAGAATAAGGTCGGCCACAAGGAGAATAAATTACAAATTAAATAATTCAATTATCAAGTCGACCAAGACAAATAATATAACATTTACTAATTTAGAAGTCAGCTATCAATGAAGTCTCTTCATAGATAATCGCACCAAGATATAAGAGGTTAGCCACTTCACAAAATCGTGTATAATAGTTAAATAGACAATTTCTACCATTTAATTATTATCTCCATGAGATCTGGGTTGGAAGGATTCGCCTAAAGCTACAATTATCATCAACACTCCCTCTCAGCTAGGGAGAGTACTTCCAGCAGCACAAGACATCACCTCAATGTGATGTCTACCACATTGGCCACAACCAAATGTGAAAAGAAGAATATCACCTCATTGTGATATTAGATATCACCTCAACATGATATCAACCATAATGGCTACAACCATACTATGGTGTGTACAAGTGTTCATCACTTACGTGATGTTGTCACCTAAACATGACATTCACAAGTACAAGATGTGTCATGGAGTCACACACATGACATCCACCATGACTCTGCTCAGAGGGTGGAAACAAGGGCTTTCACCTCAAATCTCAAAGAGAAATGCATTAACAAGGGCTTGCACCTCAAATTCCTCCATCTCAGAGGAAAATGCATTAACAAGGGATTTCACCTCGAACTTCTCTCACTAAGAAGAACTCATTATAGGCTATCGCTGATACTGAGTCTCTTTCTGAGTTAAGGTTGCATTCTCCAACATACCAAGCTTATCTCGAAAGTACACAAACTTTATTCTGGAGAGAGGCTTGGTGAGAATATCTGTCATCTGCTCATCAGTGCTGATATACTTCAATTGTATAGCCTTCCTCAATACCATATCTCTGATATAGTGGTATTTAATCTCAACATGCTTGGTTCTATAATGAAACACAGGATTGACAAAAAGCTTCACGCAACTCTGATTATCACAATGAATGATAGTAGGCTCCATTGATTGTCCAATGATTGTCCAAACAATCCTACAAGGAGCTTACGAAGCCATAATATTTCCCAAGCTGTCACACAAGCTGCAATATATTTTGCCTCTGTTGTACTCAATGCCACAGATGACTACTTCCTGCTGCACTAGGATATCATAGCAGAACCCAAACTGAAGCAACAACCAAAGGTACTCTTCCGATCTGAAACACATCTTGCCCAATCAAAATCAGTATAACCATGTAACTCCAAGTTAGTATCTGAAGTATATCTCAACCCATATCCAACTATGCTACATAAGTATCTCAGGATATGTTTAGCTGCAACAAGATGCATCTGTCTCGGATCACACATAAACTAACTCAATGCGCTCACAACATAACAGATATCAGGTCTAGTGTTAACTAGATACATCAAGGACCCAATCAGTTGTCTATACAATGTAGGATCCACCAAGTCTAAACTAGCTACAGCCTCCTTCAAATTATGTAGGTTGGTCTCCATGGGTGTAGACATGGATTTGCAATCCATCATACCAAACCTCTTAAGTACATCAATGGTGTACTTCCCTTGACTCAGAATCATCTCACCTAGTTTCTACCAAACTTCTAAGCCAAGGAAGTAATGCATGAGCCCAAGATCCTTCATCTCAAATTCAGAAGCCAACTCCTTACACTTGAGAATCAGGTGATCTTCTCCAGCAAGGATCAAATCATCAACATATAAAACCAAAATCAATGCTTCACCATCAATTACCTTAAAGTATAGATTAGAGTTAGCATCATTCTTCAAGAAGCCCAAACTTGATAGGTAACGATCAATCCTTTCGTACCTAGCACGAGGAGCCTGCTTAAGACCATACAAGGCCTTCTTCAACTTGCAAACATGAGACTCATTTCCATGTACATTGAACCCATTAGGTTGCTAGATGTAAACTTCTTCCTCTATCACACCATTTAGAAAAGTTGTCTTCACATCCATTTGATGAATCTTCCATCGTCTAGATGCAGCAATGGCAATGATGGACCTGACATAAGTGTAGCGAGCAACAAGAGCAAATGTTTCTTCATAATCAACTCCCTCTTTCTGTGAAAAACCACGAGCCACAAATCTTGCCTTGTACTTCTCTATGCTCCCATCAGCTGCATGCTTAATCTTGAAGAGCCATTTCGAAGGTACCACAAATTTGCCTTCGGGTCTAGGAACAATGTCCCAAGCATCATTCTTGAGAATTGATTGGTACTCCTCTGTCATAGCATCTTTCCAAACTTGTTGACTGGAAGCTTCCTCCACACTAGAAGGCTTGGATTCAATAATCTAACTCATCAAGGCAACATAACTGGAGAACTTATGTGGCCTTTGACTTTCTCTAAATGTACCTCTAGGAGCTGCAAATCTCTCAACCTCTTGCATAGTTTGTCTAGCCCAAAGAGGTCTCTTTCTTCTAAGCACAATATCGGTAGGCCCATTAGTAGGTTCCAAGGGCTCAACTGGATCAGCATCTTCCTTTGGTTTGGAAGTCTCCCTCTAAATCTCAGGAGTATGGTCAACTTCCATATCCTGAGGTGACTCTTCATTATCAATCTCCATATGAGTGCCCTTGGATCTCCTGAATGCAACATCTTCCTCGAATGTGACATCCCTACTTATCTCGATCAGCTTTTGTCCAGGAATGTATATCCTGTAGGCTTTTGATGTCTCACTATAGCCCACAAAAATTATCTTCTTGCCAGAAGGCTCCAACTTTGTTCTCTTTTCCTTTGGAACATGAACAT
Organism: Sequoia sempervirens; assembly: GCA_007258455.2. Taxonomy (NCBI): domain Eukaryota; kingdom Viridiplantae; phylum Streptophyta; class Pinopsida; order Cupressales; family Cupressaceae; genus Sequoia; species Sequoia sempervirens. The sequence goes on from VDFB02000015.1 coordinate 553,579,688, forward strand.
AGATAGGACATCCAAAGATCCTCAAATGACTGACTTCAGGATTCTTCCCTGTGAAGGCTTCTTCTGGAGTCATATTCTCCAAGACCTTGTGAGGACTTATGTTCTGAACATACACAGCCGTCTTAGAAGCTTCTGCCCATAAGAAAGTTTGCAAATCTTGGTCATGGATCATGGCCTTCGTTGCTTCCACGATCGTCCCGTTCTTGCTTTCTGCAACACCATCATGTTGAGGATTATAGGGGACATAGAACTCACTCTTAATCCTTGCATCAATACAAAAATATCGAAAGCAACTAGAGGTGTATTCTCCTCCATTGTCAGATCTGAGGACCTTAATTCTTTTACCAAAAAGATTCTCTACCAAAGCTTTGAACTCTTTAAACCTTCCTAACACTTCCTCAAATTCTTTAGATTTCAAAAAATAAATCCAAATCTTCCTAGAGTGGTCATCAATAAACAAAACATAATACAAGAATCCACTCGAAGATGGAACAGACATAGGTCCACACAAATCAAAATGCATAAGGTCTAAAATGCACTTAGATCTATTTTTTCTACTATGGAAAGGGGCTTTTGAATTCTTACCCATAGCGCATCCCTTGCAAGTTCCTTCATGCCCCTGATTGAACTTGGGAAGTCTCGTGACCATCTTCTCCATGATAGGTAAGGCTCGGAAGTGGAGGTGCACCAATCTTCGATGCCATAGATCACATAGACTTGAAGAATCGTGAACTAATGCTTGAAGAGGACGCGTACATAGCCTATAGAGGCTTTCATGTCTAACACCAATTACTTGAGCTTCCTTGAAACTGGAATTTTCCATCCACATAAGGACTTTGCCTTTGGAGAAGGCAACTTGATATCCTTCATCTTCTAGGGATGAAATAGAAATAAAATTGTGCTTGATTCCTGGAACATACAGGACATCTCTCAACTGAAGTGTGATGCCATAATCCAAATATAGAGTAGAGGTTCCAATCCCTTTCATGGAATAGCCAGCATCATCTCCGATAATGACTTGTTTGGAAAATTCTTTCTCCATCAAACTTGATAAGTGCTTCTTAAATCCAATGACGTGTCGAGAAGAACCACTGTCCATCAACCAAGTGCTGGTGTCTGTAGGTACATTGCTTATAGAGCTGAATAGAACAAGTATTCACATGAATCCTTCTACAAAGAGGCATCATCAGCGTCTGCAACTATGGCTTGTTGCTTAGGTCTAGTTGGACAATGCTTAGCAATGTGCCCAAACTTATCACACCTAAAGCATTGAATCTTGGACATGTCTCTCTTCTTCTTGGAGGGAGGTGCATCATCATTTCCCTTATCTCGATTCGTCTTGAAGAATCCTTTCCTTCCATCTTTTCCTTTCTTCTTTGAAGCATGGGAGGCGAGAATATGAATGTCTTCATTCTTTGAACTTTGACCAACGCCTCTTGCCAACAACCTTGATTCTTCTTGAATGCAATTTGATCTTAGTCAAACTTAGGCAATTTTGATCTTGCACTGATTCCCTGAATGTAGGATTCCCGAGACAAAGGTAAACCATTGAGAGCATGCATAGTCAAGTCTTTGTCATCAACCATATGCCCGATTGTTGAGAGTTGATCTCTCAAATCTGAAATCCTCATGAAGTATGCAATCACTAATTCTCCTTTCGCCATCTTCACATGGTGTAGTTGTTGCTTCAGAACAAGTGCTCGACTGGTATTGTTGATTTTGTACATTTCTTCCAATGTTTTGAACATATCTATTGTTGTCTTCAACTTAGAGACGATAGGAACAATATGATCCTTAACGGAATCAACCAATATCTTCATTGCCTTAATATATTTCTTCACCTACTGCAACTTCTCTTCTTCCTCTGGTTCAGGAACACTAGACTCCACAAACTCACCCAAGTCATTTTCACGCAAGGTAAGCATAATCCTAAATCTCCATGATGTGAAGTTTGATGCTCCCTCGAGTCTATCCTCAATCTTCAAACCGTTCACCATCTTGACTAATGAGAAAAATGAACAAAGAAGAGAATAGAGTATCGTTGTTTAGAAACAATTTGATCACAACCTCTCAAACCCGCTCTGATACCATGTTAAATTTAGTGATCAGAATATGTGCATAGAAATTAATAAAAAATCAGACACAGAACACAACAAATACCCTGGGAAAACCCTCCTCTTGAGGGAGAAAAACCCAGCAACAAAATCTCTCTTATATATTATTCAAGAAACAACACTCTCTTGTACAATAAGGCCAAACTCAAGGCCAAGTAATAGCATCAACTCTAGATGCAAAGATATAGATTACAATCTGTACTCTTATATATCGAAATCTGCTCTTGGATAACTTCGACCTACTCTTGAAGGAAATTCACACTTTTAAGGAATGAATATCGAACTTGCTTGATAATCTAAATGAGAAGAATTGATCTTGTATTTATCCATTGCTTTGTGAGAGGTTGCACCTCTTCAAGAACAAGGTCGGCCACAAGGAGAATAAATTAGAAATTAAATAATTCAATTATCAAGTCGGCCAAGACAAATAATATAACATATACTAATTTAGAAGTCGGCCATCAATGAAGTCTCTTCATAGATAATCGCGCCAAGATATAAGAGGTCGGCCACTTCACAAAATCGTGTATAATAGTTAAATAGACAATGTCTACCATTTAATTATTATCTCCATGCGATCTGGGCGAGAAGGATTCGCCTAAAGCTGCAATTATCATCAACACTAGTCACTACCAAATATTGTGATACTAATCGTAATTTAGATGAATTTGTGTAGCCGAAGGTAGTGCAATTTTACTCTAAATATAGTCATTAGAGCTTTTATGTACTTGAACAATAGGGGAGCCATGCATGTGTGACAAGTGTCCAACATGCATGTGTGACAGGTGTCTAACATGCATGCTTTTTTTCTATATTTGTGAATTATTTATGACATAATGAAAAGTGCAAGTTTCTAGTCACCCCATTATCATTTCTCTTGTTTTAGTGTGTGCTTCCTATTGTTGGTATTTTTAATCTTCATTCATGCATGATGCTACCCTACCAATCTCCATACGTGCATATATAAAACACACAAAAATCCTTGCAAAAATCCTTGCAAAATGTGGCCCTCTACAATTTTAGGAGGGCAATCTAAATTTCAAATTTCTTTATTCACCCAAAGTAGAATTTGATGTCTTCACTTTGCTCCATTTGCTTATTCGGGTCTCAAGCATCTCTAGGTCGATCCATCTTACATTCTCCAACTGAATTACTGGAATGACCAAATAATCTAATTTATGACTGCTAGGCAAACTTAGGCTTAGCCTATCAATTTTCAATGTTCCATATTATTAACACTATGAGATTGCACCCTGCAAGTTCAAAAACTCATCTTAGCACCAACAATGGAGTTGTCTCTTTAGTGTGGGACCTGCAAGATAGAGATAACTCTCTAGAGAGGGTTGGTTCCCTTTGAAACTAGGCTTGATTCACTTTCAATGACATAATTCTAATGTTAAGTTGTTGATTAACATGAAAAGAGGGAAAAAAATGTTCAAGAATGAAATGATGGTGATGCACAAATGACAAGAGAACCCCTGGACCTACTTATCAAGCACAAAACAACCTCAAGCATCTGTTTTACATTCACACAAACTCATGGAATATTGTCACAAGGGTTAGGAGAAGAAAGGTGTAGCTGCAGAAGGGACTAATATCCATAAGAGAAACCTACAATTCTTCAAGAAAACACAATGGAACTATACAAGAGAAATGCAACAATCAATTCTTTTATTGATTGTGAAGGCTCAAGCATGTGTTACAAATTCAATATGAAGAAATTGATACCAAAAGCCAATGTCTTTTTTATCTTCTACCTAATTACAACAATATATAGAATAAGAATAACTATTTGGGTGGAAGAAATAATCAAGATGTCTTCAAAAGGAGAACAAAGAGTTCAACTACCTCTTCAATGATCTAGTTGGCTTCACCTCTTTTAGGCATAGAAGGGACAAACATGCTAATTTATCTTATTGAAACTCCTTAATAATCTCAATTGATGTCTTGGAGTAGTTAACTAAATCTTCTTGCATGAAAATCTCCTAGAAGTGATGAAGATTTGCCACCACTCATTCAAACACATGCTTGCCTACTAATGCAAGTGAAACTTGTTCTGACACCTTTCACTTTCCTCCAAAATAGATGCCCCAGATTGTTGAGAAGATCAAGGAATAAATACAAGTGGTTGCAGTAATGGTGAGTAGGTGGGAGTGGGTGGAGGAGAAATGTGACATTTCATTTGATGCTCAGCATTTAAAACAATTCAAGCAGATTTGACTTTATGTTTGGCATGCACCGCACAATTCTACAACATTGTTTACCACCATTGATTCACCATCCTTCACTTTGATCAAGCTCCCCTCCACATTTTATCAAGCATCATTTTCTTTCACCCCATCAACACTCTCAAGAGGTTTGAAACTTTTGAGGATCAAGGGTAGCATATACCACATACCAACGATCAAAGTGTCAAGGAATCAATGAATCAAGGGTGACGAGGAAGTCATGCTAGATGATATGTGAGATGGGGGGAGGCCAAAAGGGGAACTTTGATAGGAACAAGGCATTAGTATGTTGAGATCGAGGAGTCATGATGGGGCATAACTTAGTACCAAGTCAAGGAAATGGTCAAAAGTCCAACTTGGCCAGATTATATAGAACTAAAGGAGTTTTGAACTTTCAAGGGGTTGGTGGAAATGAGTACCCAATTAAGGGCAAGGCCAAAAGTCCAACCCTACAAGAGTTAGTATCTTTCTTGGAGTGCAAAGTATTAGAGCTCAACAAGCAAAGATGAAGGGGAATGAGTACCAAAGGACGGGATGGATGAGGAAGTCGGAAAGTTCAGTGAATGTAAAGGACTTTGACTTTTAACATACTTTTGGGATTCAAGGCTCGAGAATGCCAAAGGAATGGTATTGTGGGGTGGGAAACTCCAAAACTCTAACAAAGCAACACTTAGACAAAATTTTAACAAGGATTTAATAGGGTTGTTGAGATCAATAGGGAAGGTATGCAAGTATGGACAAACTTGAAAGCCCGAAAGGCCGCCAATCACACAAAATACCAAAAACAACCCAAACTTGAATTTTTATAGATTTTTGCATCTTTTTGACACTTAAGGGACCCATTTAGGATGCCTCAGATTGATTACAAACAATGGGTCAAATATGACTAAGACACACAAAATGGAAAGGACTTGAGCAAAAATGACACTACAAACTTGAGTCCCAATAAACACTTAGATGATGACAAGGAAGGGTCAATAAGGCATAAAATACAACAAATCTCAAAATTCTAGATTATGCTTTATCATTTTATTTCAAGCCACGTCTCTTTTACCAAGCTTATTGCAAAGCAATACACAGTTTATATTGTCAGCTTCAATTTTTCCAATGCATCTTTGGCCTCCACAATCAACCACCTATAGTTGCTATTTGGCTGCTATAACTAGTGTCTAAACAGTTGAATGCATCTACAAAGCATCCATTCGTAAGTCACATTGGTATCTCTGGTTTTTCACAGAAGATTCCACTGACCCAAAATTTCTCCAACCTGTATCAAAAGCTCTCTCCAAGAACTTTGTAAACCACTTTTCTGATTTGCTTTTAAACTGCTTTGACAGTGAAGCACAAGCCATACTTTTCCTTTGTCTGAGTACAGCACAATGCTGCTCTACTGTTGGTATGGATGCTTTGATTTAAAATCTTCGTCGATCTTTAATCTGTTTGAATCCAAATTTATGATAGTCCATATATGTGATCTTAATATGAAAGGCATTAAATTGTCATTATCATTCGCATCTCCAAAGGGTATCAATCATGGAGACCATTCCATTAGCTGTCAAGCTCATGAATGGACCTAATGGCCCATGGCAGAAAAAGAAGTGATTACCTAGGCTTTGATCCTCAATTAGCATCCTGAGACCAGTAACCGAGACATTATCTCAGTGTTTTCAATGATGAGTCTTATCCAGTTGAATTAGGTTTTAAATTGGGGTTAAAGAAAAGCTTTTTGAATTATTTAATAATTATGTTTTGATCCATACAGCTGCAAGTCCATACTTCTAGGAGCATTCAGAGATAATTCGTTCAATATCTAGAGCCGTGCTTGTCTCAGGAGGCATAGTTTTAGTTCATGCATTCAAATGGGAAGAAAAACTAAGATAATTCATATAAGTTGATGAATCTTTGAACAAAAGCCTCAGGATCTTTACATTCTTCTGTAGTTCAACAAGGACCCGCATTAGATTGAAGGGTTTCTGCATATCTCACCATAATACATTTTTCTTCCTAAGTATGAACTGCATAAAACCATTACAGCCTCTGCATCTCTTCTAGATGAGGTGCAAGTGATACAAAGGAAGAAACACTGTGGCTTGAATTTCAAAATTGAAACTTTTTGTCACTATGTTTCTCCAACTCTCCAGGATGTTAATTTGGGGGAATGCGATGCAGCATTTCTGGATGTCAAAATAATTCCCCAATTTTGGGGGCAGGATGGGATGGACCGTAGGCTGATGGCAAATTATATATATAATGAAAAATTTTAAAAATATAACTTATAGCTTTCAATTGTATAATTAAACTTTTAAACATCAGTAAACATTCTAAAGAGCTGTAATTCGAATAATTAAAAATACCTATGACATTAAATATTGAAGAATATTCAACATTGACCATTGAAAAATGGAATCCAAAACAGAGTGAAACACTGAAATAAAAATACAAAAATAGACACTTCTCTCAATGTATTGTCAATGATCATAAAGTTCCATGGTTACAAGGAGATGCAGAGCACAGGTACTGGTATGGGTACCAGGATGCCAGTCAAATTATAGGGTACATGAGTAAATGAACGAGGAGACAGCTATATTATATATAAACATAGTCACCAGAAAGTGTGGTATGGGGGCAGGGATGTGGTCTACATTCCTATAATAGAGTTTCATAAACTATATGTTTGAAAATGCCCCCTTCTCTTTTACAAATATGCTTTTCCTGGTTTTTAAACTGTAGACATCATAACGTCCCCGACAGATTGGGGGATATCCTTCAATGTCTCAAGGATGTTATGATGTCCCCCAGTATCCCACTATAATAGGAAACAACCCTGAGGTACCAAAAAAATTCCGAAAGATCCCTGGAACATAAGGAAAAAAAAGGCATCAGAAAAAAGGGGATGTGATTGGTTCATCACTCAGCCTCTCTGAAATGTCTGGGACAGCCTTAGAGAACAGGGTATGCATCACCATGGAACTTTGATAATTTTCTCCTGAAACTCAGAGATGCCATCAATATTACTTGATCACTCTGGTAAGCCTTACATCATCAACCAATCAGTGCTCACATCTAAGGGTCAAATTCAGTTGGCGACTTTTTGTATTAACTTACAATATATGTTTTGTGTACCATTTGCTTTTCCTGCTGGTAGAATTTTACAATTATATTTTATTAATATATAACAAAATGAACTTGGGCCGAATAATCAATTCCAGGTTTGCAAATCTGCATCCCTGTCAACACTACAGCCATCCCTGCTTGGTCAGCCTCTTATCCTGACCATCCACTTTTCACAAAATGATTGGCCACAAAGGCACCAAACATTTGAATCCTGTGTTTGCCTTGACTATGATGAATCCAAACAGCAAGATCCAAAGTGGCTAATACTTCCGCATTTTGCACCAGTTCAAGGGCCCACTCCACTGAGAGTAGTGTCGGATCTTCTTTGCCAAGACAATTATCTTAATTCTTAGGCTTGTTTTATTGTTCCAAGTATTATTGTGACTATTTGAGAATTATATGTACAGGTTCTCATAGGAGATTGGGATTTTTGATGGTCACATTTTGGGTTATATCTATAAGCAGCCCATGGTTGTATTCCTCTTCATCACATGAATTATTTCTCCTGATGATGAGTCATATGTTCAAACCCAAAAGATCAAAGATTTATGTTTCTTTTAACAATGGTGCCTCCAGAAGCTTTGGTTTATTATTATCCTTAAATTATTTCCTATTTCTTTGTCGCCTGCTCTACCCTTCATACCTCCATAATAGGGTTTACCATTTATATAATAAACCAGTCTAGGATACATTCGCTGGGATAACATCATCAATGTTCCATCATTCAGCTCTGAGAGTTGTGAGCCATGAATTTGTGCGTAATTCAGAGCCTGGTTTGTGTTTCAGTTGACACATAAACTTGCAGTTCTAGCTATTATGTTTGTTGTCAATACCTTCTATAATGCTTTCAATGGACCTAAAACTAAATAAGCTTCCTTGTGACTCTGCAATACTTACTACACTATTGAATGGATTAGATCTGCACTTCTGATAAAAAAAACCTTTGTCAACCAAATATTTTCTGAGATACCCTTCCATCTCTTACAACAAATTGCATCACTTGAAAAATCACCTGCAAGACTCCTAATCCTCGACTCTAAGTCACATATGACAACTGTTAGGTAATCTATTAAAAACAAATTGTATCAATTGAAAATTCACCAGCAAAACTTCTATTCCCCGACTCTTAAGTCACATATGACAACTGTTCAGCGATGAATTACAATTTCCCCTACTTCCCAGTTAAAACTAAATGATCTCCATCTAAAAACCCATGCTAATTCTTCTTCAAACCTACCAAAAAAAGGCCCTAATAAGATGATGGTGGGAATATACCTGTCAAAAGTAGTACATCTTTCCAAAGACTGCACGACATTCCGATAGAAATACCCATGAATCATTCTCAACCATGCTTTCATTGTAATGTGCAATATCACCATGAAATCAATTGTTCACGGCCAATTCCTCCAAAACTAAGTTCTTGCAGCTGTGTACTCAAAACATCAGAACCCACTTCAAGACTTCTTACAACTTAATTCTGTCAACAAGTTAGCCAATTCTAACTATATGCTTTTGATGCATCAAATAACACTATTCAAGTCACATTATCATGTGCAACACCTATTTGTTAGATATATTATAGGTTAATAGGGCACATGAATTAGTATTGGTTACATTGATGGTTTAACAAAGCATCCAAATTAGGGATTTGTTTGCTATTTTGAGATTTGACTCTTGTTTGTTTTTGTAGATTGTCTTACAGATAGCTGATTTGGCTTCAAGTTGTAAGTGTTTTAAATAGGCACAGTCCCTTTGATTCTGCTGAAACTCATTTGCTCCTATATGGTATTAGAGCTTCACTATTTAGAAGATTTTTTTTGCAGGGTTATAGCTCTGCTTGTTCTCATAATCCTGGCCATTGCTGTTGTTGGTGAAGTTTCCTACTTGCTTTACAAATCCCAGGCTCCCAAATATGAGCTGCAAGGAGGAGGCAGCCATTTGAGCAGTGTTGCTGATTGTCCAGAGAAGATAGTAACATTTTGGAGATCACCCAGGAGCTCAAGGCTAAGTACAACTCATCTGGCTTGCTCTTTAACAAAGGTCTCACATGCAGGATTTTGTATCGGCATGAGGACACCAGCAGCAATGTAAGGAGGCCAGCGAGCAGCCTTTTCTCTATAGACAAAAATAATTGCAAGAAAAAATCAAACTGTGAAGCAATGGTGAGGTGGGGTTGGGAGATGGCATAGACAGCAGGATGAGAGAATGGACAGCAAGTTTGTGAAGATACCATCAGTGTTCAAGGAGGACACTTCAAGATCAAGTCTTGTTCCATCAGTTTCCTGGCCTGCTCCTTTCCAATCAGAAAGAGCGATATACTTTGGCATGAAAGATATGGGCACTTGAATTATCAATATTTATCTGTCCTAAGAAACAGCAAGCCTGGCCTGCACCTTCCCAATCAGAAAGAGCAATACACTTTGGCATGAAAGATATGGGCACTTGAATTATCAATATTTGTCTGTCCTAAGAAAGTCTAATATAGTAATGGGCTTCTATCCATACAAGAATGTCAAGATGTGAGTATAGATTGCCAAATGGGTAAACAGAGTTGAGACCCATTTGATATAGATAAAATGTGGAGTTCAAATGAGTATTGGACCTGGTTCATTCTGATTTGTGTGGCCCAATGAAGACACCAATTGTGTCTAGAGCCAAGTATCTCTTGCCAATTGTTGATGAGGACAATGTAGTTCTACTTCTCGAAAAATATGTCTAAAAGTTTTTCTCATTTCTTAACATCCAAAGCCCTAGTTGAAAGCAAGTGAATAGATGTGTTAAGCCAATAAGGTTTGATAATGAGGTGGAGTTTATCTCTAATCAATTCAAGGAATATTGCATGGAAAATGGTATACACAGGGAATATACTACTCCACACACTCAACAAAATGGAGTTGTGGAATGGAGGAATAAATTGTTTATGGAGATGGCATGGTGCATGGTACAGAGCCAAAATGCACCATATTGATTCAAGGCAGAAGCTGTGAATACAGTTGTTTACGTCCTTAACTAGAGTCCTTGAAAGGCATTGCAGAATATCACTCCCAAGGAAGCATGTTCTCGCAGAATATCACTCCCAAGGAACTATTGTCAAGGAGATCATCAGCAAGTGCTTCATGTATTTTCAGTTGTGTTGCTTTTGCACTAATTCCTAAATAGAATGGGAGTAAATTCAATGCAACAAGACAAACGTATATGTTTGTTGGCTGCAGTGAGCGATCAAAGGCATACAGTTTACTCGATATCCCTACAAATAACATTGTGATTAGTGGAGATGTGGCTATAGATAAGATGTCTTTCTTCTTAGATAATCCCAAACTGCTACTGATAAATCTGGTGTGAAGATTGAAGAAGGCTCAAAACAAAGATCGTCAAAGGAGTGGAGTTCTGATGTTGGTACTCAAATCCCAGAGGAAATCCAACACAGTAAAACTAAATGGCATTACAATTGTTTGTATGATGTTTGGGAGGATGAAAATTTGGATGACAAATAGAGCAATACCCAACCTCTAGTGCAAGCTCAAGAAAACAAGCACCAAAGACCGAAGTGGTATTACATATCATGAAGGACATTCAACAAGATGAAATGCTAATATCCATGTATTAAATACACCCCCACCCCTCCCTAGGCACACATATCCCCATATCCGTATCAGATACGGATATGATACAGCACAGATACACATTGGATACCATACCCACACATGCCCAAAAAACTTCCTGCATATATGTGACCAGTTGATATATTAAGTGAATGAAACCCTACTGCATTATCAACTTCCTATTACTCAATTCACCAACACATAAGCCCTTTTATAATAAAGGTGACCAACTGAAAAGTGGAAAGCTAGTGCATCCCATACTGTACCATCTCTCTTTCCCTATTCTAGTTCACTGCTAGCTGTGATGACAAGACAAGCATCCATTACTAGTTCTTGTTATCACCAACAAGGGCTTTTGTTGCACAGTGCATGCTATAGGCATACAAACACTCCACACATCAAGCAAGACACAACTCTAGCAACACACATTCCTTCTGATACACTAATGCTTGTCTAAAACTCTTGAGACAAATAGATCATCACATCAATCACCTACATACTACTGGGAAAAGCCTATCTAAACCACCTCAAAGTGAGTAGCTCCAGCATCTATCACCTACATGATATTGGTGAAAGCCAACCAAACCCTATAAAAGTAGGTAGTCCCTAGTGTCAATCATCTGCAAGCTACTAGTGAAGCTAGCTAACCCTATAATACAGTCTATTGCTTCTGGTGGTAGAGCATGCTTCCTAACTATTGTCATTTCAGAAGCTAAAGCTAAGCTTAGCTAATAAGCAAATCGTGGGATTTCAAACTTGTTGTACACCTAGGAAAGAGTAGGATGAAATACATCTTAAGAGAACTACTGTCCTCTACCTATGCCCTTTTAGGGTCTCTCTCAACCTTGGTTGTGATGCCATTGAAGTTGACTCCTGATCTATCTCGGTTCTAGCATTTTATTATTCAGAAAGTACACATCAACTGATCTCAATTCTCAACACATTGTCCCAATGGATTCACACACCCCAGACCAATTGATCTTATCAAATTGCCACCTAGACTGAAGCATTAATCTATGCAAACGGCCTATAGATTTTGGTAGTCAATTTTGCCAATCCATAGGGTACTCATCTCCTACATCTTGGCTTACATCTAAATACACATATAAGCCTTTACAACATACCAATATGTAATCAAGAATAATCATCCACATCATTTAATGACACAAAATCACATACCAAGCAATTATCCAACACATTTTGTCATGAACAGACACGGATTATGGTAAGATCTTAGTTTATGGATGTCTTGATTCATCATGTTCCATTATCCAAATTATTAAATTGCTGAGATCCAAAGGTCTCATTTAAAGAGGATTGATTGCCTCTAATCTTGAGTTCCCAATGTTTCTTTTTCATAGATTTCCAGTCTTATTTAGGGAGCATTGTTTAATAGGTCTAGCTAGACAAATTATCAAGATCCTTAGTAAAACTAGAATGTTAATATTTAAAAGCGTAACTTGATATTCACAAGCCCCAAGCTGACAAAGTTCACAGTTGCACGAGGGAGATTACATAGTTCCTATTACCTTGGCAACTTATCTTGCAATATAATTTACTGGTGTCCTATCTATGAATACTACAATTTAAATCATTTTCAATTCATAAACAGTATTGTAACGAAAATGTTCTTATAATAATAATTTAAAATTCAAAATATAAACTTATTTAAATCATAATATAAACACCTCAATAATATATACTGTATAATTAAGTTAATCCCACACATTTATAATCAACATATAAACATTTGCTTTTAAAGTATTAATCCCCTTTTGTTATGCCTCACATTATCCCAACAAATGCATTATTATGCAACCATAAGCCAAACTTGTGTAAATAAAAGCTTACTCCTGGTTCATATTAGGAGGAGATTTTGATGGCTATAGATTTGATCTATAAATCTATGCCATCTTATTCCACATAAATGATAAAAGCTCAAGCCTCAAGGTAAGAATATTTGTTATCTTCCACATTTGCCTACTTGTGAATCCAAGCAATTAGAAAGATTAAAGGCCTCAAGAAATCACCCACAATCATGCAATAAGAACATTTTTTAACAGATTTAAAAACACATACTTATGACTGGATTCAGACCATTCATGTAACCAACGTATCCAAACTTCCCTTTGAGTGTGAACCAACAAGGTTTCAATACAAAACAAGCTCAAGAGTTTATCAAGGCAAATAACTACACACATGACCCGGGTTTTAGCAAGCTTTATATCATTAAATCAACATGGAAATAGGTGCCCACTATGCCCTTTCAGAGATTCATAATTGCTTCCAAGAAAATGTTTTTATCTCTTTTATAAGTATAACCCAGGCAAATGCTGAAAAACAAGAATTCCATGACTATATCTTAAGCAAAGTAGAGTCATACATGGCTCACAATCAGCTCAAATGGAAAAGCCTTGTGATGTCCCCTTTTGGGAATTACCCTAAATCTTGCCCTACCATCACAAGTTTAATGTAGTTAGGGTTATAACTTACCAAATTAAATGCTTTAAGAAGATAGATCTCGGTTTAGGTCCTATAATCATGTTAGCTATTATTGGACTATAACTCATATGATCGACATAAATGTCTCATCTATTTGAACCATGTAAATTCTCAACTATTTCAAATGCATAATGGGAGTTCAATCATAAAAGGAATTGGATGGGAAACATGATAAGTCCACCCGAAGCTATCCCCACTAAACTCAAGAGCAGACACTCACCCTCTTGGCCCCAAGTGGCAGGCACGTTGGACATCCAACATGGGGTGGTCTACTTAGTGGGTAAACTTGTATCTATGTTCCCTATCCATGTTCCCTTATCCATCCTTATGATTTGTGATTTCTCCACAATGAACCATCGTAGAGGTTGGAAAGGAAATCACAATAGGGTGCCCAGAAATCCCCCTATCTAAGCCCAAGAGCGGACACTCACCCTCTTGGCCATAAGTGGCAGGCACATTGGACATCCAGCATGTGGTGGTCTACTTAGATGGTGATCTCGTGTCTGCTCCCCTTCTTTGTATCTTCTCTTCTCCTCCATATGATTGCTTAGTGTAAATCAAGCGAATCAGAATCTATTATCCACATTTATATTAAAGAGTCATAATTACTTATAAGGCTCAACAATTGTTGCAAGCATCATTATTGCATAATCGTAAATTATATATATATATATCTGCTGCTATACTCAGAAATATATTTCAGATTTCTTTTCATACACTTCCTGAATAATGCTGCTAATCTCCATTTTATGCTCCTTATATACCTTCTCAAATCCCCAAGACGGGCAACCATATGGAGGGAGATGACCTCATGAAGAGGCACATCCCTTTGCTAACATCCTCTTTAGACATAAGCGGTGCCTTTTGCATTTACTAATCCTAAATCATCTCTGCCTTTTCTAAATGATATGAATCGCTGGTTTAAACTAATCCAGTCATACATAAGTGCTGCTTTTAATAATTGTTGTTGATAAATACTATAATATTTTTAGTGTATCTGCTGCACATTCATACGTTGATCTCTGCTCCTTTTATCCTCCATTTAGGTGATTATATTCATTAATATACATGCTTTTTATACTAGGCAACAAGGTGTGGTCGGCTAGCATTGATGGTCAGCCCAACCAGATAATGCTTTAAATTTATTTAACAATAACATGGGCTGCACAAGAGGAAGTCAGCCCTATGAAAAATAATATTTTGATACAAAATTTCTAATGGATTTGGCCTCCTGTACTGTAAATCTGCTCGCTGCACTGCCATTTATTGGCAGGGACATGACAAGCCTTTACTGGATTATACCACCTAGGTCCTAACATCATCACTATATGAGGCTGCAACAGAAACATGGTGAATATTTATACTATTTGCAAGGCCAAAACTAGTAATATAGAACACTTTGAGAGCTTCAATAAAACAAAACTATTAACAATGAATGAGCTAAGACATTGACACACATCCAAACGCAATCCTTCACAAAGCTTCAAAACGAGGTAAAATAGCAACTAGCAACCATAATGCAGTCTATCCAATTGTTAAATACACAAGTAATATCATTATTGAAAACTCTAACAACTGGGTTCAAGGTCGAACAATTTCCAATAAAGATTCAAAGCTATTACAATGTAGCCTTTCATAAAAGAAAAAAACTCATTTTCCAGCATTGCTGCTTGCGATATAAAAAGCACTTTTACAATGTAATGGAGCTCTAGCAGGCTTATACCTTAATCATCACCAAAGGCAAAAGTTAAAACAACTATGAACTCAACCTACCACCACACTCTTCTAACTCAGCATATTCTAATATTGACAACTGAAGGCTCAATCACAAGCATAAGCAAACAGAAGTCATTCCAGAAGGACCACAGGTATTCCTAGAACAAAACTCCAAATATTCAAGAAACATTCATCAACACCTACAAACCCTTGACTCTTAAAGTCCAGATTACTTTAGCTCTAAAACAAGTTTGTAAGTCATATAAACTCAAAGCTCAAACCAGAAGTCCTCATTCAGTTTCAGCACAACCTTCATACAACATGCCATCAATCTACAGAATATTTGCATTGCATTGGTTGGCAATTCCTACAAACCCTCCACTCATTTAATCCAGCCCTGACTACCACAAAAACCAACTAAATTGCGAATAGAACACACTCAAGTCCAATTTAACTTCATCATAGAGTAAAATGCTGACAAAAAGACATCTAGCATACCATTGGCCAAAAAGATGATGCTCACTCAACAAATCTACCCAGTTTAATTCCCATACACACTATAATACTCAAGAGCTACAAATCTACCCTAATTTTCTCCCAAACACACCAAAACATTCAATAGAAAGCACCCAAAACCAGAAGAGTCCAAACAAAATGTTGTTCATTGCAACTGCTTAATAAAACAAAATACATCATCAATACATGGCCAACGAAATCTCAGAAAAGTCACAGATTTTTAACTAGCCTCTAGGCCTGCAGATGCCATACTACTTGTTTACTGACTAGTTAAATCCCCCAAACAGACGAGCAAGTTTGCTGACATGGGATTTTTGCTTTGAGGATAGCTTCAGTGACTACAAAGACATGCCACTTCCTAACACAACACAATGGAGAGAGCCATGAAACCTCCACAATCCCCCTTTTTATTCTCCAGAGATCCCTGCCTCCCTTCTTGTATAGGTTGCACTCAAACTCAACCCACAAAACCCTCCTAAAAGCTCCATCACAACCTCAAGGGAGAGCGCACCAACCTCCACACCTTCATTCTAATTGCCCCTTTAGTGGGAAGGACAGACATTTTCATATATAGTGTTCAACCTCATGCCCCCTTGTCCAGCACCATCAAACTTGTGTCATATTGCGTTAATTGATAATTCTCAATACAATATAGAGAGGTTAGAATTGTCCATTGGTTATTAATTGTATGTATGTATCTGTAGAATTAAATATTGCATATACACTATGAAGTATTATTTAAAATTTAGATTATCATTATTATGGCAAATTATATATCTGTATAATTAATTGATTAAATATTGCATACTCACTATATCTTTACTATTGTATGTATGTACGTATGTATGTACGTATGTATAGATTTAAATATTGCATATTCACTATCGAGTATTATTTAGAATTTAGATTATCAATATTATGACAATATATATATATATAGAATTGATTAATTAAATATTGCATACTCACTATATCTTTACTCATGTACATAAGTACATATGTGTTTTTCATGTATAGCATTCAAGGTAAGAATATGTACGTACATATGTATGTATTGTATGTATGTATGTATGTATGTGTGAATGTATCTGTAGAATCAATTGCTACTTGTTGATCTACAACTGAATTTATCTTTACTCTCGAATCAGGAGTACTTTCATGGCAGAGCAAGTTAGAACATGAATTTGCCTTATTTTCTACTGAAGCAGAATACAAGGAAGCTGTGTATACAGGGTGTGAAGTGGTGGTTGTGGCAGATCGTAGTCAATCTTCAACTTGGTCCCACTAAAACCTACTTCCCCCACCTCAAGATGGTGATTATGTATGTATGTAGTATGCATCTGGAGAATTAATTGATACTTGCTGATGTATAACTGAATATATCTTTACTCTTGAATCAGGAGAAGTTTTGTGGCAGAGCAAATTAGAACATGCAGTTGCCTTATTTTCCACTGAAACAGAATACAAGGCAGCTGTGTATACAGGATGTGAAGTGATGGGGTTGCAGTAGATCTTAGTCAATCTTCAACTTGGTCCCACTACACCTACTTCACCCTTTTGTGATAATCACAGAGTCCTCAAGATGGTGAATATGTATGGATGTATATATCTGCAGAATTAATTGATACTTGTTGATCTTCAACTGAACATATCTTTACTCCTGAATCAGGACTAGTTTCATGGCAGAGCTGTTAATTTTAGATCAGAAATGCAAATAAGCAGAAAATTCAACACATAGAACAATGAACACTGTATTTTACCCTGGGAAAACCCTCCTACTCGAGGGAGAAAAACCCAGCAAGATATTCTCTTTATAAATCAGAAAAATAAGTGCAGAAATAGCACACAAGATCAGGCCCTAGAAGAGGCCGAGTCTCGTACAATAAATAATGTCACTTCTCCTTGAAGTGAATCTTGAATGCACAAAATTATGACACTTCTTTTTGAATCAAATCTGCTGCTTAGAAAATTTGAACTGCAGCTGATGGAATTCAAACTTGGAGAGTGAATTGATTGATGCTCAAATGAGAGGACTCTATCCTCTTTAAATACCAAGCTAGGTGACCTCCTTTCTAGAGCAGACCTAGAGAAATACAAACTTTATTTATAAAACAAAGGCCGATCTGCCTTGAGTTGATTTTATTTGAGAGAAAATATCTCCCGAAGCTATAAAACACTAACACTCCCTCTTAGCTAGGGAGGTATTTTCAAATATCCTCGTCATCGAGTCTCTCAACATAACGCCCACAATGGCTACACCCATTTGTGGAAAAAAACACATCTCAGTCTCAAAGATGTACAAAAAAATATCCTCGTCATGGAGTCTCTCAACATGACGTCTCATCTCAGTCTCAGAGATGTACAAGGGCTTGCACCTCATATTTCTTAGTCTCAGAGATGTACAAGGGCTTGCACCTCATATTTCTTCGTCTCAGAGAAATATACACTACAAGGGCTTTCACCTCATATTTCTCCGTCTCAGAGAAATATACACTACAAGGGCTTTCACCTCATATTTCTTTGTCTCAGAGAAATATACATTACAACAAATCTTCATAATGATGTGACTCCCTTTGAAGCTCCAAGTACTTGCATCAAACTCTTGAGCTCCTCGTCCAAGATTGCCTGCAATGCTTGCCTTAGAAGAACGGTTTCCAATGCACACTTCCGGCACTACTGACTTGCGAGAGTCCAAGACTATCCTCCTCGACCTCATCCCAAATCACCCTATTTTGAATAGGTTTGCAAAGATACCAATGTCAAATCCAGATTGACTGTCTTGTGCAATTTTGTTGTCTACAGCTGAAGAGGTCTTCCAAGGACTAGCCTTGCAACACTGCAACCCACTTAGCTGACACCTTCACTTCTTCTCAGTGAATCACTCTAGTTCCTCAAGACGTAGGACTCCATCTTGCTGAACACAGAACTCCCTCTTGATCCCTACCTCAATATAGAGATTACAAAAATCTTCTAGAAATGAACTCCCCTCCATTGACTAATCTCAGAACCTTAATCCTTTTCCTGGACATGCTCTCAACTTGTGCCATAAATTCTTAGAATTTAACTCCCTCTGAATGTCATTGCCTCCTCTTCAAAGTAGTTGATCGCAATGACAATCTGTATAGGTTCTTCGTTGTTTAGTGTCTTCATCTGTCTCAATCTTCGTTGTTTAGTGGCTGACCCAACCTTGTGCCCTCGGGAGATGTCTCCAGTGAAGAATCATGAGAGTTATGCGCCACCAACTCAGTCCCATGGCTGCAAGCTATGTCTCCATGTTTGTTCATTTCTCCAGTCGGCATGACTTCCTCATAAGATGCCTCAAGCTCTTCCTCCCTTTGAATTCCTTATGCAATCTCTCATCATCCTTTTGCCCCTCGATCCATCCTACATTTTAGAGAGATTAATAATAGTTCATAGAATCAAACTACCTCGAAGAGAAATATACAGACCAATGCTAGAAGCATACATGATTCACTATTCCCAATGTTATTGCATGAATTATTATTAGCTACATAAAATTCATGATCATAAAATACTTATCTCTTTATTGTTGGTACACCATTGAACTAGACCTGTAATTGTGTCTAATTAGCCCTTAATTGATTTAATCCTTGTTGAATAATCGCCCAGACTTCCAAATGCTTGATGGCTATCAAGAGTATTCCAACTACAACCAGCTGGAGCAGCAATCTGTACATATTCGTTCACAAGCATCATTTGACTCTGTCGTTCAAATAAACTTCACCAGTTGCTTTCCCATCCACGCAACAAATGAATGTTTAACCCTCTTCTCCAATCAAATCTGAAACTCTTTACAATTCTGCTCAAGAATTTCTGCTCATAGGTCTATAGGTATTTTTCCCTTTAAGGTCTGCATAAAATGTCCTTCAATTCTGCAATAGATAGTCTTCAAATCTGCAACAACTCGCCCTTGAAGATCTACACTTAAGTCTACCACAATTCACCTTTTAGGTCTGCAAAAATTCAACTCAAGGTCTGCTCTAAAATCTGCTAGAAATCGCCCTTTAAGTCTTCAAAAAATTGCCTTCAAGACTGCTCTTAAAAACACCTTAGATCTGCTTCTAAGGTATGCTCCAGATCCGTTATCGATGGAATGATATTTAATGAAGAATGCTTAGACAAATCTGATCAGATTTTTTCTAAACCCGCTCTAATACCACATGTTAGTTTTAGATCAGAAATGCAAATAAGCAGAAAATTCAACACATAGAACAATGAACACTGTATTTTACCCTGGGAAAACCCTCCTACTCGAGGGAGAAAAACCCAGCAAGATATTCTCTTTATAAATCAGAAAAATAAGTGCAGAAATAGCACACAAGATCAGGCCCTAGAAGAGGCTGAGTCTCATACAATAAATAATGTCACTTCTCCTTGAAGCGAATCTTGAATGCACAAAATTATGACACTTCTTGAATCAAATCTGCTGCTTAGAAAATTCGACCTGCTGCTGATGGAATTCGAACTTGGAGAGTGAATTGATTGATGCTCAAATAAGAGGACTCTATCCTCTTTAAATACCAAGCTAGGTGACCTCCTTTCTAGGTTCCAACCTAGAAAAATACAAACTTTATTTATAAAATAAAGGCTGACCTGCCTTGAGTTGATTTTATTTGAGAGAAAATATCTCTCAAAGCTATATAACACTAACAAGAGCAAGTTAGAACACACAGTTGCCTCATTTTCCACTTAAGCAGAATACAAGGTAGCTGTGTATAAAGGTTGTGAAGTGATGTGGTTGTGGCAGATTATAGTTGATCTTCAACTTGGTCCCACTACACCTACTTCACCCTTTTGTGATAATCAGGGAGTCCTTGAGATGGTGAATAATATAATCTATCATTCCAGAACCAAACACCCACCAATTAGTTGATAATGAAGATGTTTGAATTATTGTCCTCTAGAGGAGCAGATTGCAGACATAATGACTAAACTGCTTAGTAGAGATAAATTTGTCAAATTAGAGATAAGATTGGACTTGTATCTGGTTTGGTCATTAAGGGGGGATGTTTAACTATATTATAGGTTAATAACTTAATAGATTATAGGACATTTAAATTAGTGTTGCTTTTCATGTTGGCACATTGGTGATTTAACATAGCACTCAAATTAGAAGATTTGTTTACTCTATGGAGGTTTATTCTTGTTTGCTTTTGCAGGTTGTTTTATGGATAGTCAATTTGGCTTTCTATTGTAAGCACTCAGGATAAAGCTGTTTCTTATATTTTCTCAAAAAGCTCCATTGGGTTATTACATTCTAGCTGCCTTGCAAAGTCTGTTGATTAAAGCACTCAGGGTAAAGCTACTAATAAGATTGTTCCACCATTTCATGATGTAACTCAAAGCCTCTTGCATGCTACCATCCTTACAGTACTTATCAATCAATTCAGTACAAGCAACATTTGACATAAGTCCTTTAGGCATCATTTCAGTATACATCACTGAAGCCTTTCCAGCTTTCTTATTTTGCTTTCGTTGGAGTGCCCATCCAAAAAGGTAGAAACAGCATTCACCACAAGCCTGTGCGGTGTCTGTGTGCAAAGTACCAAAGCTTAAGATCATTCCATGCATTTTTGTTTTATTCTAAAAAGTCTTTATCAATTGAAATCTACTTACCACATTTTACCCCCTGAATTTGGGAGTCAATCCCTAGGATTTCATGACTATTACTTGACCTATTGGTGATTTAAAGGCCTATGCCTCATGAATGCGAACAGCCAATGTCATGAAACTCCGCATCACAAGCATTCATAAGTATCATAGAAAAGAACTTAGAAATCACAACCACCAAATAATTTAAAGCCATATTCACGCAACTGCAACCAAGTAAAACCAACTAATAAATACATTTCTAATAGCCATTGTGAATACAATTGCAAATGCAGAATTCGAACAGCAATCCAATGAGATTCTTTGTTAAGATGAATAAATTCTGGCTTTATTGAAGTAATTATAATTCCAAAGACCTAAACCCCATTAGTAAATTAAGTGTAGAATGGCAAGTAGCCACCAGCTGAGCACAAATTCCAATGGTTTGGATCGAGCTGACCATTGAAAAACGATTTGACATATGCATGGGACTTTACAATATTCAACACAAGGGATCAATGTGACAGATGATTTGGCTTCACCATTCAACAAGCTGACCATTGAAAAAGGATTTTGCATATGCATGCGACTTCACAATATTCAACATAAGGGATCAATGTGACAGATGATTTGGCTTCACCATTCAACAAGCTGTTCATACAGGCCGTTGATATCTAAAGACAGGGTTTTGCTATGATAGACAATGTCTACAAGGGATAAATCCCACACAATAAGTACAACTTACCAACTAGTCTCACTGATTGCTGGAGGTAAAAATAAGTTGACCTCACAGCTTAGCTTATTCCACTTGTACTTCAGAATGTAATCCGCTCAAGCAAATCACAGCCTCCAGAGAAGTTCCTCCAACTTCAATCACAGGAAGCAGGACATTCCATACAGAAAGAGACAATAACTTTTACCTGCAACCAAAAAATTGATATGAAATGTAGTTCACTCCATCTGACAGAATCAATCTAGAAAATGAACAAAACAGAAGAGTCGTAATGAATTCCCAAAGTTTCAGTCACACAAAGAAAATCTAAAGAATAACTTTGGGTTCAAATATTATGAGTTTAAATTATTTAATATTTACATATACATGCTTTGGATATTGGAAATAAAAATTACATATCAATTTTTCTGGTTTCTTCTTGATTTACATTTGCTCAATTAAGCTTTTTATACTTACTCATATTTCAAATTTTTTAACAAGCATGGTAAGTATGAGTGAAATTGAAAAGTTTGTGTTCGATAACCTATGCAGAAACAACAAATAAATCAGAATATAAAAGCATTTTCCCACAACTAAAAAGCGCAAATGTAAGGATTAATTCATCAAGTGAAAAGGGAAGCATCTTCATCTGCCGTGAAATTTAATGAAGCAACATCTTCCCTTATTGCCCATTGATGGGCAACAAAGTGACAAGGGACATTTCAAATGGGAATGAAAGAAAGCTTGTCACATCTTTTGTTACATACGCCTGTAGAGTATTCAAACTATCAGATCTGAAAAACTACAGTCCCAGCAATGATGAATATCAATGGTAACCCAGTGATGTTGACAATCAGACAGGCCCAGAGAACTTCCAAGGCCCCAAGGGTTATTATCACAAGGTGGAAACCTGATGGGATACAAAATTTGAACAATATAGAGGAAAAGTAAAAGTTTCCCTATAAATGCAATGAGGGCCTATATGTCTAACCTATGTGCTGACTAGACCAGTAGCTGAAATCTTTACTTTTATCTTTTGCATATGAAGAGTTCAAGCAGCAATCAATTGCAGCTATGATGAGCAAGATGAAACATGTAGAACAGAAGCTCAAGTCATCGTGGACTATCAATAGATTGATACACAAGACTCTTAGCAATGGTATCAATGAAGTTAGAGGACTAGAACATGAGCCAACCTCAGTGGTCTTGTGCAAAAGGCTCATGAGATAGCCTAACAGTGCCCTACCCAACTAAACATGGTATCTTCCAGCCCATTTTGAACTGTCGGGGTGATGAATTTGACTATCAAGCATAACAAAAAGTGTGTACCATGAACCTAAGCTAATTTTTATGTCTAAATAGCAATGCAAAGGGTAGTATATTAAGGTCCTAGTAGGCTGAAAAGCTTGAATAATTTGACACATCATCCTGGAAATCATTTTATATGATAATCTATGTTTCTCCAAGATTCAGGAATGGGGTTAAAGCTTGAATAATCTGACACATCATCCTGGAAATCATTTTATATGATAATCTATGTTTCTCCAAGATTCATGGATGGGATTAAAGGGGTGTGTGAGGACATGTTTCCAGCATGAAAAAAACTTACCAAATATTTTGGGGATGGCAAGGCAATGAAAAATTTTATATCCATAATACAAAATGAAAAAAATTATAAACATATCTATAGTTTTCAATTATGTTAAAACTATTAAACAACATTAAAGATTCTAATGGGCTAGATAAAAATAATAATAACATATGATATCCAATGATGAGCATTCAACATTGGCCCTTGAAAATAAATTCAAAACCTAGTTACACTGACATATGAATATGAAATTGTAAATATGAATACTTGATAATTATACTACCAATGATCATAACGATAATGTTTGAAAATGACCCAATTTATTTGGTCTTCCTTTTTACAGATTATTTTTTCTATTTTTATAAACAATGGTTGATGTGAACTTCACGACATCCAAAGTACATCCCCAACAGATTAGATATGTCCCTTAATATATCTGAAATATTGGAGTCCCCAAATAGCTCCCCAAAAGAGTTAACACTTGAGAATGCCAAAACAATCTGAAACATCTCTGGGACATGAGACAAGGTTCAGAAAAAAGGGATGCTGTCGGGAGGTCCCCTTCCAAGTCCCCACACCCCTAAAACATCCTGCACATTGGAGATGGCCCCAGAGGTCATGGGAAGCATCCCCGTGGAACAATAATTACTAATTATATATATTGTAAATAAATTTTCAAGAGATTCATTTACCTCATATTGGAGTCTGATATGTGCATGCAACTGTAGATTTTGATGTAGTAATCTGCAATCTCTATCATTTTACAACAGCACCACAATTCAGAAAAAGACCAAATGTGATCACAATTCAATGGCAAAAGATCTCCATGAAAAATCAGAGACTGGCATGCAACCACCTTGCTTCAAACATAGAGCTGATGGTCATTTTTAATCCATCTGTATAACCCAGAACCAGAAGATATACGCCCCAAATCTCAATGCTAATTTGTGAAAATCACACCGCATGTAACAGATATGCAGACAAGATCAATTTTGATCAATGCAATACATAACCGACAAGGTTTCTACTTGGACAGTGGTGCCAAAATCAAGAAACCCCGCATACATAGTATATTAAAAAAGAATCAGAAAACGCACTTGAGTTGACAAAATAGCTTCAGCCAACTTGTATGTGTTACTTCCGTTGAGAAAATTATAACACCGGTAAGACATGGTGCAAGGTTCCAGGGTGTTAACAGAAGCATGGACTGCGAAATCAATGCTTTTGTTTTGACTGTATAAGAATCCCCACAAAGATTTAACATGTTTTAGCTTAAAACCTTATGCTCAAAGCTTTCCATTGAAAAACTTTCGGCTAGTTCCAACTCTCCATTCTTTTTCAATCCATTGGCTAGAACACAATACGTCACAGCATTGGGTGCAACGCCTACTTTCAACATTTTTCCATACATTTTCAGACCATTCCAAGTGTCACGTTTATTGCAGTATCCCCATATAAGGATAGTGTAAGTAAAAACATCAGGATTCAGACCATAATCTGCCATTTCAACATAAAGCTCCAAAGCTTTTCGCATATTTCCATCTTTGCATTGTCCATATATTAGACTTGTATAAACAAAAATATTTGGCTTACAAATAGAATGCTTTTCCTGTTCATTAATTGCATCAACCTTAGTTGTATTTACAACATGTGATTTTTCCTTAAAAAGTTCCATTGCTTCATTCACTTTGCCTTCTTTGCAAAGACCGTTGATTAGAGCACTTATGGTAAAAACGTTAGGCATAAGGTCCCTCCTCACCATTTCATCATAAAAATTGAAAGCCTCTTGCATATTACCCTTCTTACAGTACCCATTAATCAATGCCGTGTAAGCAACAACATCAGGAGTAATGCCTTTAACTACCATTTCAGTGTACAACCCCAAAGCCTTTTCCATCTTCCCTTTCTTGCAGTATCCATCAATCAATATGGAAAAGGTCACAACATTGGGCACCACACCACTCTCCACCATTTGCACACAAAGTGCCAAAGCTTTGTCAAGTTCTCCCATTCTGCAGAACCCATCAATCAATGTATTGTATGTGATACAATTTGGAAACACACCCTTCTCATGCAGCTGAGAAAGCAAACTTACCGCGTCTTTAATCCTGTATCCCATGCAAAAACCTTTTATGAGTGCTGTGTACGTAAAAACATCGGGTACAAAGCCCATCTCACACATCTGGAAATGTAGTATAGATGCTGCATCCATATTTCCCTCTTTGCAGTTCCCGTCAATTAGGCTATTGTAAGTAACAGTGTTAGGTCTTACGCCTCTTTGATTCATTTCAACAAACAGTTTGTTTCCTTCGTCCACATTTCCTTCCTTGCAGTGCCCATCAATTAAAGTGCAGTAAGTAACAACATTGGGCTTAATTCCTTTCTGGATCATATCCTCATACAACCTAAGTGCCTCCTGCATAAGCCCCTTTTTGCAATACCCATCGATCATAGCATTATATGTATACAAGTTAGGAACCAACCCAAGGTCCCGCATTGTGCTAAACAGGTCGTTTGCTTCTTGCAGCTTGTCTCCCGTACATAGAACACATATCAGAATGGTGTAAGTGACAACTGTGGGAACAATTTTATTATTCTTCATTTCGTCAAATAGTTCAAAGGCTTTCTGCAGCTTACCTTCCTTGCAGCAGGCATTGATGAGAGTGTTGTAAATATAAACATTGGGACGAAGAAGACCACTGGAAGTCATGTCTCTATACACAACCCAAACAGTATCTATTCTCTCCATTTTCACCAACGTGCTCAGAAGGATGTTACAGGCACGAACCATTGGCATAGACATGTGCCTGAATCTTCTACTCTTCTGCATCCTATAAATTGTGTCTAAGGCCTCCTGGACATTACCCATTTGAGCATAAGCAGTGACCAACACATCAAAGACTTGACAAGAAGAATCATGGCCAAGGCTCTTTACAGCGCTGTTAAGGGCATTAAAGACTTGGCTATGAGGATCCACTTCATGTTTTTCTGCAAATGCAATGAACTCCTGCATCAAAGCTTCAGCTTTACCGAACATCTTACCCCTCGTTAGGATATGAATGATTGTGGAATATGTTTGGGCTGTGTGACGAAAATCTTTCTGTTTTCCTGCCCAAATGAACAAACCCAAAGCTTTTGGGGGATTCTTGAGACGTAGCATGACCTGCACAGCATAAAATGGATCGAAATCAAAGCCAGCTCTCTTGTAATCGAGTTGGGTTTCCCAGTTGTGGCTCTCTTTTATTGTTTGGCACATATAGTTAATAAATTCCTCATTTTTGCTTGTATTTGAATCGGGCAAGCCTTGATCAGTAACCAAGCCTCTGCTGGTGTTAGAGCGATTGCTGATGATTTTGTTCATTGTTCTCGTGGTATGTTTTCTCAAGTATTTAAACATTTGCATCGCCCCTCTGATCGTTAGCGGCTACAGTTCTGCATGACATGTTAACTGTCATGATAAAAGAATCGTTCTGGCTCATAATGTAAGGCAAATAGCTCTGTTATAATTTACTCAAAAAACCCTCCTCGTTCATGCTGTGATGCGGCATTGGGAAGGCGACTAGGGTTTTCCTATCCGGAGGACAGATGAACCACCTGCATAACATAGTCCTAATCAAAAAATAGAGCACTAAATAATTGAGGTCAAACTCAAACCCAAACAAATGTTGAGTTAAATACGAAATTGAAATTAATTGGGTATTAAAGGTGAGAATCTGCTGTAAGAGTAATTAAGAAGTTCATTTCTAATTGTTTTAGAATTTTAGGATTGGATTACAAATTGATTATATTCTATTTCAAGATTTCAAGATTTATATGATCTAGAATTGGTTCACACATGATTATTCTTGTTTTAAAGATGAAGATCAAAATTTAAACATTGAATCAAAGAAATCAAGAGGATCTTGAAATCTAATTTAGACAATCAACAAAATTAAAACACTGAATCAAATGAATATTTCTTTCACCAAATCCAACCTCAACCTAGGGTACGTTAAAATGAAATTTATCATATGAAGTTGAGAGGGGGATTTCAAGGTCCTCTTGATTCATTTGATTCAATGTTTTAATTTTGTCGATTGTCTAAATTGTAAGCAAAATGTTGACCACTCGTCTTGTTTGATCTTGGTTGAATTATTTGAGTTTGATGTTTCATTGTTTTGAACACAAATCCTTGCTCACTTGAAAGTGTTTGAAGTGTACTTGAATGTAAATGTTTATTGTTTGTTGTTTTTATATGCTGAATTTTTTTGTGATTTTTAATTGCAAATAAGATGAATCTAAATAAATTTATTTCAGAAATTTTATGTTTTTAATAAACTAAATGAATTATTATATAATTAATTGAAAATAACTAAATAGTCAATAACTCAAATAAAATTATTGATCTCTTGATTTGAATAGATCCATCATTCAAATAAAATTAAATAATTAAATATATGGCTAGCCTAAATGAAAGAAATCATTTTTGTCATCTTACTTCTTTATGACATGGGTGCAATTGATTCTAAAATTTAAAACACTTTTTTTGAAACAAAACTAAAGAATTAACAATAGATTTTTGTTTTTAGAATAATAATATAAAATAGAATGGGATTTGTCTTTTTGCAAATAGAAATGAAACCACAAAGCTAAAACCTCCCTTTTCTTTCCTTAAATAAAAGCAATACCAATAAATCTAAGAAACCTAGAACTTTTCCTTCTTTTCCACATAAATTATAGCAAGCAACCAAGCAACCAAGAAGAGATAAAATAGGAAAATAATTTTGGATCACTTTCTTTTTTCAATCATAGATGCAAATAGAAAAAGATTTTTATTTTAAATCTTTTATGTGATTCAAATTGCCAATTTGAATTCCTAAACTACTAATATAAATTTGAAACACTTTCCTTTTTGTGTGTTGAAATTGAAAATTTTCAAGTTGGTTTCCTCAACAAGCTCAAAAGCAAAAAAATAAAAACTTTTAAAAAATAAATTTTGAAGATGCTTGAAAGAAAAAATGGTGGAGATTTCCATTAACCTAAAACAAACGTGTTTAAAAAAGAAATATAAATTAAACAATTTAACTAAACTGAAGACTAACTTATGCAAAATCCTTACACCCCTTTCAACAAACAAACAACCAATTTTTTTTAAAAAAATATACTACTAAAAACAAACGTGTTTAAAAAAGAAATATAAATTAAACAATTTAACTAAACTGAAGACTAACTTATGCAAAATCCTTACACCCCTTTCAACAAACAAACAACCAATTTAAAAAAAAAAATACTACTCAAAACAAATGTGATTAGGATTTCATACCTAAGATTAGTTATATCCAAGGACTAGAGAAAATTTGATGGTTGGTAGTGTCTTCAAGAACCCATGTGTTCAATATCTATCTCCTTCAACATATGGAACCTCTTCTAATGGTGGAAAGGGTAACTATCATAGGCTAAACTCAATGTTGTAGACAATTTGCATGGCTATGGAAAAAGATAAAACTCAAATCTTGGAAGCTTGCTAGTTGGTCTCAAATTTGCATTAAATTTAGAGTTATTCAATAAACAAATATGGACCCCTTTTCTTACTAAAAGGAGGTGGACATACAAGAAATCATGGTGAGAACTTTTCTAAAGATAAAGGGAAAGAAAACTAAAGACAACCAACCTAACAAGGGCACCAACTTTGAGTTAAAACATGGAAATTAAGAAAAAACCTGCACATGTCAAAAAACACATGTGATTCCTTTAAATAGTCACTCACCTCTTTCGGTAAAAAGTCATCTACTAGAGAAAACCAATAGTTATAGGGGTGAACTTACAAATTGAAGTAGAAAAACAAAGCTTTTGAATTACAAAAAGGTTGTGAATGGTTTGTGGATGGATTAGACTGTTATAAGGGGACACACAGGGAATTCTAAAAAGATGATGTTGTATTTCCACCATAAAATAATAAGTTGAAGGTTGTTTTATTAACTTTCATGCCACATAGATTTATTAAATATATTATTGGATTATCATCAAATTGTCATGTATGCCTATCTATTTTAGGCACTTATATATTGCCCCCTCGAGAAAGAAATCGTTCAATACTTTGTGTGTGTAACTTTTCCAAGTGTGGCATAAGTACCTTGATACTTACCTATATTTACCTTGGATTGATAAATCATACATTTGGACCTAAACATAGGAGTTAAGAAATCACATACAATATGATAACATTTTGGCAATAAAACTTGAAATGTCAAAATAGAGAACACTACTCACCATTCATGTGCAATTTAGAATACCATCTTGGTGCATGTTCCTCCTCATAGTCACGCAAACCTACATAACAAATTTACATCTTCACAATTTTAGGTACATTTTTGTACATAATTGGCTCAAATTTTAGAACAATCAAGGACAAAAGAACATATTTTTTTGTGTGGGGATCTAAAATATACTTTTGTCACCTTTTGTGGATTATCTACACATAAATGGTCTCGTACAAGAGAATTGGCATAACATATATATTGAAAATAGGGTTTTAATGGAGGTTCATTTACATTTGATTGATTGAGAGATTTTAAGATATTTTTGAGCTCTAGATAAATAGTGATGGATTTAGGCATGAAGTAGTCTACAAAATATCTCAAGAATTTAATCATAGATATGGTTGATGCACCTACCCAAGTGAACCCCTAGTTACACATTTTTTGAGGAACCACTCAAAACCCTAGTTTTTTAGTTTTCTTAAATATGATAGTTATGGTTAATGAATATCAAGATGGGTATGGTTAAAATGATCATTCTCAAGTAGGGATTAGGTGTCCTAATTTTTTTTCTTTTTATGTTTTGAAGGTTTTGAGCTAGACCTTTGATTATAGAATCTTTCACTTTATAGACATGATTTTGATTTCCCCCAAAATGAGAGGTTTTATTTGCACTTAGACAAATTAATGTATCACTTTTTAGATGCCTCTTATAGGGGAGATATTTATTGTACTTGATTATATAGATATGGACTCCTTTTAGTTTGACCCTTGTGTTTACCATTAATTGACTTAGTGTATGCTATTTTCTATTTGTTTGCATGCATGACTTGTATTTAGCTCTTTATCATGTACATGTTTTTTTATGGTGTATGCATATGTATATATAGATGGATGCATGTATGGATGATAAATTTTCACATGTTAAAATACTTTGACAAATATAGATTTTACATTGTTATAATTTATTTTTATTTTTTATGTTGAGACTAATTTATAAATATAGTTTAAAATTGGCACCACAAAATGATATTTATAAATAGAAGCCAAGTACCAAAAAACTAATCATAGAGTGGCCATATAAAACATTTATACTAAGCCCCTCACCAAATAAACACTTGTTTAAACCATATTAACCATTCATATTGGAAATCAAATATCATTAGAAAAGAGAAAAAATCATCAATATTCATATCAAAATTTGTTGAACACTCATAATACTAAGAGGGGGATGAACCAATATTCTCAGAAAATTGCGTAACCATTAAAACATTTATTTCAAGCATTGTATTCAATTTTTAGTAAGGAAAGAAATCATGAAATAATCATCAAAGCACAAACACATGAACACCATATTTTTACATGGAAAAAAACCACGATGAGGATTAACTCACAATATATTATAACCTATTGTAAGATATTATAGAAAGGCTCACTGCCAGGTGGACTCACTGTCCAAAGAATAAGAGAAATAGAAGAGAGGGGTGGCTCACTGCCAAGATTTGAATTGCTACAAATGCATCTACAATATGTAGGAAATATAGTTCCATTGAAGCTCAAATCATTAAATCAACACACTTCATGCTACTTTTCTCTAACACTCAGCTTTGCTCTACATTCACATCATATTCACATGCTCTACTTTAGAATTCACACACAAAACTTAATCATCACTCTTCAACACCAAAATGATCTTATACTTATACCCATTATGTTGGTGTTTTTTCCAGTGCATTTAAAAAATCTCTAAGGAATAGCCAACTCCTATGTTTAAGACTCTTGAAATGACTGGCCAACTAATAAGATCTAGCCAATGACTAAGATCTTTTGCACTTTAGGCTTTGTGGGACCAAGGAGGGTATTCCTATTATGTTCATTTGAAAATACGCTTTATAGAATACATCATTTTCACAAATCAATTTGAATGAAGGATAGTTATGCAACCATTACTATGAAATTGGCTTGTTTCTAAGTAATTTGCTATCCATTCATCAAAACAAAGGATACTCTACATGATAGTTAACAAATATATACATCAAGATTGATGAATTTTAAAAATGAATTTAAATCATGACCTTAGGTTGGTCATCAGACAATTATTTGATCAACCCTTTAGGTGAATCATTAAGGAATAGACCAATGCCTTGTTACATTGGGCAATAGTCACATACACAAGAACTAGTAACACAAAAATGACTTTGAAATTTGATGGGATGGACTACTCTCATAGCAACTTTGCATTGTAGAGTTTACTCTTTTTGATATATAACTACTTATCAAATCATCTGCAAATAATTACAAATGTAAGACTCCATTTAAGCATTTAATTGAATACTTGAATCAAAGTAGGAACAAAGACATACATTTGAACAGATATTCAAAAGAAGAATGAAAATATCATTAACATTCCATTCCAAAACTCACAGAAATTCACATAAGGAGAAAGTAGATCAAAATTATACATTCATATTCATTAGTCATATTTGTTGTATAAGAGCGAATTTGCACCCTATGTGCAATTCCCCTTTTTCCTTTATCCACCTTAGAAGACTAAGTTTGGAGGCTTAATTCCACCTAAGCCTGCTGCTTGCATCACACTTGGCACTTGTTTTGAGCATCAATGGAGGCATTTCTATCTAGGAAACTCGCGTGGCGCGCAGACGTTCACATGGTGTGCTTATGTCCCTAACAGATTCTCATGTTTGGAGCCTACAGAGGCATTACACTTCCCATTGGGGGTCTATTTCTAATGCCCTCCTCTGCTGACCAACCCGAATATGGTCATTTCTCTTCATCCCTTCTTCATATTCATCCCTTGAATAGGCATTTCATCTTTGGGCCACTTTTGGACTTCATTCACAAGCTTCACAACCTCTCTCCAAACACTTTACACTTCACAACAACAACATCAACACTCCACCAGTTCAGTAGAGCAAGTGTGGAGCAAACACCATTGTAGTAGAGGCTTGAGTTCCTCTCATTTTCTCCCCCATGCAGCCTTGAGCGCTCTTGGTGGAGGTGGTAAGCTTTCACTCCTCTCCTCTATTACTTGGTTGAGTAGCATACAATTATTTTGTAGTGATTTAGTGCTCTTTACTTCATTTCTACTTTTCTTTCTATCTATCTGGCTGTCTATGGAGGTGGGAACACCAAAATGGGGTCTAACTGAGGCAGGCCCCTATACAACCACCCAAAAAAATTTCTCTTATGTGCAGGTATCGAAGACACCCACGAGCTGGAAGCTTCATCACTCACATGGTGGTAAGTATCTCCTTCCCTCCCTCTCCTTATCCTCATCATTTATCCTTTACTTTACTTTAGTTGTACTACTTTATCGTATTTTGTCATTTTCCTACATTTTATCAGTTCTCAACAATCAGATTGCTAGTTGTTGCTTAAGCATTTCTTGAGATAAACTCGCTTTCTAGTCTATACAAGACACCAGTGTGCCTCTGGGACGCCAATGTGTCGCGTTGTTGTCCATATTATGCACTGTCATCCATATTTTTCGATGTCATCCTTTGGATGAAAGCTTGACGGTTTGTCCAAAAAATCTTTGTGACCTGCTCTGAAACCTTGGCCATTGTTCTATTGAGGTAGTATAAGGCAGTTTTCCCCGTGAGGCTCTCTAAACAAAGAGAACCCATGAGTAGTGGATCCCCTATATTACATTTTGGTGAACCTGACATGAAGAACATTGTTCTTCAAAAAATTAGGAATTTATTTACCCCTACTTGGCGGGGTCATAACTTTTGACTTGGTACTTGGAATTCAGAACCGTTTGCACCGTTGGAAAGGTCTCCTAGGGAACTAGTTCATTCCCTAAAACACAAGTGCCTTAGATAGTTAAATTTTAGGGACTAGTGCAAGTTCTGACCTCAAATTCTACTCTGGAGATCTCTAAAAATGTGATTTACTACAACATAGAAAATATCAAAAAAATTGGAATAGATTTAATATCTTCTTTTATTAGTTCAATGTCTAATTTTGTTCAAAATAATAATGGCATTCCATTTAATGCATGTGATGGTGACTTGTCTTTACCTATGTCACTTGGTGTAGACATCTAAATTTGACCACTTCCACATGGTCAAAATCGTTTACTCTATTCATATATATTGTCAATATTAATTAAACAATTTATTTAATTAATATCTCATCTTCTATCTAAGGTTCCTAAAGTATTTAATCAAATGATTAAATACTTTACATTACCCCCTTTTCCTCTCTAAATTAAATAAACATGTCAAATTTATTTAATTTAGTCATTTGGCCTTTTAAAATGAATTTTAAATTCTTCATTTTTCTCTTTCCTTGTCACATCATCCATAATCCTCTACTAATCTAAATTAATTTAATTAATTCATGATTATGATATGCACACCCTTAATCAAGGATTAATGTCACATCCTCCAACTTTTCCCACTTGCTTCTAATCCCCTATTAATTTTCTTAATCATGTATTTGCACAACCATAATATAATCATCCTGCCACATTTAGCATACCCTTTTGGTCAACCTCTTACATATTTCATATTTGGCATTGACCCTCTTTCCCATGTGAATTTTTAATTCACATTTATTCATCCAAGATTCCTCTCTTCCCCATGTGAATTTTTAATTCACATTTATTCTTTCAAAACTCCTTATATCCCCATGCAAGTTATATAACATTTGACTTGTCACATCACTCACATGTGCCAAGGTCTTCTACAACCTTTGACCTCTCACATCATCCACATGTGTCAAAATCCTACCCTTTTGGGAAGATTGTCTTACCCACTAGATTCTCCAATCATGTGATTTTTTAATTCAATTCACATTTATTTATCCAACTACTTTCCTCTTCCCCATGGAGATTTTCGAGGAATTCTAAAATTCCTCAAGTGTCACTTTCATTTTCACTTGGGGACAAGAAGTTCTTTTTTGAAGAAATCTTCTCATCTCCCAATGTACTTTCAAGGTACATGTCCTTCTACATCACATGTCCTTCTTCCACCTCACTTACACCTCATCACATCCTTGGCCACTTCACCTTCCACATGTCAAGATGTGAGGGCTTGTGAGTCCTCAACTCACCATAGCCCTTCATCTTGGCCATAGTGGCTCAATCTTAAGAATTCAATTACCTTTATAAATACCCCCTCTTCTAATGCATTTAAAACACTTAGCCATTTTATACCCTTATGCTATCAAATTGTCTAGTCATGTTGCAAGCATCATTTTCTATTTTCCAAGCCATAAAACCATCACTAGCATTAGCATCTTAGTTCAATTGCATTTTGGCCATTGTAGCTTCATTAAGACTCCATTATCTTGCATCCACCCCTTCATTTCATAGCCATCCAAAGAGCACACAAGTCAACATCTAAGGCCAACCAAGGAGCTGCACAAAGAGGCATAATGTTTATCTTGTTGTTATCTTTTCTTGGTGTTTTATTCCTTAGGCTAATCATTTGAAGTGATTCTTGTGTTTTCCTTTTTGTATTGTTATTTTGCATACTTAGGATAGGGTAAAACACTAGGCTCACATTTCTGGCACGCCTAGTGGGACCCACATATGGGTTTCATCTTTTCACGTTCTTTGTTGTTTAAGTTCTTTGCAAGTTCAAGTCGCAGAGGGGTGAACTTGCCCTTTCAAAGGGGTGAACTTGCCCTTGAGGGGTGAACCTGCCCTTCCAAAGGGGTTAACCCACCCAGGTGGGGCCAACTTGCCCCTATAAAAGGGTGAACTTGCCCACAAAACTGTGTTTTTTCATTCTATTTGCTAACTGTTTGCTGCATAAGGGCAACCTTGCCCAAGGAACTAAGTTTTTTGTAACTTTGTTTTCTAATTGTATATTGCAAAAGGGTGACCTTTCCCAAGGAACTAAGTTTTTTGTAACTTTGTTTTCTAACTGTTTGTTGTAGAAGGTCGACCTTGCCCAAGGATTTGAGTTTTTTGTAACTTTTTTTTGTAACTATTTGTTGTAGAAGGGTGACCTTGCCAAAGGAACTAGGTTTTCTGTAACTTTGTTTGCTTTCTATTTGCTGCAGAAGGGTGAACTTGCCTACAAAATTATACTTTTTCATTATGTTTACTAATTGTTTGTTGCAGAGGGGTGACGTTTCCCTACAGAGGAGTGAACTCTCCCTATAGAGAGGAAAACCTACCCTCAACAAAGCACTTTGGGAGGTAAAATGGTTGTTTCAGCTTCATTTTTGCTTCAGATTTTTGTTGTTTTCAGATTCTAACCCCCCTAGCATTATCTTTTTGCAAGGGTATTTATGTTTTTTGCTAACGTTTGTGTAGCTTATTTCGTGATTGACAAAGAATAGAGGATAAAATAGCTAACATTCACTTGTAGGACAATTCGTTTACTTAGTTGTTTAAAGCTTTCCTTGTTGAAATCATTAATTAATCTAGGAACATAGTCTAACTAGGGGAAAGTAAAATTTGTTGTTTGTTGTGTCTATAAGTCTATTTTTTGTGTCACCCAAGGGGGCATTAGTTTGTTCACGCTTTCCCCTTGCACTTTGTGTGAGCCTAGGGAATAGCTAAAAATGATTAGTGCTTTCTTTTTAGTAGGACCTACTTGGGGATTTCATCACCCCAAGGGATGATCCCAACCACACATACCGGTGAGGTATAGAAAGGGGGGAGAGCCAAAGTTGTACCCCAATCTAGCCACGTCATGTCTGGCAAAGTGTTGAAGCTAGGGTGATACCTAGCTAGAAGTGAAGAGTTGGTCTGAGCCTTTCAGTATCTCGATGGGGTTCTCGACTCACGCTTGTGATAGGCTAGTGTTCACAGTTGTGCCTCATGTACTAAGAGTATATCGAGGACTCCCTAGAATCCTTGTGCATCCTAGATTAAGAAATTTTTTGGCCATACCCTTAACACTAATCATAGGATTGTGCTTGTTTGAAGTGCCTTCTTGTGGGAAACCAGTAAACCTTTTGACAAGTCAACCCTTTTGATTGATGTTTGTTATATTTCAAGTCCTTTCCATAGTCGTTTCCATCCAAGTCAAGTCCTAATTTTCTATAGAGGGGTGACCTTTCCCTATAGAGGGGTGACCTTGTCCTACAGAGGGGCGACTTTGCCCTGCAGAGGGGCAACCTTGCCCTGCACAAGGGCGAACTTGCCCCCAAAACAATTAATTTCACCCCGTTCATCCATCCCAAGTACCTGTTCACCCATTTCGAGAATCCATTCACCTATTCTACAAATTCGTTCATTCATTTCAACCCTCTATTCATCTGTTCCAAACTTTCGTTCATCCCTTCCAAACTTTTGTTCATTCATTCCAAACATTTGTTTCTCATTTCGATTGCCCGTTTCACCGCTTGGGGAACTCGTTTTATTGTTTAGAGATCTCATTCCACCATTAGGGGAACTTGTTTCATTGATTGGGAATCTTGTTTCACCATTCAAAAGACTTATTCCATTTTTTAGTGAGCCCATTTCACCATTTGTTAGGCTCATTTTCCCAATTTAAGCAAAAAAAACCAGTTGGGAACCTAAAACCTTGTTATTTGCTATGACCTAAGCACTTTCATTCTCTTCCATCCACTCACAATTCATCCTTTATTCCATTTCCACTTTCCAAAAGTCATCACCCACATTATATAGGAATCTTTAGAACATCTCTAGGTTGCATTGTTCATCATCATTTCCCCTAAACCTTATTTTAAAGGTTATTATCTGAATTGACCTAGGCATTTGAATTTGATCATCATCCTACATATCAATCATTGTCTTTGGCCCAATCAATCTACTTCCATCTTGAGGTGGATTCGGTGTTGTAAGTCATCATCATTGGCCCAATCAATCCATTTCCATCTTGAGGTGGATTCAGTCTCGTAATCCATCCTTTAATCTGATCAACCAATGCCTTAAGTCACCTAGGGTGATTTCCAACGCCTCAAGTCACCTAGGATCCCTTATGTCAACCAATCCTGGTTCATCATCTAATCCAAATTAAACTTATCCAATTCATCCAATCAATCTTATCCAATTTATCTAAATGATCTTATCCAATCAATTCTACATAATCATCCAATCTCAATCTTGATCTGATCATCCAATCAATCCTATCTAATCTCATCATCCAACCAATCAATCTTTAGAAATCTTCCACCTAGGCCATCCTTGCATTAAATCTAGTCTCATTATAATCCACCCATAGTTTTTCCATGCATGTTCAAACTAGATCACAAACCAAGAAGCAAATGGCACAACAACAAGGTCAAAGTTCCCAGTTGAACATTCCTCAAGACCCTAATAATGGGGCAAACATCTCCCAAAATTCCACTAATGGTGTGAATGCCTCTTAGGATCCTAACAATGGTGTGAACATCCCCCAAGACCCTCATAATGGTACTTCATCACAATCTGACAATAAACAAACAAAATACTTCAATACCTATTGATGAAAACATGATTAATCAGCCTGAAGTTATTGTCGATGAATACCTAAGCAATCCCACTAACATCCAAATGACAGATCACCTCCTTGACGAATGTGGGGATAAGATCCTCGCTACTCTACTCATGAAAGGAGTAAAACTGGCATCTAGTTTTGACGCATCAAAGTATACCAACATCCAACCTCCACCAATACATCTAGATCCCCAAAATGTTCCTAGAAATTCCTATGTTCCTAAGGGTACACCCGTAGATAACTAGTATCATCCCGAGTTTGGGAATGTTGTGATACATCAAGTTACCAATTATCCTCCCATTCCATTTGTTACCCCTACTGTACCACATGATCCTTATGATCTCTATGCCTATGGCATGCCATAAAGCATCCCGTTTGTTCCACCATTTCCACCTAAGTATCCAAGTCAATCATTTGTTAACACCGGGGGCAACCCCTTTCTCGTATTAATGCCACCACTAGGACATGTGCTCACAAGAAATCCCCTACCGACCCCTCAGGGTAATGCTCCTCATCAATCTATTGTTTTGCAAGCACCACCACAACATACCACTACTATTTCCATACAACAACCTCTGCAACAAAATGTTTTGATTTTGTAATAGAACATCCCACAACAAAATGTTCTAAACCTGTAGCAACATATAGTCGCCCATACACAACCTCTTCATCATACAACCCAAACTACATCACACCCTCAACAACCACCCCATGGTGTTTCTACAAAAGTCCCACAACAACAACACATCCCATCTTGTTTGCCTCATCAACAATCACATACACACGTGCCCCCACAAACACAATATAATCCTATCGCACAGTATCTCTACCATCCATCCAATACATATATTGCCTATACTAATCCAAACATCCATGTGACTGCTCAGAATCCATTGTGGATGCAACCACCTCCTTACACAAATCCATTACAATCAAATACCAATCCATATCAATAGTAGTCCAATCCACAACCACCTCCACATGTCACACAACAACCCAATGTTGCATATAATTACCAAGCCAATCCTTATTATGCTCAACAACAACTTGTACATCAACAAGGTATCTCATCCACATCCTACGTGCAACAACCATTGCCTCATCAACAGGGTGCTCAAGCTACCTCTTATTATCTGCGATAGCTGCCTTATCAACAAGGGGCCTCTACATACTACCAAGCTCCATATAATTCTCCATCCACTTCATACTACCAACAACAACCATCCCAACAATAGGCACCTTCCGCCTCTTACCCGTCATCATCCCATCAACATTACATTAATCCCTAACCTACTTATGCTAATTAGTATCAACCTACATCCTCATACAATCCATATGCATTACATCAACAATATCCACTTAATTCATCCAATCCAACCCCACCTGTCAATAAAGACCTAGAGAAACTCAAAGCCGCATTGAAAGATCTACAAGCGGGTACATCCAAGAAATCCTTCAAGTTTGAGGAAATTTTCCCATATTTGTTTGATCCTTCAATTTCACTTGTTCTCTTTCCAAAGCATTTTGAGATACCTAAGTTTGACAAATATACATGAACCAAAGATCCAAAGGCCCATCTACAAGAGTTCTATGCACAATGTTAGGATGCTCAGCATAATGACAATTATCTCTTACATTTGTTCCCTAGAAGCTTAGGAGGACTAGTCTTAGATTGGTTCATGGGTCTCAAGAAGGGGACAAATTCTTCATTCGCTGATCTTTCTGAATAGTTTTTCAAACAATTCTCCTTTAATTTGGAAAAATACATTGACACTCTAGACCTCTTGAAGGAGAAACAACATGATGGAGAAACTTTCGCTAAATACCTACAAAGGTGGCGAGTTGTCGCTAGCCGTATGAAGTCTCCTCTCAGAAAAAAAGAAATGGTCACTCTTTTTATGGCTAATGCCCATCCTAAGCTAGCACATGCTCTTAATCTTCATTGTGTTACTACCTTTGCAAAGGTTATCGAAAAAGGCCCCATCATTGAAAGAGCACTCATTGCAAAAGGGAAATTAAATTGTATAACTCAGATAAGGACAAGTCATCTAGTGACAAATCCCATTATTGCAATAAAAACAAGAATGTAGTCAATGATGGCATCACTGAAACTAAACATGCTCAAGTGGCCAATACCTCCTAGAAGCAACAACCATCCATGCCCAATGCCATATTTGTGTTGTAGGGGGCACCTCAACCCCCTCAACAATCCAATCAAGGGAACAGTAAACGCCAATACACTCAATTAGGAGAACCCCTCAATGCCATGTTCAACAAGCTCTTGCAAGCCAATTATCCGATCACATATCTTGTGACCAAGCCACTCGATGAATCTAAGCCTAAACTAGCCTAGTTTAAAGAAAACAAATATTGTGAGTTTCACAAGATTAAAGGGCATACCCTAAATAAGTGTCAGAGTTTGAAAACATACATCCAAGATCTTACAGATTGAGGAGATATTCATGTGGATGCCAATCAGGCTTCATCATCCAATGCTCAATTACAAATATACCAAAATGCTTTCCCTAAACATAATCAAGATCCTAGCACATCTAACACCAACCCAGGCCCTAACAATAACAATAATCAAAATAACAGCACCAACAACATCAATTACAAAAATGTGCCACTTAATTATGAGGGTCTCGTCATGCACATCGAACAAGCGGAACCACGTGTGTTTATGATACATGTCAATGGCAAAGAGCCTCAATGTGCTATTGCCACTTGCCACACACACATCACTGTCCCTGGAGCCTCCACATCATCACCATCACCTCCTATAAGTTCCCAGTATAGCATTCTCAACCATCTAGGAAAGACTACAACACAAATATCCATCTTAGATTTGCTAAAGTCTTCTCCTATACACCAAGAAATCTTAACAAAAGCTTTACAGGATGCCCGCGTCCCTAATAACATTGACCCCACACAATTCCAAGCCCTAGTTGGACACCTGTCATCAACCTACCAACTAGGTTTCAGTCAAAATGACATGCCTACCATCAACGCCAACCACAATCGACCCCTTCATATAGAGGTTCTTGTCGCCCAACACAAAGTAAAGAGTGTCTTGATATATAATGGCTCTGCTCTCAATCTATGTACGTTAAAGTTCATAAAGCAGGTAGGATATACCCACATTGATTTAAGTAATCAGATTATCACCATCAAGGCTTATGATAATGCAAAAAGGGATTTTGAAGGGGTTATTGAGCTTC
Source organism: Sequoia sempervirens (assembly GCA_007258455.2). Lineage (NCBI taxonomy): Eukaryota > Viridiplantae > Streptophyta > Pinopsida > Cupressales > Cupressaceae > Sequoia > Sequoia sempervirens. The sequence goes on from VDFB02000015.1 coordinate 553,621,276, forward strand.
CAATTCAATTTGGTCTTATTATACAATACACCACTTGTCATGTCCTTGATCTGGACCTCCCCTACAATCTTCTCCTCGACTGACCATGGATCCATGCCATGCAAGCCATCCCATCCACCTATCATCAATGCTTGAAATTCCCATTTAATGGAATGGAAGTTACAATACAAGCCAATCCTCAACCTTCTGAATACTTCTGCTCAATTGAAGCTTCGTTCCCCCACTCCCATTACTATCCACCGTTGACTTCTTCATCCAATCCATCATCTAATTCATCACTCGTCACCACATCCGCCCCATCTTCTACATCAGATTCCACTATATCACCAAGGTCTAGATCATTAACAAGGGGTGTGGTGAGTATGAAATGAGTACAACTTTGAATGTGGCAACCATGCCACCCTCACCACACACATGTGGTCAACCCTCCAAATCTACACCAAAGAAGGAACAAAAGGTAGTCACCTTAAGCTCCAAAAATGTGGGCACTAGCACTTATGTATCTTTTGAGTTACCAAAGTATACACTTGAAGATGATATAAGTAAATGGATATATCAAGAAGAACCTGAACCTACTCCTCCTTTAAAAGAATATTTTCAAGAGATGTATCCTTGGCGCTCTAAGTATGCTAAAAAGCACAATTATCAGGGGGGAGGTCTTGGTCTAGAAGAGCTAGGAAGAAAGCAACCAATCGACACTTATGTATGTCCAAAAAAATCATGCTTAGGCTGTGACAAAAAGAAAAAGGGTCACATAGCATCGACTAGTACCTCTAACAACATCAGTGCAAGCAATGGTCTTTCAAAAGCTATACCAGAAGAAGAATGCATCATTCACATGTATGATGATGTTGATCATGTGGACCTTTCTTCCATGTTTGAATTCCTATCTGTTTGCACTATTAGCCTTTCCCTTTACCATCTCAAACTCATTGATTAGGACCAACATGAAAACACACCTACTAACTCACTTACCTCAATGGATACCTATGTACACCTCATGGGATTGGGGGAAGATGAATGCCCTACTCATAAAAATAAGAAAAAGAAAAATTCAAAAGGATCACCTAGTGAAAACCTCCTTGAGGCACTTCTTGACCCAGAAAAAGTCAAAACAAAGGACGTATCTAAAGGTGAAAATCTCAGTGAGGCACTAGAAGATGGGGATGTTCATCTTCCCCTTGTAGGAACATAGTGGTCTAAACAATCATCCATCTTCATAGAAGAAACACAAGAAATCAATTTGGGAACTGAAGAAGATCCCAAAATCACTTATGTAGCCAAAGCGTTATCAGAAGAAGAATATTCCACCATCTCCATGATCCTCAAGGAAAGCAAGATCAATTTCGCATGGGCATATTCAAACATGCCTAGATTAGAACCTAACTTGGTTGTACACCATCTAGATGTGCATCTTGATGTAAAACCAGTTAAACAGAAGCTTTGCAAAATGCACCCACAAGTTGCCCTATTGGTCAAGAAATAATTAGAGAAATTGTTGGAAGCCAAATTTATAAGACCCATTGACTACTCTGAATGGATCTCCAACATTGTTCTAATAGCCAAACCTAATGGGGATGTTAGAATATGTACAAAATTTTGAGATCTCAATAAGGCATGTCCTAAAGATGACTTTCCTTTGCCAAACATAGACATGTTGGTTGATTTAACTATAGGACATGAGATGTTGTCCCTCATGGATGGATTTTCTGGATATAATCAAATTAGGATTGCACTTGAAGATCAACACAAGATGGCCTTCACCACACCCTGGGGCACATTTTTCTATAATGTTATGCCCTTTGGGCTTAAAAACGTAGGGGAAAATTATCGGCATGCAATGACCATCATCTTTCATGATCTTATCCACATCATCATGGAAGACTATGTTGATGATATCTTAGGAAAATCAAGAACTAGAGTAGAACACCCTGCAATCCTAAGAAAGATCTTTGAATGGTTAGAGTGCTACAAGTTGCATCTAAATCCAAAGAAATGTGTGTTTGGGGTTACGTCGGGAAAACTGTTAGGTTTCATTGTCTCTCGTAGGGGCATCAAAGCTTATTCGACAAAGGTTAAAGCAATAATGGATATGCCTCCACCACATAACCTAAAACAGTTGAGAAACCTTTAGGGTAAACTTCAATCCATCTGATGATTCATTGCTTAGTTATCCAATAAGTGTTAATCATTCGCTCACCTCTTGAAGAAATATAATGCTTTTAAGTGGACTCAACAATGTCAACTTGGCTTTGATAAGATCAAAGAATATTTGGCTCATCCACCAATTCTTATGCCACCAATCCCTGGTAAACCACTGGGCGGGTGCATGAAGTTGGTCGCACTTTTGTGGCCAAATGGGAAAAAAATTTGAAAAGAGATAACGAGAGCATGTTATGTGATTTTAAAAGAAAAAAAAAGTGAAATCTGTATCATTTGCTTTTCCCTGTTTCTCAGCTCTGCCCGCGGCCAAAAACCCTTACTTTCGCGCTCTCGTTCTAAGAGGAAGGATTTCTACAAATTTCATCAACAACAATTGGATTTTTTTTGCAAATATGGCACCACCACGACGAAGAGATGCGGGAGGTAAGTATTGTTTGCTATTTGTTTTGAATTTGTTAGTTTGAAATTGATTTTGTTTGTTTTAGGTTAGATTTGATTTAAAAAAAATTTGTAGGAAATCCTGCAAATCCTCAACAAGAAGAGGAGGAAAATCCCCAACAAAATCAACCTCCCCCACCATTCTCTCAATTCCCTCCTGGCACTCAAGAAAATTTGAGTGAAATTGAGAACAATAGAAAATAACAGGATCTTATCAGAGGTTGAGTGATCCAAATGCTTCAACCACAGAAAGAATGCTTCTAGCAAATTCATTGAAAGACATGTTAAAAAATGTAGATGCAATCACCCAACAAATATCTGGATGGCAAGATAGGAGGCAGACAGCTAGGGCATATTATGCAAACAAATTATCATATAAACAATTAAAAGATTTAAAAATGACTAAAGGTGATTTGTGCTCTCTATTCACTAACCCTAGAACAAATCAAAATCTTACCCTCAATGCAAAGAGGTTTCCTATTCATTGGTGCCACCACTAAGAGATTAAGAACCGTTTTTATGAAAGATGGTATATGGTCTTTGATTACCCACCGTGAAATAATTGTGAAGTCCCCCAATATTTTCTTAGGAAACTATACAGTGAGTTTGTATTGAACCAAATCCCAAATTATTTTGATATGAGGGAGTTCCAGGGGAGAGGTGGGGGGTCAGCTCAGGATAGGGCCAGTGCACAGCTGGATCCTATGCGGCAAGGGAGACGAGCTCTCGCTAGGCCGCCTCGTGAGTAGATTGTGATGCCTATCGTTGCGAAGGAGAGTGCCGACATATAGACATTGCAGGTGATCACAACTTTGACTTGGAGTGTCATCCATCACACTAGCCCTATTGTACAGCGCCATCCAAGGGAGTCTTCAGGTGGTGGCCTTCGAACCCATGTGTGTCAATCTTGCGAGACGACTTGTTCGTATGACCCTACCGACACTCAGGAGGGTGCTACGCAAGATCCATATGCATCTACAGGGATGGAGATTATGGCTGAAATTTTGCATGATGCATATGGCATTGACAGTTAGGTAAAATTCAACATGTTCATTGAATTTAATTTATTAAATTTCAATTGTGAAATGCAAGATTAACTAATTTAGTTTTATTATTTTAATAAAATTTTAGGGTCACAATGTAGAGACTGGATACACTAGTCATCCACCTACTTATTTTTGCAGTACACCTATTGGTGGGGATGTAAAGTTAGTAAACAATTATAAATTTATTACATGTGTTAATAACATTGTTTTACGAATGGTATTTTAATATGTGATTTTGGATGTTGAACAGGGTACTGTTGGAGGTTTCAAGGAAACACCTCCGAGTGCCAATAGATTTTCTTAAACATTCACAGAGGTAATATAGAATAAAGAGAACTTAAGTAATGAATTCTAAGTTTAATAGATTTGTGTAGTTTATATTCATATTGTTGGTTATGTTGCATTATAGATCATTCAAACTCAAAGCATTACTTCAAATTCGATAACTAATAATCAGAAATACGTCTGTTTAATACTTGTACTCAAAATTTTGTTCATTAGATCTCATACATTATAAGTCATCACATGGATCGCTATTGTAACTTTTTTGTGATTGAATAATTTGTTGTTTTATTTTCAGATGTTGGTGACAGAAACACTGCCAAACATTACGAGGGCAATGGGTATTGGTGTTTCCTTTGCTATACAATCTTCGATGGCTCTGATAGGGGAGGTATGAGGAAAATTACTAAATTTCAATTTACATTCATTGTTATAGATGAACTAGTTCTAGTGAAAAATCAAACCATTATTGATTTGTAGTTTAATTCCTATTTGGATGGTTTATATAGGGCTTGAGCACACCTAAGCATCGACGTGGAAATATTTACATCAAGGAGAGTGATCATGAGATGGCTGTAAGTGATTATTTTGTTAAATATATTAATTTTTATAATGTAATTTTTATATATTAATGTCTTTACTTCTTATTGTAACAGTTGAAACTTCACCAGGAGCTAAACAATAGGAGGAGCAGCAGGAGCACTCCTCGAGCAAAACAAAAACGAGTGATAGACTTATCGCCATCGGATTTCCCAACAAAGGGAAAGAAAACTGTATTTGAACCAGAGCATGGAGAGAAATGAATTTTGAATGCAGAGCCCTTTGTTGTATGCCTACATGGCAATTTTGTACATATTTTGTATTGGATATATTTGACATTGTATGCCTATATGGCATTCTCGTAAGCCTATATGGCTATTTTGTAACTATATTTTATACTTATATCGACATATATTGATGTATGCGTACATGGCTATTTGTTTAATACAAATATTTTTTATCGATGGTGTCCATATTTGCATTATAAATTCATGGTTCAATAGCTATGAGTTATGTGTATTCAATTGTATACTTTACAACGTACACACATATACTTTTTGACTTACATGTGAACATTGAAAAGTGTGAAAATTTATGTGTTTGGAAGTCAAACATAAGCCAATTTTGCAATTCTCAGTTCTTGCATACTCAATCTTATGGACTTATTCCTTCCTAGCACATATTGTGAATATTTCTCATTTAGTGCAAAAGACAGATTCCTCATTTTTGAACCACTCATAGCAAAGAGATTCACAATAAGACTTTAGCATTGGAACACTACTCCATACTTCTCTTGTCTAGACCATAAAGGATTGAAAATTCTTAATTTGATGTAATGATAGTCCTAATGAGAATTTATATAACCATGCCTATTGAAAATCTAATCTACATAATAAGAACTTAAGAAGTGTTGCATAAGAGTGTTAGGTTTGATAGGCCTTCTCTTCCCTAAGGGAGGAGAGCCTCATCTTGAATTTTGAACAAAATTTTAAGAAGCAAACATTTTACCTAAAAGCTTCAAATCTAGATGACATATTTGGCTAAGTCTATCTTATTATTGAAACTCTAAAGGAGATTCTCCCTAAAAAGCACCCTTCCCTGAAATTACATGTGATTTATCTTATTTCTTTCTCACAGTTCTTGGTCAATCATTCATGGCTTAGGATAGTTCCGTTCCAAGGCAAGGACACCCAAAAAATCACTGAGATTCTTCTACGATTTGCAAGAAAAAGGTTTTGGCTCTGCCTTCCACACAAAAATGTTCACACTTTTCAGATTGATCAATGATTAATACTAGTTGATTGCAAACACTTGGCATTTTTATGTTTGAACTTTAATTTATAATTTTGTATCATGACATTCGAGTAGATCACTAATATTTTAATATTTCACTATGAAAGTGTTGGTGTATTTTTGCTATGTTATTTGACTATTAATATGGTGGTTTATTTTGAAATTGATTACTGCTGCAAATATGTATATATTTCTGATATTTATATGTTTTTTTATTACCGAACCCAAAACAAACCCAACTCCCCAAAAAAAAAAATCTCGAGCTGGCGAATCAGGTTCTTGAACCCGATCCCAAACCCAAACTTCATGCATTGTAACTTAGTAAAAATAGATTTTTGTAGTTTATATTCATAGCGTTGATTACATTGCATTGCACATCTTTCAAACTCAAAGCATTGATTCACATTGTATAACTAATAACTAGATGCTAATAGATGACAAAATTTCAATTACAATATAGTTTTTACAAAGTCAACCTAAGCAGTTATGCAATTACTTCACATTGCATAACTAATAACTAGGAGAAGCTGCCAATTGCATTTGGTTGTCATGGCATTCTATGAGACCACATTTCTTTGGGGCATTTTTTCAAATAGTTGAAATTTGCCTTGTCTATACTACCACATTTTCATACATGTCTACCCAAAGCATTTTTGTCAAATGGTTCAAGTGTTGCCTTGTTGCTATGGGCCTAAATCAAGTGCTTTTGAGCAAGCTATGGATGCTTGGAAAAAATCTATCAAAGCATAATAGTAAGCAATATCATAGACAAGGCTTGAAAAATGCCTCAAAGAAATGAGGTCTCATGACTGCTGATGTGGAATGTCATGACAATCAAATGTTTTGATTTAACATGCGAGAGTTATATCACTCATGACAATCAACAAAGCTTTTGATTATTTCGGAATTACATCACCATGAGACCTCATTTCTTTGAGGAATTTTTTCAGAGTTCATCATTTTATCTATGCTAGCACATTTTTCATACATGTCTATCAAAGCATTTTATCAAATAGTTAATTGCCTTGCTGCTATGGCTAAAAGCCTAAAACAGGTGCTTTCGAACAAGCTGTGGATGCTTAGAAAAAATGTATCATAGCATAATAGTAAGCAATAACATAGACAAGGGAATGAACCATTTGAAAAAAATGCCTCAAACAAATGTGGTCTCATGGTGGTGGAATGCCATGACAAGCAAATTGTTGTGGATTGTCATGGCATTCCATCACCATGAGACCACATTTCTTTGAGGCATTTTTTCAAATAGTTCGCTGTCTTGTCTATGCTACTACATTTATCATACATGTTTTACTAAAGTTTACTCATCAACAATTCGCCTTGTTGCTATGGCTAAATGCCTAAAATAGGTGTTTCCAAAAGCTATGATGCTTGGAAAAATCTATCAAAGCATACTAATAAGCAATAGCATAGAAAAAGGAAGCAAACCTGCTTGGAAAAATCTCAAAGAAATGTGTTCTAATGGTGATGGAATGCCATGATAATCCATAAAATTTGTTTGTCATGGCATCTCACATGGCATTCCATCACCATGAAACCACATTTCTTTGAGGTATTTTTTCAAAGAGTCTAACGCCTTGTCTATGCTTAAATATACTTTTACAAGCATGTCTATCAAAGCATTTTATCAAACAAGCCATTGCCTTGTCGCTATGGCTAAAAGCCTAAACAAAAGTTTAACAAGCTATGGATGCTGAAAAAAATCTATCATAGCATAATAGTAAGCAATAACATAGACAAGGGAATGAATCGTTGAATGTTCAACAAATGTGGTCTCATATGGTGGAATGCCATGACAAGCATTGTTGTGATTGTCATGGAATTCCAACACCACAGACCACATTTCTATAAAATTTTTCAACACTAACGCCTTTATCTATGCTACTACATTTATCATACATAAGCTTACCAAAGCATTTTATCAAATAGTTCGGCTTCCTTGTTGCTATGGCTAAAAGCCTAAAATAGGTGCTTCCCAAAAAAGCTATGATGCTGGAAAAATCTATCAAAGTATACTAATAAGCAATAGCATAGAAAAGGTAACACTGTTTGAAAAGCCTCAAAGAAATGTGGTCTCACTGGTGATGGAATGCCATGAAAATCCACAACAACTTGCTTGTCATGGCATTCGTCATGCCATTCCATCACCATGAGACCTCATTTCTTTGAGGCATTTTTTCAAAGAGTTCACTGCCTTGTCTATGCTAACACATTTTTCATGCATGTCTATCAAAGCATTTTATCAAACAGTTCATTGCCTTGCCGCTATGGCTAAAAGCCTAAAACAGGTGCTTTCGAACAAGCTATGGATGCTTAGAAAAATCTATCACATAGCATAATAGTATACAGCATAGACAAGGGAATGAATTGTTGAAAAATGCCCAAAAAAATGTGGTCTCATGGCATGGAATGTCATGACAAGCAAATTGTTAGGATTGTCAGCGGCATTCCATCACCATGAGACCACATTTCGAGGCATTTTTCAAACAGCCTCATTGCCTTGTCTATGCTACTATATTTATCATACATGCTTTCTACTTCAAAGACGGTCAAATATTCACTTTCGTTGTGTTATGGCTAAAAGCCTAAAATAGGTGCTTTTCCAAAAAGCTATGGATGCTTGGAAAAAAATCTATCAAAGCATACTTGACATAATAGCATAGAAAGGCAAGAACTGCTTTTTCAGAAGAAATGTGGTCTCAATGGTGATGGAATGCCATGACAATCCATAGTATTCTTGTTTGTCATGGTATCTGGCCATGCTAATATCTCCATCACCATGAAACCACATTTCTCTTTGAGGCATTTTTTTCAAAGAGTTCGTTGCCTTGTCTATGCTAACACATTTTTCTTCATATATGTCTATCAAAGCATTTTATCAAATAGTTCATTGCCTGGTGCTATGCCTAAAAGCCTAAAATAGGTGCTTCGAACAAGCTATGGATGCTTGGAAAAAATATATCAAAGAATAATAGTAAGCGCTAGTTACGTACCAAAGACATAAAACCAATCAACAACCTCGTGTGGACTTTGTCCCAAACTCAATCTTGGAGAAGATCAAACAAAATTTCAACATTTCATAAGAAATCTACTTTTCATCCACTCAAATTCCCTCTTATCATTCATTATTCATCCTTCCACAAATTTGTATTCCAATTGACTCATTCAAAGCAAAAAACCATTTTAGAAAACTTTGATTCAATCAATTAGATCAACATGCATTTCAAAAACACCATTTTCAACAAGGCACTCTTCCATTCAATCAATTCATTCAACTTGCCCCAAATAGTCAATCCATCATTACAATTGGATTTTAGACTTTTACTAGACCATCAAGCATTGTGAACATCATTATTACAACTGATACAAATAAAGAACTTGCTCTCTTAACTTTGTTCTGACTGAACTTATATTTCATGTATTATTTTACACCAAGTCTCCTCACTGTCCAACTATCAAAACAACATATCTCACTTCTAAACCCTGTCCAAGACTCCATACATCCATGACACCATCACTTAGACAACATTATCCCAAAATCAACTCACCGATCATTGTTAGGTCAAACTTCTATTCTCTGAGCAGTCAAGGCACTACTTCTCAATGAGACATTCATGCCCTAAATCAGGTAAACGAAAAACACTAGTTTCAAAACCAAAGATCCAAAACACTTTTAGAGACCTCTTAATGCCCATGTCCTCATATCAAAAACTGAGAATAAATTATATTGAAGAAATAAGCAGTTTTTAGTCTGAATGTTGTAAAAAAGGCTACTAAAATAGGCCTGATTTTCAAAGAAGACCCCCTTTCAAACATTCCAAAAACACTTTAAACCTCAAAACAGTCATTAGACATAACACAAAACTCCCAATTTATCCATTTTCAGGGATTAAAAGACTCCTTTTGACAGTATATTGACAAACCCTTTTTTATAGGGTGAAAAACTGAAAAATCAATGAGGGTTTCCTGTATAGGTTACATGCAAACCTCAAAACCTTCGGAAAAACATTGGAACATGTCAAAATACATCTGAAAAGGAATTTGGAAACATCTTCTAACCCATGCACTTTTTCTTTCTCCACTATCATGCTGGAAACTGTTTGAAATTTTGACTGGAAAACTCAGAATTTCCTATGTAGCAGTAGCTCCTTCAAGGTATTCTTGCTTTTTCCTACACTCACAAACATCAAAACATAACAAATAACCTATCCCTAACCTAGTCCACCAATCTACCTGACCTACATTGGTGGAGTAGTGTGGAAATTCCTTATAAGACTCTCAAAACTCAATGCACAAGATTTTAGATCGAGCCATAAGAAGAATGCTCAAACAAACATTAAATTTAATGGATTCCTTCCCAAATGGATGCAAAAAAAGGGTGATTCCCCAACCTACTGGAAATAATCTAAATTTGAACCCTAAACTCTTGCACAGTCCGTACAAGTTAAGAAACAACTAAAAACCACAAAAAAAAGCTAAAACAGGGAACTCTTTGTTAATTTAATTCTTCCAGAATACAATGATCTCTTTGCTTGGCCTTTACAATGCTTTTAAAGAAGTTTCCAACCATCAACTACTTCTTCATCTTCCTTGAACGACCTATGACTCGTCCTCTTCCTTGATTTTCTTGATTTTCTTGTTTTGTCTCTTCACATTCTTTCTTTTTCTCTCTTTTACATATTTAGCATTTTGACAATATTACACTTTGTGTTTTTTCATGCCTTGATTACATTTAATTTTGGCATTACATGGAATTAAATACATTTTTGACAACTTAGCCTTTTGAAGGCATTACATGACCTAGGTGTTCCTACACCACAAGCTATGGTCTCATGGTTTTTTTTCACATCAACGTGATTTGATTCACATTTTTTTCATGTGAAAATCAACTTGAACTAGATTTTGTATTATGGAGCTATATTAAGTTGCCACTTCGAAAACCAATGTAACAATGATACAAAATAATGTTTGAGACTACAAGAAGGCATCAAAATGGCTAGTGTACTAAACAAATTCTTATGTTTTACGAATAATGTTGATAACTCTACTTAGTTGGCTTCTTTTTTCAAAATCATACAAATTGAACCCTAGCATCAATAGACTCTGTATATCAAGCTACCACAATTCAAGTTACATTAGGCCCATATCACTAAGACACAACCTAAACAATAGGAGGAATGGCCTATTTCTACATACTCAAACCCTTAAGGAATCGATCCGGTTGAACGTAGCTCAGAGTGATTCCGCGTGTTTGGGTGCGAAAGAGGACCATGTCTAGCATAAAAATGCCTACTCGGATGCGTTGGAATAGTCCATTTGGTCACACGAGTTGCAAAGGCAAGAATGCACCACCTTGCAACTTTCCCTTTGCTTGCATTTGACACTTTTCCATTAATAAAATTGGACTGCAGGGAAAACCACTATGAGATAATGGCTGAGAGAGGTTATTGTAGAGGGCCCAATGAAATCCTATGGGATCATATGAGAAGTTTCTAAGCATCACGATGTCCGAGTAACCTCATGTTGAAGTTTGTAGCCATTTTCCCTTTGGACCCTTAAGGGATCGATTCGGTTGAACATAGCTCATAAGCGATTCGGCGTGTTTGGGTGTGAAAGAGGACCATGCCTAGTGTAAACATGCCTATTCGGGCGATGTTGGAATGAATACGTTTGGTCACATGAGTTGCGAGAATGAAAGGTGCACCACTTTGCAGCTTTCCATTGCTTCCATTTGACACTTTTTCCATCAAGTGAAAATTGGACACTATGGGAAAATCACTTTGAGATAACAAAAATTGAGAGAGTTTATTGTAGAGGGGACCAACGTGATCTTGTAGGATCATATGAGAAGTTTATAAGCATTATGAAATTGTTCAAGTAACCTCATGCTGAAGTTTGTAGCTATTTTGCCCTTTGGACCCTTAAGGGTTCGATTCGGTTGAACGTAGTTCAGAGCGATTCCGCATGTTTGGGTGTGAAAGAGGACCATGCCTAGCTTAAACATGCCTATGAGATCGTTGGAATAGTCCATTTTAGTCCCCACCCGAGTTCTTGAGCGAAAATTGCACCACTTGCAACTTTCCACTACTTCCATTTGGCAGTTTTCCATCAGTGAACCTTTGGAAACTCTGAGAAAACCACTCTGAGATAACAAAAAATGAGAGAATTTATTGTAGAGGGGTCCAACATGATCTCATAGGATCAGACAAGAAGTTTATAACCATCACGATGTCCGAGTAACCTCATGCTGAAGTTTGCAGCCATTTTTCCCTTTGGACCCTTAAGGGATCAATCCGGTTGAACGTAGCTTAGAGCGATTTTGTGTGTTTGGGTGTGAAAGAGGACCATGCCTAGCATAAAAATGCCTACTTAGATGCATTGGAATAATCTATTTGGTCACACAAGTTGCAGAGCAAAAATTGCACCACCTTGCAACTTTCCACTGCTTGTATTTGACACTTTTTCCATCAACTGAAAATTGGACACCATGGGAAAACCACTCTGAGATAACAAAAACTGAGAGAGGTTATTGTAGAGGGGCCCAACATGATCCCATAGGATCAGACAAGAATTTTATAAGCATCATGGTGTCTGAGTAACCTCATGCTAAAGTTTGCAGCAATTTTGCCCTTTGGACCCTTAAGGGATCAATCTGGTTGAACGTAGCTCAGAGTGATTCCACGTGTTTGGGTGTGAAAGAGGACCATGCCTAGCGTAAACATGCCTATTCAAATGCATTGGAACAGTCCGTTTGGTCACATGAGTTGTAGAATGAAAAATTGCACCACTTTGCAACTTTCCACTGCTTCCATTTGACACTTTTTCCATGAACTGAAAACTGGACGCTACGGGAAAACCACTCTGAGATAACAAAAATTGAGAGAGGTTATTGTAGAGGGGCCAAAAATGATCTCATAAGATCATACGAGAATTTTATAAGCATCACGATGTTCGAGTAACCTCATGCTGAAGTTTGCAGCCATTTTGCCCTTTGGACCCTTAAGGGATCGATCTAGTTGAATGTAGCTCAGAGTGATTCCATGTGTTTGGATGTGAAAGAGGACCATGCCTAGCATAAACATGCCTATTTAGATGTATTGGAATAGTCTGTTTGGTCACAAAAGTTGCAAAACAAAAATTGCACCACTTTGCAACTTTCCATTGCTTCCATTTAACACTTTTTCCATCAACTAAAAATTGGACACTACAGGAAAACCACTACAAGATAACAAAAACTGAGAGAGGTTATTGTAGAAGGTCCCAACATGATCTCATAGGATTAGATGAGAAGTTTATAAGTGTCACGATGTCTGAGTAACCTCATGCTAAAGTTTGCAGCCATTTTTCCCTTTGTACCCTTAAGGGATCGATCCGGTTGAATGTAGCTCAAAGCGATTCCGCGTGTTTGGGTGTGAAAGAGGACCATGCATAGCATAAACATGCCTACTCGGATGCATTGGAACAGTCTGTTTGGTCACATGAGTTGCAGAACAAAAATTTCACCTCCTTGCAACTTTCCACTGCTTGCATTTGACACTTTTTCTATTAATTGAAAATTGGACACCACGGGAAAACCACTCCGAGATAACGAAAACTGAGAGAGGTTATTATAGAGGGGCCCAATGCAATCCCATAAGATAAGACAAGAAGTTTATAAGTGTCACAGTGTCCAAGAAACCTCATGCTGAAGTTTGCAGCCATTTTTCCCTTTGGAGCCTTAAGGGATCGATATGGTTGAATGTAGCTCAGAGTGATTCCGCGTGTTTGGGTGTGAAAGAGGACCATGCCTAGCATAAACATGCCTATTTAGATGCGTTGGAATAGTCCGTTTGGTCACACAAGTTGCAAAAAGCTAAAACAAAGCTAAAACAACTTCTTACAACACTGTTTAATTAGATTTCGCAATTATTTTGACAATGTCTCTTGATCTTCCCCAATGCATATGCTTGCCTTTTGAACTTCTGTCTTTTTGTCTTCCACTAAAATTGCTAATTTTGGTTTTTGGTAGTTTTTACAACCTTTGCATTTTGATTTTTTCAATATTTCTTATGCAACTCTTTAAAGACTCCTTCCTAAGACTCACATTACATGATAAATGGTTTGTAAAGCCCTTATTTAACACAAATAACCTTAAAACACTTAAATTACAAGGTTCACCACATGAATCCCCTTATTGATCAACTTCTTTACATCATGACTCAATTGACCTAATACATACAAAAATGGTATTGAATCCTTATTGAATGAAATAGAATGACCTCAAACCATCTAAGAACACCCTAAATGATCAAATGACCAAATAATAGAAACCACAAGGGTTCAAGAGTTGAAAAGATGGAGTTGGTGCTCCTGCTTTCAAAAGTATGATTGCCAACAACATACAACGTTCACAAGACCTTTTTGAAGGAATATCAACCTCCTCAACTGACTACAACCACTTTTCAACTTCTTTTACAAGTGTGACCCTTCAACTTCTAAGTATTTGCAAAATGACAACTTTTGGTTTGACAACATTACATTGTTATGTGCAACTTTTGACATATTGTTGTAAATGACTCCATACCTAAACTAGTGACCTTATGATGGCCTCATTATATCATCTTGACCCTTACACTACAAATTTACATACATTTTCACATTTAGGCCATTCAAGGCTTCATTACACCAAATTGACAACATGCTAACATGACATTGCAACCTCATATCCTACCAACCCAGATTGACTTAAAACACTTCCTAATAGTCCTTCTGACCTTATTACAACATTCTTCATGGACTACAAATAAAAATTTACCACTTGACCACCTTGTGGTCCTGATTGTCCTTGGTGCTCCTACACCATAAACACCCTACTATAACCCTACTCCATTGATCTACAAGCCTAATTCAGTGGAGTATGCTTTATTTCTTTACTTGACTCTCAAAACCTCAAATTGAAGGTTCCAAATTGAATTTGAGAAAATGTGCTCTAACAGTGTAAAAAACTAAATGGATTTTCTTCTAGATGGACTCAAAAGAAACCTAATTCTTTGTATTATCTTAATCTATAAAGGATAAGGCCTAAATCTACTGTATAGGTGGTACAAAGCTAACAAAACTGAAAGAAAACATAGAAATTTATGAATAGGGAACTTTTATTGCAAGATTTCATTCAAATCAAAATTGCAGTGGAAAAACTAAACAAAAGAAACCTAATTCTTTGTATTATCTTAATCTATAAAGGAAAAGGCCTAAATCTACTGTACAGGCGGTACAAAGCTAACAAAACTGAAAGAAAACATAGAAATTTATGAATAGGGAACTTTTATTGCAAGATTTCATTCAAATCAAAATTGAGATTTGTCAAGATCATCAAAATAAGGATGTTGAATTGCTTTTTTGGCTGAGATTCTCTTTGATGGCTCAAAAATCAGCATTTTTTGCAAGGAGGGACCAATCAATTTTTACTAGTCTAGTTACAAATACGCAAAAGAAAAGAATAAAAATAAATAGCCCATCCAAAATAGATGGAAGGCACTTATAGATAGGCATGATAGTCTCTCAACTTAGTTAGTCTTGGTCATACATCTTCACTGGAAGTTCCAAGATACCTATTGCACACAACACCTCTCATGAATAGAATTTATTGAAATTCAAGATGCTCTTATAATGTCTACGTCATAGGTGGTCATGATAAGGTTAAATTCAAATGAATAACTTGAAATTGTCTCATCAAGCTTCGCACACACTTTTGTAATGGCTTAAAATCATAATTGAGATTTGTCAAGATCATCAAAATAAGGATGTTGCATTGCTCTTCTGCTTGAGATTCTCTTGGATGGCTCATAAATCTGTATTTTATGCAAGGGGACACTAATCAATGTTTGTCTAGTTACATCACAGTTACAAAGTAAAATAAGATGATAGCATTGGCATGACCAGAGTGGCATGGATACAGAAATTATAAATTAATAGGAACCAATGTGCATGCTTACAAATTAATCCAATGAACCATTTGGATCTTCTCTACTCTTTATTGTGTCAAGTATTGCCTCATGGTCAAACTCATGCACCTTCCACAAAGTCTTGTTCAAAGGTCTACCCCATATTTGAACATTAGATGCCACGACAAGGTTTGAGTAATGAAGAATCTTACGATGCATGTCAAATTCCTCAAACAACCAATGATTAACACTCTTATGTGGGTACCTTCTCAGCCATGTTCCAGTAACAACAACTGAGCCTATAGGGTATTCAATGTTTTCTCCATCTATAATTTTGGCTTCCAATTTCTTTTTTGCCTCAACACAACGACACAAGTAATAGTTTGTACCCTCTTCATTGTCTTCATTTGCAATAGCTGCATAAACATGCCCTGCATTTATATGTGCAACATATCTCTTGAAATTAGTCAACATTATGAATACAGTACAAAGTAAGATAACAATATGGAATTTCAAATACTAAGCAAGTAGATATATTACCTAGTTGAACTAGATCTGATACATGGTCAAAGTCGACCAATGATTCCATTTGTGTTAGTTCTAATGCCATTGGAGGGTGATATGTGTGAAGTGGGCTAAGATAACTTGTCAACCATTTGTCAACCCACTCCCCTGACTCACAAACATTCTAGGCTTGCATTGTACATGAAGAACAAAAGCATGCCATCTTACGTGTATCGATACTCCGTGAACCTACATTTGAGCTAAGGAAAGAGTGCAACTCACTCGATCTTGTTAGTGTACAACAATCCTCATATGGTGTAATGTTAGTATCATCCATCAACCAAAAAAATCTATGAATTGAAGACACACCTTCATTACCTGGACCCATCGAACCATTACACCACTCGACGATTGATCTTGCATTTGTCAACTATGCACTGTCTTTATACTTTAACTCTTCTCATGCTAATGCTCTATTCATGCATGCTCCTTCACCGTCATGCTCCCCCTTTCCATGTCTGGCCTCACAAAAGCTCCACATATGTTGAACATGTGTAGTGAGATGCATCCTACACAACCAATAGAACATGCATGCATTTTTGAACTGTACTGCATAGTTATCTGACCATATTATATGCCAACCATATGATATGCCCCTCTGAGCCAAATGATTGTAGAACATCTAGAAGCAACCTTGCACAAACTCTAGAGAATGTGTACGATCATCACTAATATAAAATTGATACTCCCTCAATACCTTCTTTTCATCCTCTGTACTATCAGTTGCATGTATGAATGCTATGTGCACAAATATCGAAACCTGTGTGGAGTTGTAATACTATGATTGCACCTCATGCTGTGGCTATAGAGTGTAGTTATCTGCAAAGTCAACCACCGATACTATGTTGCCAAGTGGAAAGGTGTCCTTGCATAGCTTGAATAGCGTGTCCAGCCATCGGGCTCTATGGGTATTCCTTGCATACTCATACACTAGATTCTCACAAAACATGGACATGAACTGATACACTAGAATCTTCTGAATAACCAACTCACACCTTTTTGCTTCAGACCCATCTTTTGTAGCATATGCCACTATTTTATACTTCCCGAACTCTACTAGTTTTTGTCCCACCTCATATGTGCTTTCCATATGTTGACATACTAGCATTCGTTGCAAGCCACCGCAATGCCCACATGAACAATCCAAGCATGTTGTCCTATAGAATATTTGGCCATCCTCTATTTCACATAATTTTTTTGATAAGAACTCTCTTGAAGATTTTGGTGGGGCTTCTATGCCACAATCCTGCAAAACATTGTTAGTATGCAAATCTAAACATATAGAATGATAAATGTCATAATGGCTAGAGAATTCAATATGCAGTTTACAAAAACAAGTAGTGAGTGTGTGATTTATGTTGACATAAAAAGGTTTAATCATTTCAAAAAATATTTGAGAAATACTAATTTGAGGATAATAATTTTGAAATTTATGGAAAAATTGGGTTTGAGTCGTATCCAAAAAATGCTTTGGATGTGGCTCATGGTTTCGACTACCAATTCTCCTTCTTATGACATCCCTTTGATTCAGAGATGGCCTTGTATTATTCTTCCAATAATCTTCAATTAGTGTTCTCAATGCTTCAACAATTTTTTTATCTTTGTGTGGCAGTCTCCCCGAGAATGCCCATAATTCATTTCCAAGTGAATCGTGCCCTCCCTTAATTATTTTGGTTGCCTTTGAACGACTTTGATAAAGTTTCTACTAATTCCCATTTGTTCACTTGTCTTTTAATGAGGCTACAGATCTCTTGTTTGATAGCTTACTAAAGTTGATGTAATGACACATTGGGTGACATTACTATCCTTTGAGCGTGTATTACCCACACTCTCATAAGCATCCATTAGATTCTTCACAACAGTGTTTTCACTTGATGCATTCGATGTTCTCAAACCAAGAGTCTTCATGATGTTTCTATATCACTTTAAACCCCTCGTGATCATTTTGAACAAAATAGTTGACATCTTGCAGTCTCCCATTTAGCCTCTCAAAGAACATTTTCCAAATCTTATTAGCATATCTTCTGGTAAGTGCTATGGAATCTACCCTTCCATGTGTCAGCAGAAAATATCCCTACTCAATACACCAAAAACTTCGCTTTAAGTAAAAATTCTAGGAAGCTCTTTAGTGACAAGCATCTAACATTAGCAATTTCATCAATATTTAATTGAGGTGGGCTAGATTGCATACCTTCAATTGAGTGTGGAATAGAAGAAATACCTTGAGGTTGACATGGGGATGATGGCATACCTTGTTCCTCAACTCCAAGTGATGATGTACTCTCAACTTTAGATGTGGTGGATGGTGTCCAACCATACTCACTTGTGGTAGATGGTGTCCCTCCATATTCGCTTGTGCTTAATGGTGTCCATTTGTATTCACTTGCGGTAGAGGGTGTGTCTCCAACTATAGTATCTGCATCTCCCCTAGCATGACTCTTTCACATTCGTGCCCTTTGTGCTACCAATTTCTTTTCTCTTTTTGATGGTTGAGGTTCCTCTTCAATTGGCTTGTTTTCATCAATCGTTCCCAATTTTTGCTTTTCACGATATTCCCTCATCCATTTTTTCTCTTTATCTCTAATAGCTTGGAGCTGATCATCTATTAGTTTTTTTCCTTTTGATAGTTTGTTTCTTCAGCATGATGAATAATTTTACCTATGCAAAAAGTGTTAAGTTTTCAAATTAACTAATTAAAAGCTTTGGAAGCATACACAAAGAAAGTCAATGAAAGTTGGTTTGTATAACTGTTTGACAAAATAACTCAATGAAAGCTTTGGAAGCATACAAAAAGAAAGTCAATTGTTAAATTTAACAAAATGTCTCAAAGAGATGTGGTTTAAAAATTTAATAGGAAAGTGTATCGAATTGTGTGATTTAAAATTTCCATTGACAACATAAGGTTGTAACATGACAAACTGGTGCAAGAGCACCTAGGTCATGAAATTCCTTCAAAAGGCTAATTTTTTCAATTTGTAATGTTCAAGTAAATATGATGAGTGAAGGTCATTAAATGATGAATTTCAATGTATTTGCACCATGAAATAGGTCACTAGGTGATATTATTGAAAAGTTGCTTTTATAACAAAAGTTGTCAATTATTATAAAAATGTAAAATTGCACAAAAGCAGGAAGGTGAAGAGTCTTTTTTGTGGAAGGGAAAGGATTGGTTGATGAAGATGAAGAGGTAGTTATTTCAACTGATTTAGACACCTTTAAAAAGAATTGTAAGCTCGAGAAAGGCAGATCTTGTATCCCAAAAATCCATAAAAATTAATAAAAAAACCTCTGCTCAGTTATTTTGGAAAGCTTTTCTATTCTTGTTTTCAAGTTGCATAGTGATTCAAGACTTAAGATTTGATTCTGCGCTAGGGAAAGATACTCTTTTCCATTCTTGAAAGTTGCAGGAATTGTAATCCAAAATAATCAATCTAATTTGAACTTAGCTCCTAAGTCTCCTCGACCGTGGTTTCCTTTAGGAATTGTTTCTTTAGTCCAAAAGTGATTTCCAGCCATTCCAATCATGTAGCTAGTAGGTCGGTGGAATGAATCATATTTATAGTGTCTCTTTCAATGAAGATGTGTGTGGTAGGGATAAATAGAAATAAGAAGTCGGGATACTGTTGCATGAACAAAATTCTGAATTTTCTCATTCAAAAAAATGGTGTTTTCAAGTAGGGTTTGGGGAAACAACATGTAGAGGAGCTTAGAAATGATTTCAAAATAATTTTTAGACATAATGAAGCATGTTTCAATTGTTGGGTGGAGTAGTAGAGGTTTTGCAAATGTTTCATTAAAGAAACCCTCATGGTTGGTGTGTTTTCACCCTATAATCAAGTGTTTACTAATTTTGTGTATTGATGGGCATTTCCCATCTTGAAACTTGTTTATTTGTGAGTTTCTACACATGGCCTAAGACTGTTTGCAGGTTTGGTGAATTAGTGAGTAGTTCTATGATGACTTGCTTTGATAAATTGACCTATTTAAGGGCTTTTACTAGTAGACAACATGTTGGTTCTACTCTATTTTGTGAAATAAGTGTATAAAATTTTATAGTATGTTGAAAAGTATCAAAATAGGCCTGAGAATCTGTATTGGGATTGTGTAAATGCTTTATGATATAAAAAGAATCACCTGATTAGATGGAATGTTGGTCTACTAGAGATATTTGGCATTGTTTGCTAAAAACAGAGAATATGTAGAAACAATGAAAGGAATGTTGTTAAGTGCTTGGGAGTAGTCTCATTTGTGATGCCATAGTTGTGTCTATGCTTGGTAATGTTTTGAAGGTAGATTGTGAAAGATTTGATGATTTGGGCATATGTTTCCAATATATGGCAATGGTTTCTTGAATGCAAAGTAGTCAGAGTGTGTTTATACTGATATATTGGAATATTACAATCAAAAACATGATGAAATTGGTATCTTAAAGGTTTGGTGATAGTGTTAAACTAATGTTGCTTGTTGTTGTTACAAATGGTGTTTAAGTGAAGATAGGATGATAGATGTGTTGATTTGAGCAAAGATATCTTAAATGGCTGGGATGATGTTTGATTGCAGGTCTAAGGAACATAGGTGTTTGATTGTTTTTTCCTTGAAGGGGTATGTTGAGTTGATGAGTGATTGTTGTATTGTTTATGACAAGAACAAAGTTGAAAGTTGATTTTGAAAATGGTTTGCTATATGGAGATGGTGAATTGGCTATTGATAGCCTTATATCTTGAAATGAAATAAATGGATTTTGGTTGAATGAAAAGTAATTTTGGATGAATTTGACAAAGTTTGTATAAATTGATCTTTTACTCTTTATTAATTTGGGAAGGAAGTTCC